>JACCIE010000003.1:4800000-6000000 GCA_018906755.1 Sycophaga agraensis
GACACAATGCATACCAGCAGAGGGGTAATTTTCACAGAAAAAATCGCAGAGTTCAACGTTATGATCAAGCATCTCAAAATCAATTTGATCAAGCATCATATTTCGGAACTTTAACAAATAGTGTTGGATTGGATTGGCAAAGAGGTAATGAAGCATTAATGGATCATTTAAAATTACAAATTCAGAATCGTTTACCTCATATAAGGCCAGCTGCTAACAATGCAAGGAGATCTGAAGAATATGTTGATCAAGATATTAAGGTATTTATTAGAATTAGTATTAGTATTTTTTCTGTTTTGATGAGGAACCAAAATGTTATTATTAGGAAGAAGTTGTGATTAAAAAAAACAAACGTAAACCAATGTCACAAAGCTATCCAAGCCGTCCTTGGAACCGTGAAGATGCTGAAAGAGCACTGCATATTGAAAATGAATACAATAAAACAGTGAAAGCTCAAAGTTTAATTATCAAATTCCCTGATCCTGATTTAAATAAAGACATTGTAAAGGAATTCCATCCAGGAATACAGAATATACATTTTCAAAGTCCAAGTGGGCCAAGGTATTGTTTTATACAAATTGCAGAAAACTTTGACGTTAATGAAGTTATAAAAGATTTGGAGAAGATTCCATTTGGGATAGGTCACTTGAAAGTTGAAAGGAAGTCTTTAAGAGATGAAGATAATCCTACACCAGAAGAAATTGATCCTTACACACTTTATATAGGTAATTTACCAGAATCAGTTAATGTAAATGAAGTGAAAAATAAATTTCCTACTGCAGCTAGGGTTGATGTAGGATATGCGCAAAAAATGAGAAATACTCGGTAAATATTAATATAAAAATTAAAATATAAAGATAATCATTGAGATTAATTATTTAATAATTTACCTCACAGTATTCAATAACAAATTATAATTAAAAATAAACTATTTCTTACAGATATGCTTTTATTAGATATAATAGTGTAGATGAATCGATATCAGCATATAGGCAAGCTCATGATTTAATGTGGGATACCAGAAGTATTATTGTTAGATTTAGAAGGCAAAGAGGAAATACATGTCTTCCTGGGGAACCAAAATCAAATCCAAAGAAAATTAAAGATGAAGCTGGAAAGACTTCATCTACTGTTCATAATACAAACTTTAACGATGATAAGCAATCAGGAGAAGAAAAGGATAAAAATTACTCTGCTCTAAAATGGAAGTCTGTGATAATTAATAAAGTAAATATTTAATGTGTTGTCATATTTAAATTTTATACTGACTGTAATCTAAACATTTATTAAGGTTTTTAAAGTTTTGTTACACATACTTATCAAAGATAAACTTTTTATTGTTAAAACAATTATGGTTGAAATCATTAAAAAGTAAAATCTTTAATTCTAATAGTTATCATCAATTTAAAATTTAAGTGTGAGTCTGACAAACAAATAATAATTAAAATAATTATTAATTGCAGTCCAAGACAACAGATGATAAAGACGAGGAATGTGATTCAACCAAAGCCATTACAGTAGTAAAAGAATCTACAGGTTCCACAACTGAGGTGGAAACTGTATCTGAAAAAAATGACACTGAAGAACCAAAAGAACCATGGGTATAAAATAAAAATATACAGATTATTTAATACAATAAGAAATATATATAATTTCATATTGAATTTAACATATTTTTCATAGACATCACCATCTCCTAGAATATCTACGATTTCTGAAAATAATTCTCAAGATGACGATTCAGAACTAAAAGTTGAAATAAAAGAAGAACCTATAGATTATGATGAAATGAACGAAATGTCTGCAGAAGAAGACGACGACGATGATGATGAAGGTGAAACATACAACGAAAATGGAGAAGACGATGAAGACAGTGATTACGATGCTGATTTAAATATTATAAACAAAACTGTCTTTGTAAAATGTTCACTGAGTAAAAATTGTAGACAAGAAACATTAAAAGATGACATTCCATCAGATGTAAGTTATAAATTAATTTTATAAAAGAATTGACTTTATATATATCTAAAACATTTTTGTTTCAGCACCTTGACAAGATGTTCAGTGATTTGGAAAATATTGCAGGTGATCTTGAACTTTAAGTGATTCATTAAGTACAATTACTACAACTTATTGTCCAGAATTAAACCAAATTTTCTGTAATTTAATTTTAGAGTAATTTGTAAATAGCATTTGCAAATGTATTATATAAATGGTTATATACACTTCGATATTGTGACATATTGACTCATACTAGTGAGTCTTGTAAACGTTTATTCGACTTTTATAAAGTACCTTATATTTTAATTGCAACGTATGCCCATATGCGCTCTACAAATCTATCATTTATGTATATTATTCACTACATTTTTTATTTTATATAGTACTTCTTATCTAGATTCATTGTGAAATCATGTACAAAGAAAAAAGATAAATACTATCCTGAAATGTATTCTTATTCTTAATTAACTACATTAAACAATCTCTAAATCTTTTATTTTTTTTAAATATTGTAAATTACACGTTTTTTATTAAATTGTAATTTAAAAATGTTAATTGACGTAAATTGTAGAAATACACTTTTTAAAATACATTTGTCATACAACGCATCACCTGTATGAGCTATTTCTTTAACCAAGAACCAAATTTTTATTTATTTACCATAGATTATTAAAAATGCTCAACTGCAAAAAATTATACAAATTAATTGTGAAAAGTTACGAAATCAATATTTAATGAGAAATCAATGTCAAAAATTGACTTCTCAAAACATTTTTTAACTTGAAATTGTTGTATAAAGTTGCAGATAAATAATTGTAAAATAGAATTTTGATCAAATTATAACACAAATAGTGACCAAAATATTATTATTTAATATATTTTTATAAGAAATAGTATCACATAAAACTACAACCTTATTCGTTGTGATCCTCATTTTCATCCTAATTTTTAAACTGATTTGAACTTCCAAGAAAGTGCACTGCAGATTCACAAAAATGGCTGTATTTCCTCTTCGTCTCTACTGCCATCTACTTCCTGTTCTTGCTTTACGCGCGAAAAACAGGAACGCGGGCTTTTCTCCTACCATAAGCGCGTACATCGACTCAAAAATCAGGCAAGCCGGGACTTGTTGCACGTTGTTCTACAATTGTTATTGGTTTTTGAAAGCACGAACGTTTGTTGTTTATTTATTTCATACACTACATAATAAACAATGTTTGAAGCACGCCTTGCCCAAAGTGCAATCCTGAAGAAGGTCTTGGAGGCCGTGAAAGACCTTCTAACCGAGGCAACCTTCGACTGCTCGGATTCGGGTATTCAGGTACAAGCTATGGATAATGCCCACGTCTCTCTTGTATCCCTAACTCTGAGGAGCGACGGTTTTGACAAGTACAGGTGCGACAGAAATTCGTCAATGGGAATGAACATTGGAACGTAAGAATAATACTATAATATAAAGATTTACTTTGACAGACTACATACAAAGTACGTTATGTACTGTCATTTCCTTAAGTAAACTGTTAATTCGAGTAATTAACAATCTTTATTAATGATTTTTAGAATGACAAAGATATTAAGATGTGCTGGCTCCGAAGACACAGTGACACTCAGGGCAGTTGATAACCCAGACAATATTATCTTTGTCTTTGAGTCACAGAACAAAGAAAAATTAGCAGAATATGAGATGAAACTCATTAATATGGACCAAGAACATCTTGGAATCCCAGTAAGTATTAAATTAAGTATTAGTAATTTAAATAAAGTAATAAATTAATTTATTTAAAAATTGTTATGATTATTTGTTTTAGGAAACCACATACTCTTGTGTTGTTAAAATGCCATCTGCAGAATTCGCCAGAATATGTAAAGATTTAAGTCAATTTGGTGAAGCAATTATGATTGCATGCTCAAAAGAAGGAATCAAATTCTCAGCAGCTGGGGATTATGGAAATGGTGAGTAATATTTCAGATTTATAAATACATACCTGTCTAAATGCTGTCATACGTGTAACTTGTAGCATTTTGAATGTTAGACCTTTCAAGTTTAAGAGATAATTTAGAACTGATGAAGAATTTGAAATTTCTTGAGACTTAGATGGCATTGAATCATTTAATGGAGCAAAAAAAAGTTGTTGACATTGTTTATGCTGCAGATTCACATATGATTTTAACCTACTATTGACCTTTAGAAATCTTTGTTATTATATAAGTAATCATACAAATATATTCATGAAGACATAGAATAGTATCTTTAAATTTTTAACTCTCAGTAAATTTAAAATAAAAATATACTTTATTAGAAATATTGAATATAATATATAGTGTATTATTAGTAAATTATTAAAGTGTATTAATAAAATTAAAATTTGTTTAAACAGCTAATATTAAGTTGGCACAAACAGCTGAGGCAGAAAAGGATGAGGAAGCAGTGATTATTGAAATGCAGGAACCTGTTAAACTAACTTTTGCATGTCGCTACCTTAATTCCTTTGTAAAAGCAACTCCACTTTGTGCTCAAGTGAAACTGTCGATGTCTAGTGATGTGCCTTTGGTGTGTGAATATCAAATTGGAGATATCGGACATATTAGATATTATCTTGCTCCAAAAATTGATGATGAAGATGAAAATTGAAAGAATATTTATTTGTTTAAAAAAATAAAGAACTCTTCCATTAACTGTCAGTTTGTTAAATTATGTGTATTCAATAAGTCTCAATTTTAAATTGTATAAAAGCATGTTATGTAAATGAAAACAACAGCTTACAATTAGTTTGAAGATAATATATTGAAATTTTACATTTAAAAGTCATTTGGCTTGTCACAGTATTAGCGCAATACAGAATTGACACTAAATTTGTAGTAGGATGACATAATTACGATATTACGATTTTAATAAGTTAAAATGATGTACATTCTCACTGCATGATTGACTGTGACCGTGTTTGTTTTATTATTTCTTTTATAGTATCGTACTTTTAATGTATAAGAACTCAATATAATTTTCAAGATTTTTGATAATTTCAAATGTACTTCATTCTTACCCTATCCTAATGAAAGTTCAAAATTCCTTATACAATAGTAATCGTCACGTATCTTTAGACTTAACTTCTAAATGTATAAGTTATTTTAATATAAAAATACATAATCAGCTTACAAACTGCGGGAATAAGTGGGCTACCACGGATGGAATAGCCTAGAAGTATACAGTTAAATCTTACATATTTAAATCTCGAATAATCACTAAGTAAATTTTTTATTAAATGAGTTTTTAATTTAAAAATTATTTTACACGCAAGTACTCACGTAGACTCAGAGGTACTTTAAAATCACTCGTCGTTTATCACACGCATACTCGACTTGCATTCTTATCCGAGATAAATAGATTTTTTAGTATGAATACGTTTAAAGAATTTTTTATGTAGCAACGGAATCAAATACTTTGGCAATATTTGTCAGACTCCTTGATTCGAAAGCCTTGGTATTGTTTTAGTATTTTGCAAAATAAACAGGGAATGTAAAATTCTTTTTGAACATTGAAACTTAAAAATGTAACTTGACATTGACTTTGATTGTTTTGAGTAAAATAAATGTTTAATTTGATGAAATGTTTAAAAAAAAGCATGCATTTGTACAACAAAAAGAAAATAATACGAATTTAAAATAAAATATCTATCAATACCTCGGCTTACATTAAAAGCTTACAAATTTGATTCTATTTGAAAGCTTCAGACCACTGGTTCCTTTTTTACAAGTTGATATTTTG
Source organism: Sycophaga agraensis (assembly GCA_018906755.1). Taxonomy (NCBI): domain Eukaryota; kingdom Metazoa; phylum Arthropoda; class Insecta; order Hymenoptera; family Pteromalidae; genus Sycophaga; species Sycophaga agraensis. Next base: position 4,805,765 of record JACCIE010000003.1, read on the forward strand.
ACGAACATTGCAGCCACTGCCTCGTTCACTTCCTTACGATTGAGCTTTCCTTTCTTTAGTTTCTTTTTTTTATTTTTTAAAAGAAAAATATATTACTTCAGTTTATTTTATACTGGAAGGTATCTTGTTTTTAAGTATTTTTATTACCATTGCTCCCGTATAAGCTTGGATGCACAAATTTGTCGTGTAACGTTCTCAAGTGCCTCAAAAGGTTGCTCTTGACATTGAAACCCTTTTTGCAGTAGGAACAGAGAAACGGTCTTTCTCCTGTGTGCGTCCTCTGATGGATTACCATAGACGCGTGGCTGGGAAATACTTTCTGACAAATGTTACACAACTTTTGATGACTATGAACTCTCTTTGGTTTCGGGGGTGCCGAGTTATTCATTAGAGCCAGCTGTTCCTCGGTATGCTCAGTTTGTATGTGGCGCACCCATTCTTGGGGTGTCGAATACATATTCCCGCATAAATCGCACTTGAGTGGCGGGAATTCTTTACTATCGTCGTCCGAATCGCCCTGCAAAATGAAATGAATTACATTGTACATTCGCTTGAGAAAAATAAGAGTCAAGCGGCTATTACAGATCCAATGAACTATCGTGGAATACAATTTTTAACCAGTGAAACATGTTATCAAGTGAAGCAAGAAAACGCCAACGCGACAAGCACTATTTAATACAAAAAAATAGACCACCAATCCATTTAGTTTAACGAATGGTACTTGTAATAACAAATAACAATAAGGGATAAGCGTTAGCCGATTTATCAAAAAAATACTTATAAGTAATCAAACAAGAACAATGAATAAGAGAAAGGGAAGAAGAATGGACGATTGCGTACCTTTCTTTTTCTCCGTCTATTCTCAGTCATGTCGGCATGGGTGAATTCTATGTGGCGAACCCAGTCGGATGGTCGGTTGAAGGTTTGACTGCACATATCACAGGTAAGAGGCGTGTACTCCTCCTCCTCCATGTCGCCATCCTCGTCGGCACTGTGAACGATCTCCTGCAAAGCGAAGGGCGCGTTAATGAAATAAGTTTGGCGAGAGAAGAGGCGCAGGCGGGAAAAGGAACTCGGGACGTACGGGTTTGATGTCGATCTCGTGGTCGATGGTCAGAGCGTCCGATGGGTCCATGGCCTCCTCCCAGTTGGCCGGCTCCTCCTTGACCAGCAACTCCAGGTTAAGCTCGGTCTGCAAGCAAGCGGAAAAGCCGAGGTGAGAGGTGCACGCAGCAGTCGGGCTAGACGCGTCGCGCAAGGGCTCTATATACTCACGCTCTCGCCGACGTCGCTCCTGGACTTGGTGGACTCGCAGTCGCTGCCCGCTGGCCGGCGCTTCTTCCCGTTGGCCTCGAGGTTCTCCTTGTTCCTGGCCAGGTCCTCGGGCGGGGCCCCGTCCTCGAGGTCCCTGTCCTCGGGCCGGTGGTCCTCGAGGGCCCCGGGCTTCTCGGGCGGGCCCTTCTTCTCGTAGGTCTTAAGGGTCGTCTGGTGCAGGGAGTTCTGGAGGGCGTTGGAGGACTCGGGCGGGTGGTGGGCTGGGGCCGGTGGGGCTGGCTGCTGCTGCTGCTGCGGCGGCGCCTCGGTCAGCCGCTCGGCGCTCGGCTGGACCAGTTTGATCTTCTGGAGGTGGCCGGCGAGGGGCGGCTGCTCGCGCTTTTCCCTCGTCACCTTTTGATTATTCGACTGGATGTTCTCCTTCTTGCTGCCCGAGTTGGAGCGCCAGAGGCCCCGCACCCGCAGAATGTCCCCGGCCTTGAGGACGCCCTCGAGCTGGTCGTTCGTCACCGTCGTCTCCCCGCTGTACATGTACTGGATCAGGATCTTCAGGGTCCTGTAGCCGATCTCCGTCGGAAGCACCTGGGAGAGGAAACGCGATTATTCGGTCAGGCTCTTTTTCCATACGCGCACACGTACACACAATACTCACCACGATGATCGGTGCGTTCGTGTTCGCCCCGAAGTGGCATGTTTGAAAGATGTGGCTGAGGTAGGAGGAGCACGCGGCCAGCACGAATCTATGGGCGGCCACGTGTCGGCCGCAGGAGGTGGCCAGGAGGACGTCGGCAAACGACTCCGAGTGGAGGAGCGTCGCCACCGAACTGTGCAAGTGAGCTCCATAGCTGTGCCACTTGAGCTGAAAGTTCTCCGAGGCGGGGATGCCTATTTTTTCCGTCACGATGTCTGCAACACACACGACGATTCCCCCGTTAAATCGATGCAACTCGAGCTTCGCGCTTTCCCGATTCCCCTCTCGATTTATAGCCACCTGCAGAGACCCATTCTATTACCATATGTGCAACTCTACTAGCGGATCTTTTCAAAGCCCCGTTTTTCGTCTTTACTTTCTATGGAAGCAGTGAACCTAGAATAATAATCGTCCCCCTTCTTCTAAACTACATACTCTGAATAGCTCTTGATAAATGATAACGCCGGGAGCGCGACGTGCCACGCCAAAGATTTATTTCTCATATGTGCGAGCCTAGGTGAGAGATTGCATTGCTTGTATAAAAAATGCGCGACCACCGCTGCCGCGAATAATACTTTTTTTTTTTCATGCAATTTACAGAGAGCACAGTCCAAATGAGTCCGCGAACGTCGTACAATAATTGTCTTTCTCGTGAAAAATTGAATATGTTGCTTTGCGCATTGGTTTCTCTAACTCCATTTTGCAAAAAATGTCTTAAAGATAATTAGCATTAGGGTCATCGGATAATCGAACCTAGTAAGCCTCGAAACAAACAACGACGGAGTTGCTCACTTGCTCGGAGATGCAGCTGAAAGCCTTCCTTCGCACGCTACCAATCAATGAAAAAGCTGCTGGGAGAGATAAAAAAGAGGTGGGAAAAGTGACGGAATATCGAAGTGATCGATAATAACAGAAAAAGGAGGGGATAGACGCGCAACATCCCCCAACTGTTCGCAAGGCGGCGTAGCAAGCAACGCCCGCAGTACCTAATGTGATTACACTGAAACAGCACTATATGTATGTATATATACGAGCATTTACACCGTTATAGAAATGTACCTCTAATAGCTACCAGCGCGACGAAGAAAAAGTTAATATCGTCGCGTTCACATTTTTTAATTCAACTGCTGAAATGACGTTCTATAAAAAAACGTAGTGGCGCCCGATATCGAAAATCCGTTTTGTCCAGATTGGATAACCTTGTGTTTAGATGTACGAGATTACAGGATAGCGGAGTATTGTCAATTATTAGTTGAAATATACACCCGCAGTGTCGCTGGGACTTTTCTCGGGGCTCTTCCTGCACATATACACCTCTGAAAATACGCTAGTTCAGGACTCGTGTGCAATTAATCGGCCGGTGTAGCGCGCTCGTATCCATAGCCTGTCCCGTATAATGGAGCGCACGCGAATAAATTTGGTTGTAATAACACCGCCGGCAGCGGCTCCTAATTGAACGTGTAACCTCGGCCCTCCGCTACACGGAATGACAAATCTGCCCCGCGGCGAGAAAAGCAGAGGCCCGGGCGTATACATCCGACCCTGACTGCGCGAACAAGAGGCGAGGCGCGAGGCCCTAAACCGACTGCATTGCGGGGACAATCGCGGCGGGCGGCGCTCGTCGATATATACGTATATACACAGGCGGGCGCAAGTGGAGCGCGTAACGCCGGGGCGTTTGGAGGCGCGGCGCGACGCACCGGCTCCATAAATTCAAAGCCCGAGCTGGCCGAAGACGAAAGCGCGGGCGATCGCGGGGCGTGGGTGCGCAACACACACACACACACACTCACACCCACACGTGTCAGCGTGCGTACAAAGGCTTCGTGTGCGTACGCGTGTATCGACTGCTTATATTCCGCGCGCCGCCGATCAATCTCGCCCCCGCGCGCGCAATTTCGGCCGTCTCGCCCCGATAAGCCCACGCGCGACGCCTTTGCGCGCGAGCTTTTGTTCTCCCCGCAGCGGCCGACGTGTATTTGATTAGGCGAGCCCGAGGCGGCACGCGCCGGCTCCCTTTTAATGAGCGCGGCCTAGCCCCCGAGGTTCCTTTCGCCGGCGCTCGCGGGAGCGCGTGTACGCGTACCGTGTGTTGTATCGGATTACGCGGAACTCTGCGCTCCCCCCCCCCCCCCGGGCGAAGTAATCCCGGGGAGTTATTTAGCCGATGTAATGGCCGTCGCGCGGTCTAACTATCCCCGCGGCGTTGCGTAATGACGGACCCGCGCGTCTTTTCTTTCCCCCGTTTGGAGCCGGTCCTTTTGTTTTATACTCCCGGGATGCGGGAGTCGTCCGGCCGGCTGTCCGCCACGAGGTCGCCTTTTCGCGCGGATAACTTGGTAAGATGTAGGTCACTTAACACTTTCACTGATTAAGCCGCCCGGATAAATGGACGTTGAGTCGATAAAAGAAAAAAATAATAAACAATCGATTCTTATTATACAGCCGTCGGAGAAGGAGGCCCGTCGAGTGTATACTGGCCGGCGCTAAATATTACAGTTCGTCTTGGACGAATTCAATCCTCGGGGTATTGAATGCTTTTCGAATAGGTTTCGATTGCGCTCGATATCGCTATCACCGCGGCTATTACATCTGCCAAACTTTTAAACTATTCATCGCAATAACTCGGCGCCATGCATGTGTACCTTCGTACATGTGTGTGTGTGTGTGCGTATCGATCTAGATGCTTTCACGACTATGCAGTCGATACTAATTGTCCGAATCAATGGTACTTGATTGCACACGAAACAGAAGACTGCGTACAAGCAGGTGAAAGAAGCTTTCTCTAATTGAGCAATGAGCGACGAGTGACCGAAGCGCGAAGATCGCATCGCGAATGAAAATTGAAGAGGGCGAGTGCGTGGGTTAGCATTCGATCGCCCCCGCGAATTTTGACGAGGGGGGCAAGAAGGGGGCAGCTAGGTCGGAGGAGGTCGATCGCACGCAGTGAAAAGGCAATTGAAATGGAAAAATAATTGGAAGAAGCGGTGCGCGAGGGGCTAGGGCGCGCCAGCGGGCCATATGCGAGTGGCAGGCTCCCGTCGGCCGGGCCTCGGCGCAAAATCTAATTTGCAAGGATCGAAGGAATGATTAGGCGGGTCGGCGCGCGCGCAGTGAGGGCCCGTTTGAAATCGGGCGGTGCAGGCCTCGTGCCGCGCGGCCCCCGGTTGATCGATACGGCCTCCCCGGGCGGACGTCAACAACAACAACAACAACAGCAAGGGCAGCGGCAGCAGGAGGAGCGGGAGCCTCGACGCCGGCGGTCTGCGCCCCCCCGGAGAACAAAGGATGCGCGGCGCGGGAGAGGAGGCGCCGCGCGGCCGGCCGATCAATCGTGAATTTCCCCGGCGATTATCGACTCGGCGGCGGAGGGGCGGCGCGCGCGCAGCGTCACCCCAGGACGCGGCGGCCACGGGGCCGGCCCGGCCCTAGATCGATCGAGCGCCCGCGGGCAAGGGCCGGGGCCGCGAGAGGTTAGGGCCCTACCTGAGGCCATGGCGGCGGTGGCGCCGGGGGGCGCCTCGCTCCCGTGCAGGCTGGGGCACAGGCCGTCAGAGGCCGTCCAGTGGCCGTCGGGGGCCGTGAGGGGGCCTGCGTGCGGCCGCTCGCGCACTCGCCCGCCAACTGGCGGCGCGCTGCGTGTTTACCGCGGACGGAGCCGCCGCTCGCCGGGGGAGAAGGTGAGCGGGTCGCGAGGCATGCGCCGCTCGGCCGGTGCGTCGCGCGCGCGTCCCCGCCGCGTTTTGAACGCCGGGCACCGCCGCCGCCGCCGCCGCCGCCGCTGCAGCCCTACCCCCGCCGGGGCTGTACGGCGCGGACGAGCATCGAACCGGGCGCGCGGCGAAAAATCGATATTTCGGTCTTTGCTCCGGCGGGCGGCGCGGGCCCCCACCCCGCGGGCGGCGCAGCTGCCGCCTCGGGCCCCGGGGCCTGCGCCGCGCCCCCGCACCAAGGCTACCAATCCCACGCACCCGTCTATCGCATCGATCGCGCGCCGGGCTGATTCCCGAGCCGCGGCGCCCCCTGCTTTTTCCGCGGCGGCCGGAGCCCGCCTCCGAGACTTATCGCCCCGGCGCGCCCTCGAGAGGGAAAGTGCCCAGGCTCCGGGAGGCCCTGCGCCGATTGATCCGCCGCCGAGCCGCCTCCGCCTTATCGCGCTCCCTTTTCCTTGTCCTAATTAGCGCGGCCCCGGGCAAAAAGCCGGCCGGCAAAAACCGAGGATCCCTTTTAATCCCTTTGACCCGTCCGCGTCCTCGCGCTTGCACCGCGCCCCCGGTCCTTTTTTCCCATTTTCAATCGTCCCCGGGAAGGATGTTGCCCGCACTCGCTCGCCCTTCCCGCTTCCTTTTTTCATCCTCACCTATCCCCGCTAAACTTGCTCGTCCGCAAGGAAAGGAGGACTCGGACGGGCGCTTAGGACTTGTTTTGTCGTTCAACTGGGTCGTTATTATTCAATAACTGGATCAGCGGTGTACGTCTAGGGTTCGCGCACGTATATATATACAAGTATCGCCATTGCGCTCCCGGCCGAGCTCCCGCCGCAACGATCGATTATCCGGCAATCGATTTCTTCCTCGGAAGGCTTTAGAAACTTTTTGTCTCTGCTGTATTCTCCGCTGCCGTTATTTACTCCAACGACGCCGCCGTTGATCGTTATTTAAAAAGTACAATTAATCCTAAAAGCTCAATATGCTGAAAATACCTTGTACGGACATAGCGCGAGCATGGCATATTCGGCGTTGACCGTGACTTATTGCCTGGTTATTATTATAAGGAAGCCCAATGTAAGCTCTACTACTGATTATCAGTTATGAATTGCACTTTGTCACGACTCGGGCTTCGATGTGCTCAATAACAATATAACCCTCTCATCCATGATGAACTATAGGCGTTTTCAGCCAAGCCTATATGACGACTTATTATTTACAACTTATCATACAAATAGGAGATACCGCTTCTCTCAAATATCCATCGGAATAACTGAAATCAAATTATTCAGTAGGCGTGATAGAAATCAATCGATAATGCTCCAGCTGCCCCCGACCGATGCTCGAGCATGACAAACACGGGTGATATTCCATAATCAAATTAGGATTAGATCGTCATAATGAAAGTATTGGTAAGAAAACATTGGCGCAGGAGCGCGCGCCGAGACAGACAGGAAGTAGGCGATGTACATCGAGCCTCGGTTGCACTGCAGTGGCGAATATGAGTTGCAAGCGCATATAGCCGCTCTCGGTACTTGATGCATGCGATTGGGAAATCGAGGCGCATAGCCACTGCACGATCTCTCGGCGCGCCCCTGTTTCGGATTCGCCGTCGACACGCGCGCGCCATGTAGCCGTCGCGCGGGCCACGAGCTCCGACGGGGACTCCTCTCATGTGTGTATATATATATATACATGTACACGTGTGTAGTCCACGGGCCGGCGGCGGCGTCGCACAAGGAAGAGCCTATTCAAAAGCGAAAGCCATACGTACACATGTACGGGCGGCCGTCGATTGTGCCGCTCCATGCGGCGCGCGCGCGTGTGCACGCACACAACGGCCCTACTGTGCGAAAGGGGCCTACGGCGAGGGCGCGCACGCGGGGGCGATAATCGCGCGCAAGCGCCTCATGGCGATCCCTACTCTCGGCGGACGACATAAAAAAAAAAGAAAAAAGAAAATAAAAGGAAGAAAAAAAAAAAAGCGATTCGATTGCTCCCGCAGCGGCCGGGCGGCCGACCGACGGAGAGGGAGAGATAAAGGGAGCCGTAAAGATTTTCGGCCGGCAGACGGCCTATGGGGAAGCGCCACTTATACAAGTGTCCTTATATATATTCGCAGGCTCGGGTAGCCGAGCCGGGCGCGCATCGAGCGCGCGCCGTGTGTTCCGGACTCATTGCCGGGGGGGTGGCTGGGGGGCGGAGATTAAAAGATGCTGCGAGATTAGGGCGGCCGGCACGCCGATCGAAGCCCTTGGCGTCCACGGCCGCCATAAAACCCTCCTACATGTATATGCGTGTATCAGATTTGGCGAAACGCATGGAACCTCAAAAAAAAAGTATATATATATACACTCGTTAGGTTTATAATTACGCGGCGGTGTATAAGGTATACATATCGGGCGGACATTGAACACCGCGCGCACCCGCGCGAGTCCGGACAAAGGCGTGATCGACAAGTCCCCTGGATTAAAACTCCTAATGAAACGGCGCGTAATCCTAAGCCGGCCGTCAAAGGACTCCATTACCCTCGAAACTAGATCCGCAGGCGCCGCGGGTGGGATGAGTCCCCCGGTCCCGGAGGATCGCCCCCGGGAGGCTGGCCTCCTCGGGGCAGCCTCGTAGTTTCGCGGGAGATTTTGGCGCGGGCGGCGGCGCCGCCGCATTGCGTCGGCGACCTGATTCCGCGTGGAGGCCGGCCCTGCGCTCGCGCCCGCCTGAATAATCAATCCCGCGGAGGGCCGATCCCGGCCACCTGCGCCCTAGGCCGCCAGCAGAACCCCCCCCCCCCCCGGGGGGGGGGGGCCGCTCCTCCTTTGCACCTCCTTTCCCTTTGCAAAAGTACGGAGAGAGATCGATGCTGTGTGTATAACGTCTGCCGGCCGGGGCGCCTATACTGCCAGCAGCGCCCCGGACGAATGGCACGCCTCCAGCGGGAGATCAGATGCGCTTAGAATTTAGCATTCTTTAATGGACGTTCACTGTAAGAGCAAAGCGTTCTAGAAAGTGCACGTTTTCGACTTGGTTTATGTGGCCGGGCTTGTGCCAGGTTGTTTTTTTTTTAAGGAAGCGTATGTATAGGTATATATACTCGATTATACTTAGGAGACTTCCGCGTTCGTTATTTAATTGCAAGTTTGCTCACGTCAAGTTTGCTCCATTAAAAGATTATCCTCGCGAGCATTAAGCATTTTGAACATGTCTAGGCGTGATTCTTTATGCAACGTGTCTCGCTTGAGGCGCCATAATGATACGGGGCAGCGAGTCGAAGAAGGGAGCGATCCGTAGTATAACATGAATGAATTTTATTACAATCATAGAGCTATCAATCGAGCACGAGCTTCGTTATTAATCATTTTCAAATACAGTGATATGTCTTTTTTGAGCAAGCGGAATTCGGACTCGATTTTAATCAAAGGCTAACGTGTTTGCCTGCATGCATATATATACCAGAATATAATCTAAATTTAAACCATTTTATAACTGAAGCAATAATTAATTGATAGTAATAAAAATTGAAGATAATGAGATAGAAATCTAAACTATGCGCTGTGTATATAAATAAATATATCCGTTTCCTGGATTCTCATACAGATAGCCTGTCAATTCCGACGTAAATAACATGTGCCGCATGGACAAATAAAACCAGATACGCGTATAAATTTGCAAGAGTCACAGATGATATCGTCTGGCATATCGTATCTTTCGCAATTTGGAAAATGTGTTTTACTTCATTGTGCAGTGATAAGCTGATTAAAAATGATGAGCCAAAAATATGAAATAAACGAAAGATGAGTAAATAATACACCTCGATCGATTGAGGTCAAGGTTGCGCCGCGTATGATTTTCGGCCGTTATGGGTGCTCGGATGCAGCATCACGCGGTGTATCGTACACGCAACTGTGAACTGATACAATTCGGCATTTGGACGATTAATGCGCTTAGCAACTGCAGCCTCCATTATAAGAGGACACGGATATATCGCGCAACCACCGGATCAGCCAGTGCCTATATAGAAGCGATCCAACGGACTACTCGTGGCTAATAAATATATACCGGAGGTACCATTCGCCACGAGCGCAAAAGCGTCTATTCTGCAAGTGCGCTTTCAAAATATAAACACGGCTTCTCCCGGAAGCCTTATGCACCGAAATGACAGCGTGCACGCGTACGTATGCATGCACATGCGGAGGTCGAGAGAGGCAGAAAGAGAGACGGAGCGCGGTACATGTACACACACATATATATACCGGAGGAGCCGCGTGAAATTCTAGCAATTCGCGGGCATTGAGCGTTGCCGAAGCCGCTGACGGGCCGGGCGCGGACGCATCGAGGCGCCGTTGAGGGCACTATACGCGTACGCCCGTATATACGTAGCCGCCCTGCGGACGGGTGGCGGCGGCCTATTATCCGGCCGCCGGCAATCGAGCCGCGCGATATATATTCGCGCAGGGGCTAATTCGAACGGTGCGCTCCTCTGGCGGGGCGATCGATGGGCCGCGCCTCCAGGCGGCTGCTGCTGCAGTGCACCTAAAAAGCGCGCTCTGCGCCGTGAGAAGGAGGGAAGGGGGAGGGGGGGGGTGGCGAGAGAGGAGGCCGGATGTGTGCGCCGCGGCCTGCAACGACGCAGGCCATCGATCCAACTCGGCGGGGCCGAGCGCCGGCCGCTTCATCGATCCGGCCTTTATTGAAATCGGAATTCGTGCTCTCGGCTCGCCCTTTCTGCCCTCGCGCCGTCGCCGTGCCTCCGTGTGCGAGTCAGTTTACGTACGTGTGTACATGTATATATATTATATATATATATATATATTGCGCCGCTCGCTCCCTGTCGCGCTATGCGCTTTATAAATCTATCGGCCACCAACTGTACGCCAATTGCACGCTGTCGCTTGCCCGCGCTTTGTGCTAGCCACAGACGTTTGACTTTGCTGCGGACTCGTTGTAAGTGGGTAATCGAGGAGTTACTGCTTTATCGGCATGCCTATTGTGCCATTTATTAATGATGCCTGCATGACGAACCGTTTTTATGCAGGATTATCAGTTTATCTGTTAGATACAGGCGCCACTAATTATATTTTATATGGTTGCATTACTCTTGTTATAAATAAGTGGACATGGGTTTTTGTTATTCATATATACGTCATTAAGTCAAACTAAATTGCGTTAGCTATATAATGTTACATGATTATATATTTTGTGCATAACAAACAAAATTTATAGAGGTTCATGAATTCACTGTTTAAATAATAAATACATAGTTTAAATAACTGTAAAAGTTCAAATTATCTTAATTCATAATGTGCGATAGTTAAGTCAATAAAGTAGGTATCTGCCGGTACACTTATAGTCATCCAGAAAGTAGAACACTGCACAACCGTTACCGTGCTTCCAAAGGTTATCAGAAGATGGCACACCTTGATACATTATTTGAATTAAAATTTTACCTACGGTAAATAGTCGTACAAACAATACTTTTAAAATGTATAAAACTAGTGTTTATAATAAACTTTATGTTTATATAATTATTCATAAAAATGTGTTATTATTTATAGGTGACAAAAAATTGAACAATGCTTTATCTTACACAATGTTTATAATGTTATTACTATGTACAGTCGAGTTTTTATTGCAATCATTACAGATTTATCCTAAATACTAATTGCTTCCGATATATTACGGTATTCTTTCTAATTTGAAGATGGCCTAAATCTTATTTTTATTATTTTGCTGAGAAAAGTTAAATGATATTGAACGTCATTAGGCATAATGGGTAAGCTTGACCTGGGAGGATTTGGGTGCAGCTTGGAGCAGTTTCAAAGCAAACTACTTAGCGCGCACGCTGCACGTGCTCGAAATTATGACCTATAAGTATGTTCGTTTCCTCCAAGTACAGAGTGCCCTATATCGATGAGGTAATTATATTAATACATCGACCATGCGGTTACTTTTACGGTAGAATCTTTCAAAAAATCTATTACTATTGTTTGTAAAATTAATTTCACACTGTATACAAATTCTTAACAAATAAGATACAACTACAATTTTTAGTATTAATAGAAAAATAGCGTCCTTACTGCAACTAAAGTATGAAAAAGATTTTAAACGACAATATATTTGTAATTTGAAAATCCGACAACGGTTTTACAAAGATATTTTGGTATTGCATTAATGAGAATTGAGGAGAAGGCAAGGAGAATCGAGAGAAGGATATAATGACAGGGGGCCCCCTCGAGGGCCCCCCGAGGGCCGCGATGGGCCGGCGAGGGGCGTCTGGAGCGATTCTAAGGAGGCTGGACGGGTGTAGGAAAATTGCCTCGGCTCGCGAAATTGCACAACGGCGAATGGGGCGCGCGGGGGAGGTTGGCAGAGGTGGGCCGAGCGGCGTCTGGCGGCGCGCAGCCTCCGTTCGCCCGAGGCGAGCGTTCGAAGAGCCGGGGCGCTGCCCGGGGATTGGCCGGCCGGCCGTGACGTCGGCATTCCACCTGCGCGAGGCGGGTGCGCGGCGCGCGTGCGTGTACAGTACGCGCCCGGGCCTCCCACCGCCGACGCGGGCTCTCGGACGACAGGTGGTGCCGAGCGGGAGGGGCAGCGCCGACTGTTTTGCCCTGGGTGCCGTCGCGCCAGGACGCGCCGACCGAGTGTGCCAGCGAGCGCGCCGCGAGTGCCGAGTGTCCCCGCGAGGTTAGACCAGTGCAGTCCGGGGCCCTTGCCGAGTGCGCGCACAGTGCGGTGACATGTTGACGGCCCGCCCGGAGGCCGCCCGAGCCTAGTGCCACGCCGCTGCTATCATGACTACCCTGGACTCCGCGCGCGCACCGCCCGAGATCCTTGGCTGCCTCAGAAAAGGTACGCGGCCGGCCGAGGTCCAGCCCTCCGCCTCGCCCTGCCTCGTTCCGCTGGCCCGGCGTTGCAAGCCTCTGCCCTTTCTGCGGGAGGGCTTCGATTTTGCTCGATTTTCTTCAAGGCCCTCACGTTCATTCACTCGCTTATTGTTTGCGAACAAATTTCCCGAAGTCGCTCCTAATCGATTGCGAGTCAGGCGCCGCACGGATTATACTTCCTGTGTTGCCTGTTATTTCGCACCCTGCTCTTAAAAACTATGTCTTATAAATGTCATTGTGCCGACCCATCGTATTGTTATCGTAAAACGGATGGTTTTTCAAACAAAGAATTGTCTAGCTATAGAAACTCGAGAGAGTCGAACACGAGACGAGGAATGTTGACCGTGTGTTTATTGATCTTGAGCGATATGGGCGGGAGACCCACGTGCATCTTCCGCTGTATGAGAACGTGGGTGTTCTGACGTATATCGGAATAAGTGTCTATTCTACTCCAGTGTCTCATTTTCATTACTGTACAAACTAATTTTCTATTAAAATCATTACGAGTTAGTAGTTACGTGTTTGTTCTTTTTTATTTTGTGTAGTATATCGTAGACGTTTATATAATTATATTAATTACAGTGCATAGTAAACGCACTTATTAAAACTGTCAAAATGAAAAAAAATAGTTCGAATTAAACGTTTTGAAAAATTACAATATAAATTTTTCGAGATTTATTCTGAAATTAAATATCATTTAGCACGAAATGTGAACATATGTATTAAATCGTATTTTTATCAATGTAAAGATATGAATGACTATATTGTACACGTACGGCGTAATATAAGTTTCCAACTTGTCGTATAGAGCCTTTAAACAACAAATTATGCATAAACGTAATAGAGTTCTAAAAGTAAAGCAGAAAATCAATATTTAGTATACGGTTATATATACGATACATATATAGATATTTGTGTAGCTGCACGAAGGTGTATTAAAATATATAAAATAAAATTACTGCCGCGCCTTATTTGATACATTTCACTGGCCAATATTTGCCAATTAAAAATCATTAATTATGTATTTCGTAATGAATAAATTAATTAAATAAAATTAAACAAATATTAATCGATCGATCGACGACTGAGTTAAAGGCGTGGTATTGGTAAAAGGTACTGGTGTTCAATATTTGCAAAAGAGGAAATGTCGCAATCGCAATTAAAATTCTTATGTATATTAAATTCATCAACTTTTCATCAAATTAATTAAATCTGATTTGAATAAGCGGGAGAGACAAAGCGGTCGGCTTAATCATCGAGCTTCCACGGGCATTCAGAGATAACAGATAAGCTGCTCGAGAATAACTTAATACTTGCACCGATTCAAATCTCAGTGTATTGTACACGAAACCTTGGAATCGTAAACACTCGCGGATATACGGGCCTACTTATACATATATTAAAATGTATACAGGCTCATGAGCGACGCAGCCATGGCAATTCCCACAGGCCGCGACACTCGGTCCCACGCGAGCCTTTCAGCCCGAGAATATGAGGCAGTAGGCTACAGCCGGACTATTGATCGCGCGGGGCGGCGCGAGTCTCCCCCAGCATCCGCGGAGTCAGCGCGCGCGGTGGACCCACCCGTCGGGGCGCGCCTCCAAGTGCGGACTCCCGCGGGCGACCGGAGCCAGTACAACGGCGACGTTAAAAAAAAGACCCTAGGCACGCGCCCGTGTTTGCCGACTCGGCGATTTGCCGGCCGCGGGGAAAAGGGAAAAAAAGGAAAGCAGGAAAAAAGCTCGCGGCGATAATCGAGCGACGATCCCGGGGCGGCCGATCGGCCGGAAGAGCGGACCCCTCCCCTCCAATATGAACGCCCCACCCCCTTTTCTCTGTCTCTCTCACTCTTCCCGTTGCAGCTTGCGCGGGAGTCGAGCTGCCGGAGGACTGCGGCAGGAGGCACCAGCCGCTCCCACCACCGCCGTGTGGATTTTTCTCTTTGTGAGTACCGGGGACGGAGGCACCGGTGGCGGCTCTTCGCTTGTCAGCTCTCTTGCACCCTTCGACTATGGGCATGATTCCGCCGATGCGCCGGCCCAGTCGATCTGTATACAAGCGCTTCTTTTTTACAACACGATCCTCTGGCTTGGCATCCCTGAGCCCACGTAGCTGTGGTTCTCCGTCTTTCTGGTGGTGGTTCTTCCGTCTTTCTCTCTCTCTCTCTCTTTGTGTATGACTAATATGGTGTTGGTTTTTCCTGCCCTGAAACCTTTTTTTCATGCTTTACGGGATTGGCAATGTCATTTACATTGCTTGGCTCTGAGCCACAGAGTATAATAACTTTGTTGTAACTAGATGTACAGGACAATTTAACCCCGGGTCTCTTAACTGCTTCATAAATGTGTTTGCGAATATCCAGCATAAACATGACTTATTTTCAGATTTGATAGCAGTCCGGTAGGTATAATATATCTTAAATTTACAAGAGTGGAATTCTTGCAATGAAATATATAAATGTGGGTATACGGAAAAGATCGCAGAATATTTCATAATAGCATTCTCTGGTGCATATTTCAAGAAATGCTTATACATATATTTGTTCCTCCAAGCGATATTTGCTCAAAGTATATCAAACTAAACGCACAAGTGTGTGATCAGAGACTATTGAACTCTCGGTGTAAAAATGAAAATTCCATCGATTTAGATGCAAACTTTAGAAGAATCGATAAAGTTAGTAAAAATACATGTATAGATATATCGAGAGATGTATAATATATCGTGCGTCGACAATGGCGTGACGAACTCGCGAGAGGTGTAATAGTTGTAAAAATGTGATTTCGATTCAGGACGCACAATGCGAAGCTGCGCGCAATCGGCAAGATCGAACAGGCCGCGCGCCCCTCCAGTGTGGGCGTCCCCGCTGTATAAAAAAGCTCATAGCAACCGGTTCAACGAACCCGAAGGCACATAATCCTCCGCGGATCCCGACACCGCCGCCGCGGCGATCCGGTAGCGATCCCCGTTAAGATAATAGCGCGCATCCGAGAACAATCGGCCGGCCTGTGCTCTTTCCGCGACTGCACTTCTGCGCCGCGGCGACGCCTCGCGGGTCAATTAGCCGCGCCCCGTGCGCTATATATATATATATAAAACAGCGGAGGCCGGTCCTAGTGTCGGCTCTCCTTCGGCCCGCTAAGGAGGTCGCGAGAGGCCGTTTTCCAGACCGACGCGGCGCGCTGTTTTTTTCTTTTACCCGCGCCGCTTCGAGCTTTTTCGAGGAAAGGCCGAAGTGTGGGATGTGCGGGGTTACTGGGCGGAGCCGATATGTATCGCCGAGATCGGCGAGCGCTGACGAAGCCGCGCCCGCGCGGCATTCGAGAGGTATATTAATACCGATATCTACAACCTGCAATTACATGCAGCGTCGTACGGGGCGCTTGAATATATATATATATCGAGTTTTATTATATCGATCGACTTATAGGCAGGCCGATGTGACCGCTCGATATGCAGGTTAGGAAATGGTTAGGTTTTCCGGCGCGTGGGCTGCAGGAATCGCCGACGCCTTTATTAATACCGGATCAATGAGGGCCGAATTAACATTCGTCCGCAGCCGTATAATTATATTCATAGAATTCGGACGACAGCTCGCGGCGAGCGCGCCTGCGCGACTCGTCGCCATTCTCGGCGCATGCAAAGTACCTTGGTTTCCAGATAAAAACAAAAAATCGTCAACGAGATTTCTATTAAATTTCAATTAGATGGGAACGGGGAAACGACGCGGCGCGAGCTCGTAAAATGCATGATAATTTGGACTTGCGCAAGTCGCGCGGTGCTGTGCCGGGACACTATGTGGCTGTTACGCCAAAGTCGTGTGGGTCGCCGCGCGTTTTTTTTCTCCTGCGCCCCGTGAAGTATTTATTTAAATGTGCCCGCGCCTCGCGTGCCGTGCGTCCGTTCAAAATCACTTGTATACGGGTTTATTCGCGAGCCGTACGCGCCGATACTTTGTGACGTGTTCCAGTTGAAATATATAGCCGCGTACGAATTATGAGAGCAGTTTCGTCCCAATTGGTTGATTTTTTTTATCCGTCTAGTTTTTCCTAACGAGCGCGAGGCTTGTTTTCCCGGTAGCCGTTAGCAGAAAAGGTTGTAGTACGGAGGCTTGAAGTGCTGTAAGTGGCGGCCTCAGCGAGTCCTTGACAAGGAAAATCATCGTTTTTCGCAATTCTTCACGGCCTTAAATATGATTTATTATCGCTAGTTCCTTTGCGAAATTCGCGTGAATAAATTACAATTAAGATATTTTATATGGTTCGAGCTGTCGATCTTATATAAAAAGAACGAAAATTTCATTACGTTAAATTTTACTTTTGTTCAATTTTTAAGTTTAATCCTTAAAAAGCTGTAGGTAAAACGCAAATTAAAAAATGAAATGCAAATACACTAATAACGTATCACTTTTTTAAATTACGAACTTTTCTACAGTTCTTTTGAATGTCGCCACATGATATCAACGTAGATTAAAAATCATTAGGATTAAGGATGAGACCACTGAACAATCGAAGCTGTATTTTTATCAGGGCAGAAAACTCGACAGAGCAGATTTACCGAGTTATTAGAATATTATAGCCACGATAACGTGGATTATAAGAAGAGTTACCGCAAACATTTATACACATGTCATAATAACTCAATGAATAATTGATCGAACGAATAACACAATGAGCGCGTAACTCGGCACGTGCGCCTTCGTAACAGAATGGAAGAAGGCCTCGGCTACCGTCGAAAAAAGGTAAACAATCGCCAGTGGCCGCATCTCGGCTCGAGGTGAGGCAAGAGCTCTAGTTTACATAAATTGCATAAGGCCGCGAGCGAGTGCTTGCAGCAAAGAAGGCCGCCGCGGCGCGCACTTGTGTACTCCATTAGCCATATAAAGGATATATCGGCGGCAAAAAAGTCGTGCAATCGCCCCGCCGCAATCGGCAAAGGCCCCCCCGTTCCGCCGAGTTTCCGCCGTCTCGGCTAGATCCTCCGTAGGGGTTACCGGCCTTCACCTTCCCGGAAGGGTCATCGATTCCCTCGCGCGTCGAGCCGCTAATCGATATTAGCCGAGCCCGGGGATGCGCGCGCATCCTGGGGCGGCTGATATCACGTCGGGACGTGGGTGCGGGCCCTGGGCGGGGCCGCCGGCTTTCGGCTCGGACCGCGCGAGCCGTTCCGACCCGCGGGCGCGATATCATCGGACGTAAGAAGCCGGCGAGATAGCGATCGGCCGCGCGGACGCGCCGCCGGGGTAATTGAATCGGAACCGCATGCATATACGGGGCTCCGCTCGAACGCGTGTGTATATATGCGCGATGATCGCTCGGGCCCGTCGCCGGCAGTTGCGCGCCGATCGCTTTATCGGCCGAGTTGCGTGCGCGCGCCGGCCTAAGCGCGCACGGGATTCGCCCGTTGTTATAACGACTTCCGTTGTCTGGCGGCGCGCTTCCCGGCTTTTGCGATGCATTATTACCGAGGCGCTGTAAGGGCCTCGGCCATTGATCGACCGCGTAATTAATTCCGCTGGGGGTGTAGCGCCACAGCGCCATGCAGTGCGCCGTGTCCGCCTGAGTATTCAGCGCCCGAGCGTCCAAACGTTGTCATTGTTTATTTGTCCCGGGGCGCGAAAGTGTGCGGCCTGCAGGTGTTTTGTCCCGCGTCGGTAGCATTTGAGGCTCGAGTGCCGTTACAAGCGTTAAATATCAAAAGCGATGGAAGAATCGAGGAGAGAATCGTACCTTTTAGACGGATTCACGATAGTGTATTATGAGCGATAGACCCGAGGTGAGCTGGCTTCATTGTTTTTGTTCTAGCTGCACGGGTGTAATTTAGATCACATTAACGATGTTATTGACACCGTTTTTATTTTATTGTGAAGAATTTCATTCAGCGCCACGAGTGTCTGTAACTTTATATTATTGATGTGAAATTTACCAGCCGATGAAAGTCACGTTATAAAGACTAGGCCACACGGAATTGTAATTTTGAAATTTCTGTTCCACTTGCCCATAGAGAAATTGAGAGTAATCGCCTTTTTTCAAGCGACTCTGAGTGCATTCTAGTGCATCTGACTGCTAGCTTCATAAGAAAAAATTATAACCATTATGATCGTTAATGATTTTTTTCTGATCTCTTTTCTCCGATCGGTATCAAACATTATTAATAATTACTTTTTCAATTAATTACACGAACGAGCATTCTTCATTCTTCCCTAATTATTGATTTCAATTTCACGCTTACAATTTATAAAATTGTATAAATAGAATAAAGTTTCTTTTGACTAAATTAACTTAGTAGGCTTAAAAAATTATTACTCTTTTTATTATATGTCAGTTTTTTTAACGAAGTGAGATTGTATAAAATCCACACAAAGATAAGAAAATACAAAGCGACTTGTACACCGAATTATACACTTTGTTTTATTCTCTTGAGCATTCTTAACCGGAGTTTGAACTCAAGTCGATAAAAACCAGTTAAAACTTACAGTGAATTATTATGGAATTCACTGTTTGATTCATTGGCACTATTATTTTGTATAGTTTATTCCTTACTGTTTATGGATGCTTTTGAATTTTCTAAATTGTTTTAAAGTATTCTAATTCGAAAGTAAACGAATAAGACTAGAAACTGTATACGTGACAAATAATTTTTAAAAAGAGAGTCAGAGTGTAAATAATTACAATTTTAATCAGTAGAATTGATAGTAGTATTTTTCAAATAAACTTGCACTTAACCAATTTCTCTTTTCAACTAGTAACAATCATGTCGTGTTACAAAAATATAAGTATATTATAATGCATGTTTTGCAAAAGCTTCGATTAAAAATATTTCTGATACAGAATAATTTCAAGTTTCAAGGTAGAAAGTTCGTAATTATCAAGTACAAAAGTAAAAATTCGTGGATTGATGAAAATTAATAAAAAAGTGAATGATCATATCTATGGGCTAAGTAATATATCAACATTATTTATTTTCTATTCCGAGTGTACGGTTTGATTGAACTATTCTCATTACGTTCAAGATCGAATCTCGCTTCCCGCAAAGGAGCCACAGGAGGAAAAGAAAATAAGGGAATTTGATTCTATATATAATTGAAATAATTAATTCAAACTTGGCAGAATATCAGATAGTGATATAAGGTTGAAGGCAAATGCGAATTCACGTTTTGCAAACTAACGTCGATATCTCCATCTAATAGTGTTGCAATACTCTTTCCCTTTAAGGATTATGACAATCCAAAAGTTTCAAATTCTTTGCATTGTTCAATTATGATTAATGCGCACAATATTAAGAGATAAATGTACATATATATATATAATTCGTTTTTACGAACAGACGTTGTGGTGGTCTTTTATTGGAAAACAAGAATTCGTGAGAAAATGAAATCATTATTAGCATTAAATCATTATTATTATTGTTATTGTTATTCAAAAGTACAAATATCATTTTTACTTTCATTTAATTATTTAACAGAATGTATGGTAATTGATCTGCAGACAAAGTTTTGCATCAGAAATGGAATTTAAAGTAATTTCAAACAAATTGCACTCTGTAACTCAATAAAGACGCGCAATGTATACTTGAGCAAATATCAGTTTGAGGAGCAACCGAGAGTATAAGCGAGCGTTTCTCGAAACAATAAAGCCGAGTCGCCCTTCGCGGCATCTCCCCGGGCGCCTCTTAAAAAATTCCCGGCACGTAGCCCGCGGCTGCGCGAGAGAAAGAGAAGCGTCGGGCGCGCAGCGGTAAAACCCGTTCTCGCAAGGGCCCGGCGCAAGAGTTGCGCCCGAAAATCGCATCAGGTGAGCGGCCCTCACGTTTATTACCACACTTTCGACCCGCCGAGCGGCAATCGCCCGGTCATTAGCGTCGGCCGATTCCCCCTTCGGCCCTGATGAGCCCCGGTCCATTATCCTTTCGGGCGGAGTTTTATATAATAACGAGACTGCACAACGACCCGCGCCCGCCGTTGCACTTTACGGCTGTACGCGCATGCGCGATAAGTATACGCGGTTAATCTGTGTTTTTATCCGCGTCGGGCCGCGCAACCGCCGCTCGTCATGTATGTTCATTTTTGAAAAGGATAAATTTCAATTAGCGCGGGCCATCCGTTTAGAAAGTTTATTATACCACGGGAGCGATTTATATACAAACTATACAAGTGAAAAAGCGGCCAGTCACTTGGGCGAAATCATTCGGAGAAACAAGCACGCACATACGAGCTGATCTCGAACGAATTAATTGTCAGAGGCGGTGCAGCGGCTTTTTTTCCCGATTCCGCCGTACGTTCGCGAGCCGCTCGAAAGACATGTTAAAGCACGGATTGCGACGATTCTTTGGCGCGGGCGGATCGCGCGCTTTCCCGCAAACCGCGACCGGGGCACGTATACATATGTATAGATATATATATATCTAGCCGATGAAATCCCCGCGGCGCAGGCGGCGATGAGCAATCGCTGGCAATCATAATGAAAAACCGTGTGCCGGGTTAGTACACGTCCACCGTGGGCTAATTTAATTTTCGTCTTTATTCCTCAAGACTACTGCGCGCCGTTCTCACCTTAGCGACGGCCAACCTGCAATTTAAGAATGGGTTCACTTTCACCGCTATCCCGCAGCGCGTTTCTTATGTGCTTTTGGTGCGGGGGAGATGGGGAACTTGGCTGCTCTGCGAACGTTGGCTGCGGGAGGGGCTTACGTGCGCGCGCCAGTGGCGCGCTTCGCGAAATAATCCAATTTGCAGCATTTAAACATGAGATGCACTTTAATGCCGCCCTTTTTTATGCACGGAGAGCCGCTCCCGTGTCCCGTTGATGCTATTAACATCTGTTAAGATGTTAATCGAATTAGTGGGCTGGCCTAATTAACCCGATGGCCGCCTCGGATGGGTGTATAACCTTACCGCTTTCGTATTCCCATTGTCTTTGGCTTTTAGAAATGTATATGTATATATGCGCCTCAATCAATCTCCAGACCGCGATTGAGCTTTCTCTGTGCAAAAAGGGCACCGCACTTGTAATGGGTTCAGATTACCGTGGCACTTAACCTAGCCACCGACAATAGAACCCTTAAAAAAGCCAGTCTCGGCAACCTTTGATCGATTTTATAACCATGTTCGCAGGTTGTACTCGGGTAAGAACGTCTGGTCTATATGGGGCAATGCGTGTCTCGTAAGGCGGGCGCCGTCATCGCAGCATCCGGCTACTCGCCATCTTACCGCATCATGGAAAAGAAACCCTCCAAACATCAGGTGAGGATGCACTGCGTTTAACAGTATACGATTCCTCTCCCTCTGGACGTGGACAATGGTTTTCTTTGCACCCGCGAGGAAGAGCGTGTGTGTGACGTCTCGGCGACGTGACACGCGAGACTTCCTGTCCTATTGTCGAGGCAGTGGCCGCGTCGGCCTCACGGTCAGACTTCGAGTACCCCGGCGTTCTTACAATCTGCAATTTAGATTTTAACGAGCCGCTATATGCGCGCTGGCTTTACAGCCGCGAGATTTTACTGCAGGGGGTTGTATCTCGGCTCTGTGTGTAGTGCGTCGACTCCTGCGGCGGTTACTCTCAATGTCTGTATATCCGAGAGTTTTCGTTAGTGGGCGTAGGTGCGAATTTCCGTGCTCGAAAATGAAAGCAAATGCTTAACGCTCGCCGACAATACGGAAGTTATTAGCGTGTATCAAGACCAGCATGAAAAAACTAGAGCCGCGCCGTGATACGATTCCAATTTATTCCTTTCCGTGATAAAAATAATTGAATAATGAGTATAGTCTTAAAGAGAATAGGATGCTTGCGTGATTCTATATAAAGAAGCTAGTACGGCATTTTATTTATATTACTCATGACTTTTTCTTAATGCATTTATTCATTTGTTTTGATTATAACTTAGACAAAATTACGTATAATATAATACATATTTTGCTGAGCTTGTAGGTATACTAAACAATTGTATGTAAACTATACTGATGTTTGTAATGTGGTTACTTAGAAATGATTTTATTATATTCAATAAGATATCACAAATGAACAGTAATATTCAAGAGTACGTATAAATAAATTGTTGAAGTATGATTATAATGGTTAAAAAAATCATTTATGTTCATCCCGGCTGATGTCTACAATATATTCTTATATGCAATATTACGTGCTCACATATAGGGGGGAAAATAATTATACTCTTTCAATATATCAAAATACTCTCGAATTTAACGATCGCTGTGGAAAAGTAAAAGTTCACTATATAGGTAAGTTAATCGATTGCAAATAACTATCGAATCTACTGCATCTTTTTCTATACAACTGCCAGTGCACTTTTGTGGATAAGACATTATAATGCATTTGTTTCGGACTGGTTTGAAAGTTCCAATTGCTCTGGACGAAAGTAGACATACGCGTCGAGCAAGCGTCAAACTGGATCGGCGCATCGAGGCCATTGCCGCCTGGAGATCGACCGAACAACATCTGACCGTTAATCGAAGCTGCGTTTGAGTGACATTGAAAGAACTGTATTGACTACTAGTTTAGTGAAAACTCGAATCTCCGCTTGGATTAAGCTCAGAAACTGAATTATAAATACATTTGTATACCATCTTGTTAATTCGAATCGTCCATATTAATCGTCTTGTTAATCGTCCAGCGATGGTCGAAAATTGATACACTAAAAGTTAGTGCTTATATAAAAGCAATCTTTTAACCGACGTTATATATCAGTATCATTACCGTACGTACTCCAATGATATTTATTTTATTATTGCGATAAATTTATTCAGCACTACGACTGCTTTAATAGATGTGCTAACGAGCGAGATTATTATTAGACATCTTTCCTTTACTATCGACTCGTAGCCAATGTCGCCTGCTGGCATAAACCATCAGCTTGATCTCCAGCACTATCTCGACACACCGGGGCTTTCAATAGGCGATTGGCTCTTGAGGCTGTGTCGGCATTTCACCGGTCCCACGAAAAATTGGACAAGAACGCGGGCGTAGGCGTCTGCAACTTGGTGCGATTCGCCTTCGCGCGGCTTCTTGCGACGCGTCGACTTTCTAAAAAAACGGAATTTGTTTATCGGCCGCCATAATAAATCGGAAGAAAAAGCCGCGATCTCGGCCTTGATTAACAGTGAGCAGTCGGAAATGGCGCGGACGTCTTGGGATTCTTTCACCGGTTCAACAGTTGACGTGGGCGCGGACTCGTTGATTTTGCGCGATAGGCCCGATCCTTTCGAAGTAAGAGTGCGAGCTCGCGAGCTCGAATACTCCACTTTATCTGATTTGCGGGCGAGTGCACTTTCTCACACAAGCCGAGAAAAGTGTCTGATAAAAAAATATTTTTCGTTTGGGCTGTGGCGGCTCTCGCGAACCGAACCTGATAAATTACACAGAATATAAAATTGAAATCGTACTATCTAAAAAATGAGGCATTGATCCTTAAGTGATAATGAAGTTTTACGCAAACGATCGTTACGTAAGACTCTGCTGAAAATCGAAATTTTTAGAGAAACAGAATCGGTTCATTATACTGCATGATCATTGTCTTGTGCTCCGATTCTGTCGATTCTTCACGGTAGCTCTGCGCCTACATCGTGATGTTAATTGCGATAGTATTATATGATCCACTTGGGGAATATGTTGCCGGTGATTACCCAACGGCATATAAACCGGCCGACTATACTTCTACATTGTTGTCTCATTATCCAAGTGCCATATTTGATAGAGTAATAAACAATAAGTTTTTTTATCCCAAGTTAGTAACGCGCGCGTGCACTGCCGAACAAACAATGTACACCGCTTATATATCCCGACATATTATAATCCCGACTTTGCATCACCCGCATGAGTCGCTCAGGCTCGGGCTAGGCCGCGGTAGGGAGTTAAACTCCGATTATCCTGGACACGCAACTGGCATTCCTGGCGGATGATGCAACGCCCGAAATTCCGAGTCCTTTACAGCAGTGTTTCGCTAATGAAGTTTTTTCGACATCGGTCTTGCCTTACGGCCTATATCGATGGAAAAGCGCCGGATCATTGACCCGCGGCGTCCTCGCCGTGCTGCGGGTATGCACCTCTAGCCCCCCTCGCGGATCAATTTCACGTCGCCGCGATGTGTATATATATATGTATTATAGATGGAGGCGCGCGCAGTGCACGGCAGGCGACGTCGGTGCAGAACGGTACACGAAAGCCTTCTCCCGATATGCCTGACGTAATACTTGAGCGCGCGGTCGCGCGACGCCCTGTGCGCGGGCCTCCCCTCGAGCTCTCGCTTCGCGCGTTTCTCCGCCTCGGCGGCTGATCTTTCATCTGGCCGGGCCCCTGGCAAATGCCCTCGCGCATCATTGTCATGATTAAGAGTCGGGCGCCATGGCGACCTGTTGAACTCTGAGGCGCTCCGTCGCAGTTGTGTAAGCGTATCATATTTGGGTGGGTCTGGCGCAACCGGACTGATGCTCGCGATGAGAAGGAGTTTATGTACCTCGTGAAAGGGGTTGGGTTTCTTCGTACCTTAATGCGCAATACGCTCTTTCTTTTGCTTCTTTATAGTGAGACTTTATTGCAATGTAACGTTTCTGTCTATTCATTATATTTATACACAGCAGAACTGTGCGAGTTTGCGCCATAAATTGCCTAGAGCGAGAGCTTATTAAAATAGTATATTTATCTACTGATGATGAGATAACAGTACCGCTGTATATTAGTGAACTAATAAGATCCATAAGTAGTATCGATATTAACTACGAATTTTACTGAATAAATTATCTCAAAAAACTATTAAGAAATGTGAATCATGCAGAGCGTTAAAAGAAGCGTTAAAAAATTAAGTTGATGCTTAATGCCGAAAATAGTAACACCTCAAATAGTTGCGGCGATAGTAGAGATAAAGTACCGAACGAACGGTAACAGTTTAGAAAAGAAGTCACACCTGATTCACATATGTACATACTGGTTTCATTATGTAGTTTTTTTCCAAGACCATGGAGAGCTTTCCAGTTCCTTTCGTTGTATACTAATACTACGACTACAATAACCTCTTTTATATTTCGAAAAAAGACCAGCATCCAAATCACCTGTCAATCACCTAGCCTCATTCTTATCTAATTTATTCACGGTACATTGAGCATAGTTCCTGCATAGAAAGACACTCTTATGCGTCGGATTTTCATGATAATTAAATGCCTTTTCATTCACGTACTTTCGTGGACTTTAGAATTTCAAGAAGTGGAATAGTGATTCATATGACTTAAAGTTTTTTATGACGCATTGTTGCATTAGTCAGGAAAATTTAATTCTAACGGACACTCATGTTTCGTGTTCTCTTAGAGGCATAGAATTGCATACTGTGCACATGAAACTCATGGTAGTAGATTAAAACAAAATTGATATGATAGATAGACTATGGTGGAATTAATGTGCTGAATTGAAGTGCAATTTTTCACTTCAAATACTTCAACTAAGCGAATCCAATCTAACTGCAGTATAGGGCCGCTCGATCATATTAATCTTTAATTTTCTTCGCTGAACAACTTTCTAGCGCGTCTTCGTAGCGGTTCAGAGTTAAGTTTAATCGAACGCAACTTCTGCTCTTTAGCAGAAAATATATTCAGCATGCTTGGAGGCCGTTCTCAACTCCAATTCTCTCCAAGTCCCACAGTTAAAAAACAACTTGCACCGCAAGAAATTTACTGCTCGCCCGGGCCGAGTGTCGATCGGTGGGCTGAAAGTCCGTAACACTTACATTGTCAAAGTGAAAACGTAAAAGAAAGCCGAAAAAGCTATGGGCCGCGAAGACGAGGCGCGAATACCCTGAATGAGGGGCCTTCGTTTATACACAAATTCCACCCACTCAACGTCTAATTATATAAAGTGCTTTCTATACGAGCTTCTTCTTCGACATTGAGATGAATTTCACGCTGGGAAAGATAAATTACTATCTCGCCGCGCCGCAGTATCCTACGCATGTGTCAGTAATGCGAATGCATTATGGGGTCAGGCCGCTCACGCTTGACGGATCGAGGGCTTGAATCTTTGGTAGAATCCCGGAATTGCAGGATCTTTCGAGATGGCGCACTGACATAGCGGAACGCGCGGGTCCCTCAGCCGCGCATTAATTCCATTTGAGAAGCGCGAGCTCAAACGAAAATTAATGCCGTATCCTCGAAACGGACTTTCAAATCTATTGATAAGATTTAACGAGCTTCTTTCTTTATGAAGACGAGCTGGTCACGGGCGCATTAGGAGCCACGTCTGCGCATCGCAGATAAACTGGCTCTCGCTTCCTGGCGCATATAGTTTTAATTATATGGAAATCTCAAGGAGCCCCGCATCGATCAACCCGCGGCTCGCGCCCGCAGCCGAGTTCATTTTTCGCGCTTGTTTATACACACATACACACATGTATACGCGTGTACGCGGGAAAAAAAGGCGGCGCGCCGGTGAACGGTTAACCGTAGTGCGACGATATGGGTTCCCTCGTTAAACTTTCGCTCATTCACCGCGGGCGCACGAAGCCGCGACGTAGGTCGATTCCGATTCCGTTCCTTTTTTTTACCCATACGGCGCGACGGGTATTGTTTCTCTCGCGCGCCTTTTTTTTCTCCCCATCGCGCGCGCTCGCGCCTTTAATCAAGTCTGCGATCTTTCGCTTTCGGGCTTTATCGACGATTGCAGTAGTACAATACGTGCCTTTGATTCTTGTGCCAACTCGCCGCGGGCATTTGTTCTTGGGACTATCTAGCTCAGACGCGCGGGATTGCTAATGAAGTAGAATGTAATGTACGGGCGTCGAGTATCGTAAGTAGAGCGCAGCAAGTATCATCGGTTTGCGCATTTTTAATGGAATTCACTCTTATAATGCGTCGAGAGAGTTTAAAAGCGAAATTAATATTATGCTCTTGATGCTTTGCTCGAGAGTACAATCGCATCTAAATATGTACGGCAAATGCTATTTATTTTATTTTACTATGAATGAATTAACTTTTCCGAGAGATGAAATCTATGTTTGGTTGTGGAATTTCTGTTTTTCTTCATATTCAAAGAATCAAAGTAAGTCTCTAAGATTTTAGTACGGAATGTAGATATACTATGAATTTCAATACCAAGAACTCGTCCGCGGTCAGGACACTTTTCTCCAGCTGTTAAAATTGTTATACTACTTGTTCGGTTCCCGCTCGGATAATAATCCAATGAAAGTAGATTATAATGATGTGCTTAAACCAAGTATTTTTACTGACTACGTAGTATAAAATCCGTTTGAGTCTACGTATAATGCCTGTAATCGTGAGTAAAATAAAATATATAATTTCTAAATCAAAACACTTTCATTAAAGATAATATCATTACCAGAAATTTTAATTACAATTTACATTTTTATACATCTCTTGATTCGGCTCTCGATGTAAAAGTCGATAATGCACTAATAACACAGTGAAACACTAATTGAAACATACGAAATTAGAAACTGTACATCTCTACATGGTGTTTTCTCCTTATTAGCAAACGCGGCGTAATTAAAAGATATGTATATACATGTCATACGTAATAATAAGCTGCCGTGAAGCATACAAAACGTGTAGATCAAGAGTAGCTAAGGCCTCCTGCATGGCAGCCGAGCTTCTTCAAATCCAGCCGCATGAATATTCACATTTTCCACCGGCGTCCATCGTGACTTTGTTTTCTCCCCATTGTCTGTGGGCGCATTATCTTATTAACCGGGCATGGCTCGCGGGCACAATGGCTTTTACGCGGGGCCCGCACGCATTTCTTCCTTCGCTATCCCCTCAACGAGCCAAGCCATAGTCAGTTTGGCCATCCCACTAAAAAAAAAAAAACTTTCCAGCTCGAAACCGGGGGGAAAGCGCCCGGGTCCTCCAAGGCGGCGCCACCCGCAGAAGTGTGCCGCCTACATATCGCGAGTTTTCCGGGTCGCGGAGGCCCGCGGAATGCCGGACTCGGTAAAAGGCCCCGCGGGGATACCCGGCGGTCACGTGCCGGCTTGTGACCCCCTTCCGCCCCCCGGGAGAAGGGTCCTTTTTCGAGCGCGCGTGTGGTCGGCTTTTTCGGGGGGCTTTTTTTTGTCCGGCGCGCGCCTCCGGCCTGTTAGCCGGCGCGTTTTTCCCGCGCTTTTTCCCCGCAACCTTATAAATCTCGCGTGGATGTGTAATGGTCGCCACCCGCTGAGTTTCCTCGTGCGCGACTACAGTGCGCGGCTCGTTCCCGCGCGACGTAACAGTACAGCCGATGATCGTCGCGCCGTCTTTCCTTCGCCGTTGATTCACGGCAGCCTTGGAGGCTCATCTGCAGCCGGGCTGCACCCACCGCGCTTCCTCGAAGGACGCGAGCGCTCGGCAGTTTTCGAGCGCTCGCGCACGCCGCCCGGGGGAACGAGTGTACATATATATATGGCGCTGACGCTCGCCGAGCTCGTGCGAAAATTCGCGCGTTGTCGCCAACTGTCCTCAGGGATAAAATCGCCGCGCAGGCGCGATAGTATCTCGGTCCTCGGAGTCGCGCTCCTTTCCCCGCGGTATCCTCGCGAGCTTTAACTATATACTCGTTGTGAATTCGTGCGTCGCTCGGACGTCAAGCAGTTTGAAAGCAGTTGGTGTAAAGTGCTTTTTCAGCTGTCAGTCGCTCGGCGCAGCTTTCGCTTAAAGGCCTGTAAAGCGCTTTAATTATTTGCCGCGCCTGTTGACCAGCTGCTTCTGTCTTTAAAAACGGAATAAATATCAAACGAAAAAAATTTCAGCTTAGAGCATAAAACGCTGAATGTAAACGGTGGATTAGGAGGTTGATACCTACAGTACTCGGAGTCACTCGCCGGACAGTCTATTTCTACTGTTTTACTTTTTACCGTAACCCTTTCAATTTAGTTGCGTCGTTAAAAGCAATTTTTTCGGATTACTCCAATCTACGATATGATGGCTGATTTCTCCAGGTAGGATAGTTGGAAAGTTTCGCGGTTAATTAATAAATTTGATCTGATTGGTAACTATACGCCAAACCAAGAGAACTAATATGCGAAGCATAAGTAATTACGAGGAACGTAAATGCCAAAGGATTAAGTATAAATAAATGTTCAGCACAATTACAATGTCGCGAGTTTTAAATATCGGAAATATTTGATAGTAAAATGTAACATATTAATGTACAGTGTACATACAACGAAGAAATAATTTATGTTTTAAGTCTACTTTAATGAGTATATGAATATATAGTTGCTTGCTGTTTCTCCAATTAAAATGATATAGTTTAAAAGATATTACAATATTTCATTTTGGTATAATGTGCAATAATAATAAATTTAATATTTACCAAGGACCTATCATGTTCAATACATTAGAATAAAATGTTTTATATGAAACAAACATTTTACTTTCGACGTTAGTATAACTTCACACCTATTACAAGCTCGTTCAAGCTTTAGAAATTGCTGAAGAAAATTCTAATACGTACCTTTTGATTTATTACAGGTACATTAATTAAGTCTTGTACGATAGAGTACGTTTAATAAAAAGTTGGAACAAAGCAATTGTTTAATCGCATAATACTTTACTATTGTTTACTGTTAAATGATGATGGAGGTTACAGGTTAAATAATAAGATTTTGTCTCAACCAATTGGATTCTCGTGCAAAAACGAGAGGATTCGAAAGAAAGGATCTTCCCGTAAACCCTGAATTCCATTATACACGTGTATATATTCGCATTGTTTCTTTTACTGTTCTTTCAATGTTAAGAGAGTTTTGATGCAATTAGCGAGCCTTGGTTCGCTTGCAAAACCGCGTAAACCGCGCATTCTATACGCTCGTCTTTGCCCGTCGACTATTCCTTAATGTACACTCGTTAATTGCAAGAGATACGTACATCGTGAACTTTCGATCCGAGAGTTCACCGGGACGAAAGCTCGGCTCGACTCACCTGGCTCCCCGCGCTGCAACGCGCGGCGACGAAACCCATACCGCAATCCTCTCGAGCGGATAAAAGGCCGGGACTGCGGGCCGATAGGGCATAGTTTCCCGATACAATACGCAGATGCGCGGGCGATGGGCCGCACGCGAGGCCTCGTCCCACGCTGGCCCAGTGCAGCACGCGAACCGCGGGCGAGAGCGTGACGTACGTCGCGGGCTCAGGGTCATTTTCGAAACGCGCGTCACGGTCTAGGCTCCTCAATGTCTCGCGGCCGTACAACACGCGGGCGTGACAATGGGACCCGGCGCCCCATTGTAACCCGGTGGGCCGGCCTTTTTTTTTTAGCGAGGCGCTCTCCTCCGTCCCCCGCGGCTTTCGCTAACGGATACCTCGCGCCGATGTATCTGCCCCGGGAGGTCGCGTGTGTATTACCGCGCGAGAAACCGGAATCGGGGGAAAAAGGAGGAGAAAAATAGAAAGGAAACGGGATGCGGCGGCCGCTCTCGCGATTGCCCTCGCGCGCGCCTTTTCAAATCTACCTTTGGCGAAAGTCCCGTTGTTCGCCCGGCCGCGATTGCCGGAGCCGCCGCGATTTCGGTGGGCGATGCTTATCGAGATCGCCGCGTCTGCGCCACGTCGAGCGCTCCGTGTATAAATATATGTCGCGTTTTTCTTCCCCGGGCTTCTCGCCTCGCTGCTGGGGAGCGTGCGATGAATATGCTAGACCGACCGCGTGCCGCCGAGTCATTATTTGCATAAGAAATAGTTGACCGGCCCGCTTGCGGCGCGTTAAGCGCTGCATTTTTAATTCAAAAAAATCGGACAAATAAATAACCGGAGACAATTTATGTAATTAAATCGTCTTTTTGAAAGTTCTTTTGCGCTTACGTTGGTCGTTTATGCTTGTTTTAACGTTCTTCAAGGAAAAGTTGCTTTCTCCGTTTTGGTGGCTGACCTTTGCCAAGACATGTGTTTTTAATTGTTCAACGTGATTAATATGCACAGTTTTGTATACCTTCTGTAACTGTCTATAAGAAATCGTGCATTCAAGTCGATATATATATATATAAGCTTTCGAATCGGCTTTGGAGCATTCTCCGTATAAGAGATTGCGTCCCAATGAATAAGAATTGGCGTTCTCTCAAGATGTGCACCAAAGTTGTACTAGAGAAACACGTTTGCCTCAGTTGATAAAACCGGAAGAAATTTTTAAAAATACAAAAGGCGACATTTAATCTTATGTATCTTCCAAAGCTTGTAGGAATGCGAAATCCTCTGAATGCACTTTACTTATTCATGCAGTTCCAAAGAAGGTTGAGGTAAATTTACATTCTAGGAGGGGAATTCATTCATGGGCATATGTATATAAAAGGACTGTAAATCAGTGTTAGCTGGATTATTGCAACTATTGAATATATAAGTGTTAAAGATAACTATTGTACGTTACAGTACAATATACACGTATAAACTTTTATATTTAATTATAAAATTTTTTATATAAGCTCTAATGCACAAAGATTTTAACTGTGAATTCTACATTAAGATAATAGCATAAGCTGCATTTAAGAGAAACTGAATTTGTTCATATACGAACATTAACAGGCGATGCGTATACCGTGAAATTATTGCGCCATTAATTCCGTTCTACGATTAAGGCTAATATTCATGTCATCGTTCAGCGGATTAATCATAATGACAGTACGGAAGAACTGCAGTAAGCTTGACGCGTGTCTCGGGGATTATACATGGTGATTTGGGATTATTACCGGGTGCATATCCGGGACTCGACACTTTTTTCCCGAGCGTTTCATTAAAATATGTAGAAGGATTGAGAAATAAAAGGTGAACCTTGTGTAACTCTCGTTCCGAGTCCTCGGAGGGAGACACTCGCTCCTCGACACTCGTAACTCACCGGCAATCTGATTTAAAAAGCATGCAGCGCATCGCACCAGCTCGACTTTCCACACTCAGGTTTCTCACGGCGGGAGACAAATGCGGCCATCCTCGAGGACCGGCCCCGTCCTCCACGTCCGTGCGTGAAAAATAAGCCCGAATGTGACAGCTGCGTTTATATCGGCCCTCGTAAATCGGGCATCATCGAGACGTGCGCGCGCGCGCGCCTGTGTCGTCTTCATATCGCGCTCCTTTCCCTCGACTTTCTCGCATCGCCTCCGATGACAGGCGATTCCCGGCCGCGTGCACACGCCGCTCGAGAGGCGCTTTGATTCGCGGCTCTGTTTATATATTACGAGCCCGGGGGCCGGCCCTTTGTGTCCGGCTCTCGCGCGCTGATTGATGGGGCCCGCGGCCCCCGCCGACGCTCGCACGCTTATACATTATATGCGCGCCGGCATGTATTTTTCCCGGGACTGATTGGTTCCTGCCTCGCGGCGAAAGCATCGATAAAATTCTCGTTTGCAGGTCCGCCGGCCGGGGAGAAGCTGTGCTCCAGTGGCGGTGGCTCGCGTTGTTATTTAGCGATTGTGTTATCCTCCAATTAGGCGGGATGATGAAACGAAATAGAGTCCGAAGGTCTCTGCCGTGCAGATCGCCCCGTCTTTTTTTGCCCCTTGAAAGTTTGTCCGCGTTCAATTTATCGGTATACACTCGCGGCTTGCTCCTTCGCAAAAATCTTCCGACGTATATCTTTCACTGGTGCTTTTTAGGTTGCCTTGATCTAGGTAAAAAGTTCAACAATCTTTAGGCCCGGTCGCTCGACCGTGAACCCAATTAAGCGATAAAAACTACGCTTATAACTGTAAAGCGCATGTATACCACGCTATTAATTCATAATACAGTGCTTGATTGTTGGCGATTCTTGCACTGTTTATAAAATATTATTCGGTTGATAACGAGAAAAGTAACAGACGAAGATGAATTTTTTTTCCCGTGATTGTATAACTCGTCGCAGATTGCGAGTAATGCAAAACGCTGTTACGGGGTTCCTTGATTAAGATCTTGGTTTCTGGACGATACAATGAGTTATCTCCCAACTTCTTACAGCAGGTGTACTCGCATAAAAATAATAAGCTTATACAATGCCGCTTCCTTCTTCGCGCAGTCATAAAAATAACCACACGGTTATATACTTTTAGTCCTTCCTATCGAAATGGATTTTGATAAAACTTTTTTTTTTAATAAAGTACTTTCCCATGAAGCGTTACGTGTGTTATGGTATAGAAATAAAATCCCAATCTCGCGTGTCTCATAAAATACTTTTAGAAATTGGATTGCGAAAATAATGCCATCGGCGCTAAATCGCATAATAGCAATTACGTTAAATGCCCGGGCCCTCAATAAGCAATCGCGTCTCAAGGTATCAATCGAGAATCAATTTCGCTCGAGTGTAACGATCGAGTAGGGGAGCCTCGGCCTCAAATCGGTTGAAAGGCGCTATTAAGGTCATTGCTCGAAGGATCCGCTCCGGCTCGAAATTCGACGGAAAGTGAAGCAATGCGCGGCCATCGTACTTGCGAGTCGGCAAAAAAAAAAATACACCGGCAGGCAAGTACACGGCCGGCTTATTTTGGGCGTACGGCCGATCCCAATGGAATCCGGCGGGGGAAGTTCCGCGTTGGCGCGTGTACACATCTCTCTCGGTCGGCCGGTCCCTTTTTCCACCGGAGGAATTTACGGGGCGCAGGGAGAGGGGACGAGTGGATCCGCGAAATGCAGTTGCAGGCAACTTTTGCCATTGGGTAACAAAGTGCGAGTGTTTCCTTGAGGTTGCATTAGATTATTTGGTAAGCGCGGGCTGCGCCGTCGCGTGCGACTGTCTCGTCGGGTCGTCGACTCGTCGACTCGGAGAGCTGGTCTGGTCATTTCGGTAGGCAACCGTGAATTACGATGATTATCGTTTAATGAGCTGCGCGTGCGCAGTGTAACAAGGTTCGATGAAGCAAGTGCATTTTTCTACCTGCATTGAAGGTTAAATATATAATTCTATTTAATATGGTCGAGTGACTGGGACCTTTTTTATACGGCTAAAGAGCGATTAAAATATTTTATACATTACTTTTCTTCGTACACTTAACATAAAATCAAACTTTCAAAACCGGAGTCCCATGTATTAGCGCTATATATATCCAGTTTAATAACCGAATAATCTGGTTGATAAATTTTATAAATAATTGGTAAACTGGTTTTTCTATTCTAAAGCAGCTCGCGAATTCCGCGAGGGAATATTTCCATTCTGGAAAATAAAACAAACTGAAAGAAAAGGGAATTCTAGCGTTCACGATTATTTCTTCTTCATCCACTCCCAGAGCCAATGGTTTAAAGTAATTGTACCTTGGGGTTACCACGAATACGTAAAGAATTTGTTGTACTGAAACAATGGAAGCTGAAGACGCAGAGTATACTTTAATTGTACTCCTATAACTCTGCGGTCCCTTGCAATCTCGTGGACATGCGTATTGTGAACGATGAATACAAGTTTATTTCTCAAGCCGGTAAAAGTATAAATTAAGCATATACTCGTGATCCTCTTGGCCTCCATCGGAGTCGAGGATTCCCATTCACCGGGCACATATCTCGAACGTCGGTTGTAAATCTATGTCTAAAAACAAGAGTTATAAGGTCCCGCGTCCCATGCTTTCACCCTTTCAGCGGGTCGAGCGCACGAAAATTCCCTCGCATACGGTGCTGGCGGCGTGCAATCGGACGAGCATCAATAATCAGCGTCAATTAAGAGGCGGGAAAATCGTGACCGCATGCGCGTCGGGAGAGCCGCGCAATTTCTCCCCCGACGAGATAGGCCCTCGGTGCATAAATTACACGCACGGAAAGACTTTACAAGCGAGTGCGAAGAAGCTGCGAGCGGTTATGCTATACGGCTGCGGGGAGCGCAATAAACCGATCGGGATGATTGGCTTTTATCGCCGCTTGACGAATTATCGGCAGCGTTCCGAGTTGCCTTCAAAGACGGCATCCGCGCTATTAAGGATTGATACAGGTACCGGAAGCCAAGCCGCAAGTACCCGCGACCGATCCTTTCCGGCCTGCTTCTTATCGGACTCCTCCTTGGCGTGGAAAGCCCTTTTAGCCATTGTTGCCCCGCGCCGACTCATCGCGTACACAGTCCGGGAGGGACGAAAGCTCGATTGCGCTGCAATGTACCGCAAGCGAGCCGCTTGGGAATCCAGGCCGGCCACGATCGCGATGATGGAGCCGCGCGCGCACTCGATCGGGCGCGACTATCTCGGGATATTGTTTATGCCAATCGGCGGGCTCGTTACCGCTGATAAGCATCGGCGAGCCGAGGTCGCGGTCCGCCGCGCGATTCGACCACCTCGGCAGGCGTTCCATTATTGCCCGCGGGAGGTGGAACACCTGCGGAAGGGCCGCGCGGGGGTCGCCGGCCCAGCCTCCCATTCTCGGTCCGGACAACGCCTCGGGACCGTCCCAAGCGCCGGGAGAGTTATACCCCGCGCGGCGGATAATGGATGCGAGGCCGGCTGATTACCCGCGCGCGCCGCTCCTGCCGCGGGAGCCGAGTTCAAGCGGGTTCAGCGGCCCCGCCGGGGTAGCGCACGGGAGGATGAGGCCTTTTTCCTGTGCGAGGGATGCCGAGTGCCGAGCAGGTGCAGTGCGATTCACTTTGGGGAATCGCGATCGAGATAGACTGCGCGGAATACCGGAAACGCTGTTGTGTGGGAACAGGCGCGCATGCACCCCGTGAGGCGGCAGCGTACGATTATCTTTTTGTCGCAATTTCAGTCAAACAATTATTTTTAAATGGTTAATTGTAGAGTAATTGTTTATTCAAACGCGCAAAGACAAGTGCTTCGTTACCACAAGTCGCCACTTTTATAATCTTGACAGTTATTTCCCCCGCGATTTCCCCACTGTTACATGTAACTGAGATCAACGGTATCAGAATGGGACCAATAAATCGACTCCTCTTCCCTCTGACCTTCTGTTTTGCCACGAAGCAACCACGGGTTCATGTTTATGTTTTTTTGCGCCTGAACGGGTTACGGAACGAAAACACAGGGTTTCCTTACAGTCTTCCCTTTTAGGCTTAAAGCATGTTGCCAAGTCAGCTCACATAAGTCCCCTATGACAGAATAGCTAATCCGGATGCGCTGCCATTCCCGCATCCGCTGGGACTAAAGATCATGTGGGCTTTCTACACCTGACTTGCCTGTTCTGCTCCTTGTGTGTGTACTCTTTACTCTTGCGCGGGGCAACGAGCACTCCGAGTTGACTTCCGGGCTCAAACAACGACTACGATTACCACCGACATTACCATGAGAAATACTATCAAAGATTTTTGCGAAAGACGAATTTTATTCCATATGTTCAGTCATCTGAAGCGAAAGAGCAAATTACAAATATATAAATATATATAAAAAAGCAACCTCGAAAGCAATGCAAGGAAGCACGTAATCATATTTACCTCAGTATTTACTCGAGTATATATTTTTTCAGTATTTTATTTTACCTACATTTCATTACATCGTTGAAATTAAATATCCTATAAAATTATGTAAAATAATTTAAAATCATATAGATGGACTATTTAGAAAATATTTGAAATTTATTAAAAAAAATTATATTTTGTAAAAATAAATATTTAACGTCTTTTTTATAA
Organism: Sycophaga agraensis; assembly: GCA_018906755.1. Classification (NCBI taxonomy): domain Eukaryota; kingdom Metazoa; phylum Arthropoda; class Insecta; order Hymenoptera; family Pteromalidae; genus Sycophaga; species Sycophaga agraensis. The sequence goes on from JACCIE010000003.1 coordinate 4,842,810, forward strand.
AACTAGTTTTGCAGATAATTTTCTATTTAAAAACATGAATTCTCATGTTAAACTATTTTTAAATTTTTGTAATTATAGATAAGATTTTTATTGTTCGATGTACATGTTTAATCCATTACCCTCACAGAAAATGGAGGTTATAGAATGTAAATCAAAAACAAAAGAAAATAACTATACATAAAAGATGGCTTGGTATCCTAAAAAAAGGTAGTTGTTTCTTCATTATATTCTGAGGAATACCGTATTTGAAATATATACAAATATATAGAATTGGTCGATAGAAAGACGAAATAAACGATACATCCGTTGCTACACAATTCTACGTACAATAAAAAATTATTCAATTTAGTTGGAATGTTGATTATCTCTAAAATGACTTATTATCAAAGTTCTTTATTAAATGTATTAAAATTAATTATAACGTCGACTAAAAAAATGCTAAGCTGGTAGATCGGCTGTATCGCGGGCTTCATAGATCAGTACAAATCGAATTACAAATCCAATTATGATTTATAAAAATACTTGAATTGTACAACATTTATATTTTTAGATATGCCAATGATAATAATAGGTTGGAAACAATTGAAGTTTTGTATAAAGATTCTGTACATAGAAACCATTACTACAAGTTATTAAATATTATCAAATTCTTCCTGCGCGCATTATATGCAATTGATACATTTGTTTCTCTAGCTTGTAAATTTAAATCACTATTAGGTTTATGTAATTATAGGTGAGAAGTAAAGAACAGCCGATCTCGATTGCGCTCGATCAGTTATTTGCCGTCTCTAATTATTTCTCGCCATCTAATTACTTCGCTTCGTTAAAAATTAACTCGCGTTGAAATTTGAGCGCTCACGCCGGCCAACAGCTATACCGTTGACGTAATTAGTTGATTTTCCCGTTTACAATAATCGGAAAAAATGGCCGTCCCGTTATGGGAAGCCGCGGCCGTACATAAGGCAGAGGCAAGCCCCGTAACCGTTCCTCCCCCCCTCGGGATCGGATCAAGTTCGGCGCCGCGGAGGTCGGCTCACTGTCCCTTTCCATCGGGGTTAACGAGCGCCGCGGGGGCCGTGTCACTGGGTCGATTTTTAGAACCTGTAAAAATATGAATCGAGCGCGGGGGGAGTTTTAGCGGGCGGTCGAGAGGCGCCTACATAAGCCGCGGGAAAAGCCACCTCGCGTGCTACGCGTGCACCAGTCGGGAGGCTACGTGTACACGTTGCCGGGAAAGCCGGCGGGAGCTCCGAAATTTCACCTGGCGCGCCGCCGGCGAAAGGACCGGCGGCGCCAGCTCGCGATCCCGCGGAACAATCGCGGCCTAATTAAAAGCGCCGATTCACACGGAGGAGAGACGGGGCGCCGATCCCACGGGGCCCCCGGGCGATATTCGCCCGCGTACTTTCACCCGGGCGCGGCCGCCCGCGCACACGTACGTCTATATTCGCACCTCCCAAATCGGCCGGGCGATCGCTATGGAAAGTCCGCGCACACGCCGCGTTTTTACAGTTGCCGCCCGGTAATTTTTGCGATCGGCCCTCGATAAAAGCGCCGCGGGCGTCATATATGTACGCGGGAGATATCGCCCCCTCGTTCTTCACGGTCGAAGGGCCGGGCGATGTATATGTATCTGGCATTCTGCGAACGGCGATTGTTGCTCGGCCCCCTCGTGTCGGGGGAAGAGCGCCGCGAGGGGAATATATATACGTGTATACGTGCGCGCGCCGCCCTGCGTGGGACCGGCGCCTTCTTTCCATAAGGGCTCGAGCTCCTGCGGTAGGCGCCTCGTTCGTATTCCGCGTGCATATACAATCGGGCCCTCGCGGGTGCCGTGTATACATGTATATACGCGGGAATGCCGCGTGTCTTCGCGGGCAGCCGCCAGTCTCCCGCGATTGTGTGGGAGCGCGGTTAGGGTAGCTAAACGTTGCCTTTATTGGCCATTGTGTCTATAAGCTGGCAGCGGGGAAAGTTATGCGGCTGTTATTTCGTGCGATATCAAAGTTGGCGAGGATTATTTAACGCGATGTCTGTATGATGCATACACGTGCCGTATAAAACTTAATTTATATCTTCCCGCAATCGTCTAGTTTTTGCTGGAGTTATGTGGGTATAACCTTTCATTTTTCGGTATTATAAAACGTTACGTGTGCGTATTATATATATATAACAGGATGAATTTTACGGGAAAATCAGCCGCAGTTAATCACTATCGCGTAATTGTTAATCAAACAATATACGATCAAGGAGCGCGGGAGATCGGGAACGCCGATATGCACCTTTCCCGTTACAGTGGCCTGCATACAACGTATATATCGTATACCGCATCCCGCGTATATAGTTATCTTCCCCTGGACAACGCCGACTGCGTACTCGGCAATTGGAATTGCGCAATGTGGCGCCCTCATTAGGCGCCATCTCAGTGCTACATGCATCCGTTCCGAATATTTCAATAAATTACCATAAGACCCAGGCTTGCGCAATCTCCTGCACACTGTTAATTAACACCTACGCCGCGTCGGTCTTGTCGTAAAACGCGGAAAGAAAAAGAGGAGGAGCACACGCGATTCCTCTCGGTCACGGAGTAACGCACTCGCGGTATTCCCGATGTTGTATATATACACCCTGGACTTTCGTCCGGAAGTCGTCCGCGCGATTCCTTCGACTTACTTTCTCTGTAAGATTCGGGTAATGGCAGCTTGACGCTCGAGGACAGGGCACACGACGGTTCTTACGGTTTTTTAAGCAATATACGGACTTATCCCGTAAACTCAGTCGTATATGAGTGTAATTTGTGAGAGCTACGTTTATGTGTGAAGCAGATAGCTTCTACAGGAATTTTTGTGGGGTGTATACCGTTGCGTATATGTTATTATTTATAAAGACATTGAGCGTTACCCGTTATAGCTCTCGATTTTTGTCTCCAATAAGATTATATTGTATAAAAGACACGATTAAGAAATAAAAGTTTATACGATAGGGCTATTTTCCTCTCTATAGAAAATTCAGTTACGATTATGTCGGCATAAAAATTACAGAGAGATCAAATACAGGTGCGCATAAGTGGAAATTTATCGAAGATCATTGACTGTTGAAAATTCACTGATATTTCGGTGTTTTTGATTACTGATTTGTCAGTCTAACCGACTCAATACTGAATTTTTTTTACACAATACGCAGTTTATAAAAACGCAGTATTTATTATTATATGTGAATGATTTTATTCATCAATCAGTTTAGTCGGATGCTCGCAACTGCGAAGTATAATAAAAGTTTATGATCGTAAATCTCTTATGATGATCCATGATAGTCATTACAAAAAATCTTGCACATTAGCGCGTAATAATATGCGAAAATAATGTACGCATTGCGAAAAAGTATTTAAATTAACAGCGTAAAAGTATTTTACATGAATTTTACTGCGTATAGGTACTGAGCGATATGTACAAAGCAAATATTGAGATAGATCTGAAAGTTGAAATCAATTTAAAGAATGCAGTTTCATTTATACGCTTTCAAATATTCCAATAAATTATTATTTGGTTTGAACAAACACTTTACGCGAAAGTTTCATAGATATTTTCAAGACTCCTATAAATCCTTTAACGATGAATGTGCAGAAACTAATGGCGCACTCAGCTTTTACAAATATACAGTTAAACGGAATGTTAATGCGGAATGGCAATAGATCAGAAACCGTTTAGCACCCGAGAAAACAAAACCACTGTTATAATCTTGAGAATTTCGCTTTTTATCCGCGGTGTAATGTACCGTCGCCTCGACCGACGCCTTATAATTTATATATCCTATATACTTGTGACAAGTCCGCTGCGGGTGGAACGCAGTCTAACAAATGATTTGCAGGCGCTGCGCGCATGCGCGCGAGTATCTATAAGAATGCCGGTGGCGATCGAAAGGGAAAGTGACGAAAATGCCTGACGGAACGCCGCGCGTGCGTGTAATATAACTCGAGCAGGGGCGTGTGCGTCGAACACCGGCGCCTGATTTCCGCCTCGAAATTGGCCGTCAATTACGTGTCCTTCGCTTGAAATCGGAAGCTCGATTATATTTACAGCCAACCCCCAGAACTAATCCACGGAAATGAATACACGCCCCTTTGGTACTTTCATGCTTCACATCAATTCCAGCGTCGTTATGCTCCGAGAGCTGCAGGGGTTATGTACCTTGTTCCATTATCTGATGTAGTATTAACAGGGTTCGTTGCTTTTACGTAATTTCAGAGTATTTATAGAAACGTTTTAGCGATATTATCAGCTTAGCGTTATATCAAGAAATAATTTGGAGGAGTTAACGATTGACGATTAAGCGACCAAGCGATTTTCGTGCTCTTGCACAAACGTTTCTTTTTAACATAATGTATCTGCAGTTATGCGACACTATTCGGAAAGGTAAATCGAGTTTCCCTTGAGTTTGCGCGTTGTGCCAAAAAGCTAAAATTGAGGTTCTCGAGCATACAGTTCCAGACGCCGTTATCGATTCGCTGCTACGGCGGTGGGGATGCTCTGACTCATTCTCCTTTGGTCATCCAACACGTGCACATCAATCCTCTCTTTTCTCTGCTCACGAATTTTTCGCTTCGGTGCCTCGTCCCTTTTAAGTGGATGACTCTTGTGTATCGCTATTTGAACTTTGAGGAGAGCGCAACCGTGACCCTGATTTGGCTCAAGATAAATTTATACCCGTACCCCGCCCCATTACTTTTACTCGTCACGGGGTGTATTTTTGCGTTAGCTAATCTTAATTGCGTAAAAATATAACGAGAATTCGTGAGAGTAGAAAAAGGTGGATTACAACCCTTGTAAATCGTTTTCATAATGTACTCTTCAATAATTCGAACATGCATATCGCCCTCGATTTACGTTTACCCACGCTACGTTAATTGCGACATAAAGAGGCGAACTTATGTACCCAGTTGGTACGAATTTTTAACGAGAAATCGTCGGTAACTTCTTGCTTGGGGAAGTGAAGGTAATATTATATAGCTGTATATATATATATAAGAGCCTATGTGGCTAGCTTATGCAAGTAAAAGGATGATAAAGAAAGATTGTACAAGGTACTTTTTTTACTTTTGGAAGCCGTACGCACGATTTCATGGTACTTTACAAGATTATTTCATACGGAAGCAGAGGCGCATTGCAAATTGACCTATAATAAACAGTATTTAAGGATTATCACTTACATTTCATAATCGAATTTTTTCGTATAATCTCTGCCTATTAATAAAAATAACTTCAACTATCCTCTTTGAGTATAATGATAGGTCATTTTCATTAACGATTTTTTTTTATTTAGAAATCTGGAATTAAATTCTAATTAAGAATAATTATTATACTATTTAACTTGGATCAATTTAAGCTTTTATACATAACATAAGTATTACATGAGCATTACAAAACAAAAGAGTTTATCTTCACAAAATTAAAGATTATAACAACGAAATTATAAGCTAGACCTGGAAACAAGTAAAGTATACAGATAAAAGATCTGCTACTTTTGTAATATCGCTCACAGAGCAGTATTTAAATTTGATGATTACTCGGGAGTCAAAGAACTCTCGTTGTCGCGAAAAAAAGTACAGCGTTATTTATTGACATCTGCAATGCAAGACTGCTTTCACAATGCAAATCTACGTAAGAAACTCGGAAAGTAATGCTAGTAAGTTACGAGCTAAAATGTCAGACGAGCCACGCATAGTACTTTCTAATGTTGAAACACGTCGCCCTATCAAAATCAGTTCTCGGTCGAAATTACATCTCCAAAAACGACGCGAATGCATCCTCGCATCCTCGGACTTTCTCCCGGGGATCATTACCGACTCGACGACTCCAAGCGCCGACATTTTCGAATTAAATCGGAAGCGCTCATGGTATCGGGGGCGACGCTCCTTTGGAATGGGAGAGAGTGACTGCCCTGGCTCCGCAGGTGAGCCCCGTTTCGCGAATATACACCCGGCGGCCCAGTTCCCCAGTCGACAATAACGCGGCTATACCGCGCCCGGGCTATTTTTTCCGCGGACACGTGTATTTCGAGAGGGAACCGATGGCCGGCGCGTAAGGCACACACGTGCCCGCGCGCGATTCTATATTCGTAGCCCCGGGTGGGCCTGGAGTTTTCGATGAGCCTCGGCTCGGCGCGGACGCGCTGGCGATTTCGCTCGCGGACGACTCGGTGGCCCTGCGCTTATCGCCGCGCACGCGGTGCATGTGTGGACGTCGGTGACCTGGAGAGACTTGCTGAGTGGCCCTTTTTACCGCGAGGGCAGTGCGGCCTGTCAGCGACTCGTTCGTCACTATTACTTCGACGAACGGCCGGAGAAATGGACTGCAGGTGGTGTATTATTTTAAGATCGGGGATCGATTAGAATAGATATGGCTTCCTGGTGGCGGTATAGCACGTGTTAAAGTAGCAGTAAGGCATTTTTCAGGAAATTACCAAAAGTTTTACTATATTTCTTGTGAACACGAACTTCAGCGGTTATACTTATTCGTGTAAAGGGGTTTGGCTTTTCTATTAATTGTCCTATTTAATTGTTTAAAAATCTATAAACTTTAAGAAAATTGACGAAATTGTAAATATTTAAGTTGTATATATCTTATAATATCTTGTACACACATGACATCATTGTATTTGTATAATTATAAACATCAATACTTTTGTGAGACGTTTCGTAATAACAGATAATGTTCTGGTTAGATTCGCAACCATCTTTACATAATAACATTGTACAGTCATTCTTTAGAGTAATGATAATGGCCTATATAATGCGTAACAATCAAACTGACAATACATAAGTATAACACGAACTTGAATTTAAAAATTTTCTGGGATCTGCAGAGTTATTAACCACCAAATCGTTATACTTAAGATCTAATTAGGATAAAAGCCGGAAAAAAACAGCGACTTATTTTATTCATTTGTACTTTTTCTCTGTATAATACGACGAAACGTCAATGGCGTGCTGTGGCAAGCTTCAAAGTTTTCCAAATGATACCTAAAGCCAATATAAATATTCGCGGGAATAATTGAACGGTTGACCGGGGAAAAGTTTAAAAATGAAATCGAGGACTCGGGGCGCGATGAAAATCAGATAAGCCGGGCAAACGAATTGGACCGGCGCACGGAAATAGGAGGCGAGTCACATATACGCGGGCGGCGCGGCGGCGCCCGGGAGGCGCGCACCAACCTAGGCACGGCCCTGGGGCGGAGGGGCGCGAGGGCGCCGCGGCGGTTTTCCCCCGAGCCCCTTCCGCGGCGACGCCGGCGCACTGCGGCCGATCAATCCGGCCCGTCCGGGGCAGCCTCGGGGCGCGCGCGCACCGCCGCCGGCCCGTGTGTGCGCCCGCCTGCGTCGCAGAGAGGCGCCGCAGGAGCTCTCGGCTCTCGTCCCCCTCGGCGGCGCCCCGGCTCACGTGCAGGAGGCCGCGGCCCACCTGCGCCCCCGGGACCACAGCCATGGCGCGCCGCTTCCAGGACGACGACGTCGAGGACCTGCGCTACGGCCTGGCGGCCATGCCCCAGGAGGAGGCTCCGGTAAGCTCCGGGGCGGCCCTTCGTGCGTGGCGAGCCCTGCACTGGGTGCGCACCAGTGACGCCCGGGTGGGAAATCCTCGGGTCGGTCTAGAGCCCGCTTGTCTCTGCCTGCCTTCGTCATCCCGTTAATCTCGATGCCCGATAAATGTACACATGTATTGACTCGCGAGTGCTTTTTCTTTCCGTTGGTTTAAGTACGCGCTAATTACGAGATGCGCAGTCTTTCGCAATTCCGGATGGAGCCTTGGGTGTGTAAGGACGTGACGGATGGCATGGTGAATTATCGCTCGGGATGATTCGGAGAGTGTGGTGAAACCAAAAGAATATAATGATTCGTTTATAAATCGTGTCCGTTAAGTATAAGTCGTAAAAGTTTTACGAGATTCTCACGTGAGTTCAATGGTATATGTTCTTACTCGCAGTAAAAGACGAAACAAGTCTTGAAAAAATCTTTTGTTCAGTTTTGTGCAACACACAATGCGGGTAAAGAGTGGCTCAACGGAAATTAGCTTCTTGAATCACAAACGCGCCCAAAAGATTCCCCGAAGGATTTATCACTGGTATCGACTTGCGTCAGAAAAAAATGTTGAAAAGTTTCCGAAAAATGTTCACCTATACAAAGAACACAAGATCTGCATTTATTTTTCTCGCAGCCAATACGTGAGCGAAGTTTTATCGTCCGTGGCTTTAACCAACTTATCGATATCGCAATTCGATAAGAATCCGTGCGCATAATCTATTGCTAAAAATACAATAATTACACCAAAGCCTCGTCAGTTGCGAGTGGCCATCCCGAGCGACCGTCACACTCTCTCAACCTCGCTCATTCCTCGTTCAAAAGCAATAAACCGGGAGAATTGCAAAGGACACGGTGCACTTTGGCCAGCAAAGGCTCGCTCGCCGCGCCAAATGGTAAGCTCAGTTTCCTCCCGCACAACAGTGACGTGTCCAATACCGTTGCACAATAAGTCAGCCCCGGATGTGCGCTGGGGAAGTTAGAGTCGCAACTTGGGCAGGCGCCAAGGCAGGTCGACGATCGCTGCCGTATACCTCGCCCATCCGTCATTGTCGCGTCCCCTCTAAGACCCTCCTGCACATGTATATATTGCAGGACCTGGCGCGTGCGCTTTTATTTTTTCTTTTTCTCGCCCCCTCCGGCGAGCGTCAAAGTCGCCATCGATCGCGCGCCTATTATCCGAGATGAACTTTGAGCACGGAAATCCAGCCGGCATTGCGGCGCCCGCGACGATTGACCTTGGCCGCTCCCGGGTAATCGCGTGCCGCAACGCGCGAACCCGCGGCTTGTTGGCGCCTCAAGCACCGAAGCGCGGGCAGCTTCACTGCGATGCAACGAAAAATGACAGGTGAGAGCACGTGTGCGCTCTGGCCACTTGCGCACACCCAGTTGCCGACCCGTCTTTTTGCTTCTCCGAGGGGCAGAGAGAGCCTTTGATGTGGTGTAGACAATGGCCCCGTGGCGCGTGACACTTGGCTACTGAGTTGATTTCGAAAGGTAAACTTGAAAGCGAAGAAATGGTCGAATAAAACTATGGTCGAAAGATCGTTTAGGTTATGCATAAAACTGGACAGTGAAGCGTTGTCGAGTGAAGGAGCGGGGGAGTGCAGAGAAAACCATTGGTCGAAGTGGGAGCGCTTGGGCGTCAGGCAGGTGACTAACCCCTTCCGTTCTGATTGCAGGGCGACAACAAGGTCGCGGCGAAGAGGGGCGCGCCACACACTCGAGGCACCGCCATATCCTTCGGGTTCCGGAGGAGGGGCGGGCCGCCCCTAGCCCGCGAGGAGCACCACCAGCGGTCTAAGAGCCTGGGGCCGGAGCACGAGGCGCGGCGCCGGGAGGCCGTGACCGAGCGCCAGCAACAGTACTGCTCCTCTGGCCGCTCGACCCCGCGGCTCGCGCCCCCCAAGAAGGAGGCTAGCGGCCTGCCCGTCCGGACCAACCGCTTCGGCTTCCGGAGCCAGCAGCCGCGGCTCGCGGACAAGGTCGCCGAGCTCGCCCTAGCCGGAGGCAGCGCGGGCGAGGAGACGAGGCGCAGGCAGCCTCGACCCTCGCCCGTCAAGCAGCCCGTCTACGGCAAGCCCCTGTCGACGAACCTGGACCAGAGCCGCGGGCGCTTCACCCTCCACTCGTCCCACCTGCCGCTGCCCCAGTACGCCGTCCGGGTGAGCGAGCCGAGCTCCAAGGGCGCCAAGACGGCGGCCAACCAGAGCCGGAAGGGCGTCGGGCCCGCGGGCGGCAGCTCGAAGGAGGGCTCGGGCACCGAGGACTCGGGCTTGGGCGGCTCGGAGGACGCGGGTCGCCGGCCCCGCCCGCGGCGCCTCGGCCTCGCCCTCCAAGGCAAGGGCTTCGACGTCTGGGACGTCGACGACGACAACACCGTCACCGAGATTTCCGTCATCCCCCTGCCGCGGAACTTCGCCCAGCAGCAGCTGCAGCGCGCCGGGCCCGCCGCCCCGAGTCTGGTGCGCGAGCGCGCCTCCCAGTACCAGCGCGCCCTCGCGGCCATGAACAAGGACAACCGCTACTGCGACTCGACGACCTCCGTCTCGACGACCTCCATGTCGACGACCTCCTCCGAGGGCTTCGACGAGGGCCTCGGCGAGGAGAAGGCCTTCCGGGACCGCTCGCGCTCGGAGAAGTTCCCGGGGGCCGGGAGCGACGCGGCCCTCACGAGCCCGCCCAGCTCGGACGAGCAGGAGTTCGGCCACGGGGGCGAGGCCATGGCCGACGAGTACAGCTTCGCCTCGAGCGAGGAGAGCGCCCCGGCCCCCATGGCGCGCTCCCTCCTCCAGGGCCAGACGACGCGCGACCACTTCCGGGCCATCTCCAACGCGGCCAAGAGCGGGGCCCTGCCCAAGAGCGCGCTGCGCTCGGTCCTCCTAACCATCGAGGACCCGGCCTTCGCCGCGGTCGCCGCCACGACGACGACGCTCATCGACGACGAGACCTCCCCGGTGGACAGCCTCTTCGACAGCCCGACGGCCAGCCTCTCGCACTCGGAGGTCATGAAGCCGGGGCGCCGCGAGGCCCCGGCCCTCGAGGGCTCGCCCGGGGCCGCGGACGACGACAGCCCCGGTACGCCGACCAACGCCTCCAACTCCCTCAGCATCTCCGAGGGCCGCGAGTTCTTCGACGACGACTTCGTCGACCAGCCGGGCCTCGTCTTTGATGAGACGCTCAGGGACGCCTCGGCCGCCAACACCGACCACAGCATCACCGTCCTCGAGACCGTCCCCAAGATCAGTGAGTAGATCCTCCCTCTCTCTCTTCTTTCGGCCGCCCGCCGGACAGCGCCTAATTAATTGCCTGCCGAGGCCGCTTTATTACCGGGCCTCGTCGCTCATGAAATGCAAGTTGCCCACTCACTCTCCAGTACGGAGCGTTTCTTTTTCCGTCAAAGCCCATTCCTCGTGCCCCGGATTACTAGCTTAATGGCACTCGCGAGCGCCGGCGCGGCGGCCCTGGGATTCCAGTCTACGCAATTTTTCATTGCCAAATAACACTCGAGGCAATTGGACTTACTTGTTTCGTTCTTTTGCAGATGGCCTGCAGGGCAAAAGCGTGGAGAACAGTCCGATGCACGGGCGCAAGATCAATAGAGCTGGCAGTGTCAGCACATTGTCTTCCTGCGAGTCTCTCGCCTCGGATGATCTGATGATGGATTATGAGCGCAGCGACGCCAGTTCTTTTGGAGACGTCAATAGTCGGTATGTCCAGCCATTGTTCGCCGACAGGGGCAAGCTCGAGAGAGATAAATAAAATCTACTTTTTCCAATTAGTCGCTTTCGTCGATTGGCAAAATGCTGTATTGTGAACAACCTTGTTTTCTATTTATACTCTATAAGCCTAAACTGATTGAATCAGCTGTTACAATAATTCCTTGGAAGTATATGTGGCAGTTGGATTTAATGAAAGGCATATTTTAAATTTCTATTTTGGAAGATAATTAATTATTCGTATTGTTTCATTTTAGCGGAAATTCTACGTATGTTATGCAAGATTTGGATGATGCAACCAGTTTATTAGAATTGGAAATACAAGGTCATGAAGTAATGAAGGAATGGAATTCAATACTGGGGCAATCTCAGCAGGCTCTGAACAATTCAACTAATAACAATATCAACATTGGCCTCAACAATAATCAAAATATGGATACTGGGTGTGTATCTTCGATTGATTAAAGTCAATTTTGCAAGAAAACTATTACTCCTTTTAAACAAAGAATCAAGTAAATGTCCAAGAGTAAAAAATTTTCTTTTTCTAAAACATTAAACGGATGTTATAGTTATCTTGTAAGATTGAATACAAATTCTTGATAAAAACAATAAAATATGATTGCTATTGATTTTAATGTAGCAATCATAGTTTGGTCATGTTTTATGTTAGCTTAAAAACTGAAAAATGTCGAAAAGTACAGTAGCACTAATTCTACAAAAAAAAAATAACTTATTACTTCGAATTCTATTCCGACTGAGCTTTCTTATCACATTTTTCACCTTTGTTTTGTTTTGCTGCATGATTTTTATTATTTGTTTGAATCATTAGTTTTCTCTTGTTTGTGCTATTGTTTGGTATTGTTTCATTTTTAGATTTAGAAGCTTATCCAATGAGTGTGAATTAGTTTTATTTTAATTCTGTTCTCCCGATGATAAATGACGAGTCTCAATGATATTAGAGATATTATTAATACATACCGGTTGTAACAGTTCGAGTTCCTGTTTCTTAATTTTTCAGTGACTTTTTATGCATCTCGTATTCTTCCAAATAAAGCCATATTTTTATTAATTTAAAAACTATTTTGATTTAAAGAATGATGTTTGCAGTGAAGATCATTGAAAAAATATGAAAAACATGTTACACGTCCCTTTATAAGGCTAGTTACTTAATTTCGATAGAAATTAATAATAAGTTAATACTTGTAAAATCTATATAAGTGAAGAAAATCTTGAACGGTTTAAGAATACCCAAGAAGGTGGTGTAATTTATCTTGCTCAGGTAATAATTTAGTTCGGCAACATTGTCGTACGCTGCCTTTGAGGATATTTCGAGCTCCGGTTAGAAACACAAATGTGATGAGCTTATTGCGTGCGGGACTGCATGAGTCACAACTAACGAGTCGCTGAACTGCGGATGTAAATATCCGCAATATAAGGGAAATAAGTCTTCCGCCCCATTCTAATTTTCCAGTTTTATGATGGCGGCGCGACGATTCGCGTGCAAAAGCGTTTGCTTAATAGCTTTACATAGTCTGCAACATTATAATACATAGTTGGTTGTGTACATAATCTTTGGATTTTGTACCTTAGTTTTCATGCTGATTTTGTCTTATTTATTTTTACTATATTGTTATTTAAATTTAATATTATTTTGTATTCTTGAAAAAAATCTTAGAAAAATTTCAGTTTAAATAATACAACTTTATGGTTACATGTTATCTTAGTTTTATTTTATGATTTTCTTATCGAAAACTTTTATGCATAGTTTCAAAGAACAATTTGTATTTTTGTACCAATCAATATGTGCAATAGGTTGCACGATTAGAAAGAGTGTAATTTTAAGAAAATTTTTTAATCTAGTAAATTTTTTTAAATTTAAAATATTTTTTGTAATTTAAATTTTTGAGAGATCTTTTGTGGAGTTTTTTTTATTACATAGATTACGTACTACAGATATCAACATTTTATTGAAATAAACATTATTGTTGTAATAGTAGAAATTTGTCATCGATTACCGACGTAGGATATACCACACAGCATTTACCTTCAAACGTTAAACCCCGCAGTTTTACCGAGTGGCAGCACTGTCGGTATAGTATCTATACAGTTGCTATGCACTGTACAGTATGACTCACTCAATATCGCACATTTCTAAAACCTTTATTTAATAGTTTAGAATATTAATTAATCACATTTTTTCTCTATTACTGTTAAATTGTCAAATGTTATTTTATAACAAGTACATTGATGATTCACCATAGTTTTAATTCAGTTTTATGCGTTTAGTTCAAAATAAATTTTACTACTTTAATTATACATTAAAGTATATATCTATGCCCATATAAAATTTAATTAAACACATCTATAATTTTCTTAGAATATCACTTTGCAAACTAGCTGTGCTAATCATTGAAATAGTTGTATACGGAAGCCTCATCGATCTCATAAGTAGTAGTTTCATTTAACCAAGATGTCGAAACGTTTTACTGAGCTACGTATTTTGAGCTTAGTCGCTTGTAGGGTTTTTTCGCACTCTCGTTCCCAATCGGTGGCTAAAGCCTAGTTGCGCGGTATAAAGAAGGAGAAGGACGGAAAGTCGATTAGTAAGTCTTCACGTGACAAAACAGGCGACTATATACACCGCCATGGCCACTTGACCCATTATGATCGCAGCCTAGCGAGGGTCGGTCAATATATCGACCATATAACATTGTTACTCTCCAGGTCAGTCACCACGAGCCAATCGCTCGGCGCGTCGTCGGAGCGAATTCGAGCTCGATCGCGCGCAGCCCTACGAGCTGCATATACCTGCAAAAATTGGGCGGAGGCGCAGGCCGGGCGGAGGACAAAGGTGGTATAGACGGGTCGTAAAGCAATCGGGCGTGGGCCGTCTGCTGCGGGCGTCGCGGGGGGCTGGCATTATCGACTCAAGGGGCGCGTCCCTCCCCCTCGAAGGCAGCCGGCGATCGTTAGGCCGCCCGCCAACTCTCGGGATCGCAAGGATATATAAGAGCGGCTTTGCCCCGAATTTCGGATTTCCGCGGCCGACAGGCCGACGATCCGGCCGGCTCGGCCGGTGGGGGGGCCGCGTCGCCATTATTTTACGATCTGTCCCTCCATGTGTTCGTTCCCCGGTCCTGCTTGGCTCGAGCGACCGTCCCGGCATCGGCGCTCGAAGGTCCGCAACGGCGTAGTATACGGGCAAGAGATGAAAATCAAGCATTAAAAGATTTAAATTTTTGTTTAAACAATAATGGTGTCCCGAGAAGGAATTGCGTTATAACGGTTTAAAGGTTTAGGCCTAAAATCAAGAGTAAATATAAACAGGCACGACTACGATTTTTTTATTATTATTATACTCCGATAATGAAGAGCCGGTAGACGTGCACGCGTAAACTGTACGGCATGGAGAGCTCGGTATTCTAAAATGCTCGCCGAGGCACCGACACCACGCTGAAAAGAAAAGCAGGAAGCCGATTAGCAGGAGGCGGCGCGCTGCGCAAAAAACCCGCTGGTCTTCGCCGGCGCTTTCGAAAGCGCGCGGGCTCGCCTGTTCCAAAGTCCGCGCATCCGCCGGCCAATCGATCCGGGCGCATAACACACAATCGGAACGGGAGCGCGGGGGCAAGGGCCGGCCCCCGGGGGCCTCGTGGGCGCTCGCGTCTACCTGCGCGCGCCGAGCCGCCCGCGCCTCCGGGGAAGCCGCGCGGCGCGCTCGAGTGCACGCGCGCCTCGAGCCGGTGGTCGCGTCGGCCCGCCCGGCAGCTGCGCCCGCCAGTCGGCCGCGCACCGTCGCCACGAGCGGACCTCCTCACGGCCCTCCCCGCCCGGCGATCAGCTGATCTCGTTTCTTTTTTTTCTTCGTTGGTTCGACTGGTGGGGGCACGCGGCCGCCCCCGCAGTGGCCTCCCGGTTTTCGCGAGGTACGTCGCTCGCCCGGCTTCCGGCCCGCTGGCTCTGCTGTCCGCCGCGACGAGCCGTTCTTGTGCCTGGGACGACTCGGTCGCGGGGTACCGAGTTCAGAAGAAGCTTTGTGTTTTGTTCCGAAGGCGGAGAGTTGCGCTCGCGAATTCGTGCGATTTGTGGAGTTACGAAGTCGATGGCCTGTGGACTATTGCGCGGGGATCAATGTTGATTATACGTTGCTTTACTGCGGCTCATTATATACCATCCCATCAAGTTATTCGTATTATAAGGAATATCGCTTATTTACCATCACTTTCATTTCATTATTATCCCGCAGTCATGCTTTTTTCGTAATGCCCTACTTAAGTTTGTACCGCATGATACATATATAGTTTAATCATTTTGTTGCGAAAGATTGTTTCTCGGAAAAATTGTTGTATATTATTTTTTTTTCTTTTTTTTTTAGTAGTTAATGCTATCTGCCCCCGCTAACTTATAGCAGTTTTATTATTTTATTTTTTAGAACCTTTATCTTTCATCTACCAACTCGTGTTAAATAATTATTTCGAGAATTAACATGTATAAGGAAATGATTAATTTATGTAAATCACGCATCCAATTATTCCAAATCGTACAATACTTGTAATTAGCGTAATAAGAACATGTAATGTTCTCTTTTAATTTTGCTATATACGGAGCGGTAGGACAGTGTATAGTTTGACTTACTAAAGCATATGTCTTATTAAATTGAACGTAGTTGTAAAAATTGATCAAACTTGTACCGATAACTTGCAACAGAAAATCAAAGAAAGAGAGCGAAAAAGAGAGCAAGCTATAAACGTCGATACATGGAAACGAAATTTTGAAAGCATTCATTTGACGTGCATTCGCAATGGAAATTAAAGATCTCAACCGCTGGGTAACTTCAAAACTTGCTCTCGGCGTGGACGTATATTACTTGCTTTAAGAATGTATAATGCTCTATAATGTTATGCGGCGAGTGCAGTAACCTTTTTGCGGCGAAGATATAAAAGAATCTGTTACTCCACTTTCTAAATATCCTTAAGTAAAATCTGTCTGCAATTGCGCAGAGCTGTATACATAAATATATAGACACACACACAAGCGGGAGAGTTCCCCGCTTGCGCAGCTCGCGCTCCGAAAATCTTGATAGCGCCGCGGACTGTCCGTTCCCCCGGGTTGCGTCTTCAGGCCCAGTGTGCGCGCGTTGCCGCAACCGCGGCACTCGAACGCGCTACTATCACGAGGGACAATTGGAAATGCGTGATTTGCATCAATTACACGGAGACGGAGTGCGCGCGCGGATTGATCGAGCGCGCATAGGCGAAGGTGAGCCCGCGGCGTCACCGAGGCGGCCCAATATAACCGTCGAGGGAGCCGTATATAAACAATCGGCGAGGCGCTCCTTACCACGCGGCGGGCTCCCCTTCTATAATCCGCAAGCGTACACGCGTGTACAAACGCACGTGCTTGTATACACGTACGCGGCGGTTGCGCGTGAAAAGCGCGGAAAGCGCGGCCGGTGGAGAGAAATGACCGAGATGGGATGTTTTGTGTTCTAGCGCACTAGTAAAGCGGGGGCATAGCCTCGAGGAGGAGGATCAGGGTGGGGACTACTACCAGCTGACATTCCCTAACTGGCTGCAGGCGGCGCAGGGAGCGGCGCTCGCGCGAAAAAAATAAGAGAGCCCGCGAGCCGAGCGGGAAAAAGCCCGAGCGCCGGGGGCCTATTTCGGACCGGCCACCCGAAATAGGCCCGGGGGAAGCCGCGTCCCTTTTTCCCGGAGCGCCGGCGGCTGCGGCGCAGTGAACCGCGAGGAGCGCCCGGCGCCGCGTCCGCGAGCCGCTATGGCTTTCATTCCCCTCCCCATTCCTTCGAGGACGTCTCGCCGGCGGGCCCTCGGCCTTTCCACCCGCGGCTACGGTCAACTCCTTTCTCAACCAGGACGCCTTCCGATCTATGAGACGGCGCTCTTTCCTCGGAGACGAGTGTTTTAACGAGGACGCGGCGGCCGCGGTCATGTCGTTAGACATATCACTTTGTACTCGCAAACACGCGGACTGCAGTCGGGGCCCTCGGTTCAGTCGGTGCAATGCTCGCCCGATACGCAAAATCTTTTTATCGAAGGCCTGCTCGTTCGAGAATTTGTGTACTTGGCGATTTTGAAATATTTTAAGTACGACTAATTCTTTCTAGCTGTATTATTCGATTAATGAAATTAATGGAAAAGTATATAGTAATGGCGTGTCACGTGTGATTCCAATATTATAATTATAAGGAAAAACATTCCAAAAAATCGTTTTGTATAGCATGTCTCTTCGTCCAGTACCAGTTTGATCGATCAATTATTTGTAAATTTAGACATATTAATTAAACGGAGTCGATCGTTCCCGCCCATTTATACACTTACAGATGGTAAATAAGTGCTGAATAAAATTACAAACCACACTGCAGTCTTCGAAACGGAAAAAACTCTAATTTTTCATTTGCGATGAAAAAAGCGAAAAAGCAAACTTACGAATCGTTTTCAACTATAATTTTCAGCCGACAGGCATATATAGGTTCCTCCATGAAAACAAGAATCCGTCGTGATATTATATGACTTCCGTAGCGTACGTGGATAATTAAAAGAAAAAAAAAAACTTGATTACTATAAACGTATACGTAAAACAAAAAAGCGGCGCACTCTCCCGCTCTATGAACAAGACGCAAAGGCGCAGCGAAAGGAAGGCGAGCGCGAGCGATGTACTAACCCGCGACGAACATTGTGTCACTGTCCCCCGCAGGGAGCAGAGCTAAGGATCAGTGTAGAGTGTAACGAGGTGTACGCGGCTAGCGAGCCTCCGGTGTGCTATCGGGCGCGAGTCCGCGCCAGCGAGCGGCCGAGGGGAGCCCTGGAGCAGCTGCAGAGGAGAGAGCGGATGGTCAGGCCGATGAGGAAGGGCGACGAGCTCGCGGAGGCGAGGAAGTCGTCCTCCGGGAAGCCGGGCATGACGAGCTGCGGCGCCGGCAGCGCCGCCGTCCAGGCCACCGGCAACGGGTAAATATACTGGAGGGAGCGGGGATATTCTTTCGGGCTCGCGGGGGCGGGAGGCGCGCGCATCGCCCGGGTAATTGCACGCGCCGGTATTTTTAGAGGCGCCCCGGGGTGTGGCGTTTACACCGGACCCTTTTGATAAAACCAGAGACACGTAGCGCGCGCGAGGCGTTAAAGTTAGAGGCCGTTTTATACCGAGCGTATAACCCGAGTACCCGATGATACAGAGTATTATATTAATGTATCGAGGATGGACTAGTTGACGCGATTGTAATCTAACCAAGTAATATTGTAGCGTGAGTATTTCCCGCTTCACCTCCTATAGATTATTTTTATCTCTGCGTGCGACGAGGTCCCGCGCGATTACTTGAAGGATATTTCTGTTGGAAGATAAGTGTACCTCCTAAGGACATGCTTTATGGTTAAGTTTGACTCATTAAAATGAAATCCTATATGATATTATATACAGATAAATATATCTACGCATATGTTTTCATTCGGTAGTTTATTTATAAGAACTCAATATTTTTAACTATATGGATATATTATACATAGGGCATAATTGAATACTAAATGAGACATGTGTAACGTTGCGTATGATGCGTGTGTGCTGTACGTGTTAGGAAACAGTGTAGGCCCGTCTGTGGTTATTATACAAAGTGAAATTATATTGCTCAAATATTACAATAACATATTCTTTATTTTACCGAATTACTGTATTATAAGAATTATTAATAAAACCTGTTCAAAACGTTTAGCGTAACACCTGTTGCTATGTATTATTCAATTTTTACCAACATGTTTCTTTGTTGTTTTTTTATTTGCGCTATTGCTTTTATTTATACATATTGCGCTATTACGAGCTTTTTTCAAAACGTCGTTGCGTTTTTCGCAGAATGTAAGCACTATAAATATCACAAAGATGATACGCCTACACGTATATGTGCGCCTCACAACAAAAAAATTAACAGATAAAACGCTATATACTGCCGAATATTTTCTAATGAAAGCGCTACAATTTCTGTTTCACTCGCCCAATTGCACGATATTTCTAATGCGCATAACGAATGAACTATTTTGTTTTGGAATTCAAAGTAACGATTTGTGTGTGTATTTTCTTTGAGTCGCTAGCGCCAACTTGACTAATAGATTTTTTTCCACTCCATTGTTGCCGTAACTTCCTTTGTCGGGCATGTTTTTTCAGCGCATTATCGCGTCATGAGCGATACTGTCCTACTTTGGTCCCCGAGTACCCATGAAATCGGTAATATCTTTGGAGAAGGTATTAACTACCGATGCCAATGACGGTCCAAAAAGTTAGACTCTACCTACCATTGACTGCATTTTTTTTTAATTCACCTTTGCGCGGTACATTCGCGAGGGTCAATGCTTCCACGCGTGGACCTTCATCGAAGCGAAAGAGACGTCAAGCCCTCGATATTTATCCTCCCCGGCGGTTAAGCGCGGAGCCCGACGACAGTTTAAGCGACGCGATCATCGCGTACGTCGCACCTACATATCGGCGCTGATTGGCCGCGAGCCGCGTTATCGGCCCTGGGGGCGCAAGATCCCCGTCCAAGCACACGCACATATGGGCTCGTTAATCGCAGTCACTTGGCGCAGCGATGACTCGGCCGATGACACGCGCTCGACGACGACGACGACGACGACGACCGGTTCCCGACCTTGACTCGTTTAACCATTACGCGGACTGCATAATGCCCCCGTGTCGGATGTGCCGGGGCTGCCCTCGCGGCGCCGTCCCCGAGCCGGCGACTTATACCGCCGCTCTCGCGATCGAGAAAGGGAGCAGGGACCTTGAGACGGGCCGAGTTTTACCCGACACCGACTCAAGGCCACGCGCCGCGGGCATCTCGTCGCCAGACTCCGCGGGAGATGTGCATATCCGTCCTGCCTTGATGCATACTCCTTGCGAAAATTGCCGCGGCGCAAGGAATTTAAAGGCCTTTTCCTTTGAGCGCGGGGGAGGCTTACGTTCCAATGGCTTAATTAAGGCGGATTAGCACGTACTACCCGAGTCAAATGTGGCTCCCTTGTGTTTGGTCTACGTAGTATTTAAATGTGGCAACATCGCGATTAAGTACCGGAAATATGCCGAGAGATAGGTACACAGCTCGCTGAAAACCTGTCTTTTGAAATACTTCTAGATGCATATATTAGCTTTAGGAAAAGGTGGAAATGATCTTTGTAAAGTTACAAAAATAAACAAGCAATGCACAATTTTTTTATTTTTTTTTTTGAAAATTAACTGTTATTATTTTTATAACATATCGATATTTCAATAGTTATTTTTAAATATCACGCACGTTTTGTCTATTTTGCAACGTTTACCTTGTCATCTTTACTAATTGTGGTTATGAATCATTGATCATAGATATTTATTTACTTGTTACGATTATCACAGCTCTAAAACTGTATTATTAAATATTTGAAACGTGTATTGTATATTTAGCCGTGTTCCTTTTATTTTTTTTACTAAATTCTGTACATTAATTCTCATAACGGCTAAACTAACCTATAAGATAACGATAGGAGATCGCAGTCGATATTCAACAATGTTAGAATGTACATGGCTTTCTACATCCTTTTGAGAATTTGCATCGCGCCGTTGTTATTATAGTTATGGCCATTTCGTCGGCATTAATTTCTAATTTACTTTCGAGAAGCTAAGTTTACGAGAGGATTGCACATTGAGATGGAAACTTCGAAGAGATCCAAATGCCGTAAACAAGATTGAATTTTCCTTGTTACGTTTCTCTCCAGCAGCGCAGAGTATACTGAACATAAATGATAAAACGGTGCATAAAACTGGGCTTTCATAAAGAATACTGATTGTCACTATTCTTAGCATGGTAGCATTATACTGTAGCATTATTGTTAATAGCTGCCATTTTGATAATTTAGCACTCGTTTCAAGAAATAAGAGAAAGTTTCGCATCCTTAAACTCCGCGTTTTATGAAAATGTTAATTAGAACGAAACTTTTTCCTCCGATATTTTGACAGCGGCGCTCAGCGGAGCCAGGCAATTTATATACTTTGCCGGCTAAGCGTTTCTCCCAGATCATTTCTTTATCGAGTAACGCTCCGATTGTAATACCGAGCCGAGCCGAGAGCGCGTATAACATTTGAGCAATCGCGTGATTCAATTATTGGCCGCTGGAAAGCTGCGACGTCACCGCCGATAATACGCATCATGATTAAAGTCGCCCTCGCCCAACCGCCGCGACTTTTCGACCAATCTCTATAGATGTACACATCCCAAACGAGCACAACAGGCGCCTCGACATCGGATGGCAGCGAGATCGGGCCGCGGGCAAGGAGGAAAGAGCGGAGGCGCGCGCACCTGCAGCTCCGAGGTGCCGGCCAGTTGCGAAAGGGGCCGCGCGGGCCGCTTGTATATATATATATATACACAACCTTGCGGGCAGCGGCGCGCGAAACAATGGGGCGCCTTTTTCCGCGACGCTGCCCTGCCGCCGCGAAGAAGTCAGCATCCGGCCCTGCTTCCCATAAGCGCGCCCTGACCTCCGCGTCCTCCCCCCCCCTCCACCTCTCGGAGAAGGTCGGCGAGGAGCGGCCGGGTGAGCAAGTGGCGCGCCGTCCGGGTGTCACCGCTTCTTCTAGATTCTCCTTCTTGCCGCCGGGGGGACGGCCGAATGTTCCCGCGAAACTCAGGGTGACCGGTAATTAGAGCGCGACGCCTTCCTCTCGGACTTTAGCCCGGGCGACCGGACGGAACGGCTACGTGGGGAGGGGCGTTATCCTCGCCGGAGGCTGCGCGGGTCCTCGGAAGACGCCTCGAGCGACGTGTACGTGTATAGGTTTCCCATCGCGGCTAGGGGTCGACGGTCCGGTACAATCGGTTGGATTTCTTGTGGTACAATGCATCTCTTTGTAGTGTAATGATGCAGCCTGTAATTCTTTAGGTAAATTGCTTCTTTTTTTACACTTAGGGAATATTGATCCGGGAGTTACTGTGGTTTTCTTTTATTTCTATGGTACTGAGAAATGATTTGAAGAAACAATTGAACAGTTCGTTAAAATAATAGCAGTGGATTGTCCAGAATGTCTTGTATATTTTAGAATTTCCTGCAGTTCTCAGTAGCATGATCTTTTCCGCGTGCCCTGTAACCAAAAGCAATTAGTGTTTTATGATACTATATACAATATGTCCAATTATTGATTAGCAACAAGATAGCAAAAACGATCCCAAAATCCAAGCATAATCCCCACAATAATACTTAAACATCGACGCATTACGACGTTAGCTGGCGTATCGAATTCCAGCGGCTGAATTTGATCTTACCGAGCTTCTACGCAGCGGATCCAACGACGCGTACAGTCGCTAATTATCGGGCGCTAAAACCCTTCTTTTTCCAGGGCCCGTCCGTAAACCCCCGGGCAATATCCCGCCCTCTCGACGGTGCCCGCCGCATGAAAAAGCCTTCCCTTCCACGAAATCCCAAGGAGGAAGCGGTTTTGCAACGGCGCCTTTCACGAGAGACACTATTTCGGCTGCCGCGGAGATCGGCACCGGCGCTGCAATTACGCGATCGCTATGCATGCATATATATATATATGTATACGTACGCGCGTGCGCGGCCGAGTAGAAAGTCAAAGGAGCCAGTGCGGAGGGACAAAGCCGCGCGCTGCACGTACAAATCATCGGCAAAACAAAATACCTGCCGCGAAAGGCACGACCTCGGCCGGCCTTCCCCAAGGAAGGCCTCCCTCCCCCCCCCCCGCGGTCTCCCGTATCGCGGGCGCATGCATCCCCCCCGGAAAACTGGGATGCTTTCTCGCGGCTGCGTTAAATCAGGGGCGCGGCCCAGATCGAAGGACCGCGCGCCTCGTGACTCTCTCCCGCGGCCAGATCGGCATATAACGCGCGCGTTGCGCTCGTAAAAGTGCGCCAATTACGCGTGCCGCGCCGCTTCCTCCTTGTCCGCGGCGCGCGTGCGTTTTCACACAGGGGGGGGGGCGATACGTCGCGGCCTTAATCAGGCGTCGGGCTATTCCTCCGCGCGGTTCGGTCGTATACGCGCCACCTGGAATTCCCTCGAACGACGCGGGCGGCCTTAGAAAGTTCCCCGGAAAGACGCGGCTAATAATGCGCGACGCGGGGATAACGGCCGGCAGTACACATCGCGCGCCCTGAATACCCCGCGAGAGATGCATATCCGTCCGCGCACTGGCGTACACGTGTGTATGCGGGCCGCGCTGTCCGTCACGGAGCCGCTCGATCCCCTCGCGTGCCTGCATACTCGAATTAATCTCGAGTTACTGCGTCGGAACATACTTGGTTGCCAGCGTATCGGCTGATATCGCGGCTCCTTCGTAATGCCAAAGTGAGCGCGCGGCCTGCGTGTATATTATACACGCGCCTTCTTACCGGCCGGCGCGGCCTCGCGGGCTGCATGTATACATACACACGAGGGAGATCGCGACGCCGCGGGCGAAAAAAAGGCGCAGGCAAAGGACCGGCGAAGACGGGACGTATACGTGTGCATACGTGTATGTTCACCAGGCTGACATTTCAATACGTACACTGTTATCCGTCTGCGACGAGGCCTGGTCTGCGCGCACACGCGTTTGGGCGGGTTTTGTATTTCAGTCCGGGCCTCGGTGCCCTCCCCCGGAGGCCCTTGGCACGCGGCCGGCAGCCGCACTGCGAAAAACCCCGGCGCATCGACCGGCCGGCGTCTCGCGAGGCCCTGGCTCCACCCCCGGGAGGAGCCGCGCACAATGGGGAGGGAGTCAAGAGCACCGGGAGGGAGGCCGCGAAAGTGAAAATAAGTGCGGGAGGGATGAATTTATAACCGGCCGAGGAGTTTCGCCACGCGAGCCCTCGGCCAAAATTTCCTCGCGCTCGGGGGGTGGAAAAGGAGGGCTCCCTCTGCAGGACTTGAGCCGAGAGGAAAAAGCGGCGGGAAGGTAGGCTTTTTATTTTGCGGTTAATTCTTTTAATGCGCGCACTCGTGTTTTCAGTAGCCAACTGTCTGCTGAGAGGCGAGGTTCCTTTGCGATTTGCTTTCAACTTTTTATTTCACTGAGAATGGAATTAGTAAATCTGGTAGACTGGAAATTTGATATTAGTCGGAATTAGACGCAGAACGCTTTGGAGTACATAATTAATGACGCTGTTTTACTCTTTACAATTATCATTTATTTTAGTCAACTCTGAACAAGAGCCATTAGAAAGTCTACTAATTATTGATATTGGATTTTTATTTTTAGAAACAAAATACTTTTTATACGATAGATTGCCAAAAATAAGATAAATTTTAACAAAAGGCGAGGGGAGAATTTGTAATGCTAAATAAGATAGTCAATTTGATAGTAGCTTCGATTTTATGTCAGACCCTCGTTGTGTTATCTTTTAGAATCAGAGTTACGGCTCTCGACGGATATTCCCTAACCCATTTCGTTTGCCATGAGTCAAAGCTCGCAAAATTGACTTATATTTAGTACCCTGGCCAAACCCTAAAAAGTCTTGTCAAAAAAGCGAGGTTCTGTTTTGGGGAATCTGAAAAAGATTTTATTTAAATAGAAATGAAAATAAAACAAGTGATTTAGACTATAAGGTTTACCGATAAACTGACCAAAAATCAGTGAACCAAATTATATAATAAAAAAATTACACTGTATTATGAGTATTCTACGAGCAACTCATATAAACTATATGCATCTCACGTTTTGTATTATATCCGAATAATTGCAAACAATTAACAAAACAAATTTTTGAACAACTCTTAGAAAGCCCACGTCTGTTAATACGCTTTTGTATAAAACAATAATCTCATATTACTTTTTACTGTACATTACTACGAAAAACTTTAATAAAACTTAAAGCATCTTTATAATAAAACTGTAAATGAGACCCATGAATATAAATTTAATCAAGTAAAGAAACTTTTTATTAAAAAAGGAAGTTATTTATATCTGCTAAGGTTTTAAGGTGCGTGGTAGGCGGTTTAAATAATGAGAATATATTACAGTCATCTAAGATTTGACTTTAATATATATAAATCAACCACACGACCCGGAAGTCGGATCACCGCGTGCTTACTCTGCGACAGCCGAATTCTTTCTGTATATTTACATGTGCGATGCGACGTTCGCGTACGCTTCACTGCGTATAAACGTTCAATTAGTACAGTGACGCTCATACATCTTTACCTGACTGAGTTATATTTACTCATAAATCAACAACATTTTATATGATTTTAAAAATTTATATTGATAAATTTATTTGTTTAATAAACCATTTAGTATAAATATTTAGTCTCGCAAATAAGTATCAAGCATTTAATTAAAACATAAATATTTCTATTCCGTATGACTGATGTCATACTTGCAATATATTTGCATTCAAAATCGACGTAGTTTCTCGCTCAGATGTTGTTATAGCATTATAATGTGTTAGCTGCACGTGCCTGGAATGCAAGTTTTTGTTCCAATACAATTGCTAAGAAAACTAGCTGATTTTCAACTGGGTGTGGTCTTCTTATAAAAAAAAACTATGGTTTAAAACGTAGACGATTCGTGAATAGAGCATATAGCCTTTCATATCCTCGAAACGTGGAGATATTTGACACTTTTCTTCCTATATACCATAGAGCTTGCCAGACGCAGATAGAGCACGAGTTTAGAATTTCGCTAATTCAAGCGAATAACATAACAGAAGCACCGTGAAGGCTCTCTGTTTGGAATGTGTAATTTAATCATAGACTTCTTAATTGGCAACACTCTATGCTTGATATTCCTATATACATTGTGACATGCCATCTTAATTAGAATTGCAAACCCAACTTTGATTTCTACTAGGGAAATCGATCGTAAAATCCATAATGTAAATTGTGTTTAATTATTGAAATGTTTGTTTAAAAAATTTTAAATGCGGAATCAACAGATTTTATGTCTATTGTTATTATAAAAGTCTGCATTGCAGTAATCATTTCTTTTTTAGTCACTTTCACTCGCTAAAATTAAACCGAGACCTTTTTCAAGAGATTTACACCAGTTTTCTTAAAGCTGTACTTAAAACATTATATGCTTAATTTTTTAAATCTTTGGATCAGCAAAATGCTCAAAAAGTAATCTCCACCTAATTATATCTAGCCATGTTTTTGAAATATGAAAAAGAAATTTCGTTTACAAAAATAAATTGCTCTTTGATTAGAATTTATAACAGTGGTACAACTTTTTACCAAACTTTTAATTAATAAGCGATATACAAAGTGAGACAACTGCAAAGTGCTGCTCGTATTCTGTTCCTTATTCGCGGGACGTTGGCGCTATTGATCATTTTGTCGGGAGGAGGGCGTTATCGCGCGCGCACATTTCCCATGGCCTCGCGCTCCTCCGTCTAGACGCGCCCAGGGGCACGAGCCACCAGCCCCCCATAAACCCTTTCAGCAACGCAGCTCTTGGCTTCCGTCCAGCACCGACTGCCAGTGTTTTTGCCCACAGGCAGTCTCTACCGGACTTTTCCGCGTGATCCCGGGAGATGCGGCGAGCCGCAGTTATTATCGATAGTGCACAGTCGGACGATTCAAAGGCTTTGCCTCGAGGAGCATTAATCGGCAGAGGTCGTTGACTTGCTAAAATACGTTTCCGTCGAAACTACCGTACGGTTTTATTGATTTAGTCGCAAAACAAAAAAAAGAAAAGCCACGGTATCGCGATATCAGGCTCACTCTGGAAACTGTATTAGCGCTTCGTGTTTGATAAGCGCTCGCAGAAATGAGTATTCTTGCTCGTAACCATGATGTTTTAAAATCATTTCTTAATTGGAATCTATATATAGACTTAGATTATTTCTATAATTGTGATTGATAAATATATGAGTTAAAATTATTAAAAGAAAATTAAAATTCTGAATGAGTAGTTAACCCAATTCGTGACGTAGAAAGCGCAGATCTTACTCGAGTATGGGCCTTTCGGGTAGGCCACAGTAAAAAAGCGAACTCGATGCCTCTTTATAAAGGGCAGAGAGTGTCGGCTTAACTATAGCATGTATTACGCTGACACCTCGAGATATCGGTTGGAAATAATGGAAAATAAGATTAGGCACTACTTTTACGCAAAAGCGACGGAAGGTCTTCACATATTATAAAAAATATCAATGAATAAAGAATCACGTTAAACGGATCATGTTAAATATGTTGTTCTAAAATTTACTTGATGAAAAGGTTAGTTATTTGTATCTCTGTACAAAATTATTATTGATAATTAAATTTTTTTTAATTAAAAAATAATTTTTAAACATTATTTTAATCTATTTATATTTTTAAAGTATGATTGACAAAGTAAAAAATATTGCAGATAATAAATATATTTCATGATACTATTATTTAAATAATTTATATGTAAATCTGTAAGTATTAAAGCAATATTATTGAACGATAATACTATTTCAGAAATAATGATTAAATCTGAAATTTATGATTACTTTCATTTTTCTATAACAATAGTTTTGTCGGTCACACGCACAGTTTATTTTTGCTTAAATTTTACATTTTATTTACCACCTATGCGCCTACATTATGCGAGTAATTCGTATATCTTCGCTGCATCAACTATGTAAACGAAGAAAACTGCTCGCATCATTTCAACACACGCACAGTAATTTTGAGCTAACTTTTGCTTCTTCTATGATTCACGCAGTGCAAATTACCGCCTCAACTCTTCTCTTCCTTATTTGTGAGAGGGACTCTTTAATTAAAAATGCCTATTTAAGATTCAACACCAATTGCATTTAATTAGCTTTAATTTTTAAATTATAGTTTTGCTATTATTATAATTATCCGCGTATATATAAGCATACTTATTGAGCTAGTCTATAGTTATCAATGTTATACGCTATCTAAAGTTTGAATAACATCAAGATGTTTCTGATATTTTTTATAACGATGACCCCGTTTCTTGCAAATTTTCTTTCTATTTTTTTAATTTACATTTAAATAATTAAAGCTACTGCGTTGTGTCAGTCAAATTATTAGTAAATTTTGCACGTATTCATTAATTTATTTATAATTTTAGTTTACCGAATAAGAATATAATTTTATTAATAATTTACTTGTTTAAGATGCATTAGATTAAGTAAAGAAAAAGAAAATCCAATAAGTAGAACGATTCGGTCGATAAAGTAGCTCGTTCGCAACCCCTTCATGGTACGACTACGTCCTCACTTACCCGCAGTAAGCCGCGAGTGCACGCGAAAATCGATTGGTTCGGAACCCAAATTTAGGCAAACCCGATATGTGCAACGAGATATCTCATTTTATAAATAAAAGTATCGCTCTTTTCTCCCAGTGACGCTCGTACATAATTATAAAACGTGCTCCACTTATTTTATTCCCAAGGCGCTGTTTGCCGGAGCTCAAGGATGCACGCTATCTCCGATAGAACGAAAAATTCAATCGGGGCCAATCAAGAGCGACGGCACACATCCGAGGAAAGAGTTCCTCTTTTTTCCCCTTTCTAAACCGACAGCCCCCGTCTCGGCTCTGCCTCGGACCGCGAGGCCCTACTCCCAGTCGGCCATCTTTGCGCGCACCTCCCCCGCGGAAAGGGCGCAGGTACTTTGGAGGGCCGCGGCGGCTCGGCCGCGCGCCATGATTCACTCTCCTCTCGGTGCCTGTCGCGCCCTCCGGTCGACGCGCGCGCGCGCGCTCTCCCACGAGCTCCGGTGACTCTACTCTTCTTCTCTCTCTCTCCCACCCGCATTCCGTCGACGTCGCGCGCGTATCGAGCCGCGACGTCGGGCCGGCGCTTGCGCGCGCCGCAGCCGCCGCTGGCAGTTGTGCGTGCGCCCGCGCCTCGGCACGACCCCCCGAGAGTCGAGGCACCAGCCCCGGAAGCGTCCACGTGCCGAGGGACCCGCTCCGCGAGGCCGCCACGGGCCCGACCTCCAAGGGCCCCGAGGCCGTCCCCCCCCAGGAGTCGAGTGTCAGTGGGTGCGGGTGCCAAGTGCGTCTCCGTCGGGCGCGCGCGCGCGCATCGGCCTGACCTTGGGCTCCCGTCATTGATCCTCGCGGAGCTTGCGCCCCCGCGATATATCGCGCGCGGGCCAATTTGATATTTATGCGCGGGCTATAATTGTGCGCGCACTGACCGATATATATATATATATCGGCCGAGCGGGGAGGCGGCCGGTAACTGCGCGCCCGGGGTGGGGCAGCTTTTTCGAAGCTTGGCCGGCCTGCTGCTCGATGAAAGCGCCGAGTGCGCGGGGAAAGAAATTGTTGGCGTGACAGTGTACGCGTGGACGACGACGAATGTAGGCTAAAATAATGGATCCGCGCGCGCGTATAGCTAGGACGCAGGTGCGATCGTTGAAAATGTGATAACGCGCCGCTCGGGTAAAAGTAAACAGCGAGTTTCCAAGCTTTGGCAGAATTTTCAGTTTTAATGGTTATTTTTACGAATAATGTGGATACGTATATACGTAGAAAATTATATTGAATTATGTAAACACCGCAGCCACGGATTTAGATTACAGACACTTGCCTTTACTAAATTTTTACCGAAAGGTTATTAATTTATGAAGTATAATTATAATTGTATTTATCGAATGGAAAATCGGTTTAATTTTAATAATGAAAACGCTAACGAGTTTTAATAATTCTGACTATTTTAAAATAACGATTATTACCAAGACTTAATTACGAACAGCGTGAAAGTGGAACATTTCCTTCGAGCACCGAGAAATCCTATAGCCGGGGGTCTACGATTAATTCTCCTTGCGATTGTTTATAACGATTAAGTCACTGGCACCCGTAAACTTCTTTCCTCCGCTGGCTGTCAATAAAATTTTATTGAACAGGTATTCTCGTTGATATTACCATTCCGTTGGACTACTCGTTTGGCAATGCACGTGCCCCCGCTGCACACACGCGCACGTGTACTCGCAGGAAAGTGATTTTTGACAAGCAGGCCGTAACAGCCCGAACCACGGCAAAGTACTATACACTCTCTGCTCTCAGCGTCATAAAAAAAAAAACAAGCGTTTCCCGCGCGCAAAAAAAAGGAAAAACACGGGAGAAAAAAAATCAATTAGCTGCAGGTGCGCGCGAGCTGCTCAGGGTGGTGGGCAAACTCTTGCGCTTGTACCGAGGCTTTGGCGCTTCCTGGCAGATAAGCCCCACCGCCTTGGACTGCGTCATTTCCCACGAGGCTGCCGAGCGGCGCAATTAGGCCGGGCCGTCCCTCTCGGTGCGCCCGACTCCCCCGCTCAGCTGATGCGGCTCCCGAGGAGCCGCTGGCGCTGCAGCAGTTCCGGCAGGTCTCTAATAATAGGCGGGCCCGCGCCGCGGCGCTTTTAGGGGCTCGCATATTATTTTGGCTCGCGCGGGCGCTTTCTCACGCGCGCGCCTCCCGATATCGCCTAATCGCTCGCGGCCGCCCGCGGCTATTCTCGACGGGGCAGTGCCGAGGCGCCCGCGCCGCGAGCATATGTAAGCCCCTGCTGCCGCGCTTCGAAAAAAGCGGAATACGTGCGTATGCGCATACACTGAGAGAAGTACACCAGGTACAGCAATAGCTACGTTTTCATTAATCTAATTTGTCCCTAAGTGTCCTTTGCTCGGTACAGTGGTGAAAACGCGTACGGGGACACGTTATGCAATCCAGATAAAATGTTTTTTCAAGCGTGTTTCGCGGTAAGACCGTATAAGCTCCTCGTTAAAAAGAACTTGCAGTGTCGTTTTTATTTTTTCTTCTTTTGGTATTGTTTCCTTTTTTTTTGGAATTGCTTTTAAATTTCCATTGTTTACGATAAAGATTTTGAGTATTGACATGGGACTGTCGATTGATATAGTTGAATCAAAAGTAAATAAAAACAATGAGTTATGGCAGGACTTGAATTTTAATTCATAATCGCAAGCCTAACACTGCCTCACATCGTCTATTTTTCTACACATTTAGTATATCTAAATCAACATTCTTGATATATACATGACTACTTTTGAATTAGTCGAATGCAGACTAGATCGTGATTAAAGATACTTTTGATTGCTGTGGATGGTCGACATAATCAGAATAACGAAATATCATTAGGTTATTGACAAACGTAGTTAGTTAACCTTTGAAAAGTTTACAAGCCAGCAACAATATTTCTACTTACCATACACGTGCCGAGACGCATACCAGGCTCGATTCCAACAGGTTTTTCTCTCAGTGTATACTGTAAGTGGAGGCTTGGGGAGATATCGTCGCGGATTGCCGGCGATTACGGCGCAATCTGCCTTCTGGGAACCCCATAGCGATCGCGCTTTCCGCCGGCGCGCACAAAGCCCGCGCTAGGATATGCCCGCGTTTTTCGAAAAGGCCCCGCGCAGCCGAGCGGCGGCCTGGCTCCTCCTGGCCCTGCTCTCGGCCGCCGCCGCAGCCGCAGCGGCTGACGAGTGCGCCTGCGCCGACCCGTAGCTCACCTGGCGGCCCGCAGGTTCGCATGCCGCCGGCCCACTCGTAGGACCCCGGGGACCGGCCATGGCGGCCGAGGGCCGGGGCGCCAAGCGGCGCAGCGGCATCCCGACCCGGGCGCCCGCCCGCGGGCCCGAGGTGCGCCGCCTCGCCGAGGACAACCCCGACTCGGGCCTCTCCTCCGAGTGCACGACCCCGACGAACGGCTCGCCGCCGCCCCGGCAGCCCGCGGCCCAGGCCGGCCCGCGCCGCCAGCGGATGGTGGACATCATCGCAGCCTCGAGGGCGCGCCTCCAGGAGTCTCAAAGGTCTCTTGAGTGTGTACGCTGCGGGCGGGTTGCATATATGATGAAACGATCCCTATACATGTGTACCGCCGCTCAATCGGTACACTGTCATGTTATACGTACACGTGCATTCTTTTCCACTTGTGTATGCGCGCCCAACTGCTCTGTATATTATTCATGCTTTACCGTGCAGCGACGACACCTCTGCCCACAAACAGACTATCTGCGCGTATACAATCGAGCGGCCAAGTAACCTTTGCTCAATTTTCCTGTTGCAGGCTCAACAACGCAGCTCGAACAACGCGGCTGCTGCAGAACAGGTCGAACGCAGAATCGCCCAGGTCGCTCGACAGCACGCGGGCTCGTCAAGTCTTCAGTCCACTCAGACCACCTAGAAATGTCAGTATGCACGCAAGCACCGGCAATTAAGTCCCTCGCGTTAAATATAGCCTCGCGTACGCGACAAGATTTTCCGCATTCCTTCGGCGCAACATTATCATTGTGGCTATATTTTTCGTAGAGCTGCGAGTCGATATTGTTAACGTGAGCACCTTTTTTCCAATTAGGTACAGTCGCCAAGTTTGGATTCGGGAGACGAGGGCAGCCTCAGGCTCGAGCGCGGAACCTACAGTTACATGTTTCAGGACATCGTTTCCATAAAAACGATGCTTTTGAAACTGAAACGAGTCCTTCAGGAGGTATATTACATGCAACAATCTCTATGTGACGATTTTATATATACGTTGTACAGCTTCGTCAAGTTATTAGACGCACCGACGTTTATTTTTATCACAGAAAATATCACACGTTATGTTCGCATTTAGCAATATATCAATGCACATGATACATTTTTAGCTGCGATCGATACATTTAGTATCGTAATCTTTTGTTACTTTAAATTACTTTTATCTTTGTTTCGAAGCTATAATTTTTGCAACTGTCGAGGCACCTGTATACTGTTAATGGCCGGTATAATACTGGCTATTATTAACACGCTTTTTCTGTTTTTCGTTATGTATTTGTTTTGTTTCGCCGACCTTGATGTTTGCAGTCAGGAGAGAACGGTTTGACGAGGGTATGTCAAACTTTCTTTTGTTTAAATTATTCTGCATTATCAAGCTGCGCGCTATCTCCGTATTTTAATATTGGATTTTCTATTTTTATGCTTACAGTCAGAATCTCTCAACCCATTCGATAATTCTTTAAAGGTTAGTATGATATCAATAGCGTTTTATAAGTAAGCTTTGATTCTGGTCGCACTCAAACGAGCCACTCGAGTAATCTTAAGTCCGTTGAAAACTTCTAGTGGTAGTATTTGATGCACTCAGAAAAGTTTGTTCGGAACCTTTATTGTGTCAGATGGCAAGATGGGCTCACGCTCGGTAAACCATACAAATTGCTATGCGCTGCAATTAGAAATTACGATTATTTTTCACAATTATTTTCTTTATTCACTCAAATTACCCCATTATACAGTATTCATCTTCACCATACAATATGTAGTCATTTGCATGGTTTACTGCTCGGTTTATCCGCTGCGTATCCCCAGCTCGCCACTGGATATCTCTCAATTTTTTCCTACCTTCTTCTAAGTACGTCCGCGCGGTGAATTTGCAAACGCGACCTCGCGAAACAATGGCTAATTAACCAACGCCTGTCCCACAGAATGGTCTCTTCTACAACCTGAACGACGGGAACGCAACGGCGGACTCGAGCGCGTCTCCAGGGGACGCCCGCGACTCCGCGGCGGACGAGCTTGCGGACCTGCGCCGACAGGTGGTCTTCTTGCAGGGCCAAGCGGACGACAAGGACCGGACGATCCAGAGCCTCCAGGTGAGTCACGCGTACTCCGCTTCCCCGAGGACGACTCGTCTATGTAACCACTCGTGTGCTTCCTCAGGCGCAGTTGGCCAAGCTGCAGAGCGCGAGCGGCGCCGAGGCCGCGGGCGACCCGACGCCCATCAACGGCCACCTCGAGACCTGCAACGCGGCCACGCAGACGGAGAAGGTACGCCCCCGGGAGTCGGCGGATGGCCGGCTGCATCTGCCCGGTCGATGTTTACAACCCGGGCGGGGTTCGCTTGGCGTGCGCACCGAGTGATCGATACGCGTGCTTGCACTTTCGCCGAACCCTTCCGGTCTTCTGGCCTGGCGGATGCGCCCGGCTACATGTTTCTCTGTTACCGTCCATTCGAACGAAAAAACTAGCATATAAATGGATTTATGACGTATTTATATATGTTTAAGTTTAAACAAAGTACACCGTTTAGCATGCATTTAGATTTTATATATTATACCTGTTTTCAGAATGAGACACCTGATTGTTTATATACGTGTTTCTTATATATATTTCTTGCTTCTACATATCAAATTGTTCACCGTTCTAAAACTATATGATACACTTACTTTCAGGGAAAAAGATTTGAGTCTGATGTAATTATTCTGTTGGAAAAAAGGAGGATCGAGGAATCCTTGCGATTACTGTAGCAAATGGAATTAACCGCAGAATCACGACTAGAATCTTTTTGCCGATAACCTTACTTTATATAACAGTTATCTCATAGCAAGTAGACGCAGTAATTTTTTTTATTATTTTATTTAAAGTTACGACCAGTGTCGGCAGGACCGTCGATAATACAGGAACTTCCGCAGAATAATGGCATGGGGCCCCTGGTTAGGTAAGGACTCGTTCATTTTACTTTAATAATAACATTCATCACTGTCATCTCGTGTTCGCCTCTAATGCGCTACGAAGTAAGACGATATCTAATTGATGATAACTCATTTGAACTTGGTTCGCATTCGTAATCCGTATAAATAATACTTGCCATATGTGTACTCGAGGGCAATAGATCATTGTGCCCCGCGACATGCAATCATAGTAATTAATCGATTATCCTCTTCGATGCACTTGCCCGATTATATGAATCATTAAATTTAATAGCGCATCGAAGACGCGAGCATCATTACAGTATTACGTCTATTTATTTACTGGGTTAAAAAATACATTGTGCCGTTACGAGAGCAATTTTCGCGCATTACATTATGAGACCGAGCGGTGAAGAAAGATTAGTCATCGGTCTTTTAAGAAACGTTCTCCATGGCAAGTATAAAATCGCGCTCTTCCCGAATAACGTAATTTTTTTTTTATCACATTTACTCTGTGACCTTTTTTTCATTCTCATGATTCATTCATGTCTATTGACCGCACAAATATGTAATTATATCATGACCTGATTGTTGTTGCTGCCCTGGTCCTCGTCTGGCGCGGTCGAGCAGCTTCAGGATCGGGAAGGTAGAGTGCGTCAGTCTATGTGACTTACTGTTGGGATACGTACTACTTTGCGCGTTCAATGCATTAATTTACCTGCACTTGGAACATTTACAGACCGTTTGCTCTGCTTATTATTCCTTTACGTAGCAGTGCATCTTGCTTATCTTTCGAGTATTCTATAGTTCTGATGTACATGATACGTAAAAAAACACGCATGAACATTGACGCCTTTGTACAAATATGTATTACTGTATCTTATTTGAAACTATTAGCGTACATCTTGTACATATGTAATTAAACTACTGTCGAGATAACGTTGTTGACTCTATTTTGCTTATACGATTGATAATTTCAAGACTATTGTAATAATTAAATGTTATACTGTTTTTAAAAAAAAAGAACAAGTAGTTTCCTTTTTGTCACCAATACTGTAAACATTCAAGCTTGCTTTTTGAGTTTATACAGTTATAACGTTGCCTCTCGGATATTATTATTTTTCGGGCTAAACTTCGAAATTTTCCTTTAAATTACTTTATTAGTTGTTTCTGCTATACATATTAAAATATCCTAGCATGAATCGCAAGATTATAATTGTTTTATTAGTCAAATTGTATCCCTTGATTATAGTTTTTATTATTTTCTAAGAATAAAAATATATAATCTGTATTTCTTTAAATGTATAATGGATTGAAATTCAATAATGTTTCACGCTGCGATGGTTAGCCATGTGGGGTGAGTTGATTATTGATTCACTATTATCCGGCTCGTTGAGGTGCGCTCGCCGAGCGGCGCGGGCGCACTCGATCCCGCGCGTTGTCTACACCCCGCGGAGGAAATATTTAGCGCGGGGAATGCCATAACGGTGGCCGCGAAGCACGCGAGGAACGCGGCGCACTGCCCGCGCGCTCTGCTCCGCGTCCCACTATACCGACGCAGGCCCTCCCCGACGCACCCTCTAACCCGCAGGGCCTTTCCTCTTCCAGCTGGAGTGACTCCTGGCCGAGCCAGCAGCAGCAGCAACAGCAACAGCAGCAACCGGAGGCGAGCGGCGCGGCGGGGAAGCCCCGGCTGCCGCCACGGCGGCCCTCGGACTCCCCGCGGCCCCGGGCCGGCCCCAGGCTGGGCCAGGCCTCGCCGCCCGAGTCGCCCAAGCCCTCGGCGACGGGGCCCCGCAGCTCCATACCCACGCCGAGGAGGCTCGCCGCCCCAACCCTCATCCCCAGGTCGGCGAGGCTCCTCTCGCCCAACGGCCGCGCGCACAACTCCTAGCACCCGCTCGCTAGTGCCTTCCAAGACGAGGAGCTACTGAGACGCAGGACCCACTGACGCGTGGCGCGCACCTCCAGGGCCTCGAGCCCAGGAGGACGACGCGCGTGTGGTTGTCAGGGGCACAGGGCCGATCGAGTCACTTGGCAACTCTTTACGCCGAGGCTTATCTCCTTTGTTTGTGGGGTCGAGGCGTGTACGCGATCCACCCACGTATGCTTTCCTTTGACCTTGAGCGGCAAAACGGCTCGCAATATGGAAAAACTGTTGTACCTTTTTTGAATCTCACTCGCTTGGCGATTACGCTCCTGTTGGTCTTTTGACGAAACCGTTCCAAGTGACTCGAACGTTAAGGAAAAAGCAAGTCTTCGTTGTTGAACGCTTGGAAACGAGTGTGGATTTTAATTAAGAGCTTAAGAGAGTTGTTATAATGAGTAGTCATTACGTTCCGCTTGGTGCAAAATCTTCATTTTATTTGCATGAATCGTTCGATCAGTTGTCACTGTACATTTTCATTTTGAGCGAACTCTATGTATATAGTTGCGATGCAGAATCGCACCCGTCTACCTGCATCCTATCTCACCTTCCTTATAGTACTCGAATTAAACGATCTTTCATTTTTTTAGCGCGAGAGAACTGTAAATATAAACTTCAATGTATTAGCTGTATCGCGGAAGGAACGGCTACTTTATTTTCAGATAGATTTTACTTGACGTTTAGTTCGTTGGTTCAGATTCCTCTATAATAATAAGGGAAACATCTTTTCCTACTTTTCAAGTCCTTAGTAATAGTGGAATACTGTTTCGTTATCTTATTTTTGTAATTAATATAAGTTTTTTAACAAAGTATCTTTTTGGCACGAATAAATTTGAAAAGTTTATTTTCAAGCTGAATTTTAGAGTACTTAATATTGAAGAAAAGTAAGAAAGAACAATAACGAAAAGGTAGTTCAAAACTAAACTATTTCCAATGATAATAATTAATCATGATTAAGAAGTGAGTCATGATTTTGTATTATAAAAAAATAAAATAACTAATTTTTGCTTAATTGTATTTAAGACCTACAGCCAAAAGAAACTGATCACTTAAAATGAATTTTGTACCGTGTTATAACGATGTTAAGAGGCAGTTTTAATGAGTATAGTTGATGCAATGTATTTTGACGCTCAAGTTCTCGCGCTAGAAGATGTTTAAAATTTTTTTTAAAACAATGTAGTTTTATCAAAAATTCTGTTACAATTATGATTGAAAAAAACAAATAATTATTAATTGAATAACAATATTATTATATATATCTCAATTGGGTATGAGAGTCTTAATCAACATATTTATAAAAAATAAATAGTCAAAATAATGGATATCCAATTATTTATGAGTATGCAATTTGATTTATTAACAAAAACAAAAGATATACCGTGGAAAACAAATATTTCGAATGGTTCATTTTGATGTATACAGACAATGAGTAATATTTAAAAACAAAACATAATGTAATTGTATTTCAATCATTAAACAATGCAAAAATTGTTCTATCTTTGTCTATAAATTTTAATATCTGCGATAGCAATGTCATTATCGTCCCAAAGCTATACTGAAAAAAAACAGCGAATAAAATATATTCGCTGGCTATAATATTGTTTATGTATCTTTAATTCTGTTTAATTTGTATAATTTGTAAATACAATTTTTCTAATAGATATTGTGTTGTTTTTTATTATCCTTTTTCCGCTACCAACTTTTAATTAAAACTATTTGAATCCGTATGTTTACCATATGCTTCATTAAATAATAAAGTACTAACGATTTTAAGTTCACAAAAAATTATTTTATTGTAAATTTATAAAATATTTCTAATGTGTTACTTTACAAAACTTAGATACTACTAACATCAGTTTAACTGGAGAAATCTTTTACTGTTATCATACATTTCATGTTTACGTTTTTTTCACTTCTAGTGAAAATATTAAAAGCAATTGAAGTTAAATGATCAAATTCTAGTGGAGAAGTAACGAGTATGTATTCATTTTGGTTTACAAAATTTAATAATTGACATTTGTTAAAAAATGCATAGAATATACATAGACCTAATGAATCTGATGAACATACTTGATATAAATTATGCATTTATATGATTCTTGAAAACAGTTTTCAACAAGTTTGTCATGTAAGTTGCAAATGAATATAATTTTGTAGAATATTTATAGACAATAATAAAACTTGTTTAGGTTTACAGTAATTTGCTTATTCAAGCATCTTTTTACGATCATAAATTATGTTTTAAATATTTTACGATGATTCAATGAATGCAAATGTAATGTGATGCAATATCATCCCTTATCGTTTAAATAAAACATTATTTTTCGGCACTTTCATCACAAAGTACGTTACCTAATCTGGCTAAAATACAACGATAGGATGTTAATTTTAAGTGCATTCCTAAAAATTACAAATGAATAAATACAAACTATTGAGGACGGCTATTTACTTTTTATCTTTTTCGTCGTCCATCAGTTCCTTCTTTATAACAACTTTATTGTCACACTTTTTGTCTTTTTCATACTCTGTAAACTCTTTCTTAACAACAACTTTGTTGTCGCTCCACCTAGTATCACTTTTAGACTTCCATTCGACTTGAGTTCCATTTACTTCTACACTAGATTTTTCGTCTTGAATCTCTACTACTTCAACTCGCTTTGTATCACATGGAATATTTTTAGATGCTATGTGGTATATACTTTTTAGTGAAGTAAAATACGAATGTGATTCAGTCTGTAAACATTTAAATAAATTATTGTAGTACATAACAATATTTTTTGCGTGAGAAAGCGTGTCATAATAACAATCAAAGCTTACCGTTACTTTCTTTAGTTTATCGTCTGTGTTTCTCAGTCTATCTTTATATACTTTTAAATCGTCGGAAAGATCTTTTATAATATGGCCTTGTTTTGTCGATTTTTCATTTACAGTAGTAAGTTCATGCTTCAACTCCATCATTCGCGTTTCAGTATCTATACGCGCATCTTCCGATCTTTTCAATTGACTAACTAATTTTTCTACATCTACCAATGAACCTTTAAACATTATAAATCCTTCTGGAATTGACTCATCTTCTTTTTGCTCCAACGAAGAACTTTCGCGACGAGCTCTTTTTGAAGCTGGTCCACTTCCAACAAATATTGGTAGTAATTTTTTATTTCCTAATTACATAAATAATCATTAAAAACATTATATACATAAATATATTTCTTTTACGGGATAAGACATAAAAATTCACCTAAGGCGAGTGATTTAATAATTTCTTCTTCACTCTCTGCTTTAATTGAAGTTGTTTCCATTTTCTCAATATCGTCTTTTTTCAATTCTTTTGTATCTTCTTCTTTAATTTTGTCAGTTAACTTACGATAATGTAAAGAATCTCTTGTAACAACTTTTTGAACTAATTTTCGAACTTGAGCTCGGGATAAATTCAGTCCTAATGTATAAATTAACTCTTCGATATCTTTATCGAAAATATAACCGCAATGTGTTTGATCAAAGTATACAAAGGATAATAGAAGATAAGGATCAAATGTATATAATTTATTCTTTTTCTTTTTTCCATCTTTATCTCTATCCCTTCTTCCGTCCTTTAAAGAATCTTCATCCTGTAAACATATTAAATTTATGAGTTTCAAAACAATGTGGAACAGATGATTAATTGATATATGTTAAACTGACGTCAGTATCATCATCTTCATCGTCATCTTCGTCTTCATTTTTATCCCTGTCGTCATTTTTGCTTCTACCATCCTTGTCGTTTCTTTTATCGTCCCGTTTGTCGTCTTTTTTTATTTTCCTATCGTCATCTTTCTTTTTATCATCTTTTTTATCTTTTTTCTTATCTTCTTCCTTTTCTTTTGGCTTTTCGGGTAAACTAGATAAAGAACGATATATTCGAAAACCAAAATCACGCATTAACATTTCATTAAATAATTCAGCAAATAACGATACTTCAAACGAGTGTTCCTAAAATGTAAATAACTTGTAAAAACGGTTTCAATAATTCATGTAATAATCTAAATAACAATAATAATACCTTTGTATCTTCTGGTCTGTAATCTAGTAAAACACTAAGAGACATAACTGTGCAATCAAATTTACCACTTTTAGCTGTTTTTGAAGGATGAACTATGATTTGCGAAGATTCAGCAAGATTGTATCTTTTTTCCAAAAGAGCCTTCTCTTTTTCATGTACTCGTTTTTTATCATCATCATGCTGGAGAAATTATAGGAGTTATTGATTTTAGATTTTCTGATAAAAAAAAAGCTGTATCATTAATATTTACCTCTTTGCTATCTTTTGATCGTTTATCTTCTTTCTCATCATCCTTAGGTGATGGCATACTTTCTTTATCATTTTCTTCTGCTTCATCTTGTCTGCCTTCTTCTTTGGCTTGTTCTAATTTGATAGCCTTAGAGAGTCTTGCTTGAAGTTGCGATTTCAAGCCTTTGGAACTAAGATTACGGGAAACTAGTTCTTGACGGAGATCATTTACCTTTATGAATAATATTTTGCATTACAAGAAATTCGTAATTTTACATTCAAACCAAAAATAAAGTATAAAAAGTTAAAATTTACATTCATAGTCTTTGGATCCAGTTCAGAATAATGTGTAGGGTCCTGTTTCTCTGGAACTGCTTCATCCTGAAATAAGTCAATAATGCTTAGAATAAGAACAATTAATTATTATTTATTAGATACTACAAAATTAAAGCAACTTTTATATCCAAACAAAACTACACCCTCATAATCGTATGCTCATCCTATCATTCTCTTTCTCAATCAGTCACATTCTCACTAACTCTCTTATTATATTATAACAACAACAATTATCTTCGATGGTTTTAAAATATGAAATAATAATCTGCTATATTCTCTTAGTGTCCTGGCTCTGGTGTCCGTGTAGTTCATAAGTATAACGAATAAAAATTCATGTATACTAACATAAGCAGCAGTAGTAATCACAGTTATATAAAATGAAGATTAAGTGGAACTATTTAAGTATTCTCATTTGATGGAGATTTTTTCGGAAAGGAAGGTGATTCAGCTGTACACTTCCCTGAGCTAGATTTGTTTGCTTTTCTCATTAAACTTAAGACTGCCAGTAACTGCTGTATATGCTTTTTGATCAACTATTTCATACGTTTATTACACATAAAGCTTAAATTATCTAGGTTCTATTACAAGTAATACAGTTAAGTGTAAACAAATAAAGTTCCGAAAAACATTTGATAGACAATAAATAAAGGGCTAATGAAAGTTAAATTTCTTCTATATTGAAATAATTAAAGAAACTGTTGATTTGAAAATGATTTTGAACTGATACTGGTACCTTAAAAAAATGCACTCCTGAAATTTGAAATATCTTAAAAATAAATAATGAGAATAAAAGTCACTTTTACTGTATAGCTCCATTTCATTTGAGATAAAAGAACTATGATGTTTCAAGCGAATTAGAAGATCAATAAGCATATAGAGCCAAATGAAAAAAAATCAGTTTAGTAATGGAAACCAGCTGCACGATTAATTGTAATCACAAGTACAGTATAACTAATAAGGAGTTAAAAGATAATATGCATATATATATGATAATATATATATATATATAAATAAAAATTAATATTATATGTATGGGATGATGATAAGGGCAGTGCCTTTTGATCAGCAGCTCCTACAGCAGCGGCACTCTCATCGGCATTCTCAATGGCTGGAGCGTCGATATCGGCCTCGGTGGCGCGCAGCAGCTTACGCTCCAGTTGCTTTTTGTAGCTAAGGTGTAGACCATCCCATTCCAATCTGGTTGGTACGCAGCGCCAAACATCTGGGAGAAATAGTATGACGGTTTCAACGCGAGAGGGTACCACACGGCCGGACTTGTGGGTCGTCTCTGCCCGCCTGTAGTAGAGCTCCAAGAAGCGGTACCTGCGCCGCAAGGAAAAAAAACAATACCCAAACGTCAACTCTTGGATGTTAATGCCTGCCTGTGCGCTCGCTTGCTTTCTTTTCTCTCTCAACTCTTTCTCCCCCTTTCTTATTCTATTTAACTTTTGAATTCTCCGAGACCCTTCTCTTATTCTCCTACTCTTTTCTCTACCATCGTCAATCGTAGCCGAAAAAAAAACAAAAACTTCGACTGTACTTTTTTTCTTTCGTAGCGGCAAAAACAAGGTAGCAATTAATAGCGAAAAGGTCCAACTGTCCTGCACAGCATACACATACAGAAACCGATAGCATAACCAAAAGTAAAATGTATATATAAAACGTACAAATATAGATATATAAAACAGTGAGAAAGAAGTGAAAGCCCAGGTAAGCACTGGTTCTTAACATCACGTTGAACTCATGCTGCTCTCTTCGATGGTTGCTCAGAGCTAAGGTACGCTATTCTATACCTACCTTTGAGCAATTCTCTTCAGCTTTTATTAGCCTGGCAAGTTACAACTTGCTGTGACAGACTTAATAAATCAAAGGCGCTTTCAGTTAAGATCTTATGATTAGAATTCTTTGTTGGAAATGGTGCAATTTATCGTAAATTAATTTAATCCAATGAATATTTCTGATTGTACTTCCTTATGAAAATTATAATAAAAGCAAATTTCATAAGTGTTAGTTCTCTAAAATAATTTTTAATAGAATTATATAATTATTGTCACCATTTTCAACAACATGTTCCAACTATACATATGCTGTACATCGAAGATAAAAAGATGTAGTATTTAATTACATCATGTACATCTTTAAATAACTTTCAGTCTATTCTTATAATTTATCATATTTATAAAAAAAATTAATTAAGAAAAATGGAAAAAAAAATCTATTTACAGTTTAAAAAGTGCATAATCACGTTTGTCCATTCACAGATTTTCATCAAAGAAAAAAAAAAGATTGAAGAAATTTAGATTTCATACCATTGAGTGCAGTTGGATAAATCAATTCCTGTCAATGCCTTGCACGTTCTGACAGCAGTTTTAATAAGAACAGAAGGATCTTTGTCAGGGTTTGGTCCATCCAGTGATGGACTCCATGGTCCACCGATTGCCATAGTTTCGTTTTTACCACGTAAACCAACCAAAAAATTAATTAAACGAGCTGGATGAATATAGTCTCTATCATTTTCTCGCTCTTCACTTATGCCACAACATCGCTTATATATTTCTTCCATAGCTGGCATTGATATAAGCATAACCTGTAAAGTATTTAAAATTATTTTATTTTTAACTTATCATTATATATTTGTAGATTACATCTTCTGTTTTTAAGTTCTCTTATCTAGAGAAATAAAACTTACTTTAGCCGAAAATAAATAATCGGCATCTGGAGGCTCTAGAGCAGCAGTATTTTCTGTGCAATTATCAACATCTTTGTGCATAACTTGAAAGGAACAAGGTTTGTTTAGTGCAAATGGCATGTGTGGTGGGAATGCATCTACCCATCTAAAGTTTGTAGAAAAGAAATCACTGGGAATGTACATATTTTGGTAACGTCTTTTGATTTCCAGAACATCTGCTTCTGGTCTAAAAGATTACGCAAAATATAATGAAATTACAGTTTTTGATAGTTTAATGCTATT
Organism: Sycophaga agraensis; assembly: GCA_018906755.1. NCBI lineage: Eukaryota > Metazoa > Arthropoda > Insecta > Hymenoptera > Pteromalidae > Sycophaga > Sycophaga agraensis. Next base: position 4,886,954 of record JACCIE010000003.1, read on the forward strand.
AGATGTTTAATAACAATAATACTTACAAATCAAGAGCTATCTTTGGTATTTGGACCATGTATCGAGGAACTACTCTTGCTCTTCTTCGTGGTCTTGGAGATTTACTTCTTCTCGTTCGTGATGGACTGCGTTCTTCTTTTTTCTCCCTTTCTCTTACCCTGTCTTCCCTTCTTCTTTTTCGATCATTCTCTTCTTCGTCGTTTCTACGGTCTCTAGGAGATCTCTCCCTAACTCTTCCAGTCTTATTACGATTTACAACGGAAGATGTAGTATTACTAGTGCTAAACCTATACATTTAAGTTTTTTTATTTATTAAATCAATCTTAGATTTTTATATTATAATATTTAAAATTTTTATTTAGTTTATTAACACTAATATCCATATATACCTATTATTTGTATTTTCACTGGGAGGTGGTACTGCATTGTAATTGCCAGACGTTCTATTAGTTTGATTTTGTCTGTTGTTTTGAGTGTTCTGTTGGACATTTGCAGAATTGGTATTGTTTCCCATAGGAAGCACTTGTATTCTTGTTGCATTCCATTTAAATGGCATGGAAGGATTGTATGATGCTTCAACAAGAACTCGATCACCTACAGCTGGATTTGATCCCTTGACACAGGCACTATAAAATAAAGTTACTTAAAAAATATATTCCTAAATAAATCATTTTAAATAAACAAACGTTAAATTTTATTACGTGGTTTGAAAAAATACATCTTCATCAACAAATCCAAAATTATCGTGAACTTTTGTAACTGTACCCGTAAATACTCTTTGTTTAGTTGACGAAGGAGGCACATTTTGTTGAACTTGTGGAGCAACTCCAGCAACTGACTGTGTGAATGCATTAGCATTTAATGCTCTTGGAGTAGGGTACGATACTGTAGCTACTTGAGGATATAATTGTCCAGCTATACCAGATGGCAAATTTGAACCCAATGTGGCCATTGATGCCATTGTTATATTTGGCTGTAATAATGATTTTAATTAATATAATGAGCTATAAAATGAATTTTATAATTTAATATACGAACTTGTTGTAATCCAAGACTTTGTTGATAAACCTGCTGGTTTGGTTGTTGGTATTGAACCATAGGTTGACCTCCCATTCCACCCATTGCTTGACCCAGCATTTGCTGTTGTATGTTTTGAATTCCTTGACCTTTAAAATCAAACATGAACAAAAAAATACATATTACAACTAATTTAGTAGAAATAAATTGAAAGAAATTTAATTACGTATTCATCATAATATTTATTACGTATAAACTTGTAGATTTGAATTTTGAAAAAATTGAATTTGACTACGTTTAACATTTATTTATGCTATGTACACTATTAATAATTTCTTAGATATTTAATTCGATCATCAGAAAATTTTATCCGATCATACAAAAAAGTCTTTTTATATTGTATAATGAAATTAATTATTTCTAAAAGTGTATTTTAAGTAAATACTCACTGAAATACATGATTGCAGTCTTTAAATCTTTAAATGACTTTGTATCCATTTATAGATTATCAAAGAAATGAGTTAAGGAACATGTATCCAGTATTAGAATAGTACATTTTGCAATCAACACAGTTACAACCGACGAATAATGAATGCGAAATTTTTGGACTCTCCCCACAGTAGGCGGTCACGTATATACACAGACGGTAAGAGTAGCCGACACGCATGCAAAAAAAATCAATGAATCCCGCGCGAGAGCGTGTTTTTGTTTCCCTCGATGTCACTTTGTGTTTGAGACTGGCGCTCAGCAAGCTGGGGCATCGCTGAGACGGCTAATTGAGGCCAATGCGGAAAATACACCCCGTATCCCGTTCTAAATAGCAGCGAGCAGAGTGCAATGCAACCCTCGAAGTGAGGCCCTGTAGCTTCAGTCCGCAACGCACACACTCGCACTGGTAGACGGAGGCGGCGACTACTGCAGCTCTCCGGGAGGGAAAGATTGCGACATAGAAGTAGACATTTGTCGCTTTGCCAGAGCGATTGAGTTCGCGCGATGCGTGTGTGGCGAGCGCGCGGTTCGGCCGTCCGTGGCCGCACCGCCTCCGCGTTTCCCCCGCGCGAGCGCGCACGCGGTGTTATCTGTCCCCCTTACCTGCATTGCGAACCCAAGGTGGATTCTTGCCGCCGCCGAAAGGTGATATGTTGCTCATTGTTTATAAATGCAGCCCCTGCGATAGTCCACTGAGGACACAGTCACCGAAGAACTCGACCGTCGATCCGCCGAGATCCACGAGATCGCTCAGACCGCTTGAACACACGGTGGAGCCGATAAACACAGCGTCCTTCACTCCGGCGCCATATTTTATTATACTCTTCTACAATCTATATCAACCGAGACTCGAGAGTAGCCAGAGTGAGTCAAAGTATAGCCGACACATGAGCGACCAACGCAGCTTGTGCGCATGCATTGGGATGAAGTGAGACAGAGCTACAATCACTGCTGGGGTCAATCGACATGCATCCTCCGATTACCTCTTGTTCTGTACTGCCGACTTACCTCCTTTATTTCTCGTTACTTTTTTTTGCATTTTTTCACCGTATCAGATCTCCACTCTTACTCATTGTGATATATTATTTTTAATTCGTAGAATTTTCCAGATTTTCAGCAGTCTAAGGTTTCTTATTAAATCGTTATTTTTTGAAATAGAGTGCATTGTTATGAGAGATACCTATTTTACCGACGTCAAAACCATAAATATTTAAATAGCGATTTTCAAACAATGAGTATTTATACCGATCGATTATAATGGTAATGAGGTTTTATTAGCATAAATACATTAAAAATACATGTTGTTTGAGACACAAATCTAAAAGAAGAACATTATGTCATTCATTCATTAATTATATATAATTTTAGATATAAAACCTGTTCTAAAGCTGGTTTAAATACTCACTGCAGTTGTGTTAATTTAGTTTTATCGTAGAATAGATAGCACCATAAAAACAAAAAACTATTAGTTTAATAGTTTTAATTTTTTTTTAAACTTTTAAAAAATAAAATAGTAATTTCGATTATATTAAATGTAATATGCATCTTTAGTGCAGTGCATAAATATTTGCATCATGGGCATCATCAACTAATTTAAGGGTAAATACAAATTTTAATATATATTATATTTAATCTTTTAATCAATTCAATATTTAATTTTCATAAAAATATTTATAAAAAAATATTGAATGAAATTATACAACCCCGTTGCATTCTAATGATCGATTCATTAACATTTAATTTCATAAATTAATTTTTCAAGTACTAGTCTAAATCGAATTTCGCGGTTTACGATTGCGCTGTAGATAATGATTGACGTTCCCTTATTTGAGTATTTTCACCAATCAGAGCAACTCTTAACTACTGTAATTCAACTGCCGGCGAATCAACTATCTTGAATTCTCCTCGTACAGTTCACCATTTACGTAATTGCTCCCCACTACCTAGACGGCCATATTCGCTTGGAGATCACCACGTGCTACTGGCGCTGTTCGGTTTCCCGGCACGCGGTTGCTTTTGTTCCTCTTTTTTACACTTTCCACAAGTTTACTCTTCAGTTAACAAATTGTTTTATTATTTGCATATATCGACAGTTTGTTAAATTAACTATAATTGTGATAATTCGAGGTAAGATCGCCGTTTACTCAACGCCGGAGAGTACATTGATAAGGTCCAGTAGGATCTATAGTGAAGTCTGTTTGTCTCGTTGCATCTGTGTGCGAACGGGAGCTTCAGCGCGTCTGGCCGCTTGCGGTGTTGTACATATATAGGTAAAAATGGCGTTGGCATCGATCTGCCGGCGGTTGGCAATTGATTCGACCTCCAGCTGTTCGAATCACTCGACAGCCGTCGCCCGGACAAGTCGGAGTAGCTCCTCGTCTCTCGTGAGCTCGGTGAGGACACTAGCAGCTAAAGCCGCCGCCAAGATGAACCTACCACGCGTCTTTTTCGATATGACCGCCGATAACCAGCCTGTCGGCCGCATTGTCATGGAGGTGAGCTTGTCGTTTCCTGTGAAAAATTCGCCTGTCACTTTTTTTGACATTTTAAATTGCAATTTTTTATAATCTGTCATACTTAAATTACGACTGCACTAATGGTACTTAATTTTCCTTTACCTGCCGGTTGCTTTCTAGTTTTGTCTTCTGCTTCATCCGAGTTTGCGCCTTTTGCGCGTCTCTTGCGCGGCTTTTATGAAATAGTACGATTTATATTTTGTAGAATCGTGTCAAAATTATGCTTCCAGGCGCAATATGAAATGCGATTTTATTGATTTGCAAATGCTTTTAAATAATAATAAATACGACGACGCATAATATTTAATTTTGGTTACTTTGTATCTCGATGTAAATTTGTATATTATTTCTAATCATTTAAAATCATTTATACGCACTTTACAGCCATATAAAAAAATTAAAAATGATAAAAATATTCAATATTCAATTTCTTTAATTTTGTATTACATAATCAAGTACTTCCTTGAAAAGGTCAATATGCAACAATAATTAAAGCTTTGAAAGGGCTTTTTAAGACCACAAGCAAGAGTTAGTAGATGAGAGATATTCCTACATAATAATTTCGGAAAAAATTTGGAAGCACATCGAAGATAGTATCTTGGAAGTATTACAAAGTTTTTGGTTTGTATCTGATTCAAAGGAAAGCAAACAAAAGCTTCGAGAACTTTTAATAGAAAATTGCTACACTAATTAAAAGATGAATTTTGTAACTTCTTAAATTGTAGCTTTCCGAAGCAACTGCTTTAGAATTTTTTCTCGAAATATTGATTATATAAGTATAAATATGAGTGCTACATTCTATTTGGTCTTGTAAATAATTAAAGTTATTTATTTCGGTTCATTCATTTTTTAAGTTTGTTTCGTTTTTGTAAGTTTAATTTTCCAAAAATTATTTTTGAAACATTTTTGAAGTTTAAATATTAATGTATACTTCGAATTGATTTAATATATATTTCGTATAAATCAATTAATAATTTGAATTAAATATTGCAGAAATGTTAAACGAGTAAAATACACAAACATATTTTAGTTCAGATAAGTTGTGTAAAGTCTTCACGAACTCTTTGTATCAATATGCACTAGTTTCTTTATTATTAAAGAGGATCTAGAGTTTTATAGACGATTGGTGCTTGAATGCAGGTGCGAATAGCAATGATATCCTCTGTCTTTGTATACATTTGACCCTGTCCTCAAAATGGTATTTCCTTCTTTAAACTACCGAAGGAGGTCAAGCACTATTACTGCGGGTAATCTTGACTTGTTAATATTCTTTGCAAGTCTAACGAAAAGATTGCACGAAAATATACATTAAGCATATAATGGTTTAATTAGTGTATACTGCACCACTCGATTTCGCTTATGCAGAAGAGAACATATATCTCTTTGAGCAACGATTTTGGTTGACAAAACTAACTCGTTTAAAAGTTTTCCGTTACTAATTTACTAGTTTGACGGAAACGCTATAAGAGCATCTAATTATGTCGGACAGTAATCAAAGCTCGATTTAATTGACTTAAGATTCGATAATCGACTTAAGTAATGGAATAATCCTGCTTGTAGCTGCGGACCGACGTGGCGCCAAAGACGGCGGAGAACTTCCGCGCCCTGTGCTGTGGCGATAAGGGCTTTGGCTACAAGGGTAGCAGCTTTCATCGGGTAATCCCCAATTTCATGTGCCAAGGTGGGGACTTCACTAATCACGACGGCACTGGCGGCAAGTCCATCTACGGCAATAAATTTGAAGACGAGAATTTCTCGCTGAAGCATACAGAAGCGGGCATTCTGTCAATGGCCAATGCTGGACCCAATACTAATGGATCTCAATTCTTCATTACTTGCACCAAAACAAATTGGCTCGATGGAAAGCATGTCGCATTCGGCAGAGTTATAGAGGGTCTCGATGTTGTTAAGAAGGTAATGTTAAACTGTTATTTTAAAAGGTTTATCCGTTTTCTTCATAGATTGTTAGAAAAATACACAAATGTCAGTGTCTTTAGATTATTTTGTAATAAAACGACTAAAACATTTTAATTATTTGCTCAACTTTAAATTTTAACGTATAGTCTACTGTGATATCGTACGAGTAAGAAAAAATTGATTATTGCAAAGGTGGGTCTATTGATTTATTCTAGCCACTTATTTCTGTTCATTATAAATGCCCTTACTCACATATAACGTATTATTATTTAAACAACACAGAAAATATGTTATTAAATCTATATTGATTCAGGTATTAAGTCGGACATTCAACAAATATTTGCATGTAGAGAAATTAAATTCTACAATTCTATTTTTATTTTTATATAAACTATTGAATAATTATTTTATCAATTATTTTACTCTATTTAAAATTAGAAGTACTTTATGTACATTAAATTTTGATAATAATCAAAATTATACAAATGATTTAATCTAGAAGTAACATCGTTAACCTTCACCATTTCATTTCATTCTTTCAACAGTGTTTATATACTTAAAGAAATTTACGGTATTATTTCATTGTATTGAGAATCCCATTTGTTTGAAAGTTTCATAAATATTTAACATCCACTCTATTTCAAGAATTGCATTTCTTGGTTTAAATGTTGTTATACATTAGAATAGAGAATGAGGTAATAAGATTCAATAACAGTTATTAAAAAAAATTAGAAAATATTTAGTTCAACGCGATCATTTCCTGCTTTTCTATTGTATACTCACCTTATGCATTAGTGAATTATTAAATATTGCTTAAGAATGAATGTGAGTTTAAAACTTTGAGAACATCACGATGGTAGTGGAATGACCTGATGGCGATACTGCCTTTTATAATTTTTTTGTACTAGCTACCGCAACGAAAATAGACGGGACGACAGCACGTATTACACGGTCTCTGTGCGTGTAATTCGATAGCGTAGAGAGTACAAGCCGTGAGGCTCTGTACATTATTTTGGAATATAAAATGAGTTAGGATATCATTTACATTGCTTCCCGTTAGTCATTATAAAATATGTAAAATGCTACGTACTTATTAATCATCAAAAACTATACATTAGTGTTTATTAAATTGATTATTAATAAATTAATGTAAAAAAAAATTTTTATTACAAAGATCCGTATCAAATTTTTCTTTAAAATGATAACTGCAAATAATAATTGAATAAGTTTTTAATTGTATATTATTGTACAAGATCCTATCCAATTAAAAATTATGTTTTTTGGAAAATTCACTTATGTTCATAGGTTGTCAGTACGAACTTTGCAGCTTTCAACTAATGCAGGAAATAAAGAAACCTATAAAGAATAACTTAAAATTGTTGCAATTTAATCGCCACTAACGTCACCACTAATCTTCATTTTCATTCTAATTTAAGCTGGAGGCGATGGGTTCACAGAGTGGCAAGCCAAGCAAGAAGATCGTTGTCGGAAACTGTGGCGAGATCAAGTCATAAAACGCCGGAAAACGTATGTACATGCTGAAAACGGCTGTGCGACCAAAAGGGACAAAAAAACGAACAAAAAGCAGCACTATTTCGACTATTCACCGGCGAATTCATCATCCGTATCAGTAGATGTACCTTGTGACATTGCGTCGACTTATTCATTGACCTTCTTTCCTGATTTAGTCTGATCGGTGTATCAAACTGCCTCTGCCCCTCTCTTTCATTCCGTCATACGCCTTTCCTATAATAATAAGGAAGGATGCAACGATACTAATCCCCGTTTCCTTAATAAACCGAAGCGCTTCTTCTTTCGTTTAGGCGACGAAATTTTTACTCGCATTTGCACGTGCACAAGAGTCGACGGATCGAGCACGTATCCGTATACACAAAACAAATACAAGGATCGTTAGTAAATTTATGCATTTACACTCGATTTTTGTTCGTAGTTTTTTCTTTAGTGCGTTTCGTAATTTTATCTTTGGGACCTGTTAACTTACACTTTTTGCCGGTAATCGGAATATTTGTATATCTATGGGATGCATGTAGATAATTTTGTTTTATTTTCTTTTCTTTTGATCGCCGTTTCGTAGGACTGTTAATTAATGCCTGCGGTTACGTTGCATTCAATTTATGTGAAGCATTGCAATATCGTGGAGAGTGCATTGTCAACTTTAGAGACTATTTCTACAAAATAAAAATGTTTTCAAAAAATCTTTGTTAATTTATTGATTATTCCATCAATTATCAATACTCCAAAAGAAAAATTTCTAATACTAAAATAAAATGGGATTATGAGACAACGAAAAATTAACTAAGTGTGAAAGTGAAAAGTGAAATTTGTAATTTCAAAACGGAAGTGAGGATTATTAAATAAAAATATTGTACATTTTCCAACATTTAAGATTTATTTGGACAACATTTGGTAATTGTCTGTACTTTTAATGATACTTAATACAGATGATTCGGACTAGCGATAACATCGATTATCTACGGTTCGTAGGTGTACGCCATCGTATGCCGCCCTGCGCATCTCCGGTGGACACAACTATTCGATTTTAGAATATGCAGCTAAATCGCACCGTCCGGCGACGCATGCGACTTATATGACTAAATTCTCGCAATTAAGCGCAATTACACCAAAATTCGGTGACTCCAACGTGAGAAATATATTAATTTATATCGCGATTGTTCTTAAAATAGTCTTTAATTTTCATTTTTATTACTCAAATTATACTTAAATTATTCATTTGCCAAGAATGATTTATGAATTAATTTCATAATTGTACGTCAAAAGTATAAAATTCGTAACGTTTCCTTTTTAAGATTAAATTAATATTTTGTGTAGAACAAAAGAATTCTTATAACAGTTCTCTTTTATTGAATGTTAAAATCATTTCAATGTAAATACTCATATTAGCGTACGTTTTGAAATTAATTTTGAAAATTAATTTAGTTAATAATATAAAAAGTATAGACAAGTTATATTATACCTCACATCATAAAATTTTATTCATAAAAAAGAGTAAAAAGCTTCATTATATATCTTTTTTGCTTGCATTTGGTACTATTAAATTTTAAAATATAACTTATTTCATCACCAAACACTTGCACTAAATAATCGATCAAATTTAACTTTATTTGCGATAAAATAATTATACAATAAAACTTTTCGCGTTATAAATGATTTTTTCTTTTATCAAATCTCTAACGATGCAATTATGCCTCAACTGAATTTTTAATAGTTAAAGCTTTCTTATCACTTTGTCTTCAAGTAGAAAAAGTGATCTCAATCAATTTATGATAGATTCTAAATGATATCGGTGAATTAAAGTTGTTTAGTATAATTACATTTAAATTAGTAGTAAAATGTTTTATCCAACATTACCAACTATATTAAAGTTGTATTAAGCATTATTATTTTTCAGAGAAAGGTAAGTAATAAAATTTTGAATAATATTATAGGCATTGTTAACCGGATTCTCGTACAAAAAGAGAAAATCTCGAATTTCCACTGGTGTTTGTATATGACTCTGTATAACATATTTCTGTTGCAACGATACGGAAGCTTGCAATTATTACGCAATCGCGACTGTACGCGGTAATTATCCCTTTGTCAATCGGTGGTTAACACCAGGAATATTCAAAGCTATTCGGTGTCAAATTTATTTACAATTTTGTATCGCTGTGCCATCATTATGTCTGCATTACATTATCTCTTTCTCGTACAATTTCTTGTACATATCTGGGTTTGTTTTAATTAATCACCGATGTATGAATAATCACCGGTATAGTAACCAATAAATTTGTTTTATATATTAAAAATAAAATTTAACTCAGGTTTTTAATTAATTAAAATAATGGTTTAAATCTCAATAGTAATTAAATCATTTAAATCCGGTTTATGATATGGTTTGATCTTCAAAACCTTTAAGAAACGAAACAAACAAATGTTATGGCAATAATTTCTTGATAGTTACTTGAGTTATCGAGTACTAAAATTGTGACCGATTACAAAATTCTAAATAAACATTGAAATTTGTTTACATAATCGAAATTTATAAATACAATATCGTAAGCTTTAATAATATGTCTATAAGTAAGCCGTAAGTGCATCGGGAACTTTGCGATTTTGCTCATATCGTTCTCAATCTTTCTTATTTCGCACCTCCGTTATAAACATTAGTATAACGATAACACTTTATTTTTCGTACTAACGATTGTCTATACATTCATATAGGTGGTCCATAATTTTTATTTCTTTTGAACTTCCATCGAGAAGAAAAAATTTAATTATAATATCATTATTGAACTAAGACGTATATCTGTACTAGTTATCGGTGTGCGCTGACTTCGAAGTCCATGCTCATGCTGGCTTCCAATATTCTCTTTGTAATGTAAACGGTTATTTATATAATTTTAAAAAAGTGATCGACTCAAGCAAACAAGCATAATTACATTTACAAGGAGAGAAAGAGACGATACGCGCTAACAAAATACCTATACAATATATTGTTATAAACGAACGTACATCATTTCCGAACTTGATAAAATATCACTTTGGCAACAATCATACTTTCGATAAGGTCCTAAGAACTATAATTAATAAAGGAACTTGCACGGTTTATAAGCTACATACTTGAGGAGACGTTAGATTTACTTTTTGTTATTAATTACTGTATAACTGCTTGAAAAAAGCGCGTTTTCTACAATCTCTTATACAGCAACCGCATCATTTTGCATTGCGATATATTTAGTCTAAAAAGAATTTGGAACAGTGCCTCGTGCGTTAGCCACGCCACTGGGTCGATTACCTATAGACATCGGATGAGGCCGGTGCGCATAGGTATTCTCCTTGATCTTCGGATATTTATTATTACATACACACACGCCACGATTGTTGTTTTTATTTTTACGGGGGTAACTTGCGCGGGCGACTCGGAAGTCTCCAAAACACCGAGTTTCGAGCTCTCAACATTTATAAAGTTTTGATTAATACTTGCAGGGCGCGTCTCTCCTCGTCTCTCTCCCTTATTCTTTTGTTCGGTTCGCCTGATTTTCCAATCAGTCTTCGGCCAGCAAAGTCTGATAAGTCGATCCGTGCGCATTCACCCGGTCGCTACATATACATGTATATATATATATACATATACCTCGTTCCTCTTTTTCATCACGCGTCAATGACACGACTTTCATCGCGATCGCGTACTTTTTTCCACCACGCTTTATTCGTTTCTCAACGGTGCTCCCAGTCGCCTCTGGTTCCGCCAAAAAACCAAAAATAATAATCATTTCTCGGTGCGACGAGGAGGCTCGGTGCACCGGGTGCGGGAGCCGGGGCTTGTGGGGCGCGTCGGCCATCCCCCAATCTATTTGTTACGCGCCCGACGGTGCACGTCGTCCGACGCTCCAGCCTCCGTCGCTTCAACGGGCGGCGAGCGGCGCTCGTTTTGTTGATCCGCGCGTGGTGGCCTTCATCACTTGACGAAGAGGTCCTTGATCGAGGAGCAGATTGACGGCTCGCACGCCTCGGCGACCTCGCCCTCCTTGGGGGCGGCCCCCTTGGCGGAGGCCCCGGGGACGGCCGGGGGGCCGTATCACGCGGACGACTTCCCCGAGGCACTCGGGGAGCCGCGCGCCTTGCTGCCTCCTGGGGAGAGGGACGGCTTGCTGGCGCCGTCGGTCACCTCGACGCTGGAGTCCCCGGCGACGCCGCTGCGCAGGAACTCCTCGATGGCGTTCCCCAGTTTCTGTTGGCGAGAATTACGGTTATTGCGGTGGCTAAGGATCGTGGTTCTTGTTATTTTCTTCAGCTTTTTAATGCCGTATTCTAGAGGGCATCGTTGAATATTGCAAGAAAGTTCTTAATTAAAAATTGCAAGGAAACTGTTGATCAAGCTGTCAAATAGTACACTCAATTTATCAGCGTTTCTTGTAAAATATGTTATTAAGTAGTATAGCGTTTCCATTATAAGATTTTTCATTTTATTAAACAGTGTCTTATCATTCTTGGGCGTAGTCGTTAAAAGAATGTGGTTCATTTGTCCTTTATTCTGAGATATAAAATATAGTTATCGGAAAACATTTTCTTTTACGGAGTTAATTCCCGCAAGTACATGTCGCGAAACATTTCAAGTACAAGTCAATTCCGTGCCCACTGAGCTTTCATTCAGCGATCTTGTCATTTCTTTCATATCTCTTGCAGTTTCCTGAAAACTCGAAGAAAATGAAAGATATTGATTTTCTAAGCCCTATATGCAACCTTGTCCCTGCTAAGAATAAAAGAAATGTTGAAAGCTTCGATGTGCAGTATAAGACATTTTTTAAGTATTGCTATAAATGTTTCATTTAATATCTTGATACGTATACTTTAATTTAATTAAGTATTATATTTTTTTCTCCCAACTAATGAAAGTGAAAAATATTAGATACTATATCATCATTTTTTGTTTTTGATTATTTTAGTAAATGTTAAATTTAATTAATAGTAATCATTTGTTTCCGCGATTTAACTCTTATATTTTACCAAGTTTTAGTTATTCTGCGCGATTAGATTTTGTGTAAATTTGGTTTGTGTATATATTTTCTATAATTACAAGTATTGGAGAAGTTTATTTTAACGTATGAAGAAAACTTTATTGTAAAAGCAGCATAACTTGTTCTCATCGCGTTGTTTCATGACTATTGTATTCAGCGGGAAATTTGGGAGCGAACGACGGATACTCGGGTTTACACGACGTCTTTCAGGAACGACTGGGCGCCAGACAGTGACTAAGGTAAACATCCACACGGACGCGCGGCGGGGTCAAATAAAGAAAGTTCGGCTTCGATCCTCGAGAGGCGTGTTTACCTGGGTGTCGACTTTGGTGCCGCTGCTGCCGTCCCAGACGACCTTGTGTCGCTGCTGGCTGACGGCCGTCTCGAGCTTCGTGGGCGAGGTCTTCCCCAGGCCCTCCTTCAGCGCTTTGACCATCCGCTGGCAATCGAACTTGATGCCCAGGTTGGTCGAGGTCGAGTTGGTGCTCGGCTGCTTCTTCGCCATCGGCTGGTGGCGCTTGACGAACCACGAGGACGGCGAGATGATGGAGGCACCGCCCGAGCTCTGCGGGCCCCTCGAGCTGCCGCCCGGCTTCCCCGACTCCCCGCACCCGTGGAGTATCGAGACGTCGAAGCTGTTCGACCGGCTGCTTTTTAGCCTGGAAGTACAGAAGGATTTTAGGGACGTTTGCCGTTCGGTTGCTTTGGCATTTGATGTGTGCATTGTGATGTTGAATCGCGATTTGTGATTGTTACTGTTACGAGTAATAGTGCATATTGTGCTGCAACCAATTCGGATTCTTATATGGCCTGTAGTATTTTATATTTTGATCTCTATGTAGCTCATATACACAATTCGTAGCGAAACCAGAAAATCGATTAGAGACTTAGAATCTTTGCGCCAAAGTAGACCTTTTGATGGACTCTTGTATAGCATACATAATTAAAAAGAGAAGCCTCGTGTCTCTTTTCTTTTGAAATATAAACGAAGTTACTTTATTTAACATGCCAGTAATTATTAGTGGGATTATTAGAAGCTAAAACAAATATTCTTTTTTTGCTTCATTGGGGACAAACTTTTTAAATCCGCCTTTACAAGTTAAGCTACATATAACACGCTTGATTGATAGGATAATTACTTTGGCACAATTATTTCTTTATTGTCAAAATATTATCAAGAGGGGAAGTTTGCAATTAGTCTGGCTTAACTCGACTTATTCTACTTAAGATACCATTCTTAATTTTGCTTGAAAGAATCAATGTAATATAATTTCATAAATGCAATAGGAAAAAAATATATTAGGCTTATTGTTTTAATTACGAATCGAATGTTAGGGTTTCAATAAAAGTGGGCTAAAATATTAATCGTTATGTATAACAAAATGTCATTTAATCTCAGCCTATTATATAGCTTGATAAATACATTAACAATGAGATAAAATAATAGATGAAATCGGTTCTTATTAAGAAAATAAGAATAAAACTGCTTTTAATAACAAGGTTTATATTCAATTTAGTTATATTAAATTTTTTCCAAATTTCATTTAAAATTTTTAGGATTTTATACTAATTTATTGATATTTACTTAATTTATTTCTTAATCTTTTTATTAAGTTATTAAGAATCTTTAAAGCTTTTAAAAGCTTCCTACTAAAGAAGTTGAATTTTTTAAATTGATAATTTATTCTTTTTTTTTAATTACAATGATAATACTTGATATAGACGAGTAGATAAACTAAGACAAATCAGTATTGGAAATTCAGTTAGATTAAAAATTCGTTCAAGTCGCTTTAGAACTTTCATTCAGTATTACTTACAAGCCCCGAATTCAAATACGACGAACGTCAAACGAATGAGAATGAAGTTAAAAATGTCCTTAAACCATTGGCTTTCAAAACCGCGTATTACCCGGAGTAAGATCATAGTTATGCATCGGAGATTCTCGAAAAACCGGGTGGTGAGAAGTGATCAGGTGAGTAGCGCCTAAATGCGAATGGAGTTAATCGCAAATAAGACACTCGTAAGGACAACAACCATTAGTCGCACCTGTTCCTCTTCTGCTCGATCGTCTTGGGCTTGACGGAGGCCTTGGAGGTGGCGGCGGGCGCGGCGGCGGCGACGGCGGGGGTGGGGGTCGCGGTCGGCCGGCCGTCCTCCTCGACGCCGCAGCGGTCGATCTCCGTGGCGGAGGACGTCAGGGAGCTGAGGATGGATACGAGGTCGGTGTTCGTGCAGACGATGCCGGAGCTGCCGGTCGCCAGGGCCGGGGGCGCCCCGCTCCGCGGCGGGATCGGCGGCGGGGGCCCGGCCAGGAGGGGCGGCCGGGGCGGCATCTCCGAGGCGCGCCTCCTCGAGGAGGAGCCGGCCGTCGGGAGCGCCGGGATCGTCGCCAGGCTGAAGTCCGAGTAGCGCCGCTGCGTGTAGCGCTGGGAGCTCCCCGAGCTGTTCCCCTCCAGAGGCTGCACCTCGCACACGCGCTCCCGCGACGACGTCTTCCACATCTTTAGGCGCACCTGCGGCAGATCGATCGCCCTGTTAATTGGATGGTTCACACGCAGGCTTTGCCGCAAGTATCGGGGTCACTTTGCTGTCTTACTGTTGCTTTCTAGGCTATTTCAGGGGCGTACTTGAAACGAGTCTTGGTTTTCGCCCGAGATGGTTATTCTGCCCACTAATTGCCCGTGCATACCGAGCGGTAGGAGTTTTTCCCGATAAACTGATAAATTCCACAATTCAGCGGTAGCAGGAAGAAGTTTTCGAGTAAACATTCACTTGAATCTTTTAAAGTTAATAGAAAAAGACGAGATCCCTTCAACAGAACTAAGCTACACTTTTTAGGATAAAGTTTTTGGACTTTTCTTTCAACAACTTTTAAAGATGTTGCCATTGAAAAAGGCACCCGAAGCTCTTTACGATGCCGTGTGTTACATGAGTTCGGAGAATATAGGAAGAGTGAATTGAGATCTCGCGTCGACTAAAGCATTTCTTAATCAAAGTCAATTTTGTAGGTTTTCATTGCAACCGGCAGTTGTTGTAAAATTTAAAAAGAATTTTTAACATTTAATAGTCTTTCACCCGAAAGGTTTTTCTTTGTACAAAATAATCTCATTTTCGTTTTGAGCAAAAATGATCATTTGCTTCGGATACTGGATAAACAAAAGCGCTTAGCCAAAATACCGATTTTAATTTTAAATGGCCGAACCGGACGAGAATTGAAAATACAAGTTTTCGCAGATGTCGTGCGTTCGGTATTAATTTCAATCGGGTGCGTCTGATCGCGGCGCTTCGTCCGCATTAACCGTATTGATTTCAATTTCCGCCGAGGAACGCTGGCCGCATGATAAACTGGGGAAACGGGCCGCCTATACGTTTAATAAAAACAGATCCGCGCGAGCGCGAAATGGCGCGCGCAGTACGTGGCAGCGGCACCTGGCGGCACAACTGACCTTCTTGGCGGCCTTGATCTCGGCGATGTCGTCCATAATGTCCAGCTGGAGGTTGTGGCTGCTGCCGCTGTTGCTGGGCGGGCCGGAGGCCAGGCCCGAGGCGGAATCGCGCCTGCTCCCGAGGATCCTGGTGGCGCCGCCCATGGGGAAGGCGGCGATCGACTCCCGGCGGTTGCGCCCGAAGAGCGTCGCCGGGACCCGGGAGATGGTGACCACCGAGTGCCGGCGGCCGCCGGGCTGGGGCGGCGACGACTGCGACAGCGTCGCCAGGAAGGCGGCCTCGCGGGGCGACGGCCCCGAGCCCTCGCCCCCCCGCTCGCTCAGCCGGCGCACCTGCGGCACAGGGCAGAGAGGAGCCGTGTAAGCGCCTGCCGCGCACCGCCGCCCCTTCGATCGCTCGGTCGCCGACCTCGCCGATCGAAACCGCGCCCCGCCCCCTGCGCCCCTGCGCCCGCCGCCCCCTTCTGGAGAACGGGAGCCCGCCCTTCCTCGCCTCCCCCCACGATTTTTCCTTCGCTGTCGATCTGCCTTTGCTTTCGCTATTCAGAGATAATCAATTCGAGTGCCGACGGGCCAATATGAAAAGCCGCTTGAGAAAACATCTGGTTATAGGTCTTTGTTAGCCTTTGGCTATATTCAATTACTACCAAGAGACAGGCTGACAGTATATCGAATGTTGTCTCTATTCGCTCTAGAATCTAGCTAGATACTATATACTCTCTGAAAATGAATTAGTTGAAGTTCATTAGTTGCATCAGCCATCTGTTTTCCTTTGAAAAGTTAGTCAACCGTGAAAAATTAAATTAACGATCTATAGAAATATGATCATAAGAAACAGTGAAATGTCAATAATGAATTAATGAAAGGCTATAAACAAAAAGATATACCGCAAAATAAACAGCGCAAAACATAACGTCAGTTACCGGAAAAGATGCAACAGAAACTTTTTTTACAGATTGTTAAAACTTAAGATGTATAACATGTACGTGAATATATAACGTTAAAATTTTTTAATTTTCATTTAAAATTGATCAGCAACCTAGTATCATTAATTAATTAAATAATGGTTGATAGACAATGATTTGTGCAATTAAAATAATAAAGTTCACTAATTTAATTTTAAAGAGTTGGCATGACACGGTTGCGGTTGCTATTTCTTTATTTATTTAAACTGTACTTTGCATAAGTAAACTATGACTTATATACGATGTAATTTAAAATTGCTCATTGTACAAAAGGAATACACTTGTAAACAATGCCGTTCGTTCTATTTTCTTTTAGTCAAAAAAGGTGTGAAAAATGATATTAACTGTATCGTTACAGTCTGATGATCAAATTCCATTATCTGACCCATTTAATTAACTGTCGATAGTTTCTGTGCTTTGAAAAAGCTGAACAATGTTCATTACAACTTTTTCAAATTTGCGAAATCGCGAAATTTGCATTTTTTAGCTAACCATGATAATGAGTATCTTTTCCAAGTATTATTAAGTTGCCGTTGCATTTTGAAGGCTTAGAGAGTGCATAAAAAATTCAAGAGGTTGATTACGCTCCTGGTCATCTAATCAATATATTATATTGATTCAATTGTACATGTACAGCTCACTGATTTCAAGCTTATTCTTTCGAGTTGGTGGGAGTAGAAATAGCAAGGAAATTGGGATTGTGATCGGATGCACCAGTCACTATAAGATATTTCTCGAGACCATGAAGGGAAAAAATTTTGCTCAGAATTGTACGTTGTATATAACTCTATTTTAAATCTAGTGCAACGTAACTGTCGCAAAAATTGTTCTGATTTTTTATACGATTTTCGTATGCATTTGAAGTGTATTTTTGGAGCTTTTCTCTGAGCAAACAGTCAATAAATAAGCAAACATGCAGTAATAACTTTATGGTTCAAGAAATCCTAGTATTTGTTACTAGCGTTACTTATTTTTTTAATTTAAAAAATAAAATTACATTTTCTCTTTTTAGCATGAGTTATAAAATAGATATCCTATTATATTTAATTTTCTTTAAATTACCTTTTTATAAGCACTATTGAATATAGTTTTGATTAAATTGTAATTATCCCAATGATATTATTACTTTTATGTAGCTCTAGGTAAGTATCAAGAATTTGTACAAGCGTTCAAAATTAATATTACACAATAACTCGACTTAAGAAGTAGATTAAAATATTACGTAGCTCGACACCATTAGAAAGCTGTTGCATTATTCGTGTCCTTGTCAAGATTAATGCGGAGTAGCAGTTTTCAACTAGTTATATCTTCTTTGAATTATAATATGGCTCTAATGTATTCTGATCAAAGCAATTATAATTGTTTGACAATAAATCTTTTTTTACATGTAGAAAATTATTGTCTTGATTACCATAATTGATTGTTTTTAAATTTAGATAGAAAGGATTTAAAGTTATTTATAGAATTGTAATAAGACTTATTTTCGAGAAAAGAGTTCTCTGATAAATTACATCAGACTAACAAAAACTTTAAGATTAAAGTTTTATTTAATTAAATACATTTTCATGTGCACTTAGAAGTAAATTACATTAAGCTTTTTTAAAAGTAGATATATCTACATTGAGCATACTTTTAAGTATAGTTTATGTTACTTATTTCGTTTTGGCCTACGTAATCGTTTTAATTTATTGAAACGATTATAATTTATACTATCCCACCTATAATGCAAAAGCGGCAACAATAGTAGTCTGCTACTACTAGTAGAATACTATCGTTCAAAGTATTTTACACCCGTGGATGAATAAATTAATACTTGCAGACTTTTAAAGCTTTATCACCTAGCTGGTGTAATTTCCCATTTTAAAGACCGCGCGGTAAACTTAAGATCTCCAGTCGAATTCGTTACTCAGTTCAGAATTCAAATATAACAAGGGGTTTATATTTTAGAGTCTCAGATTCTCGTAATTAGAGGAGTTTGTTTATACGCACCTTGGTTTGAAAGTAGGAAAGCATCGTGTAACCAAGTAAAATCCCAAAATATGCAATTTATTAAAACTGCTTATTAGAAACCCTACTTTTCCTTGCATCCTTGACTTATTTACAGTTGCCCTGGATATATTCCGCAGTAGTTATCCCGCTAGCTTAATCCTACTGCAATCTCAATAAAGCATTCGGGAACATTTTTCCTTTCTACCCAGAAATTCCGCGGGAAACGAATTCTAGAATTAACGGCCAAGTCTGCAGGAAAAGTGGTTAGTGTCTTCAAACTTTAAAATTTAGAGTTACCTATATCCACGGGGGATAGTCCTGCGCTAACTACGCGCCCTTGGTTTTACATAATCTCTCTTTCTTTTTCGGAATCAAAGGCAGAATACTCAATCGCCCCCGCGTACAATATATCCTCCCTCAGATTCCCGAAAAGTGGGCGCTCGACTCCCGCGGCCTCCGCCCGGATGAAAAAAAACCCGCCCGCTCACCTGAGATGCCGTTATGCCGGATGTGCACTGGGGCGTGGGCAGCGAGTGCTTGCGCGCCTCGCGCCACGGGGAGAGTAGGTAGGGGTTGAGGGAGGGCGAGTCGGGGTCGAGGCATCTCGGGGGCGACTCGCTCCTGCGCTTCTCGGCCTCCTCCTCGCCCTGGACGCTCTCCTCGACGACGATGAGGGGCTCGCCGGGACCCCCGGAGCCGGAGGACAGGCTCGAGCTGAAGGACTGTCGCCTCATTTCCGCGCTCAAGTTCCTTTGGCCCTGGAAAAAGTGAAAGAAAAAAAGATCGTTGTAGTGCGCATTTCCTTTAACCTCGATCGCTTGGGTTTCCGTAACGCGCGGTTGCTGTTTTTTCACCTCGCCCTGCACGCGGGTAGCAGTTTTGTTTCTTTCTCCTCGCGCCGATAGGTTGCGCTCTTTTTTTTTTGGTTTTTTTATCCTCGCTTACTCTCTCCGCTTTTCGGGGCACAACGCACGTATAAACGTACACGTGTACTCGTCCTGTTACGTACGCCATTTGCGGGGAAAGGAGTCGCTTTTCGGTATAAAAAGGGGCGTGGGTCGGTCGGGCTCGGGCAGGCCATCCGCGGTGAGGCTGCGAGTGGCGTTACCGGGACACACGCTTGGAGGTCATCGGCAAACGGAATGGCTAATGAAATTGCTATCCCCCCAGAATGTGTACGCACGCGGCGATCGATTAAAGGTGAAACAAGAGCTCCCAGTTGTCGCGAGCGCCTCGATTATTGCTCCGCGTGCAAACGGCATCGGGTGTATATATATCTCGCGCTGCGGGCCGCAACCGAGCCGTCGTCCCCGCGGGCAAACCTCGCTGTAACCCATCACAACAGCGGCTATTATCCCGGCGTAATCGAGGCAATTCAAGCCCGAGTATATAAGAAGCACGCGGCTGTATACATATGCATAAAAGCTCGTTCAAAGGTGCGGTCTTATGTTACCAAAAAAAAAAAAGGACCCGGCTACTTTCTCTCTCTCTCTGAATAAAGGCGTCGGCCGGGCCACCGGAGCCCCGGGGAAAGTAAAGAGCGCCTCCTTAAACGATCCGCGGCCATAGCCGTTCAATAATTCAATCGTTGCCAGTCGCCCGGCTATATTACCCCCACCCCCCTTCGCGCGGCAGCTCGCCTTCCTCTCAAATCGAATGTCACCGCCGGCGCGGCTTCCTTATTTTCCCCGCGCGCGCCGGAACGTGCAAATTCCCTTTTATTATTCAGAGGCACGATGCGCGGCGCGAGCGTCTCTCCCCGCGGAGAGCCATCGCTTTCGCACCCCCGCGTTATCATCGAGTGCCCCCCCGACGCTTGTATATATTCGTCCGCCGTATACTCTTTTCTCAAATCCAACGCGGCTCGTGCATGTGTACAGGTATATTACACATTGGGAGGTGTGCAGCGAGGGGACCGTTGTAAGGCCGCGTAAGCCTGCGGGGGGTCCGTATAGGCGCCCTCCTCGCGAGGTCCCTCGAGGCTCAATGCGCGCAGGCGGCTTTGATCTAATCATTGGCGTCCTCGACAAAGCTCGAATAATTGCATCGATCGCGTAACCGGATTAGTCGAGTTATCCGCCGCCGCGACTCGCGGCCTCAACTTTATGCAATTATCGTGCAGCTTTAATCCGAATGGGATCGAATTAAATGCGAGAGTGGGCCCGGCGCTCTTAGAAGAAGATCGACGTCTACGGCCCGCCGACGTTTATAAGCTTATTCGTCAGCGGAGATGGAGTGTCTCCGGCTTTCCCGACATCGCGCGCATATACATGCGACGCGTATACATAACCGTCGAATTTCAATTATCAAAGCGCATAGTGGAAACGCCCTGCGAATCCCGCCTACAGGAATCCCCGGGAAACCTTACGATTATGTCCTTTAAACTCGCGCGCCCGGTGGAGGACATCAGTTCTCCTAGACGAAAAAAAAAGAGGAACAACGTACGTCGCTTTAATTCCATAAAATCCGTGGAAAAAGGCCTCCTGGGCAAGTTGTTGGGCGGCTTTTCTTTCGGCCAGGGGAACTCCCACCGCGGCGACAAACGAAATTCTAACGAGGCTCTTGTCAGCGGCAGTTGGCGCATTAACCGCGCGGCCAGACACCGGCTTTATCGGCCGCGGTAAATAAAACAGTGACGCGGCCGCGTGCGGTGTGCAGTTGCAGCCGGGAAACGGCCCGCTAACCGAGGGAATCGCTCCCCGCGGTATTCCGCCTCGCGGGGGCTTTTCATTAGCACTGTGTGCAAAGCCAGCTCGGAACTGTCCCCCGCGCGCAGCTTGTTCCAACGGGTATATATCCCTCGCTGGCCTGGGCGCCGGCCAGTTGATTACCCAGGAAAACGCGGGCAGCCTCCGATTTCTCGGCTGATCCTAGATGGATGTTTGCCAATAGGAACACGGGAGCCTCGAGGGTAACAGAGTCCCGATGATTGGCGAGCTTCAAGTCTCGGAGAGTTGAATATTTTATCACCGAGTTAAATGGTGCGTTCGCTTCGAGTGATATTATGATATCTATGCATACAAGCGCGTGTGTAATATTGGAAATGGCTCGATCGATTAGCTTGTCGTGTGTGAAAATCACTTCCGAGCCGCTTGGAAAGCGAGTCGAACATTTTTCGCCAAGGGTGATTTGATAAATACTTAATACCGCCTAGAACACTATACATTATTCAAGAATCACACGCAACAAAAAATATTTGAAATGTAGTTTGGCGACCGCAAATCTCGACGCAAGGACTTTATATAAATTTATGCACGCAACGCGTCTTGCCAGCACAATTCCCAATTCTCCATATTATATACTATGCATACATTATAAGAATGCAGCCCGCACTCCTATCTCCGAGTAAATGGACCGAAGCTAACCGAGGCACTTCCCGCCAGCGGGAAACGAACTGGCTTTGCGCGCACACGGCAGAATGAGATAATAATACCGTCGCGCAATAGTCACTTATCGCCGGCGAACGAAGATCCCCGCGGAGCATCAATTACCGCGCGCCGCACGTAACGAGGCCCGGGGTAATAAAGCCATACACGCGGGATTATACACTCGTCTCCGCGGGGTTATCAAGCCCTCGCCGAGGGCCTTTTTTTTTTATCCGCGCCCGGCCTCGCGAGTCGCTCACTTATTCACCGGCGCTGAAGGCGCGCCGGCCTCGCGGCCCGATGCATGATTCATGGGGGCGTCCTGCACGCGCTGAATTTCGGCTTCAAGTATTCAAGGGGGGGGGGCCCGGGGCTAATTCGCAGCGTGGGAGCGACTGCCGGCGACCTCGCGATTAGCTCCGCCGCCCCCGGGATGCCGGGCGGCAGGCGTCCGCGAGCTTGTTTAATTAATAAATCGTGCTGCCTTTGCGGTCCCTTTGATTCAACTGGATATCCCGTTGCGCCGAATTCGATGATACTTCCACTTGCAGCCCGGCTTTGTTACCTCGATAATATTTAAAATCAGATGTGTATTGTACTGGGTTGGGTCTGAGAGCGAATACTCGTTGTGCACGGAAAAGGAGAATTAAGTTGAATCATGCAGGCGAACTAAGGATTCAAAAAAAAAATCAAAAATACTTTCAATGGATGTTTACGTGAAGTAATGTTTTTAGTACAGTAGCACTAATCCATAAATCTTATCCGTTATAATAATTATCGTGTCAGAAGGTTTTTCATTGGAAAGAGATGAATACTTTGAACGTGTCTCCAAATATATTTGGATCATTTGTTTATATTCTTGTTGAAAAGTTTCCAACTTATTGACATCTTTATGAAAAACTGATACCCATCAATTTTTCTTAAACGAAAAAGCTTTTGAAATATTTCATTCATGTAAAATGTTATTTATTAGATTTCAGTGTATATGTATTATCATCCAATTGTTTTGAACTTGAAAGTTTTCCATATTTTGATCCAAGTTTAGCTGTTTTTTTTTGTATTTTAATTTTTTGGTAAAATAAGTTTAGTTTCCTATAAATCTACATACCTAGTAGATGTCATCAATTATTCTAAATTACAATGAATCACAATATTAAAATTTAAATACTTTAAATTTGTAACGGACTGCAGATATATTTAAATTAAAAACTATTATTAGTATTATCTATTATTTTGTAAGACTCAGTGGAGTCTAAACTTAAACAAATTAATATTTAATTTTTATCAATTTATATCAATTGATATTAAAAATATAAAATGGGTGGGATTTCCATTCCAGCCGATCTGTACGTGAAGGCCCTTTTGAGGGCCTTATGCCATGTTGCCAAGACGGTTTGTAGAGGCTTTAAAACCGAAGCCTCCTAAAATCTTAGTGTGCGCGACTGTAAGTCCCGCGGCCTCAATTTTGGCAATGACGAAAACTGGCAAATCTCTCCCTTTATTTGAAAATATTATATTAGTTTTAAAGAAAATTGCACAGCCATACGTAACAAGAAGGGCAGGCGCTCTTAGTTCGCGTCTAGCGACAGTGAGTTGCAAGGCGCCGAGAAAGATGCAGGGGAGGGGGGCCCGTGGAAGGTTCTGGGAAGAGCGCGAAGGCGGACGCGCTTTCGGGCTTTCTCTGACTGTGAGGGATGATAGATAATGAGTAGCGAGAAAAAGAGGGGAGGGACTAACGGTCGTGGGGGAGCAATTTTTAGATTCGAATACGCAGGCGAAGCGAGCGGGTCAACTGCCGAATACACGACGAAGCCTAAGTAATTATTGAAAATAATTTAAATATTATTTATTTAAATCTACTCGTTATCAAGAATAATGCATACACAACAAACATTAATAACATTATGATAATGAACTATCTACATATAAACCCTAAATTTTTAATTTTTATGTTTAGAATACATCGTATTTTAGAACGATGTTAAAACCATTATGTGATTTATTTGTAATATAGGAAGTATTTATACCCCAATTTTCCTTATTCAAATATTTAGCAAACTGTTATATTAATTAGCGAATATGAACGATTGCATTAATTATATGTACAATATTTTGATTAATTATTTATATACAATAAGGAGTAAATTATATAATTGTGACCTAAATATTAGTTTAATAATATAAATACATCACAGTAAATAGGTAATTAAATTAAATACATAATTTTATAGTGAATGGAAAATCGAAACAATTTCAATTAATACTAAGAAGATAGATCTACGTTTTACAGATCGGTTATAGGTGTACATTAAACTCACAGACTCAATAACTCATTAAAATTTTAACTATTCCCAACTCGTTGTGCAATAATTAAAATCTGAAACTTGAATTTGTAATTTCATTTACACCTATTCATGTATCATGAATATATGAATTTAAACTATGAAGGTGCTGATTTTACTTTGGCGATGAGATAAAAAAGTAATTTAAGAAGAAAGATTTTATGAAACCTATTTAAATATATTTTGAATAAGAAATCCTCTTATCTATAATTATTTCTTAAAATTCAATCGAAAGTTTTTGTAAAACTTTAATAACAGACAAAATCTAAAATATGAGCTTTTTTCTTGAAAATTCAATCGTGATAAGAAGTTAAAAAGTCGTTCAAAATTTTGAGATGGAACTACAGTACGACCAACTTATGTAAGCTTCAATCTTATTTAAATGTATTTAATTTTGACAGAATATAAGTTAATGATATTAAATTTATTATTAATATAATTATTTTACATATATATTATATTCTACATAAATAGAAGTAGTGCAACATAAAAAAGTAAATAAATTAAAAAAGTAAAACAAATTTATTTGTTCTGTCTCTTTTTTCTGCTTCCTTTAAATGATAGAACAAACATTATAATGTAGATTATCCTTTAAGCTCTTTATATAGGTGAAAAAGAATTCACTATCAGCTATGATAGAATATTCGTCTTCATGAAAGTTTGTTTTATGTGTAATTATAGTTAGAAATTAGTTGTACGTTTTAAGGAAAAATCATTGATGTTACAAATTATCTTAGATATTGATAGAGAAATACTTTAATAGAGCCCAACATGCATGAATAAAATTATAAATACTTATTATAAATTAATTGAAACATAAAATATAATTTTAGTTCCATCGCAATTTAACAATTAACTGTAGTACAGAAGAAGTAGCTCTTCAATCCATTTTTAGCTCACTACATTTTTATTAGGATTCTTCAAATGTACTTTTTGCAATTAGTTCTTTATTCCTTTACATATAATATATGATTTATACTTATTGCAGATTCAATTAGTGGGCTAACTACGCAAGCCAGTAATTACATTAACAGGTGCTACGACAAAACAGGATCTGTCACTCTAGAAGAGTTTTTATATTGCATGGAAGCACACAGGATTCTCTTAGAGATTCTTGTTCAATTAGCAGTCGTGCTTGAAAGTCACACTCAAAACATAAATATAAACTCATTTTGAAAACATGAAGTTTCTCAGTGTTTCAACTGTTTAGCTTTGTTTATCGGTAATTCGGGTGAGTATGCATATTTATGACAGTCCAGTGTAACATTCTCAGCAGTCAGTAAGATGTTCTATGATTTACTTTAATAATATTTTTAAATATTATATATATTGAATGATTTAAATATCTTTTTACAATTTAGATTTCATAAATATATATAAGTAAAATTTTCGGATTTAATTTCAGAATTGCATTCATTCTAAACAGTACCATTATCTTCATAATTATAGAAATATCCTAAAAATTTCTACAGAAATTAGATAATGTTTTTGTATACAACGGATATATGAGGTAAATCCTAATAGACAGAAGAAATAATTAATATATTTCATCGTCTGTAATCATTCGTTTAAAAAGTGGCTAGCTTTTATTTCATTTCAGCAGCGATTCATATTGAACCTAAGCTTGCTCTATAGTGTTATGTAAATGGTTTAGAGATGTTTTAGTTCCGTTGTTAATATCAATATATAATTCATAGGCATTTATGTTTTTCACTTTTGCTTCTGGTGGTCCTCAATCATTAATAACACCACAACGATTACTGATGGAAGCTCGGGTGGAAGTGACGTGTATACCTATACACCACTGATAATGTGAAACAGTACACTATAGTTACATTTAATATTTATAAAACTATGTAAGCTCTTTACAAGACTAGATGAAAATATTTATTGGATGTTTAACATATTACTAAGAAAGAAAAATTAAACATGTATAAATTGCAATACTGGTGTAGTGGAAGTTACGAGTTCTTGCTAGGTAGTTTAATGTGCTACCTATATAAAGTGAGCTTTGTTCATAAGAGCATCAGTCATTGCTTAGAATCTCAGCTAGAAACATGAAATTTATAATTGTTCTCGCCTTTAGCTTCTTGATTGTTCAAGCGCTGGCGTTTAACGACATGGGTAACTAAATTTGTAATATACATTGTTTTTGAATTTGAATACAAATATGAAAACAAACTTTAATCTCTGGATCATGTGTTTATTCATTTATTTAGTTATTAAAAGCATGTGACATTTTTAGAATAAAAACTATACCTATATAAGCTGTTTAACTTCAATGATACAAGAATATTTAATTTTCTAAAAATATCACACCGTACGGCGTAATTTTACACACAGTTTCAAGTCATATGATCTGATTATGTATTGATTTTTTCCCTTATTTTTACTTTTTGTATACACAGATCGTGAGAACGTTTTGGTGAAAAGGGATCGGCGCGTCACTTGCGGAGCGCCTTCATCGACCAAAGACTCTTGGAACGAATTTACGGAAACAACATGTCGGGAACAATGTTTGGTTCAACAGCGTAATGGGGGTCGATGCATCAACAACATCTGTCTATGCATCTAATTATGAAATTTTCTTGCTGATGTTTATTTTAGTTTCTTATTCTTAATTAAAGTAGTTAAGATATTTATTAAATTTAATAAGTATACACTTATTTACTAAAATATATTGTATTTCTAAATTTTACTCGAAATCGTTTGCCAGACTAATTATCGAGAAAAATATTATTCAAAATTTTGAATTTTGTATATAATTTGCTTATGATATCCTTATGTAGAAACTGCAAAAGGTATAAAAATGGAGCTTTAGAAACTAAAAATTATGCAGCATATGTATCTATAGATATGAATGTAATATGAACCTGATTAAGATAATATATAAATACATATAACGATTTTCAATGGCGCTTTGAGCAATTTATTTTCTGTTTTCCATTTCTTCAAGCATATTTTGTAGTATTTTTATTTTCTTAAGATATCAAAGCTCTCAAAGAACTGCATTCGTGCGCAACGAAAATGTTTGATCTTCTTAAAGATACACGGTGTGCTCTATACTCAAACAATGCTATTTCAATTTTGACATTTCTAAAAAGATATTTTTCTCAACATAAAAAATTGATGAATGTTTAAAAAGAATTCGTTTCATAAATTTTCAAATAAAAATAAAGTTCAACTATTCGAATAAACAACTTGCATCTTGTCTGAGAACCTTTTTAAAATGTACGGTATTGAAATTTACGCAATTGTGTATGCGTATCCAGATGGCGGTCAAGCCAAAGGTGAAATGGAGTCGCAAGTGCAATCGTTTTCTTTCTCGTGTGGCACAGAGTGAAAATTGAATTGAGAAAGGAGTTACTCTAGCGAGGATTCCATTCGATCGCATTCCAAATGCTTGAAAAGGAGACAGAGAAAGCAGGGGAAACGTGAGTTGGTGAGACCAAGAAATGTTTTTTTCTTTTCTCAACATTTGATATTCACAAATCAAAAGCAATAAAAGTGGTTCAATGGTTTTAGTTTTTTTGTTATATTTTTTATTCGAAATCTGTCTTGATAAATTTGGAGTCGGGAACGTTATTTTATACAAGTGCCCTTAATATATTGTGAATCTAAGTTGATTTTGAACTAATTTCAATATAAATACAACTACTAGAACTTTCATAAGAATGTTCATTATTCAGCATGTACAAGTACTATGAGGAATGTGAAAGAATGTTCTTACTATATTGTTGTGATGCTTCAAACAATGGTAAAGATCCACAAGATATTAAATATCATATTAAGTCAATAAATCAACATCGATAGTTCAAAGATTATAGTTATAGTGAAATGTAATTATAAATTTGATGGAGCTACAAAAATAATTTTCTATCTATGAAAACTTTTATCCTATAGAATTTTATTTAATGTAATTCAAGGTGAAAAAAACTAATCCGAACGGAATGATATAATGCCTAAGATAATGAAGAGAGATACAGCTTGATCCTACTTTAGCTTTTACGATTTATTTGCAATTCAGGTAGACACTTTATTACCCTTCTTATATTAGCAGTGCAGTGCATTGAGTAAGCGATTTGTTTTACTGTATTGTAGGTAGCTATTCTGGTCCTGATTAGCAAGCCAGATAGTATGCCTGAGATATTCTCTAAAAGTTTATTGCCATGTCTTCGTGTTATGGTATATATTTGAGAAAAGCTGCTTAATTTGCGCTAATGGAGGAACTTTGAAGAATAGAGTTCCCACGGGAGTTAAAGAAAGGAAGTGAGAGCGACGAAGATGGTCGTTCGTCTTTCCTGCTGATTGAAAGCTGTTGTCTTTTAATGTAGGTCGAGAGATTGTTTACGTGAATTCAAAGTCGTGAATTACGAGACAGCTCAGTTAGAATATTATTATTGTTGTTTTTAATATAGAGTATCATTATTTTATAATAGCAATAATAGTAATAATAATTTCTGTTAATGAATTTAATGAATTTAAAATAAACACCTATATTTTTGATCCTAGTTTTGTTATAACTTCATTTATACCATCATAAACAATTATCAATATTTTGACATGTATCATCTTTGATTAGTATTTACTGCTTGTAAGAAAATATAAAGTAAATAGCAATATTAAAATTATAAGCGTGGCCTAACACATTTAAATTAGATTTCAAATGGAATGCGCAAGTGTGTAGGTCTACCTGTTGGAATCATGATTATATTTTTTAAATTGAGTGCAAATACAAGTAATGTAAAGCAAGGGTCAGAGTCTCGCTAACAACTCGGGGTTGTAATTGAAGTCCGCTTATGATTATTTCCGCTCGTAGTACGAATAACTTTCTTGTCTATATAATGTGCACTCATTATTATTCTTTGCCTACATCTATATATCATTAGGATTACTTTTTCATGCTCAGTTTGTTTTATCTGTTTATGATTAATTTGTAAGGGTTCATACTTTAAATTGTAATTGGCTAATTATAATTTTAGATAAGCAGAAAAGAACATTCGTTTAAATAATCATGAGATACGTACATTGCCTTGCCTAGCCCGGCCTCGACGTTTATACCAAGCGGAAAGGCAAGTGGAAAGCTATACGGTTATTTCTCTAAAAATAAACGTGGCCGCCACGCCAAATGACGCGTACTTGGTTGCACGTAACTCTGTCCAGTTACTCGTGAGGTGCAGTTTCATTCAACTTTTTTCCCTTACTGATTTATTATTTTGATTACACACTGTGCCCAAAAACGTTCATCGATTCACCTCATCTACGATGGAAGTGCGCTCACGTGCCTTGAATTCCTGTAATTTTTTGACTCGTATTTTTTGCTGATTTTCACCCTATATTATACCTTTTTATCATCTTTTTTGCCTTGTGGTCTGGTTTGTTTCTGTCCTAGCCTTACTTATTGGTATTATATTTAAGATACCCTCGGCTACTTTTTTCTATTTTGGTGTTTACGACCCACGATCATCTTATCGCTCGGCAACATCGTAATACATTTTCCCATGTATTTCGGACCACCACTCAATTTCATGTACAGCCTCTTCTTATTTCGAAAGTAACAATAATAGATTTTAATAGACTTATGTGTAATAAAGCTTACTTTTGCTTTACAGACTTCACTTTAATCAGACTTTATAAATTGGTTTAATCCTTACAGTTTCCACGTTAAATAATAGTACTTCATTCTCACTACCATATTATTGATCTATTTGAGGATTCGTTGTGCATCTTTCATTCTGTTAAAGTTTTGTATTAAATTCCCGATATTTAAAAAAGAAGCTAAAATTTATGTATAAATTTTATACGTCTTATTAAATATTAATGTTGTGGCGAAACTAAATAGTTTTGAATATATTTTATAAATTTTAGCTGGCGCTGTAAATATTACACGTTCGTAACTTGACTAAAATAATTTGGAAAGATTAATAGGAGATGTAAATATATCATGTTTAAGAAATTCATTTGAAAGCTCTCTGAGTTCCTAGACTGAAAATCTCTACTATTTCCATTACCATGTTCTATATCATAAAACAATCTAGTTAAGTTTAAGTAAAACCCGTAAAACTCCGATTTATCCTTTGGGTTAGTGCAATTTTCTAAATAGTCGGAAATAGATTTAACACTTGATTCTTGGTTCAATAAAATTTCGCGCACCAAAACCACTTTTTATGGAGGTCGAGAGTACGCAGTGGTTCGCTGGTATTGGAATATGATTGGTTTCTCCTTCTCACGTACCTACAAAGAGGTAGGGGCAATTTCCACGTCACATTGCATCGGCTTCGCATTGGATTCTGGTTCTGTTCGCTAACGAGACGCGTATATCCTTATCGGATGCGTCGTGGAGGAACTTTATGGCTGCAGTTCACAAAGTTCATTGCATTTCACTGATAGACGTGTATGTCGTTTGTCCCATGAATGCACAAGTAATTTAACTTGAAGGGGAAGTGCCGATTTCTGAATCACGAGTACTATTTTACAAAGGAGCGCTCCTTTTCTGTTTATCGACGGATAGTGAAATTGAAAATGTTGATTTCTAGGTTTGTTTGCTTATGAATCTATTAGCTGGGCTCGAACTTTGCTCTTTATTGACCAACAAATCTGTAGCATTTGTGGCAACTTAGATTTTCATTGCTGGCAAACTTGGCAACTAGGTGTTGATCAATTACCTTTATCAATTAAGTTTACAAATTCATCATCAAATTGTTGAGTTCATAACGAAATGTAAACATTTATATTTATAAATTTTCTAATGCCTTATGATTATATAAAATACTTCTGTATACTTCTATATTATTATTTTTTATTTTCGCAACATTAATTATTTCGTTAATTAGCCTCTTTTACAGTTAATTTTCA
The DNA here is from genome assembly GCA_018906755.1 of Sycophaga agraensis. NCBI lineage: Eukaryota > Metazoa > Arthropoda > Insecta > Hymenoptera > Pteromalidae > Sycophaga > Sycophaga agraensis. The sequence continues at coordinate 4,918,394 of JACCIE010000003.1, forward strand.
TGTTAAATATATAATTTTTTCGTTCCATACTCTAGTTTAGAGATATGATGTAATAAACTATCTGATTTTGTGAGAACCACCGCAACCTCAATAGTATTTAATCATATTTTATTCAAAAACGACATTAAAATGATAGTTTTACTGGAATTTTTCTTCTTTACTTTTGCAAAATTTTAAATGTGCTTTTCTTATTTTTAAGTTAACAAAATGATGTTTGATCGCGAACCTAATATAAATTAAAATTTTTCAACTAAAAACATGAATATAGCGTGAAATATATATAATTGTATTGTATTGTTTAGGTTTTATATTAATGCATAAATGGAAACTTATTTGAAAGTAGCTGAACTGGAACTCCATTTGCAGTCATAATTAATTAAATGAAATAACCGCAATAATGGAAGAAGAATAAAAAAAAATATCGATTATGCATTGCCGCCGTGTATGGAAAATGCAGGAAAATTCAGGGACAGGAAAATACGGGTTCCGAGGCTTTTCCGAGGAGACAACGTCAAATTAACGACTTGATGAACAAAGCGACCGTCGGAAAAGAGTCGAAGTGCAGACCCGTTATTTCGTTGACTTTCGAGCAAAGCACATGATCATAGATCAACGGTTACGTTTCTCGATCTAATTTTCATTGACGATATACGTCACTTGACTGCAGTTGTATATTGGCATTGTACATATTGAATTTCAATAAACAGACATCACATTATTTAATTCTTGCTACTTTTATTTAAATCGACTTTCTTACCTCATTACACCTTTATCCGAAGCAAAAATTGTATTTAAATTGAATTAAAAAAAGCAATATTTCTTGTATTTATACAATTATATATAATTATTGTATATAATTTCTACTAAGGCATTGATAATTTAAGCTTTACATAGTGGCTTAAGAAATTCTTTTCAGAATCGATAATCCGAAATAAGAGCTTGTAATAGAAGGTGAAATGGCGAATAAAGTAAGGTAAAATGGAATGCGAAGCAATTTTTGATAGGAGATCAATCGATTTCCTACCGAGTTTCGTAGTTTTTATTGCCGTGCCAATTATTGATGCGCGAGGGCTGGTCAGAAAGTCGTTACCCAGTTCTGGTTTGCGAAACATTCGCCGTTGAACGAACTAACCATAAATATCCGTCTGACTCGTGCACATTACTAGGTCTTATTGCATCCGTGCGTGGAATATTTCCATATATGCGTTCGGCGAAGACGACTTGCCCAATATTTTGCAGCGTATAACTGCCTCTGAATTACTAACACAAAGGTCAATATGAAGGTTTGTCGATATTCCACTCAGAGTTATAGATTTTGCCGTATAGGCCAGACTACTGCGCACCGTATCGATTTTAATTATTCAATATCGCAAGACACTCGACAAAGTTTCATACCGGGATGCGTTTCCCATAGGTCCGCCTCGCTCCCCAGCTAGATGCTCGAATCTAGACGGTGAGCCTCATTACGAAACAATTAACGTGATTCATCTCGGTCTAATCGGGCAGCCAAATTGTTTCAGGAGATAACCGCCATGTAATTTTGACACACGAGGAACCCGGGGATCCCACGCGCTGTCGGAGAAGCTGGAGGATTTTATTACCGCAAAATAATACGGAGCCGAGTGGCTGTGCGAGCCGGCAATTCCTTTGAAACTGGGCTAAATTGTAACTTACTTAAAGGCCGGAAATGCGAGTTGCGGCATTATTTAGAATATAGCATGCAGCGTATGCTCGTGGGAGCGAGACCCGGGCATCCGTAGACTTTGCGGCGCTATTCACAACGGTTATTCAGCTGTAAAGTCCGACGAATTGGCCATTATACCGAGGCCAAGTGCCCTTGACGATCTTCGTGGCTGAGGAACGTGCTTCATAGGCTAATAATTCCAAAAAGACGTATTGTTTCGCAATTATTCACGGGTGCGCGGTTAGACTTAAGTGTTTATTGCCGCGAAAAATCCCGTATCATAATTTATAGGTAGTAAATTATTTACTGGACTCTTTAGCCTGATAAATTTTACTATAACCAGCATAAATTTCGGTATAATACCCTAATACTGGCCTAAATAAAATTTAGTTTGCGCTGCCAAGGATGAGGAGGGAGAGTTTTGGAAAAACAACATTCATAACCCCTTTTTTTACCATATTATGAAAATTCTATGAATTCTTTATGTATATATCTTTATTTATTTTTGTTAGTGTTGCTGTTTTATGACAGAAGATTAGAAAAAAAAAGAAATATTAAATAAACTTGGCTGTAATAAAGACCGTATTGCTACATTTGCACAACCTGTACACAATTTTACCTATATATAACCTATATATTATTTTTCTTTCATTAGTCCAAAACCAGAATCTTACTGTAATCTTTATACTGAAAGATATAATATAAATTGTTTTTGAAAGTTTTTCATTAAATTTGAAATATTTAACATTTTCCCATCAGTTATCAAATCAACTAACTATTCAATTCATTATATTTATTGAGTCATAAAGTGCATAGTTAATGCAGGCATTTTTTGTATTGGCAATTACTGCAAGATTTAATAAAATATATAGAAGAAGAAAGAACACGGATTAAGATTAAATAAATAACTAAGTAGATATATAATATCCCATAAAGGATAAATGTTTTTCCACAAAAAGTCTATTGTTGCGGCAATTTAAATCTGCTATAGAGATAATCAGCATTGTTCGACTGGAGAAAAAAGCACTTATTATGTCCCGGGTAAAAGTTGGGACCGGGGAGCAAGCCGGTAATCGGCTTTCCACGCGATCCCAGTAAACATCCGCTGCGCCCGGACGAATCTCGAGAGCGCGAGTATAGGGGCGGCCTCCTAGGGGCGCGCAATCTTCAGATCTCCCCGCCTGGTCTGATAACTCCCCGACTAGAGCGTCCGAGAGATTTCCCACTCGCGGATCGACTAAGATTCCGGAGAGTTCCACAGGCACCGCTATAGCTTCCTAGTGCGGGGAAATTTACGGGTTCCGGTGCGGAACCCCATCGGGATCACCCGGAGCCTAGAGGACAATTTCCGGCGGCCGAGTAGCCCCGCGCGTCACCGCTTCGGCCGATAAGTGTGCGGCTTCGATGTTAGGATCGAGTGGTGCAGCGTCAATTAAAATCACTTCGAGCGGACGAAGGGAAGCTGCGAACGACCGATTTCTTCGGATCTGTACGAGGAGCCCTCTGGAGAGCGAAGAGTCTACTGCCGTTAGTCTGCCAGCATCCCGACTTTTCTACTTGAATCAGGGGTTCGCGAAAGGTTAGGGTCATGGGAAGTTAATGTAATGTAATGTAATAAGTTAATCGCAGAAAGTGATTAATTTATCATAAGATATAAGAATTGTCTAAGCATGTGATTCCAACTTCACTATTTTATATCTATTAATTAAATATCTTGTAACAAGTTTTTCCTTTTATCTACAGTCTAGGCATAATTACCAGGATTGATTAGAGGTTGCGCAATACTGATATATAGTATTATATGTATATAGAACACATGCATGGTTAGATACACGTGTATTGCCGACAGCATGACGAACGTTGCATTTGCCAAGCACGTTGAATCTGTCTTTCTCATTAATTAAAGAACTTTTGTAGTTCATTGCCTACATATTGTGGGTCAAATAGAGATTTTTAAGTATAGACCGAGAAGAATAAGTTTTAAATACCAATATGCGTTTTAAAATTCAGAATTGTAATTGCAATGGTTTAGTAACACTAAGTCTCTAGAATATAAACAAATATACTAGAGAGAATCCGGGGAAATTTGGTGGCTGATCAATCAACAAAAGGTAATCAAAGAATGACTCTGAGTATGTAGGGAATAAAAAGTGGAGATTGATGCGAAATTATTCTCAAGATAAACGTACCATAGTAATAGATGTGATATCTATTATGCTATGTATGTACAGTAAAATAACGAGATGACTTTGATAAGTAAATGAATATAGATATGTGTCAAATAATCTACTATGGTGTGACGCAGTACAGAATATTTTTGAGTCCATGTCGATAGTCTATATGAACGTGTACATTTTTATGTACTATATTGTAATACGTAGAAAGTTTCTTTTTTAGTACATTTTTTATTATATTTATTGTTAGGTATTTGAAATTTTTAATTATATAACGTTCTTTTATTAGGTATAGGCTTTTTAAACTTCTTTAATAGTATTTTGCAAGTAGTATTTAAAACAAACTAGTATTCACAAATCTATAATTCTCAAGTTATAACCACGGATAATTTATTTCATTCATAATATTAAACAAAATTTTTTTAGAATACTAATTTAATTAAAAAAATATGTTTTACCTTTGCAGAGCTTATTTCGAGGCTTATTTTATATTTGTTTATTCTTTTTATGGCTGCAACGTGATGAACCTTATATTTTAAAACAACTTTTTTAATTTTCAAACCTACGAAATAAAAAAATATTATTTCTACTTTTTTAAAACTAACACGGACGAAAATTGAATTTGGTCAGTTTTTTAATTATTCGTGGATCGCTGCTGATGGAAAAAAATGTTTTATTTATTCAATATATAAAATTGTTATAATCAATAATTAAAAGAAACTATATGATATATCTTTTGTTTTATTATTATGATTGAGAAACATTTAAATACTCATCTGATTGATGTAAAATAAGTTTTCTGGCTCAACTAGAATTTTTCGATCTGATTGAATTCTGTCTATTCAAATTGAAATATCACTATCTCTAAACGTATTCTGGGAGAATCGTAGATTGAAACTAAATATTCATATCTAATTTAATTACAATACGTGAATTTCATTTTTATTATGATTATGTTAAATAAGGATATAACTTTTAATATTTTGCTATAATATTTGTATTATATTATACAAACGTGGCCGTGCATAATATATGAAAAGTAAGTCCAATAATACATATAAGAGATTTAACCCAGCTATTAAGATCTAATACTCAGATTTTGCCTAGAAGTGTTATTAAGTTGGCATACCGTTTTATAGGCCAGATCTGGTTTAATTTCTATCAGAGTTTATACTACCACATTTGTCTTTCCTTATCAGAATTTATATTAATATTTTAAAATATTTTACTTTGTATGTTCTACTTTATTTCATGTATCATTCAAAAGCATACCTTTTATGATTTGTATTCACTTTTTACGACGATTCTTATCCATCATTGAAGCGCACTATAAATGCCCATCGGAAATTCGATAACGAGATACACAGATTAATGGATTTTTGTGGCGAGAAGTGCTATATGTGGGGAGATTTATAAGTGCATCCCGTGAATCTCGTTTAGCTCGAACGATAACTTCCGACACTTTGACAGTTTTATGACTCTTCGCCTCGTCTTCAGGGTCGCTGTAAGGGAAGCTGCACCTCCGGGAAATCTGCAGTCGCTGCTCTCACACTTGATGCATAAAACGACTTTCAAAGTACACGTTAACGCACCTCGTTTAGATTGCTAACACGATCGATAAAATCGTAAACATATCATAATTGTGCGGTTTTCCGACTTTATCGATCAGAAAAAAGAAAAGGTGCCTGTCTCCAGCTGATTTGTACAAAATAGCTTTCATTAACTTTAAATATTTTTTTATAAACATTAGATCATTCCATCCTCAGGCTCTTGAAATATTTTATTTGTGTCACGAGGTAGTCCAGCTATACGGTTTTTCATTTAAAGTATTTTGTAGTCGAGCTTTTTCGTCCGGTTCTGGCTAGTGCCGCCAAGTTTGGATCGTTAAGCTGCTGAGCCGCATGTTTTTATACACGCACACTTCGACACAGAACTTGTACACCAGATGCACGAGTCGTAGCTAACAGTTTTGTCCGGTATTACAATATGAACGTTTTTTAATGAGACGTTTTTTCTTGCAGGTTGTATTTAATTACGAAGTCGGAGGAATCCGCTAACTTTAGAATTTACTGTCTGCGATACAAAAATGGTTGTAAGCACAAGATTTTATTAAAAGTATAAAAAAGGAAACAAAAATGAAATAAACTGAAAAAGGAAACACGAAGGGAAACTATTTAATATTATTAAATTCAGAGAGTTCTTCGTAATTTACCTTTTTCACTCGCTTAAATGTACTGCTTCATATAATAATTCTTTTTATGAATATTATTAAAAATCTATTTAAATTTTAATGTATAATTAATTGTAAGTCAATTTGGTTATTTATTACATTGTTTGCATTAATTATTATAGCCTAGTTGATATTAATAATTATTATTTGAGTGGTTATTAATTATCTTTGCATATTGTATATGGGCTGTTAACTCTTTCGCTATAATAAGTTTAGAGAATGTTTTTTCCAAAATGTTCAAACTCATGCGAAATTAAATGTCGTTTTGCTTGTATAAGCCACTGACATTAAAAATGGAGATAAGGGTTAGCCGGGACAATGGCATCTTGTGAAAAGGGAATCAGATACAAAGGAAGGGTGAGGTCGCCCAGGTCTACCGTGAAGTTGGTACCTCATCACTTCTAGCGAATTAGCCTTAGTGCTGCAGCACGAATCTTGGATGGCCATGAAGGGCCGGAGTAACGCAACGGCCTCGGTGATTTAATTACCTCACGGCGCTCTGACGTCATTCCCGCGCGCACGGCACATTCGAGAGGTGAGCGGGGAGGTAATCAGGGGAGTAAATCGTGCGCGTAGAAGGCGCCACGCCTTGGAGGCCTCAGGATGAGCTAGCGAAAAAAGGGCGAGGAGCCGAGAGACAGACGGAGGGAAATAGAGATTGGTCGATGCCGGCTGCGGGTGTGGCTGTAGCTTTTTTTTTTCTCTCTTCTCGATTCCTCCATGCCGGGAGTGATTGCGCGACACTTGTTGCTGAATAATAGAATTGATTGCGCGCCTCGGGACTTTGGGTTGTAGAGTTCGCAGGGAAGGCGTTACAAAGTAATCTCAGTTTGATCGCGCTTTCTAACAGATGAACTTGAATTGCACGAATGGAGCCGACTCCGAATGAATAAGTGGTACGACAAGGAATAGTAGAAAGTATCTTTGGCGTGTGCTAATGGAATGTTTTCAGAGTAATTCAATCTCCGGAAGGAAGCAAGAACGAAAAATTAGGCTTCAGTAGAAATACTTCGATGCGGTCGGACCCATATGTATCTGGCGTTCGATCGCATGCAGTAGATTATTTTTAATTTAGCAGTAATATACAGTTTCATCAATTCTTAATTGAAATAGGATCATTAATATTTTACTTTATTAATTTTTTTACTATTACTTATAGGTTATAAAAACTATTAATTATCGTGTAAGATGATCCTTTTTAGATACGAGAATTTTGTTTCTAAAAACGAATAATTTAACTAAAAGAATATTGTATTTACACTTACAAAATATGTTTTATTTTGTGAAGATATTTTCACGATGTTGAAAAGTTAATATTTTATGTGTAATTGAAATCAAGCAGGTTTCAGACTTGCAAAATATTTGCTTATATTATTTTTGATTATTCAAACCATTAGATTTTAGAAGTAAATATTAATATCCATATATTAAAATATAAAGAAAGATACATAATTTTAAATTAGATTATTTAAATAACTTTCGACCTATTCGTTGAGCTAAAAGTGACTGTGACTTTCAATTTATAACACGACAAATCAACAGTTATCAATGTTAGTAAATAGAGAATTTATTGTTGAGAAAACTTGCATTTAATAAAAATTTGCAATTTAGCTTTTTGATAAAAAGTTAGCTACTCCAGACCTTATTATACGGTAACAAGCTAAGTTTTTTTTTCTTCAACTGAACTGACCCACTTGGTATATATACGACAAATTCGACTTACAAATTCGTTGCGATAAAAAATCAAAGTTTATTGTAAACACCAACAGCCGACCCGGAGTTGCTAATAATAATACAACGGCCAATCTGCGAGTTGGCGTATTTTTATTACCTTTTGCCTCGCCCCTAACTTAAGCCGGTTTATTACCCGGTTGCGCCTTGACGAGCTATTTTTGAACAACCGACAATGTACTCCATCGCGCAGCTAACGCCCGGTGCAGCGCGAGCGACAAACGAGAAAATGAGAGAGACGGAGACCGGCGCGCGGACCGGAATAGAAGCTCGTCTCCCGCGTTTCGTCGCGACAGTAATGGAAAGGAAGAAGGATGGATATGAAGCTGGCGGGAGCGATTAGACCGGGGTTAGTCGGTGGCTGGCGTGGCCGGAGACAGACGGGGATCGATAAGTAATATGCGGTGGGGAGGACCGCCAGCTATCCGTGAGTCTCGGCTTCGCACCCGACGGAGTGTTTGTTCATTTTTCAATCTGCGCGGCGCTTATCTGTTCGCGGCGTTTGTCGAGCCGGATTCGTGGCAAAGCGCCCGCATCCCGGGGATGCTGGGACTCGAGTCGGGAGCTCCGTTGTAAGATAGTGCCCGGTTGATCGAGTGTGCAGCGGATCGATTGTGGCTTTTACCTGACGGCAGGGAGGAAAAGACTCGCGGAGCCTTTATCGACGGAGAACAATGGTGTCGGTTAATTGAAGAACAGGGAAGGAAGTCGCTGCGAAGACTGCTCCGCTGTACGCTTCCTCGTGCAGTACGCTTTTTACGCTCTTTCAGGGATAATTAACTATCGATCCGTCCTTTTCGAGAGATTTCGTAATAGTTGGATCGGTACTTACGCCTCACAACACCTGTTAACTAAATATTGAATTATCGAAGATTGATTCGTTTCAATTGTCCTTTTTCGCGAAGAAAATGAACGGTTTCAATTGGGAGACGGCGTTGTGAGTCAATCGGGTGGAAGAAAAAAGTTCTTTTTTTCTGGCACGTGTATGATCCAAGTGAACAAGGGCATTTGCTGCCCTTTCATATTTCGCATGTATCTATAACATCTGGAGTATTCGAAGGTTACACATGACTTCTATTGTAGTAATACTCTTATAATTTTTTTCGTTTCATGTTTTTGTCATATATTTGATATTAATTGTGCTCTTTTTCTTTTTTCTTCCTTTGTAAGTGAGTTTCTACAGTTCATTTAAAAAGTATGTTAAAGTAATGATCACTTAGTGAGTTAAAAATTTAATCAAAATGGAGAATTTTTTTCGTAAAAGAACATAGTATTTATTTTGACTTTTATTGGCCACACGTTGAATAAAACTTTATTCAATATGAGACTACAACATATGAACAAATTCATGTGCCATTTTTCATTTGTTAAAATATGTGAGATGAAAATAAGAGTTAATAATAAAAAAGTCAATTCAAGTTATGCTGGCAAAATACACTATGCTTTAACTTCAAGAACACCTGACATTCGAACAAATTGTTCTTTTTCGAGCATTAAAGTGGATATTGTATTATTAAAAAGTTTATAAGAATTTATTAGGAACTTTCTCGTAAAATGTTTTAGTTACAAAATTACAGTTTCTAAATTCTTGTTTGAAGTTCACACTTTATACTGCGGGTAATTCTGAATAACAGCATTTTATATACTTTGTTCACTTTTCATGTTAGAATATATTTCAAGCATTAAAATAATATTTTCTTCTCAAATAATAATTACAAAATAAAACTATGAATTATTTAAAATTTTTGCTATAAAAGTGATCAAAATTATACTGTTTATAACTTTAATAACTGAACCAGAATTCATTGACTGACAAAGAATAATAATTTGTTTTTACAGTTAATGCATTCTAGTGAAGCGTTAAAAATCTTTAATATTCTTAGGGCGAATAGAAAATAAACTTATCGGCTTAGATACTTACAAGATATGTTATTAAATGGTAAATTGCATTATCATGTATCAATGTTATCACATGTTAATTATTCAAAACTTTTGAATAATTACGATATAAGAATTTCTTAGATTTTTTTGAAGAACACTTTACTTTCGAATGAGCCGTTGCTTTTAGTTCTGTTCAGGCAGAAAGACTAAACATTAGTCATTGGAATTTGTTGTCATTTAAACGCAATGTCGCATAAAATTACTTGGTTTGCTTGAGTAATATAATATAATGTCTCTCGTACCAATTAGTTTTACAACATCAATTTTCACCTAATTCCTGACATTATACTCATCTTCCTTTGTTGGTCGAGCAATTAATTTTTGATCGAACTTCAACAATTATTTAGACTTCTTATTTTGTTTATTTTATAAACTTTGAATTCTTTAAGATTATCGTTTCTAGTAGAAAATATAATGTTTAATTATTCCTTGTTAATAAAAAAGCATCTTTTATCTTAATTATCCACTGGGTACGTTTACTACATTTTAATAGACTATACTATTAAATAATACTAATTTAAACTATGTTTCTAGTCAGATACATCCGGTTAATACTGAAAAGCTGCCGTCATAAGCAAAATTACCCAGCGAACCGTTGAAAACTACCCCAGCGTCTGTCGAGCAATCATCCGTAACGCCCGTCCCTCCGGGAATACTCGAAAATCTCCAACATCGAAATTCACGCTTCCGCTGGTACGAACACGTCTGGCAGGTCCTCGCATTAAAACGGTTCTCGGCTCCCTTTGACTGGACAGTACAAGGCTGCGAGGACCGCGGCTAACCTGACCCACCTTGCGCGCTCGTCCCGAGATAGGGTCGCGTCTCAATCGTTTCGGTGCACGTCATAATTGCGTCCGCTCCGCAATCTCGGGACAATAGCGCGCTCGGCCCCGACCTCGACGGCTTTCCCCCGCGGGCCGATTAAGCCCGAAGCTCAGGTATTCCACGAAAATTGCTCGTTTTTTCTTCAACCTTTTCGAGGCTGCACTCAAAACGATCCCACGGAAAGGCGGCGGAGGTGAAGAGATAATTGCCGCTCTGCATTGGTCCTCGAAATTAATTAGCAATTCGGAGGTGAAAGGAGCCGGATGAGGAGTCTCGGAAGATCCGTCGCGAGAGGAGCGGTCCATTTTTCGGGCTCGTTCCGCCCCTCTCATTTCCCCCGACTTTTTACGGATGGCGCGCGACTGCTCGGCCAACTAATTCCGCAGCGCCGAGTATACCCCGTCCGATTTCCCCGAGCTTTATGTCCTTGGGCCGCTACCCCCCCACCCCTGTTTAAACTCGGCGAGACGAGTTTCCCCGAGCTTTTTTCGCACGTGGCCCGCGCAATATTCGTCTCTGACGGAGCATGCGTCTATATAGACGGGACGCGCCGTGGTAAATCACACGGAAATCTCGAAAGTTATTTATGAGATCGATAGGGGCGGACGGGAGAGATCAAAGGAGCGATACACAACGAGGCAATATTTATTCTCCGTGGAAGGGGGGGGGGACGGGTAACGCCTTTGGCCGTCGCTTTTTCCCCGTGTGCGGCGCGGCTACCGTGGCGCGCGGGAATAAAAGTGCCTCGATTTCTTACAGGGCCAATAATGCGGAGTAAGGCTTTATTCAGGCGGAATATGTGCTTTCCTCTCGAGCGGGGGCCACGCGCGCGCTCTTCCCCCGCGCGACGTCGTTTGGTTTTATTGATTATGTCCTTTGGGTCCGGTGGCTTTTCCGCCGCGGGCCATATCGCATTATTGCCTTGTGCATGCGAACGCCGCCATTATACACCCCTGCGACGCGCCGGCTATACCGTAGGTATGCGGGTGAGCGGGACGAACGACGTACGTCAGCGCGACACGCGCACGCACGTTAAAAATATTACAGGGCTCTATTGATTTATCGGGCCGCGTGAAATTCTCCCCGCGCACGTCGCAAGGCGCCATTAGCTTTATTAAAACGAGCGCGACAGGATAACGAAAAAGCCGCGGACTGTGATGAACTGATTTCCACGGTGCCACGCCAGCGCTGGATTAAGAGCGAGGCAAAGTCGCGCGAAAAGTGTAATAAACTCGCGCACTCCGCGGCTTTTTCCCCCGCAGCTCGTTTTTCATCCCAGCCCTGTTCTGCCAACTGACCGACCGCAGGGCCGATGGTCGTCCGTCTTCCTTATCGGCGCGCACGCCGGTGCAAAGGGCACGGCTACGACCTTCGTTACACCGAGACGTTGTCCCGCGGTCTTTTTCCGACAATTAGACCAAGACTCCTCTTTCACTGTGGCGAATCGCGGTGTTATCCCGGTAACCGTACGTTTCCGGGGTGGGGGTAATTGCGAGACCATCGCCGTGGGAACCTCGGTCGATTGGCTTGGCATCTTTGAGGGTTGGACCACCGGCTTCTCGCTTTCCGTTCCGACGGTCGCGCGATTATCGAATTCCGTGCGGTGAGATTTTTATTAGCGCCACGCGGGAAAATAAAGGTGGCGGGAAGAGATGGTCGTTAGGTGAGACAGAGCACCGATGCGTTGACTGTAGTGGGATATTATGTCCGGGTGTCAGGCATATTTTTTCTTATACGACTAGATTTTTACACTCGGGCATATTCTCGTCCTTGGTGCGAGGATAGTCCGCGTTTAGGGAATTACGGGCGCACTTCATGGCGTAACCCTGGGTGTTGGATCCTTTTTTTTTTGCGTTCAGATTTCGAATTTATTTTCAGACGGTCGAGAGATAATCCACCCCGAAAGGCACTTAGTGGAAAAAAGATTTAACCTCGCCGTTGCGCAGCTACAGCCTTTAAACAGTCCTAGTTCTACCTTTGTATGCAAATGCGTATTTGCATTGGTACTTTTACTGCTGCGTAAACTTGTTCATTTGTTCTTCCCTTGTTTATAATACTCAACCCTTTTACAACTGAGTATATTTTTACGGCTTCGACCTGAACACCTGCAATATTTCACTTTAACTTTCAAAGATAGTGCTGTATTTACAGTCATACTTCGCTTACATGCGTTACTGTACGTTGGTATTATCTCCTGCACTCCACGTGCACATCCCTTAACCTGAAATTTCACTGTGCGTAGGGTCATATTGCTTTGTTCCCAAAAGCTCGTTGCGGCTTAGCATGGGCACGTGTCAAGAATAGCCCAGAATAATACTTTTAAGTGGTACATCATGGACTTATTGCCTCACGTTCTCCATTCAAAGATAAAATTTGAATTATGTGGCTCATTGTAAATGGACACAGTAAGTATTGTTTCACATAACTAGAAGCTATTTATAACCGCATCTAGTTTATTTCCTTGAATGCTGTATATTGTGTGGACGAATGATCAATCACTAAATTAAAGACATGGTTGGAATTTCTATAATATGTAATTTGGCATTTATTCAGATGTTTTCACACCGTGAATGACCTTAAACATTAACGCCATCGATTTATTGAGAACTGACTAACCTAGTAATTATTATTAGAACGCCACCTTCGTTTTCACGGCGCTGGTAACTTCGTGAAAATATGACGCGCGTGACGTAACTATGTCGTCGCTGTAAAACTCGGCTCTCCGAGACCCTTACAAACTTGAATAATGGCTTGTATCGCAACTCAAGTGAGGCTGAAACTGACCTATAACTTTTCAATTCAAGAACTGTAGCGATCAAAGCAACATTTACCACTGTTGAATTTATACCGTCGTGCACGATAAGAAAAATAAATGCAGGAATTACTTCCTCTCGTTTACAGCTACATTCAATATTCATTTCATCGTCTTATGCGCTTATACAAAGACTGCTGAGTCCCTTGGACGTTGTGGTGAATTCTCATATTTTTCTTTTTTATATCAACATTCGTCGAATTAAATTACAGGATTGGCGGAGACCCTGGGAACCATATTATTTTTATCAATCGCATTGGGAACAATTTTCACCTTTTCAGTCACTTATATTGTCTCCGATAGGGTAAAGAAGGCACGGATCGTTCTTGTAATAAAGGTATGTACAGTTCGCATTTTAGGATAGTTTATGCAAAACGAGCTTTTCGGTCCATGCTTCGGAAACTCGATATTACTCGATCGATCCCTTAAACAAGCAAGTACCACGCGCCCCACCTAACGCCCATAATTTTTCGAGATGGCCAAGCAGAGAGGATGCGAGTATCCTCGCTTTGTAATTAATTAGTCATTCTAATTAATTTATAATTAATTACTTGTTGTAATTAATTTATAATTGATTATTTGTTAATTAGTTGTACGACGGAAAAACGCCTTGAGTCTCCAAAACGTATCGGCTCGCTCCATCCACTTGACACATCCTTTGGCCGAGGAATGAAACGTCCAAGATCCCGGGAGCGTCCTAAAACTGCGATTAAGCCATTGCTTCGCGGCACATTGATTATTATCGATGGCGTCGTTGGGCAGCGCTTTCGGCCGGAAGTAAAATCGATCCCGGGCGCGCGTCATAATTACCGGCGGGTCCCAATTGATGTCCGGTGCCCAAATTGGGCGCTCAGCACCGAGACGGCCAAGTTCCCCAAGTCCCCGGGAGAAACTGCTCGAGGCACGGTATCGAGTGGCGCATCAGAGCCGCCCTCGCGGCACTTCGAATACGATACCAGGCCCGGGCAGACGCCGTGCAGCCGCTGCTTCTGACTCTCGCGGGGGGTAAACAACGGGACGAAAGGGCGCGGCGCCTATCAGGAGCTTGGTCGCATAATCCGCGTCGCTGTATATCCGACGACAGGCGCTGTACGAGTGTAGGGGGGGCCCTTAAGCCCGAAAGTTGCCTCGTATATTCCCCGGCGAACGACGCTCTGCGAAAAGTAGTCTTTTTATACGCGTCGCGGCCAAGTCGTGAAACTGGAGAGTCGGCCGAGAGGATGGAGCCGTTGCGCCGCGAGGAATTTTTGGCGCGAATTCTCGCGGCTCGATTGTCCTGTCAGGCGAAGCTTGGGAGAACGGTAACGGCTGCGTAGGTGATAAACAATCGGCAGTTTCACGGCTGCGTTTTATTCCGCCTCGTAAATACGGCTTAAACGGTAGACCGCAGACATTGTCGCAGTCTCGAGGCGCCGACGTTCGAATGTAATTTTTACCCATCCTATCGGATAGCCGCAGCAAATGCAATCCCTGCTTAGAATTCCGTGCGAATCCGCTGTTAAGTGCGTCCCGTCGAGCCCTTAGAATATCGAGTACATCAGGTGCGAGCTTCTGATTTACGATACTCTAGAAGTCAATATTTTCGGCTAAGCTTTTATTTTATTTTTAACGCATTTCGTTTAATTATTATTTTCGAACGATATTCGCCCTTTAATAATCTCTTAAAGCTCGTACTATAGATTTTATTATACCATCGGTTGTAAATGACAGTGCAAGTTGAATTATTAATTGCTGGATGAGCGTGATAAACTAAAATTTTATGATGAAAATTTATTGTCATATAATTATTATTGGTGTAATATACTAATTGAATATTCTGAAATTGGTTGCAATTAATTTCAACTGAAACAATATGGTCCATATTGCATATGTGAGTGTATACATAATATTTAATATTCCTGTTCCTGTCAGTTTCGACGAGTCCTATTAGATTTGACATTACTGTGCTGCCAATAGCTACTCTAAATAATGCACGAATATGATCGCCTTTGATACACACGTCACCCCAACTTTATATTTATTATGTCTTCGACGTTTTTCGGTGCGAGTGAACTTTTGTCATTCCCCAAAGGAACTTATTACTAAGCCTTTTACTATTCTCCGGCTCTCAAAATTCTTGAAATTTTGTCTAGTCCATTTTCTTATGTTTTTAAAATTAGTAGCTACCAAATATTTACAATTTTAATTTATCACTATTTGAATTGTTTGGTAAAAATATCAGTATTCATCAAAACAGCAATTTGATTCGTTATATACTTAAAAGTTATTATATAAATTAGTAAGTAAAAACTGAGGTATAGACAGCGTTTCTTTTAATATGGTATTTATAGTTATGCTATAATTGTTAGTATAAGCTCGTAATTATTAATGATTGCTACTCAAAGTTAAATTTTAAAAGGCTACCTTTAAAATATATTCATAACAATGTTTTAATACATGTTTTTCAGTTATTCAAAAATCAAATGATTAGCATGTGAGTAAGTTTCATTAATAATTGTCAAAAGCTTTAACTTTGAAAAGCATTATGTATTGAAATATTCATATCGAAACCAAGTATCTAGGCCTGACGATATGAAAGTCAATGAGTTATATATCGATTTCGTGCTTATTTTTATTGTGCTCACAATTTGTCCATTGCTTGTTTTATGGATATTGTTGCAAAATTTATAGCATGATATGCGCAATTTAAATTAAATAGTAATTAAATTGACAATTCTAAATATTTAATATCATAAAATTATCAAATACCTTGCAATATGTTTTTGATCTATGCAATTATTAATTGTATAACCTTATATTTCGAGGCTGGGTCGTAATAACTGTAATAAATTCTAAATTTTCCAATAGAAATTGATGGCCCATCTTAACTTGCATTACTCCGATATACAGCGCCTGCGATACATGAAAGTTTGAGGGGTAGGCGAGAGCACGCGTTGTTGTCTACGTGCGATCCTGATTATTATAGCTGACGTCTGCGTATTACATCGATAATTAAATTCGGTCGCGGGCTGATGAGGGGAATAGACGCGCTACCAATCATTTAAAGGCTTTTTAGTCACGTCCGTAGAACTGCTGCCGTAAGTTATTTTGTTATATAATGCGTGTATGCTATGCGTATTCAATGGACGCACACATCGATTTTGCTCTTTCGATACATTGCGCAATACTATTGCAATTAACCCCTCTGCGGATATTCATTTAATTGTTCAAATAATAGAGCTCTGATTCATGACTCATCATACGTTTGAGAAAAGATTCATTACTGATAATTGGATATGCTATTTGTGGGGGGTATTGGTTGGAATACATAATGGTTACAGAGTCTCCATAAATGTTGTTTTTACATGACTTCATGAAAAAAATCTCTTGAATGCAAAGCGGTCGAGTTAAGTAGAACAGGTCGAGTGTGGCAAGACGAGCATGTTCCCTAAATCTGAAATAGCGAAATCTCGCTTAAAATTTAAAAACGGGCTGGCCTTTAACGAGACACGCTGATACGCGCGATTAGTACACAATATGCTTTTGTTTTTCATCCTATCCTTTTGGGAGCATATAATATGCAACATTCCGAGTATAAAGGTGCTTTTTAATTTTTTAAATTGTTAAAAATTACAACAAATTATAATAAACTAAATTTTATTAGGCAGAATAATCGTTTTTAATGACTTTCAAGACTAATCAATCAGGAGCTGCGCACCGTGGCCAATCAAAGAGAGAAGAAGTGCTGTCATTGCACGGGGGGAGGATGAACTACTTATACTCTTAAGCTCAGAGGCTCGATTCCACTTCAAAAAAATGACTATCTAGTCGAGGTAAATTTTCTTCTGAGATGATTTATGTTCATGTATTGTATATCTACATTAATTTTTCCATACTTTATTAGACTTACGATAAAAGTTATTTCACAGCTAATTTACCCATTAATTTACACATTAGCATTAATTATAATATCAATCGTTTGTTGTATATCAGTTGTAATCCTATGGGTGTAGCATGTAATTACCCTTGTATCATGAAAATATTAATTCAATGTATATACATTATTGTTGCGGATGTGTATGTAAAGAAAATGTAAACTGTGGTAAAAGTCAAGTAGTATGAGTTGGGAGGAGAAGGAGCGAGAGAGTCGCTTCTCGGAATCCGCGTAAAGGCGCGGGAAAATGTAAATGCGCGCCGAGAAAGACGTATTAAAAACGCGCGGGGAGCTCGGCCGAGGGGTCTGCCCGTGTGCCGCGCCAGGCGGCCACCAACGGACGATAGGCCCAATGGCTACTCGCGCGGGTGGGAAAAGGTTCGAGAGCATAGTCGGGCCGAAGGTGTCTGCCCGCGCGCCGTTTCACGGCCGCCGACAAAGGAGAGGCGAGGGGGTTATACTCGTGGGCTTTTAGGCCTAGAAGTGCTATCCGCGCGGCGCGGGAAAAGGGCAGCCGACGGAAAAGGCCGTCGTGTAGGGAAAGCGCTGTGATCGCTTACGCGCCGAAGATAAAGGACCGAAAAGGGGAGAGGGAAAACCGCGGCAGGTGAGCGCGGCAGCGCGACTCCGGACTCTCTTTCCAACTCCCAGAGCTGACGTATACCATTGTTTACTACAAGTACCCTTTCTTGCATTATGATATAAAAAGTGGTCCGCATATTTATAGTTCCTAGCGACTAAAAATGATTAGATTCGGTATTAGGTGTATAATATATATGGAATAAATTATCAAGACCTATCACAGAGAAAAATTTATCTATTTAGCGAGTCTAACATTTTTTAGGGGAGGCTCAAATCTATAAATATGGACCTCTTATCGTGGAATGATAACTAATTAATATAATGTCAATCAATCTAATTTATTGCATTTCTAGATTATTTTCAACTGAGCTAATATTCAAAGCTCAACTAAGCTATACGTATTTGTACATCTACCCTATATACTTTGATATACTATGCTCCTATGTTAATGTGTAGATAAAGGCTTGCTAATATATAACTATGGCAGGCTGTGGAATTCGCATATTAGGACTCGTCAACAGAGATGAATGCTAAGCAAGAGCTACTGTATTTACCTTGGATTAACGCTGCATTCATGTTACGCGTAATGATGTGTATGCTGAAGCAATGTGCTGTATACGATTTTTTCTGTTCAAAGTTCAAAGCGCTTAGGCATTTTATCTTCATAGCTTTCGTGTTTGTTTTCTACTTTATGATTTTGGTGACTTTTATTATGAAAGTTATAGAAAAAGTCATATTTATTGCATATTAAAAATAACACATCAAGCATGGAAACCATATGCATAGTATGAAGGAAAATTGCTATAATAATATTGAATCTCGATAGCGTTATTAGATAAGTGCATAATTATTATCGGACGTTATATATGAGAATAAAATATCGTTCAAATAACGATTTATATTAAGTAAAGATATTAGTGTCATGTTCTCTTGAATGAAATAAATTAATAACAGTACAAAATTAAGATTCACACATCAAATCGCCTCGAATAAACATTATAAAAAATTCTTAAAGTATAATCACTTTTTTTTACTATTTTTTTAATCTTAAATAAAAAAACATCAATATCAACAGCACTAGGTGATTATTCCAATAACGGTACCGAAAAAAATGGACTTGCCAATTGTTATAAATAGACAAAAATTGTATCGGTATACTTTGTTACTAACAACCGAATTCGAGAAGCAAAGCAATGCCAGAAGACGCACTTATTTTTCGACTTTCTCCTTGGCCCTGCGATTCTCGATGGCTTTCGCATCGAGGCCGACGAAAAATCCACGACTCGCCCTTTGTCGAGGACGCGTCCGTTACCAGGGGCGACGCATTGTTCCCCGGCTGCCTTTACAACCGCGACATCGTGATGCGCGCACACGAGGTATTCCGCTTCGACGCATAGAGCGAAGAGCCGCACTAGCGCATTGTGGTAATCGTTGTTTTTCCGCTTTTCGTGCTGTCGACCTGACATTGTGTACAGAATAATTGGTCGTCGTTCTTCGGTTAATTCTCGCGTTTTGGTGCACTTGCTATAGAGGCTTGAATGTCTTTTTTTTTATTGCCGGGAACTTGCAAATTACTGACATTCGATTGCGGATTTCCATCACATGGCGGATGTGACTTCTCCATGGATCTTCCGCTTACACGCTCTGCTCGTCAGCCTGATTGTTTCCGTCATTTCTCAGCGAGGGATCGCGACAAAGTTGAAGCGCCGTTCAAGCCGCAGAAAGCTCCTTGTCCTTTCGAGAAAAGCATTTCCCGCCTCCCAGGTTCTCATATAATTCGTGCGCTATTATGCTCGCGAAAAGTGAACTACTGCCAATCGTAGTCGAGATGACGCACGAGCCCTCACAATGCGATTCAGCCGGGAAATATTTAAAGCCTCTTTTCTCCGTTGCCGTTGGTCAGATTCCAGTGCACAGCTGTTCGGCGTTCCATTTATTGCCCAGCAATCGTAGAATACGATGGTGCAGAGATGGCAAGCGATGATTTATTAGAATACTTCGAATGTTTCTCGGTTTGTCTTTCTTTTCCTCGAGACGCGCATCAGTAGGAATGTTCCGTACTTAACCTCTCACACCCCTCGAACTTCTTTTCTCTTTTATTTTTCTAGAAATTAATTAAAGAAAGTAATTGGTAATTAAACTTTAGTTGTTCTCGAAAATTGACGAGAAAATTTGACAGGACGAGTCACCAGGATTGTTATAGAATCTTCATCTTTGAAGATTAATTCTTAAATAAAAACCTAACTATGACAATTTACACATTCTAGTTTAAAAATACATTAATTTTTATTAACTTATAATAACTTTTATCGAATGGTGGCTAAGATACTAATCAAATAAATAATCTAAATTGTATACTAACCGTAGGAGAATACTTGTAATCAAGATAGAAGTGACGTGGTTGTAAACTCACCTGTAAAACAAAAAACAATACACAAGATTTAATTTCGTATTGTAATAAAATCTTAATTCTATTAATTCTTTATATTTTTTTTCTTTGGAACTTCACTGATAAATAACAAGAAAATTAATGACTTTTTTTATGTCTCGCTTTTTTCTCATTTGGAATCACTTTACGATAACTGGCTTAGGTGACTTTTACAGCTTTGTCATTCGCGGTTATGAGAGAGAAATTTGTATGCGCTCACCAAAGCGATATTTTGCTTCTGGTTTTTATACGATTTGCATAATTCACAACATTTCATGAAAACCAAATTTCCTTTATGAAGGTCAATTTAACCTTGCTCATAAATCCTATTTCTTTCGGCTCGTAAAGAAGAAATAAGCAAACTAAGACAATTTCCACGAACCCTAGTTAACACGCAGAACATTTATTTTCAATTTAGACACTGTTTCATAATTTAACGAAATGATCTTTTATGTCTAGTATGAAGTTAGTCGAAGGCAAAATATACACAATTTATGCAAAATTATTCAAGTTTGTATACTTTTTTGTGTATCGTAAAGTTTTCTGATTTATTGTTAACCTGTAGATTCTCTTTTCTTCTAATTCGATCAGAATATAATACATAGTAGTATATAAGCTAGTGGATACTATACTCCGGCGTCATAAATAATAAATGTTCAATTTGATCAGATTGCTATATGTGATATGCAACGCACTGAAATCTATCGTTACCAATTTCTGATGACGTGAGCGCGTCTAGACAGACATCGGATCTTTGTTACACATACTATAAATTTGAAACGTGATAACCTACTCATACTTCGTCGAGCCTTAGATTATCACTAGAGCAACGTTGCATAAAGCCCAGAGCTGGCTCAAGGCTTAGAAGGATGTGCACTTAACGAGCATTGATTAAGTCTCAAGTGTTATATCTAAATGTGAAATATAATGTTTAAAATTAAAATGAATATTTTTCTTAGGCATATAATTTATATAGTATGTGAAAGTTGATAGTTGTAAATTACTATCTGTTAAAACTAATTCAATTTAACTAATGGTTAAACACATAGTAAAACATAGGCACATTTATTAATGGTAAAAATCGATTACTTCTTCAATATCGTCTTTCTGCATTCTAACGAAAATATTAAAAATTTATAATTCTTCATTTTACATACCATCTTATGAAAGTCATAAATTATGAACTATTTATTGAAGGTTAAGACTACCCTGAAGTCAACAATATCCAATGGATTTTTCAATTTTAGCATGATTTGTAGAGCTATAATTTTACCAATTTAGTTATAAGATGGGCTCATATTTTAACAAGATTTTTCTTTAATCATATTTCTTTGGTCACCTTTCAAATAATTAGAAGTATGGCAATATGCCTTGATAAATGCTTTGAGAATAGTTTGGAATAGATATTATAAAAGTCGGTAGTTGATTTAGTTACAGCTTCCACCTATGAACGAATAAGTGAGCGAAGAACTTGTTGACATGTGGTGCACCTGACGACTAGTTATAATGTCTATATTTTACCACCTTTTTAAATTTTTTACATCGATCTCATGTTCCGCGGTTTATCTTTTTACCGATCAATTAAAGTCGGATAAGACTTCCGGTAGAGGAAACTTTCCAACGAAAGCGTTGAGTCTCGGGATTACTGTCAATTATTCTGTCTCCTGCAATTCTAGCAAAATCGATTCCTCTTTGCGCTAGTTTACTTTTCCTGTCTCTTCGATTTCCAAAATTAAAGTTTTTGCACGGTGGGCTTCAGATCAAACGAAATCACTGACCAAATCAATCCACAATCCAGTATTTGCATTGCTTTACTCCCACGTGGATAAATCGACTGCACCATCAACATTATGCGGTGTTCGTGGGGAATGAAGTAGTCACAGGTAAATAACAAATTAATTTTATTGAAATTAAGTGACAAAAGCATTAACTGCTACGCGGTAACTGAGTTCAATGTAACAAAGGTCTTCAATTATCTAGTACGAAATTCAAGTACGTGCACGTGCATAGATTTTCCCGTAGAGATTTAATATGGACTAAAATATTTGCTATTTTTTTTCGTTTTTATATTCGTATATTTGTTAAGGAACTATATTTCATGAGTAATTACTTTTAATACTGCCGATTAAATAGTAGCATTGATATTCTTAACAATTAAACTATTGCGGTGTTTAATTAAGTACCTTAAACTCGTTCGTTTCGTGCGAAATAAAATAGAATCGAAAGTTGGAGACTTAACAATTTAATTATACTAATAATCTTATACATTACCAAAAATCTTCATTCGAACGTTTAGCAAGGTTTTATTCTATTGGATGAGTATTTGCAAGAAGGGTCAATTTGTGCGCATTATTGAATTACGTCGAGGGTGCGAGGGCAGGGCGCGGAATGGATAGGATGGCGCGAAACCTCATTTTGGGAAGCCAATTCCCTCTCAATGGAAAGGGGAGCGAATGAGTTTTTGAGATTCAGGAGCTTCATCTTTAACATTCCGACGCGTTCACCATAAACCCTAAGCCTTCCTTCGCATTACTTTCCGTTTATTCGCCCCGCTTCTTCGAAAGCGCCTCGTTCACGCGAGCGATATAGTAAACCGTGATAAAAGCGAGGGATCGCTGTAAATTAAATTAAATCCGGCGGAGAGAAAGAAACAAAAAAAAAAAAAAAAATTCGACAAACGTAATATTTTAATTCAATACGCAATAGTCGAGAGCCGTGTGCATAGAGAGCATACTGCACGCCAGGCGCAAGAGTCCTTGAGAGGAGGCTGGGTCGGCGGGTGGGGCTCTGGCTCTCGCGCCTCACTCGATCCCCACTCGACTCCCGAGAATTCCCCTTTAATAGGATTACACTTTCTCCTCGAACTCTCATCTGGTTGCAGTTTCCGCGCGTGTGCATTTGGTCGCTTTATTCGGGCGATTTGCGGCGTTTCCTAATCAGCGAGATCGGTGATAAGCGCACCACGGAGGATATAGGCTTCCGACTGGGTGCTCCTCGTAAAGCACGGGGTTTCATCCAAGCGCCCATAGCCGCGGTCCATAGCCCCTATATTCGCGGGAAAATTCCATCGCGCAAGTCTGCCTAAAGGTGATCTATATACCTTTTTCGCCAGGGGATAAGCAAAAGGTAGTATGCCCTTCGTGAAATTACGCCTCGTCATTATTTTTAGAGTGGGGACAAGGGTTTGCGTCCTCTGGCGCTCACACGCCTCTTGCCCCCTTGCACCGGTTTAATGGATGTACGGGCGGCGCCTAGCCTCGGGCGCTGTTCCAAGCTTATGCCATAGGGGGGGATCTTGCCTCCCGTCTTCGAAAGATGGGATTAAAGGTCGTTCTATGATCCCGGGAGGTGGCGATCCCTGCCAATCCCTCGCGTTCTTTCGCCTCCACTTTTTTCTCCTTATCTTTACATCTGTAGATAGGATGAGGAGGGGGCTATGCCGCGATTTCTCTGAATGGCATGGATGAAAATTAAATCGGAACGGAGTGAAATTGAATGGGAGGGCGGTTGTAAGCCTGGTGTAATTTTAGCGTAAAAGAGATTAAATAAATCGATCGAATGCTTCTCGGGAGTGGCTTGTCGCTCTCGGTGCAATCTTATTTGTTTGAATGAATTTTAGCGCGGAATATGGATTTCCATTGGCTTTTACAATTTTATAGATGATTAAAAATTGTTGTCTTCGATGAAGTTTCTTTTGTTTGCTGAACAATAGCAAGGATTTCTCTGAGGTTTCTTGGAGAAGTCTTTCTTTTTAAAAAAAGATTCAGGGACGATGGACGTCTTTTATAACCCAATAGAGAATCGAAAAATTCTTGAAAAGAAAATTTAATATTGCTAATTCGAATATTGAATGTGCATATTTAAATTGCTTAAGAGCAGTGACTTGTTGAAATATGCAAATAGAGACCCGGATTGGATTCCTGCTCAGTCTGAATTGCAGTAAGCCTGTAAACTACAGATTGGCTTTCGTAACGAACTATTGTGTTCATTCCAAATGGATCGATCTTCCTTATTATTAATTTTTTTTCAAACCTTCATTATTTTCAATTATGAGAGTAATATACGTATTTTTAATGCTTGATGATGATGTTACACACGAGCCAAAGTGTGAATGATCGCGCTTTTCATTTCGTAAAGTTGTATGCTCAGTATATATACGCGAATGTTTTTTGTAGTTGTATTCGCTTGTATGTAGGCCAAGAATCGATTTCACAATGTTAAAACCTTTCCTTTTAATTACAAAATATACGTTTGATTTTACTTTCAAAAGTATATTTCAATCTATTTTATCCATATATAACTAAATAAATTATTAGTTTTTGGCAAATTTACTTCCAGCGTAGCATATTGCTAAGTCTTCAATAGATTTATCGGATATTCATATTCGTTCAATTGAGTTTTGTAATATAAGATAAATATTTAATTTGAATATTCTGAATAGAATATTAGAAAATAAATTCATTTCTTGTTATTGATCAAACTGTATTATTTAACAAAGAACATTTCAGTCTGTCTCTTTCTAATAATTAAAAACTATTCCCTGATCAGCACGTACCGATAGGTACAATTCATGCAATTGAGCTACGAACCATGTACGCAGACATAATTAAATTGGTGAAGTATTCTGAAAGCACCTCGGCGAATCCTTTGGCTGCCTGCGCGCCGGTTATCCGACACAGAGGATTTAATCGACCCACCCAGTTTATCCGCACCTCCTGACATTACCATAAATGCCACAAAACTAATTCGAGCCGTAGAAAAAGCTCGTGCCTCTTAACCGGCACCTCGCCCCCCTTCAATATTTGCTGTTCCCGAGCTTGACCTCGGATGTTTGATGTACATTTCTCATCCGAGTATTCCACAAATGGTCGAAGCCAGGAGGACGGAGGATCAGCGCGGCGTAATTGGGCTTCGGAGATTGCCGGAGCAACGGCTGATGGAAATCTCCGTAGCGTTTGAGCTTCTGGATTTTTTTCTCTCTGCGAAGAATTGTTTAACGATGCTGCACCTGGCTTTTCGTTACGGTACTACTTGAGCTCTGCAAATGGCTGAAAAGTGGTACTTAAAGGATGAAGCGGACCGATTTACAGATCATGAATGTTCTAAACTACAACTTATCTTTGTTCCTTTGGGATATTTAGAACAAAAGATGTATTTATTGCGTCGGAAAACTTGTTCAATTAATCATATTTAGATTTTCACAAAGTTGTCCTAATAATTAAACGACAACATAAGTCTACTGATGTTTAAAGTTGAATCTTTATTACTAGTCGTTTAATGAAAATTGTTATCGTCAGTCATAACGTTGTTACAGTAATACTCTACGTCCTAACGGGAATTTAAGGGTCGACTGCCGCTTCATCACACACATGTTTCACCGTTCGTGTTATATATTACCAAATAAATATGTTAAGCATTTTATGTACCTATTAAATATATTTCTTCTTTGTACACCTGTAGCGTCAGAGGGAGCACGAAAATAAAGTACTCGGAATTATAAAGTTCATAATTTAATTACAATTTAAATATTTTATATAAATACTGCATGCTTGTAGCTCCTTTTTCACATGATAATAAATCGTACATGACAGACACTTTCGGGACTTGTTCACGATTACGTATCTGTGGCCCTATATATTGACTGTTGAACTTCTCGAACCACCTATCACACTTTAGTAAAAGATAGTATGGATCCGAAGAACATCTTTATATCTCTCGCCACTCGGCCGGTCTGAACAGTCGAACTTGCCGCCAACTAACGGCCCTGGATCGGTGCAAGCTTTTTCGGATACATAGTCCATCAGCCAATCAGTCGATAAAGTCTGGACAACCTCGAGTAAACGAGTTGCCCCGATCATCCGAAGGGCTTGTAGCTACATACTACAACGAAGGTCCCACGAGAGTAATTCTAACTGCGAGTCTTCTCGACCACAGTCCAATTGCTTTGAGTATCAATTATCATCTACCCGTTTCCCATTTCTTGCGCCACTATTTGCTGCGTTATCCTCTCCCCTTTTTGTTTCCGTTGAACTCCGATTCACAATCATTTCGAGCCCGGAAACTAAAAGAAGAGCGTTCAATTTTATATATTTCTGTATTAAAAAGAACTTATAACTCCTAAAATGTGGAACTATTTAAGTAGTCATGCACTAGCCCTAGATTACTCTTGCAGAGTAATCAGGCGCCAGCTGACAATGATGGTAAGTAGAATTTATGTTTACAGTCAATTGAATTTTCGTTAGTATTACAGTTGCCATTTACCAATGTCAACCCAAGAATAAGCAATTAATTATGTTGCAATATGTTCTATGATTAATAAGCTTTTATTCCCGTGCATGCCCAAGAGGTTATATTTATTTTATTTTGATTAATTATTTTTATTTAATTAAAAATAGTTAATAATTTGCAATAAACATAAACAATATAGAGGTACAATTTATGAAAACAATAAATATTTGACTTTCAAATCACGTAAATTAATGCACGTAATAAGCAACTGTACTGAAATGAAAACAATTGAAAAACAACATAAGCTGTATCTTTTAATACAATAAAAAAATAATCAGATACCATGAACATGAAAATTGTAACACAAATTAAATTTATTGGAGGGTTGAAGAGGATGTAATTTATAATATTCAATGAATTTATAATATTATTGTATCTGAAAAAGTGGGATATCATCTACTTATTAGGTGTATATATCAGACTCGCACGTTTTTGCGAGGTTTTAACAGCTTAAACGTATACTTTGGAAATCCAGTTACGAGCGTAATAAAGTTCCCGCTGACACACTGTGGGCGATAATGTTTAATTTATTGGCCATACCGTACGGCGCAAGCGCAACGCGAAGGCCGTTATCGGTTCCGAAGCGCGTCCCCGGTCAAAAATGCGCAACGCGCGCGCGTCAAGTTGCCAAAAGATCCGCAGCCAGAGGCGCCGGTGCGTCAAGGACGGCCCTCGGCTGGCCCTCCGCCTGACGTCACCGAACGCGCGGCTCGGTTGTAGCGGATAATTGACGGGCGGGGCGACTCGTCCCGACGGCCTTTGTTCCCCGAGCATCAGGCGCGGCTGATGTACGCGGCGATCGACGGCTCGCGACCGAGGGGAAAATAGAAAAACGCCCGGCGCGCTTCAGTCGGCCGAGTCCGGCTGAGGTGTGCGATTAACGCCCTCCGGCCGATGGCGTACGCGGCGGCCGCTCGATTGAAGTATCGGCTATCGGGGACGCGCTCGCGAATTGAATTATTATCAGGGGGAGGGGGGGGGATGCGTGCGTGCACCGGTGGGTGCAGCTGGCGCCGCGGGCTTAACGCACCAAGTACTCCGTAATTGTCGAGTGGCGCCCCCGCCTCTTCCCCGGCATCGGCTTCCAATTGTACTGCCAAACTATATTACGCGCGCCATTAATTAAGCGGCCGTATTGGGAAAAAGAAGGGAAAAAAGAGGAACTGGAAGCCAGGGTCGCGCGCGGCTGCCTCGTGCTTCGGCGCTCCGATAAAAAAAAAAGAGGGGCGGGGGAGGGGGGGGGACTGCAGTCGTTACCGGCGTCGGCGCTCATTTACCCTGAATGCGCCTCGGCGCTTTGAGCCCCGCGGAATATTACAGGTTGCGCGCTCCGCCGGGGTTGAAATTGACAGAATATCGCTTTACTCATTGATTGCGCAGCTGCACGCGCCGCGTAAGCCCGGCCCTGTACTCCTTTCGCATCGATATTGCGTCTTTGGCCGCGCACGGGAGATCCGCAATTCCGAATCTCGCGTCCGCCTTTCCAATACCACCGAGGGAAGTCGGCCCTATATATACGTGTGTGTGTGTGTGTATATATATATCTGCCCTGCGGATCTCGCGTTCCTCTCGCTGTGCGGACCGCGAGACAAAACGGGGTGGAATCGGAGCGGCGATCTTGACGCCGACGGAGGCCGCGCCTTCTGTGCTCGGCGCTCGGCCGCGATAACGAAGGAAAAAGGGGAAACAATGCGCGCCGCAATCAGGCGAGCAGACGGGGGGCCGCCGACATCGATCTCGAGAGAGAGGAGCCGCGGATGCTGCGCGTGTATCGCCGTCCACGGCTTAGCTTTTATTGCGGGGCAGATGCTGCGCCGCGGTGCAGGCCGATGCGTTTCCCGCTGAACTAGTTTGCCCCTGGGTTAAGGGACGGCCCCGTCTCACTCTCTGTTCTTCCAATTCGGGTGGGAAAAGATCGATTTTTTTCCCGTCTGTTTTTTAGAGCTGGAATTCAAGGTACTCGAGCACCGGGGGATTTTCGAATGGATTTTAAACGTGAGCTGCATGTATGGGCTTGGGAGAAAAGCTACGTTTCGGGCTTTATCTTCGAATTCGACGATCCTTTTTTCATACAAATGAAATTCTATAGTTGGCGGAATGAAACAAGCTAACGTTACTTCTTGAGGGACGCGCCATATAATGAATTTCTTATATAGAATGTCGAAATGAGAAAAGGACTTGCCATAGAATTCGTCTACAGTGGGGATGGCTGCATAATTTAGTAAGTAATGGAATAGTTACTCTTATGAGTCATGTTTACTAGGCACTCGGCCGAGCGGGATATTCCTGCGAGAGATTCATAAATTACTGAAATGAAAATGTCCTCTTATTAAATAAGTTTCGGAATAATTGTTCGTTACATTTATTAAAGTAATTGTCGTAAAATTAGAATGGAATTCAAAACTCGCAGTGTTAATAAAATAATGTATCATCTTTAGAATGATAGTTGAAATAGACAACACAAAAAAAGAATAAGATAATATATTATTAATTAATTTCAACTGCATCTATCTACAGTACAAAGTAATCAATTAATTTTCAACAAATATGTGCTCCGAAAAAGTGTGCTGTTAAGCAAATGTTGACTGAAATATATGCTGCATGTTAAATGTACATATTTTTAACATATTTTAGTTAAATCGAAATAATTAAATTACGTCACAACATTTTATATATATTACTTGAAAATAATGTAATTTATATAATACAAAATATTATTTAACTTGTACGAATTTTTAACATTTTTCGATTATTCAAAATTCATTTCAATTAATATTGATATCGAGTTACATTATTTACATTAATATTACTGTTCAAGTTTCAACTTTTGTGTACAAATTAAATAAATGTTCAAATTTCTCTCATGAGTATAGTTTATATTGTTTTCTATGTAGTTTTATTAATTTCAAGAATGTTTGCTACAATTATTTTTTATGAATTAGTATATTATATGGTTGAATTAAAAGTTTTAATATCAGATGGAGCTTGTTGAAATACCTTCCGAGCTTCCAAATTGATGTGAATTTCAAAGCTATTGATCGATATGTTTCGAAATAACCTATCCATAGGAAAAATTCTAAAAATAAAATGAAATATTATAAAAACCCTTATTGCGTATTTCTCATTAATCACTGAAACGGGATCTTTTCATCATCATCCTTTCGTCCAATCATCTACTTTTCGGTCCTTTCTGGTCGGCTGCTCGAGCACACTTCATTTTATCTCAGAACATCCGAAAATTAATACCTTTGAACATGAATTTGACCTCGCTGGATAATTTACCAACTTTTTTTCAAACCGCAGAGACTACGTAGCTGCTCTATTAAAATTATTATTAACCCTTATTAACGTTATCGTGTAACAATTTTATTTAAAAATTAAATCTCAGAAGGAATCCCTTCCCCTACTGGTGCAGCGTTCCACTTAATCATTTTTTCCGATGAAAATACTATCGATCTTCTTTGGAGCGTAATTTTACTTCGTGAATCTAATTTTCCATTTTGTAAGAAGACTACTTTTGCCGTGGAGCCAATTGGCGAGAAACAATACGTGGCGGGGAGTCGACGCGCCTCCGAATTTTCATTCGGAGGGAATGAAAGTCTAGAGCCGTCCAGGCTAAGTAAGCCCGCGCGCGACTGTCCCGGGAAAATAGCCAACCCCCGCAGGCAAGCAAAAGAGAGGAAGTCGCGCTCGGGCCACAGCGAAGCTCCGAGCTTTTTCTCGGTGGAATTAAGCGAGTTAATGGGCCGCGTCCCATTCGCGCGGAGCGGAAGAAGCTCGCGTTTCCCGGTAATAAGCTGGGCGCGCGCAGCGATGATTCCTCCTTGCTGTGCGCCACAGGCGGCAGTGGCGCAAGGTCGCGCTTCCCGGCGGATGCCTCCCACGCGCATGTGTGTGCATGCGCGCGTAGAGTCGCGCGGCACGTGCGGAGCCGCGACCTATCGAGCCGCGCGTACGCCCGCGGCTGCATCTGCGACTCCGTCGAGCGGGACGGACTATTTATCAATTTCGCCGGTTTGCCGAGGCTGCGGCGCGGCTGAATTTCCGGCCGAGCTGCGACCTTCCGCCGGCGATATCGGCTGCAAGGGTATACGCGTCGGGCCCGTGTGTCGAGCCGGCTTCCCAAGTGGACGCGGCAGTTTGGGAGCACTTAGGCTTCCCCGGGGCGACAAGCCATGCATTATTCAAAAGCCCGGGCATCGAAAGCCTTGCGCGGGCGGGAAGATACGCCGGCGCCTCGAAGCGCGGCTCTCGCGGGCGCAATTAGCGGGCAGCTTGCGGGCGCGGCCCGCCTGGAAAAATGAGTCAAGGTTGCGCGCGGGGGGTGGGGGGGGGGTGGCAGCACGTGCGCGGCGCATGCGGCTCGTAGCCGGCCCCGGCCCCGGCCAGCCGGGAGATTGAATCGCGCCGGCGCTGACCGCCGCCGCCGCCGCCGCCGCGGGCAATCGGCCCTCGCAGCCCCTGGCCCTCCAATTGCCTCGCTTTATCGCCCCTACCCCCCGGGCTTTTGTTTCAATTTTACCCGGGGGTGCCGGGAAAAAAACAGCCAAGCGCCGCGAGGATGATTCGGCCCCGTTCGGCTGCCTCGGATCCGGGCAAAGGGTGCACCATTGGGATTTTTCGCTGCTATTCCGGGGTGACGAGTTCGTTACAGGTTCGAGATTGTATTCGGTGTATACCAGTTAGGAAGTAATTACTCCGGGAGACGCGAGCACGTCCGCGTTGCAACTAGAATTTTCGATATCAGAAAAGCGAAAATATTTTTATTCCAATATAGTGTAATTGCAGCGGAGAAATAACGGAAAAACATTTCAAGTCATTTCTTTGCGAGAACTTTTTACACCGCTTTTATTATTAAAAGATTATGCACATTACAACGTACAATTTCTGCTTTACTATTTGCAAATGCTCTACTTATTACAAAATCATGGATGCTCGTAAATATAATAATCGAATGAAAATTGTATTTTGTTTAAAATAATAAAAATAGTTTTATTTAATGCATCCAGTCAAAATTAGTTTATGCTACACTCGTTAGTAGGCTTTCAGAAATAGATTCAATCTTAAATGCTCTAATATTGCTATATTTCATGCGCAAAAAATATTTATAATACGTAATTAGTAAAAACCGTTTAACTATTCACTAATACTAATTCGTCCAAAGCTATCATCTTTGTATGTCTCATTTTGTCCTGTGAGGTACTATCTAGTTCGACACTTCTAAAGTACTGAGAGCTACCCTAAATAATGCATGAACGTGTTCCCCTTTGATAAGTTGTTCTCGTCAGTTTCTACACACAACATACTCGACGGAATTGATTGGTGCACAGGGATTGGCGCCAAACTACGAAGCTATATTTTTCTATGTCCAGTCGCTAAAACTTTTGGTATTTTCTTTGTTTACAGTTTGAAAAAAATCTAAAGTTGTCCTCACATTTATTTTTCATATATTTGTGTATTTATTTTTCAGAATTTGTACTTGCTACATTTTACAAATAAATGAAAGCAATCGCCTAAACTAATGTGTATTTAATTAGACTTGTTTCTGGTTTAAATATGATTTTAAATATTCGTGTTACATTACAAAAAAGTCACCTCATACTTCAATATAAAAAAAATTGTTATTGAAGAAATTGTTATTTGTACAATGTAGATTTTATAACTAGTTTTGGTATTCAAATAAATGTACTATTGAGAATTCGCGAATCATTACTACCGGGTAACCGCAAAGTAAGCTTCGCGGGATACCATAAGCTCGTGCGCATGAATATTAACGCAATGGATCACTCGAATTTTCAAAAATAGAGTTATTTTACAATGCGTTCGATACGACCACAAAATCTATTAAGGATTGGTGAATAAATTATATGTTTTTTTGATCAAGAAAAAGTAGAACTATATTTATAAATATCTTTTATCGAATAAAGGTATTGTTTAATTATTTAATTATGCAATATTGCTATTTAAGTTAAACTCCACTATAAGTATGTATTCTAAACAAAATATTTGTTTATCTTTCAAATAGACTTGGTTGTAATTAGATATCTTTGCAAACACTATATATATAATAAAAATTATCTTAAATGTTTATTTTCATCATAAAATCAAATTTTATTTTCACTGTTATTTCAATGCAAAGACTCACGTCCATATAATATCCGATATTTTCAAGTACAGATTGAAACTCAGAATATTATTTGATGTCATTTCATGGGTTTGCACAACACCCGAAGCAATCTTTTCGTAAAGAAAATCTTTATATCAACTGAAATCTTTGTCGTATACAGGAACTGTCTCTTTTTGTTTGAGTAAAAAGTATGCTCCCTATGTTTTGTGACTAGGTGAATAATAATTAAGCCACTGTATTAAAGTTCAAAATAAACAATTTAATCAAATAATATACGTATGACGAATATTATAAATTACAGAAAATAATTTTAAAATCGGAGTGACGCGTGTAATTTCTCTCAGTGGACCTTCTTGGGCTGATGTCAAACTGAGACTGAATATATTTTTTGCAGTTCGCTGCTGCAGGCCTGAAAATAAGCTAGTATACTAATTCTAACTGTAATACTTAATAGGGTGGGAGCTATGGGTCCCGACTGTCCGGCATGCAGTGGGTTAATAAAGATATATCGTTTTACATAAGTTTATGCTTATCTTTATCTCTAACATTGTATCATGTAACTAATAAACAAATAATCAAAAAAAATCGGAAAGTACCATAATTAACTATAATTACCCTAAAATATTCTATATTAAAATAGTGATCGGAAAAGTACCGAACACCCTATGTAGCTCGTGTGTCTTAAACGACTTCTGAATCATTTTCGTGAATTCTATTCGTGAAATCATAAAATGTTGAAGAATATTTAGTTATAGAAAGATTTTAATTCAATACCTGAAGTTGCAATTAAAAACAATATACATATTTTGTAGTATATATATATATATATATTTCATACATTTCCAATTGTTCGATATCAAATTAATTATTATTGAAATTTAATGAGAAATGTCTTTGTTGCATGTTTTGTAACCTGAACGAAATTTGCTGACAAGTGAAAATGGAGAAAAAGTATTGGATCTGAATGCTTACCATATTTGTAATTTATTATCCAAGAATATTCAGATAAAGGATAGTTAAAGTTTCACTAACAATCCGTCAAAAAGAAACTGTAATATTTATCGCTACGTTATTGATACGCAGTATGCCTTTATACGAATTGTAATTATTTATGAATCCAGATTATTATATGAATAAATGTAGATTCATTATACATTATCGATATTTATTAATTTGAAATTTAATTTAATATTACTGTGTATGTGTTTATAAAAATATTTAGATGATATTACGTCAATTAAATAATATTATCATTATATGCATATTATGAATATTTCTCGTGACAGTTACTAAGGCTTCTAACGTAACACTAGTTCTCAAGTAGAAACAGTCATTTATTGTCAGACGTCGGATAAAATACGCTGACACTTTAAAAAATACACTATTATTTAATAACAAGGCATTAAATTTATTAATTAATTAAATTTATTCATTGTCATCGTTAACAGCTTACTTTCATTAATTACGGTTGATTCTAGTCACGTAATCGCCTATCGAATATACGACCAATAAAAATCCTACAATTTTTAGTGATACGTAAAACCGAACGCTGCAACTACGTGCCTTTGTAAAGAGGAAGCTTCTCGTTATTATTTCCTGCAGAAAGTTCCTTAAAAGACTCACAATCCCGACCTCGTTGAAGTAGAAAGAAAACGAGCAAAGAGGATGAAGGAGGAAGACGCAGCGTTTCCTCGTGAAGGACTTGGCCAACTTCTCATTTATCTTTGTCTGTCACGCTGCCCTTCGAACGATATCTTTAGTCACGTACCAGTCGATATTTTATTTGTTCACCCCTATCCTTCCTCCCTGTCGCCTCTCGCTCTTCATTGAGACGAACGATTTCAAGTATAATAGAACGTAGGTACGGTTGGAAAGCGCAATATAAAAGCATCATTATAGGAGGACCGTCAGAAGCGCTACGGTAATTTTTCTCCAAGTACCTTGGAATGGAGATTGTGCGGCTCGTCGCTGAATATCTACATCGCGAGGGAGGTAAACGCGGGAAGGGTACACAGTCAGCGGAAAATTTAATAACGCGCGAGTTTGCGCGGGAGTCCTCCTGTCCTCGGAGCCGCCGCGAAGGCATTAACCGTGCATCAACTCGTGGAACCGAGTTTGAAGCTCGTGCCGATAAAGCGCGGTGAGTGGGATCATAGGAGGACGAGCAGGTGTTGGGGCTAAAGACGGTAGCCCGGGATACGTACAGCTGTGGGGGTTAAGTTGAGGATGGGCGCGGGGCCGAGAGTTATAGCGCGCTCGACGATACTCGTGGAAATTTATAGTGGAATGCGGCAAAAGGGAAGCGCAATGAGCGAAGGGCAGTCCGAGCACTTGATTTAGAGAGCAAGTTTATCCGGGAGACACGGCCCTCTAGCTAAATGCCGCATTTGAATTTCATACAGTGATAAAAGTAATTGTTTCAAGCTCAGTTGCCGCGCGGTGATTGTTGCGGCTCGTGAAGAAGAGGCTGAGGCTGCGAGGGGAGGTCCCGGCGAAAAAGTCGGCAGACGGCCGCAGCTATTAACTCCATGCAAGCAGCTTTCGCTGGAAAGTACGCTTTATGACTTGATAATGAATTTGTTTCTTCTTTTAGGTTGTTCATAGCTGCTAGGTACATTCTTAAGCGTTTTAAGCAAGTTGTATATTAACCGGATTAAATTATGAACTTCAAATAAAATATTCATCTATTCAAAGTTTCGGGCAAATTTGATAGAATCGATCTACATTTAATTCCAAGCACCGAGTAACCGCAATATGGATTTAACGAATTTACAGTTTCGTACAGAATGTGCATAATGTACTTTGAATACATGTGCTTACGTATCGAAATATAGGATTTAGTCAGAACATTTAGATAAAGAATGTACCCTCATGAAAGCGGTGGTCTTTAATGCACTTAGTTATAATAGTAAATAATTTATCAAATATCGTGAATTAGAGACATTTTCACAAATTCATAAATTTTGTGGATGAAAACATTTAGTACTTAATGAACATTAAATAATAAAAAATGGTTGCTTAAACAAATTTGTTTTGAATCCGAATTTGTTTTTAGCGTAGTTAACCTAAATCTACTGAATTTCGCACTTTAATATATTTAAATACTTTAGAAAATCAAAACATAAGATAATTTAATATTTAGAAAAAAGTTCCTCTGGCTTATATTTTTACAATTCATTTATTATTATATATTTTTTTACATCAGTTCATAAATGAAAAACATGTTTGTAACTTTCGTAAAAACTAAAAGTTCAGTATTTCGGTTCTAGTTTTAACATTTTAGAAAAATATTCTTTTAAATTTTTTATTAATTATTTAAACGTAAAATATGGTACAGCTGCTACGCTAATTTGTTATTTATGTTAAGTAAGAAAGCGTAACAAACACTTGAGTTGGTAAAAAACTCCTAGGATCTTTTTTATCATGAACAAAAATAAAAATATTAAATTTTCTATACTGTTTTAACGTTATAAGTATAGAAATAAAAAAAATCAATAGAAAAAACCTCTCTGTCGATGTCTAGTTTAGAGATCATAAACATTTTATTTGTATTGTTATCAGTCAAAGGAGCGCAATAAAATCAGAGCTGTAAATTTAACTTGGGTCAAGTAAGCGATTTCAAAAATATCTTCAGAACTTTTAAATAACCTGTTTTTATAAAAAAAAAGAAATTTTCATAACATTGTGCATAAAAAGTTATTTTTCGATAATGGAACGTTTACGGCTTCGTTTCAATGCAATTTGAACGACATGTACGCGGGACGTATTCATAAATATTTATCACAGATGTCGATAAACAAATAAGACTTCAAGCGGATTATTTAGTCAATCAATATTCACAAATACAAAATACATAAATTTAAAAATGATATAAAACCGATGCATTAGAAAGAAGTTTCTTCTTTTATTCAGCGGCATTATGCTTATTTTTGTGTGCAAATAAATTTTCTTTTTTACGTTTAGAATACCAAAACTCTGACACATTTTTTACGAAAGCTTCTTGTTAACGTAAAATATAACAGTGACAAATAGCATTGTAAATTATGTTTGTACTTTTTGTAAAAAAATTTTCACAAAAAATAGCTTTCTTGTGTGTCTTTCCAAGCGTCGCGTCTGGTTCAAGCGAGAAAAAAGATTAGTTTTGTCCATAAGAATCGTAAGTGCTTTTCTTGTAAGGCAATGTAGGATGTTTCATTAAAATAAAATTTGCTAATGTTTGTATTTATTTGGTAATTAATGTCCGTAGTTATTACGTTCAAATATAAAAAATTGACAAAATTAAATACTGTACATTGTTAGATGATCTAATAAAATTATGAAATTTGATGTTATTATTTTAATCATACAATACTTTCCATGAGAATTTTTTTTAACGTGAAAGAATAAAATTGCTATTTGATCAGTACCTAATTTAAATACGAGAAACTTTTGTAATGAAATATACCCCAGTATAATTGATATAATATACGTACATTTTTTTTCAAGAGTTACATGTATCTTTCATGATATCATTAATTACTAAATTTTTGGACGAGTGGTCGTAAATGTCATACGATTCAGTGACGGTAACTTTAATTACAGAGGCATTTTTCGAGCTATATTTCTTTGCTCTCGCTTTATTTCCGAGTAATCCCCAAAGCCTGTATGCGACCTGAATAACTCGTGCAATGTACATCGTCGTGGTAGTACATGTACATGCACACATAGAATTTTGTTTGAACAATTGTCTTTTCATACAGGTGTTGTAGGGCATTGCATGTCATTGCTTCAACATGTATGTAGGTTTAGACCTGTCTTGTGAACGTTTGCTTTTGTTATCGTCTGGCGTTTGGAGTATTTTTTTTCAGGGGTGCTGCGTCGTTGACTATATAAAGGAGACGGTTGTTTGCAGGTGACAAGAGATTGAAGTGTGAAGTAACTTTGAGTTCGTTTGCGCCTTTTTTAGTGGTATGAATGGTAAGACTGATCGCAAAAGTAAATATAAACGAACAAATTTTTAACAAAACTTTTAATTATTTAAATAATCACAATAAATATTATCAAAAA
This sequence comes from Sycophaga agraensis, assembly GCA_018906755.1. Taxonomy (NCBI): domain Eukaryota; kingdom Metazoa; phylum Arthropoda; class Insecta; order Hymenoptera; family Pteromalidae; genus Sycophaga; species Sycophaga agraensis. The sequence goes on from JACCIE010000003.1 coordinate 4,956,175, forward strand.
CGTATAAATAGGACGTAATTTATAAACATAGGTTTGTTTGAAAAAAATTTACTCTCCTACTCTGCAGATATATCCTTGAAAACGAATTATATTCAGATTTAAGAGTTGAGCGAAGAAATATGTTGTATAAACATACTACCGACTACTCGTCTGTTTAAATCTAAAAAGATAAACTCCTACAAATTTGCAAACTTTCACCATATTTTTCTTGCGACACTTATAATTGATTAAAAGACTTTACCTTTTTCCGTGCTTTCTAATAGTCACGGTGTTTCTTTATCTCATTTCTTTTAGTCTCAGTTGTTATTATATGCAGATTTGTAGCCCAAGATAATCTAAGCAGAGCCGTGTGCTTGTATGTGCCAGTTCTACGCAGAATCATCTCACGCATCAAAATACAGGTTTACTTCTATAAACATTCTAAAATGATAAAGTCGTTCACTAAATCACCCATTTAATTCAGAACTCGGTCTCCAATGTCACTCGAAATCTTCACTCAACACGAAACTCACAAAACACATAGCGCCTCGCCTTGGAATTGGTCGGTGGCTACCTAATCTACTAGCGTAGCTTGGCGCATCCCCCAACAAAAACACGTCACTTAAACCACAATCAATCAGATAGCGGCTGACGAGTTTGAACTTTTAAAGCGTCGCTAGTGAATTCTCCTTGACACTCTCCCGAACCTCCCGGGATTTGCAGTCGCCTCCCCGGGAATTGAGGGATTTATATCCGACCGCGTCGAGAATTTAGCACGGAAAAACTCGTGGTCGGGAGTACTTTTTTTCATCAACCGTAGTTTACAGTAGCTGATTTCGCACGCGGGACATAATCGGAATTACGGTATCTCTTCTCGAATCTCACTGCGAACAGTTGAATTGGACCGAGTCGAGGCAATCGCGATACTCCGAGCTTTCGTTGCTTTGCTTATCTTGGAGGAGCCGCACCCGGGCGAGATTAAGAGCGTTATTTTTAACTCGACTACCGGTGGGGGGAAGTTTCTTCGGATCTCATTTTGGCTGATTCAAGGAAACTTTGTTCAATGACGAGACGCTGTAAAATCTTTTGAGGGTACTTTCTTTGAATATTTGAGAGCAAACTTTACATACATTAAGGGCCAGTTATTATATATACACCGGTACGAGCATTGAATTCGGTAAATATTTGGTCGTATTTTAAAATTTCAATCGATATGCGCGCAAACAAGTTGGCATGATTATTGGAATTTTATTACCTTTCGAAATGAAGATAGCACGTAAATTACGATATACGAGTGCCCGTAAAATATTTGAATAAACTCTGGCCACCGCCAGTTTATTTTTCATTAATGTATTTGCGTGGAATTCTGGTACATAAATTACAATACAGCCGGGACTAAATGAAAAGAGTTTCCTCTGCGTAGAAAAAATAGATCCTTATTAGTTGTACACGGATAATATTAGCCCGGCGCTCGCATTCGAATTTCATTTCGATTATCCGTCCGAAATAATCGGATGAGAGACGACGTAGCGCACGGTAAATTATACTCTCCAATAATTAACGTTCCCCTCGCGAGTGTACAGATTAAATTAGGGAGGCGAATAAGCGCCACACATCCCGGAAGTGCCGTAATCACGAAATTACGGGGAAAAGTAATGGGCGGGCGGGGGCGTGCGCTGGCATGCCGATCGGGCATACGCAGGGGAATGCCGAACACGCGCATCGCCCTGCGGATGATTCGCGTTCCGGCGCTCGATTTTTTCGCGCGAATCCGAACAGCGGCGCGCGATGTACGCGGGCCCTGCCCGGATAGGCTTGAGCGCACGGATTACGGCGCTCCTTCGGAACTTTGCCGAGGAGATTGCCGCTTCCGCGGGCCGAGCCTCCCCTTGCTTGTTTTTTCGCTCTCGTTTCGCACTCGGCCGACGCGCGCCCTTCTCGCCTCGTAAACACAGGCCGGCCCACGCCCGTAGCTCGGTTTCTTCTTCTTTTTTTTTTTTCCTCGTCGGCGGGAAACCTCTCGAGGATATTCGTCGCTCGTCGCTGCACAAATGGCTCGGTTCGAGGAGGATTCTGAGGGATTATTTTCGGAGAGTTGTATTAACAGCCGGCCGAATCCCTGTGCAGTCGAGCCATTTTCGTTTGATTTTGGGACGCGTGGGTCGAAATCGATTTCGCGATGAATGGGGATTTCAAAGGTTATTTCGTTAAAAAGTTGCCCGAATCCCTTTTGTTCAGTAGCGTGCTAGGAGCACGATAAAGTCAACCCGTCAAAGAAAGATTGTATAGCCGCAGATGGAACAATAGTGTCCGTATAAAAAAGTAAGGAATGGTTAAGTCATTCGTTGGTGTGTTTAAGTATATAAATTTCTTACAGCAAAACATAAGTAAACTTTATTATACGCTGTATACGTTGTAAAAAGTTTTATGCTAGCATTGTGTTCTAGCAATAATTTTAAAAATTCTCTCATAATGCGTAGTGTTGTGGAGCTGTGATATTGCGTAATTAAAGTGGAACTCTCTTTTACATTCTTTATTTTTCATTGGATAATAACAGTTTCTATGCTCAAGAGTAAATTACGTGATTCTATTTGACATTGAATGTTTTATTTAATTTTTGCCGCTGATGTTGCATTATACAATATCATCATTATTTTTTAAGGTTTTAGATTCTTAACAACCCTGTGTTTTTCGAAAGGATGAATTATTTTAAAATTGAATCTCTAGAAGTACGATTTACAAGTTGAGTACGGCCAAGGAATTGCGTAATCTGGCTTTCCTGCTCTCTGATTCATTTTTAAAAGTAAAAATCTAATTATACTTAATCTCACGATTTTCCACCCTCGTGAAAGGCACTGCATCCCCGTCGGCCGGAGATGTAAGATCGAAGATTGGAGAGCCTTCGAGGAGCGGAGCTCTAATTACTCGCAGGTCAGCTCTCGATCATCAATTACCGACGTAACGATCCAGAAAGGCGCGTGCCAAATTAGCGCCTAGAGATGCTTCAGAATCGTTGGAATAAAAGATATCTCCGAGCTCGGGCTTGTTTGTTTTATGGACATATAAGGCGGCTCGGCCTCCGCCCTAGAGTCGTTAGCGCACTGCGATGCCCCCTGGAGGGGTACTTTTATTGATAACGGCTACGAATTCTTCCCTGGGCTGCTATTGAAGGGGAAGTCCACCGCAACTGCAGAAAGTTGCCGAGGGAAGCCGGTAGAATAGCTCGGCAGATGTAAAGAATCGAGTCGGGAAGTCGTTCGGATAGGCGCGAACCTCTGTGCGCGTCCTTGGTGTAAAAGAAGTAATCGGGAATGAAAAGTTTCCTCATGGTCGAGGAAACTTTAGTATTCTTTCACTTTGGAGGGTGATTGAGATTCATGGGTATCAAGTGGTAGCGGATGTAGGCGCCATGGTACTAAAAAAGAATGGAATGAAAGTTGTGGGTAGGCCGTTCTGAGGGTATAAAAGCGAATAAATGTCGAACAAAAAGATACATGTGAGGCCGATGAAATATAATATAGAAGTTAATTTGAAGGAAAATTTTATGATTAAATAGAGGTTAATTGAAATCTATAATGATTACTGTCATCAGTCGGTTTATTTCTGCGAGTTAGATGGTGCGATAATTTACTAATTAAGTAAATCAGACCTGCGGTTTTTATTCATATTTCCTAATGAACTCGATGCTTTTGGAGTCACTGGCTGAAATAAACGGAATTTCCAGTGACAGCGTAGCTTTTATCCAGCTACCAAGCACTTATTAAATCAACTAAAAAGTTGCCGAGCCCGGATTTCTGGCTAAGACTCTTTTGTTGTTGGTGACGTGCAAGATTGGATGCGCTCTTTCAAGTACTGGTCTGTATTTGAAGCATCAGGACCGATGAGGCCATTTTAATTCGATAAGAGTCGCAGGCGCGAAAATCACCAAGTGGATTAAATCTCGCGTTTTGTAGGGGTATCTGCAAGGCGCAGATAAACCTCGGTTGTAAAATCCTCGCCCACTCGCCTGTCATGAACATTGGCTGTTCCCCTGAGGCGGTGGGAAAGTACGGAAAAATAACGAGATTTTTCCTCGGGATACTTCACGAACATCTCCTTTTCAGAGGCGTCTCGCCGCTGCGGGGTTAGGGCTTAAGTTCGCCCTTTCGCCCTCGCTAAAGCTGCGTTTACATAATCGGCCGAGGTCAAAAGACTGGGGGCGATGAGAAGGAAACTGGAAATACCGTCAGGTAATTAGGAAAAGCTCTTTATACCTGAGCGTCGAATCGTAGTTACTTTTTGGCTCGCCCTCACTCATTCAATTCTAATTATTCTACTGTTCGCACACCGCCCTCCGCTTTGTGAAAAAGTTTGACCAAGTGTCACACCTTTGGAATTCAATTAATTAAAGTCGGCCTGACTCGCGGAAACAAGCGTCGTCTAGATGCTGATTAAAATGAGAACTTTCCTTGAGTTTCCGTATTAAGATGTGTAAAACCAACTTGGTATAATTATTATATATTACGGCGGATACATTATACATGAGGAGCGGAGAAGAGTCTCCTGCGTCGTTGGCTCTGGAGAATCTAGACAAGTTTCAGCTTCATCTTCGAACTTGCTCGTTATGGAGGAGTATCCGTTAGTCAGTGCTCTCGGGTAATTATGAAGATGGTTAGCCAACTGTTTTCCTTCGTTAGGTGAAAAGACGAACTTTGAAGGTAATCCAAAAAAATACCATGTTAGAAGATTGTTTCTGCTACACCGTAATAGTGAATACTTTTATTAAATTATAAATATTGCTGCCTGTTAACAGTATCTAACATAATTACATGTAACATTACTAACCGAAATGAAATAACCACTTTAGAACTAGCCTATATAAGGAAAAAAATGGTAAATATCAATATTTATACTAAAGTAGAAATACTAGTTAAATGTAATCATACGTATTTTGTGGGAGTTCAGTCTCCGAGATGTAAACAAATACATTACTGAGTATTCCAAGAAATTGGGTACCCAGAGTAGTAAATTGTAGCTTTGCGTAATGGCATGGGCTTGAAAGCATCGAATGGCACTGCGTATATGTAGAGTATAGGAAATAGGAACAAATTACTTATCAAGGAAAATCTGTATCTAGAATAACAAAGTAATAGCTGTGAATCTAATAGTAATTAATAATTAAAATGCGCACAGAGTAATAAATTTTGTCTGTGAAGCTTTCATAGTAGAGAGTCCCCAAAGTGTAAACAAATACTCAAACGATATTTCCAAGTATTTGACGACCGAGAGATAATAAAAGGTATAGGAGTACTTTGAGAAAAGAAAGTAGACCGCACTATTAACTAAAGGGCAACGCGGTCCTGCATTGTTTAGGGAGCTCTCAGTATCAAAGTTCAGCCATAGCCGATAGGATCTATCGAATTTGGTAAAAACGTAAAATAGCAGTCGAAATTGTGCATATAAGTATATCAGTGAACCAATTTTTATCTTATAATTTTATATATTACTTGGCGATTGTAGTAAGACGTAATAAATGAGTATCTAAGGTAGGTCATATCCACAAAAGCATTAATAATGAGTTCAACAGACACCCCTGGGATGAAACGCAATATAGCTAATACTAAGCTAAGATTATAAGTATATTTAAATAATCTTTTTTGTTCTTCTTTACTTAAGGAAAAAATCAGATTTCTTGATGTTATCTAAAATTATTTCTCCATACTATATTCTACTGATGGTGAATCGAACTTTTCTAAACTGTGTATCTATTATCAATAGACACAAGACACATGTTTGTGCTACATGTATTTTCCGGTATAAATCATTTCTATAGAAACCGATAGTATAGCAAGCATTTGCTATTGTCTACATTTATCATTGAGTCTATTTAAAGATCGTAATCCTCTACACTATTAAATTAAATGAAACGATATTCAGTCAGAAAGCACGAGATCGGCAACATCCGACATTCGACCTCGAATCGATCGCTGATCAATCTAACGAGATTTCTTAGCATTACACACCTCCCAACTGATGCGCGTTTATTGCATTGGAAGCGTCGCGTGGACATGCTCCACCTAAGCTTTCGCGGCAGTGAGGCCAATCCGGTCACCGGCCGGATTACCGAGCGCCATCTAATTCGATTTAGTCGATAAAGCCCCACGGAGTCGAAAACGGATAAGCGTCTTGAACGGGTGCGCCGATCGACTGCTCGTGACGCGCTTTTTAGCGCGCCCCCGCGGGATCGGTAATTCTTTAACCGACCGTTAATTGCTTCCCACTGAGCGCGCAAACGTATAGACGCCCTCCCTAGAGACTCGTCCGGTAACTTTGTCCCTCTCGGGCTTGGGGCGTTTTTAAGTTTGTTATCGATGGCGGATCGATTGGTGAGGCGGGCCTGACCGTTGTGCCGGTAATTAACTCGGAGTATAATGCTAGGGTATGGTTTTTTTCAGCAATTATCAGACAAGCGGATTAATATCAAAATGCGTGCGGCGGAAATTATCGGGTAAGTTCCTTCGCCAGATGCTCGGAATTATGTTGCGTTTGCTTTCTGTTTTATCGACCGTTACAGTTATTATGCACAATTACTGTGTGTTTAATTTCACTAATTTTTGATGAGCCATAATCCTTGGCACCTGCGTACATTCGGTTGAAGCATCGTTCTAGTGTTATTATGCCTTAGGATATGATTGAAAGATCAATTTTGATATAGTTTTGGTCCATTTTCGTTTCAATCTCCTTAATATAATATTAATTAAGTTAAATTTGCTGTATAAACACCAATTGAAGATCCATTATGATAATTATAGCTGACATTATTGATATTATCATAAATTTTTAGAAGCTAATTAGAAAATCGACATAGTAAATTATTCTATGTTATACCGCACGATGAGATTGAGTAGCCTTAGATTAAAACCTTTGCTGAATTATGCAAAAACTGTAATATTCTATTTCTGCCAAAATCTGATGCCTCTAGAGTCTACGAATTTTGGAACAAAGGGGCAACTTAAGAGATTTGAATAATGCTTCTTCCGCAGTCGCAAAATTCGAATTTTTCTAGAAATATTTCATAGAAAGATATCCGCGTTTACGTCTACCGGTAAAGTTAGTCTTATATTTCCAGAAATAAAAGTGCGTAGATTTATTGAAAAAAGTCTTGAAATTTATGGTGGCTTTAACAACAGTGACCTTTTCAGCTTTAATGTAGGCCATTAAAATTGCTAATGCTTTCGGACTCAGTAAATACTCATTTACTTCATTCTACATGTCGAGAAGTTGTGTGGTATCTCGTGACTCGCATAACCATATGCCAATAGGCGAGACTACAAATTTCATACTCGTGAAGATTACCATAAATGAATTACAACTAACAACAAATCCCTTTCTCTAATTGTTGTAGTATTACACTCGTTCACATACTCATTTAAGAGTATGCCAAGTTTTGTTAGTCCGCAGAGTTTGCGAAATAAGGATTTATAAAAGTAATGTACGCCAGCTTGCAGAAATGTTTCGCTTGTGGCTACAATTGTATCTTTAGAAAGCAATAATGTTACATTTTTAAATTCGTTCCACTTGTTGCGGCGGTGCAATTTCCGCCGACCTAAAGCGACACGGAAACGAGCTCGAGAGTAAGGCTCTATGAATAGATTCAGGTTTGGGCAGTCCTCAACTTAATCCCTGGATTTGCTATAACAATGTCCACATTCGTGGTTACATCCAAGCTGTAATTGAATTGACTTGATGATTTTTGCAATAAAGTAAAATTTCGCGTTTAGCTTAAGTATTAGAAAATTAATTACGGTAATTGCCGCGGTTTACTTCGATTTCTATTAAAAGCGCTTTTATTGCTGTTCACTCCCTGCAATGTGTTTCAATCAGTTGCAGTTTCGATCGCTAAATTATTTTGTCGGTTCGCTTGCCTGTTACCCACCACGAATACAATATGATACAAAGGGAATTGAGGAAAATGCGCGAGACGTGAGCCAATCGATAGGCAATTATTCTTTGTATTCTCGTCGTTAGTTTCTTCCTACTTTCATTTTGTCGAAGGCTCCTTTTTTTATTAAAGCAATGCTCCTACAGAGGCTGCATGTAAATGAAACCCTTTACATTACAGAATAACCGCATCGCGCCAGATAAGATTCCAGTTGAGTATTTTGTAATTAAATATAATATTCTCGATAAAAAATTTAATTAAATATTTTCGTTTGATTTTAAAATCCTGTACGAATGTTCCCCATGAAAGTTAGCCCTGCTTTTAAGCTCTTGACTCATTGTACTGGACAAAGTCGGTCGATTCTGTAAATAGATTTATATAGAGTAACCTCTCAGCGTCCTAGACAAAATCTAATAATCAGAGTTTTGCTACGGGTAATGGAAAATATTATTGGATTCGCCCCATTTTAGCCCTCGGCACTCGGGTCCGCAAACGATGCCCACATGTTTTTCCAGAAACAAGAGGTTAGACTTTTTCCCCTTAATTTATAATGAAGTTTCGCCCTTTGCGAAACTCGCCGTTCAAAAGGAAAAGCAAAGTGGACGTCCCAGCGAAGCTTGACCTGCCAATCGAGCGGTAATCCGTCTGAATTAAATTGCCGATTAGGAGAGAAGCACCGGGACAGGCGCTCTCGGGGCAAGTCGCGCGAAAGCCCGAGCGGTTTAATTTCCTCGACGCTTCTTAATTCCCATCGCGGCCGGGCCGCCTTTCGCAGCCCGGCTCGTCGGCTTTCCCGCGCCATCGTCGTTCTCCCGCGGCAACCAGGGCATTACGGGAACTTCATGGCTTCGCGAAGTTGCTCCGCCCTCGGTAATTGACCTTTGTAAACTGCGAGGCAATTACGCGCGCGGTAACTCGATGGCGGGGGCCGGGCAAAGCCTCCCGAAAAAGTGTCAGTTGACAGAGTGCGGTTTCACCGGGAGCGCGCGGGCGCGCGCCTGTCTCTCGCGCCACTTTTCCCCGGGGTCCATTTACTCAAAAACTCCGGCAACGCGGCCGCAGAAATTACAATATAAATCGCTCGGGGTAGTAAATCGATACGCCCTCGGCTCCACGTGTCCTCGGGCGCTCAATTTGGCCCCGTTTGAAAGGCTGACTATTTATTGCGCCCCCGGCATTGTCGGGGCGGCCCGCGTCGCGGGCCCCGGCGGAAAAGCTCGCGTGGAATGCGCCTCGCAGAATATTTTCCCCGGGCATCGCGAGCTAGTCCCCGCGGAACTTTATTATTTCTGCGCCTTTGTGCGGCCGGCCGACGATCGGCCCTCGGCTCCGTTTATCGCTCGCCCCGTACCTCTTTATTTCTTAAACTTTTTTTTTCTTTCTTCCCCCTTGTGCCTCGAGCAGCCGAGGGAAAAGACGGATTCCTGAAATGGATCGCAATGCTTTTTCCCGTTGTTGGAGCGCGATTTGCCGCCGGACGCCGGAGCGAACCGAGGGGGATTAATCAAATTTTCCGGGGAAAATTGAGCGCGGGCGGCGAGTCTCGGATTGGGTTTCCGGTTCTACGAGGCGCGCGCCACGCGTATCGATGCGCAGGAAGGTCAGGCAGGCTAACCGCTGCAAATGACGCGGATGTTATGCGACTGCGACGCCGCGAGCGCCCGGGAAAATCCTCGTGCATTTCCCGGGGGCCGGCCTCAGCTGACCGTCACTTTCGCCGGCGGCGCTCAATTTCTCGCGGCCTTTCAGTCCGATCGACCGAAATAACCGCTCTTTCCCACCCCCCCCCCCCCTCGACCCTTTCGCTCAGCGGCCAACTGGCCGCAATCGATATGACGACGCGGGCGCCCTTATTGCGGTGGCCAAGTGCCGGACGCTCATCGGTGAAAGTAACACCGAGGCCTATTATGCAGGAGCGCCACTTGTCTGGGTGCTTTAGGCCGGGAATGTCATTTGCGTGCGGATGCCTGAATCAATTAGCCACGCGCCGGGGACGTAGCAGGTAGCAGTTCTGCGGCCGGGCGGAAGATACGAGTGTGAGTCCAGTGGACTTTTAAGCGGCGTAAACGAGGGACTCCGTGTGCCACTTAATTAAATTGCGTATAAAAACGAGGCCAGCCGAGGAGCTGATTTCCACCGTTCCGACGCATGGGTGTACTGCGGGTGCAATTGCGGTAAAGGCAAAGTTAAATACTGAGGAATACTACGCTATTTTTGGCAAATGAAATTTCTCCATTCAAAAGCAGAACGTCAAAAGAGAATTCGCCGACTCCTTGTTAATACATGCATGCGACGCGCATATTCATTATTTTATAACAATAATAATTTAACTTTGAAACTGTTATATCAACGACTCTCTTAAAATTGCATTAATAGAAATTACCATTATTCTGCTTGAGGTGCTTCTCTTTGCATCAAAGAGAGAGATTTATTGAAAATTGAACTTTAACCCATTTTTCCGTCCACTTGGCCATTGGAAAAACATATGCGTTTCGCGTTAAACGCACACCCGCCCGTACATAACGCAGCTTTTCACATTGACTTATCGAGCGTATAACTGTAAATATATACGCTCGGACGGAATAATTATTGATCCGAATAATATTGGGCTGACATTAATTACAGGCGTTTGCCCGGTAGCTTGCCAGCTCGGCTTCCCCCGAATTTCGTCGATCAACCACGAAATTAATTTTCGATTATTAGCTCGTCAAAAGATAACGCGCCGCCCATTAATCCACAAGAGACAAAAGTATCGCGAGAGATCGCAAGGTTCCGTCGAAACGTATATCGAGCGCCGATGTACAATGGCAACGAATTCAACAGATGAATTATCGCGCCAGCGCTCCGGATTTCTCTCGCCCGGGGAGAACCGCGTATGCCGCTGCGAGGAGGACACGAGCACAGGCTCGACTTGGGGCATATATGTACAGTCTCGAGCGGCGGGCTTATTCTCCCGAGCCGGCGCTGCCGCCAAGTTAAGTTGGATTTTTCCCGCGTCTCGTTAGAATCGAAAAGGGACTCGGTGGAAAGGCATCGATCGTCACACTGTACGACTAAGCTGCTTTTCCGCCCGAGAAGAATGGCTGGTTTTAGGGCTGATCGGCAATCGCGCGTGCCTTTAAGAGCCGTTTTATCGCCCCGCGACGACTCCTTGCCAGGGAGATGGCTTCCGACAACCGACTCGGAGATATCTGATTTCTCTCCGAGAATCACGGCGACTTTGTTTAATATTGCACTGGTTCTCTTGTGGGCCAGGGCAAACATGACAGTTTGAACTTGATGAAAGATAAATAAGGAGAAGCATATCGTGTAATATTACATTGTCTTTGAATACAAGTCGGTTCCTATTTGTGCAGGGGCTGACCTATTCCTTCAGATTTTATAGGTCAGTCTGACTACAATTTTGAGTTATCGTATTACGTGACGTTCTGCCAATGTGAGAGCATTAACAAATATTAGTTTTCAAAGCAGTGCCTCGGAACAACGAATATGATTTTGTTTGCCTACCTGGGATCATAGCTGAAGATAAAATGAATTTAGTGTAGAAATCATATATATATTTGGAAACATTAATTTTTGACAATAAATATTCTTCTCCCTATTCGTTGATGTAAACTTACCACTGTAAATTTAATAGTTCAAACATACAGTATATTAAAATGTGATAAGAAATACAGAATTTTTTTAGATTGAAAGAACTCTATCGAATTATTAAAAAAATATTTCGTTTGACTGATCTCAATCATATCAACTTGAAATATAATTATAATATATTCAGAAATTAAACTGATTTAGTACAAAGGGATGAAAGCGTGGAGTAATTTCGCATATCCAGGATAAAGCCACGTACGCGATTGTCCTCCGCACGCCTCATCGGCGATAAAACTTATTCGTTTCTACAGCTACCCGAGCAAAAGCCCAACGGGTGAGAGGCCGGGCGCTTTATCTCGGGAGTAACGTGTGCCACAACCAGCGATCCGAACCGCGATACGCTTGCTTGCTACCTCCCGTTTTTGCCGCTGTATGTTCTTTTGGACTTTGCCCTCGGTCACGCCTGCGGGTCACGCCTTTGGCAACCGCTCGGTCCGTCGTGCCCTCATCTCTTCCGTTGTACATTTTCCATTTGCCGATGGCGCAACGCCTTCGTCACGCAAATATGTTAATCCTGATTTTTCATGCACATTCACGCGCGCGCGCGGCCATTATTTTCAAATTATTGAGCACGAGTGAACGCGGCTTGATGATGTATTGAGAGAGCGATTCGAGATTTCACGCGCAATTAATCAACAAGTGCCGAGTAATCAATGCTCGAAAAGTTCGCCTTTCCGGCCCCGCCGATAATCCGGGCAGCCGGCTGGCCGTTGTTGTCACCGCGGCCAATCTTTTGTGCCGCTTCAAAAACAAATACCGCCCGCACTTTTAATTGGACGGCCTTTATTGTGATAACCTGGTACGATGCACATTGTGCCGCACAACTTGGGAAAGTTGGCGGGACTCCACGAGAACCGCATCTTCTCCGCTATAGATGTTTTATGCGCCCGCGAAAGTTTTGAGCCGGAGCATTTATTGGCATCGGAAGTTTGGGCGTCGTATATGAATTTGCAAGTGCACCGCACTACTTCAAGTTTTATCGAGTCGCAGCGACTAATGCTAATTTAATGCCGAAAACTCTCATTCGCTTTCGGAGCCTGTACAAATCCGCAGGGGAAACGCGCGAGCACCAAACGCGGAGCACCGAATGCGCACGCCGGCCGACCGTATCTGGGGTGTGACCACTGATAGCGTATGATACGCATTCCGCCGATGGACGAGCTGTATAGCGGGTATCCTTACAGTCAACGGTTCAGTCACAGGTAGTCGGTGCTCGGTCGGGATCCCAACGTCGCAGCTAACTAGGGACGCTTCAAAAAGCGGAGCGGCGCGCCCTCTCGAATGGTTTACTGAGGGACGTCTCGGGTCGAGTGGTCGATCACCGGTCGATGAAAAAAGGTAATTCTTTCAACGCGCATCCACTCGAAAATTGTTTATCGCGCGCCTCGCGCCTTAAAGGGAGTTTTTTTTATGATCATTCGATTTATGACCTGGCGACAATTCTCGCGGAAAAATGAGGCGGCGCAGAGAAGCCGCCACGTCGGGGCTTTTGTTGGCTCGGCTGCTTTACAACGGTTTATTGCTCACAAATTTTTGAGAATGCATCTACTTTACAGTATACACTTACGAACTTCCTGCATAAAGACGGTATTGGCTTCCACCCGAATTAAATCGAGAAGTAGAACAAATAAAAAGTTAAAGAGCCTTATTTTAATTATGCTCTTTCTCCCGCGCTTCGTCGCTTTCTTGGAAACAAGTACTCTAACTTTGACTCTCGCAATTGATAATCAAAGAATACTGTTACTTGAAGTAAATGAATTGTAAGGCTATACTGAAGTGCTCCATCGCGTGTCAAAACGTTACTTAATTGTCCAAATTAATGCAAAGATTGATCTTTTGTGCTAATGGAAATATACGTATCTTTTTATTTCGAAGTTAAATGTATTAAAAGGTGATTGATAATGTATAACATGTCGGAAACAGCTAAGAAATAGAGGCCGTGCATACAGCTTTTTCTGATTTTGTAAAAGTATGAGTTTCATCTAAACTGCAATAATTACTTTCTAGATTATTGTGAAGTATAATTAAACTTTTATTGTGAAAGTATTCCGTATAGTAAATAAACATAATGATACATTATTATTAGCTTCTATTTTACATTCAGTAATACATATCTTAATATTTTTGTAAACATTTTTAGTCAAAATCAAACGCATACAGTTACATCATTTTTTTTTCAAATGTTGTATTTGCATAAATAAATTCCGATTTGTTAATTTAATATAATAATACGATATCCTATGTAAGTATTCGGTTTGATTGTGAGCACTGAGCGTTAAGTACAATTTCAAAACTGTTTACGAAGAAATTATAATTAAGAACTTTTGATTTCTTTTAATAGATGGGTTAAGTTTGGTAAAGTTTTTGAATCATAGCATAATATAATAACCAGAACTTCTCAATTCTCACTATTGAAGAATATAATTTATTGCCCGCAACTAGAAAAGTTTAAATGAAATATACTTTAGTTTGTCCATTAAAGTTAATTTCGTAAATTGTCTCCAAGTCAAGTATTACAAATAGCATGTAAGACCCTTTTGCCAATAAAAGTATAGTAATTCATTAAATTACAACTTTGACATTCACGTGTATAAAAGCTACTTAATATATTCATTATTTCATTCAGATGAATAGCAGTCTCGTTTTCATAAAAGTCAAAATGAATCGTTGTGGATGAAAAGAGCTTCTGAGTGTATTACAAGCATATTACAAGTACCGACGGAGTTGGAAAACATCGTCATATTGGTACGAAAACCGCTTCTATAGTTTCAAGTAAAATTCATACACAGAATTCTCAGGATTTTTTCCTTTTAATTAATTTTGTTAGTTAATTTAATGTTACTGTTAATGTTTGATGCTTTATTGTGTGCAATTTAATCTAATTAATGAAAATGCATAATATTCATGCACGGCTGCTTGCAGTTAAAACCGATGTGTTTATAAATATAATAGTTTTTAATTACTTTAAAGGAACTTGCGTACTTATAGAAACAGATACACCGAGCAAAACTATAATTGAAGTCCGACGTAGACGACGAGATGTATTGGACCTCGAAAGTTTTTCGCTACAGCAACAGAAAGCTCAGATCGAAGAATTTCAGAAATACGAAAAGCAAACCCGAATCGAGACGAGTATGTAATCACCTCGACGTGACACATGCGAGTGACAGCAGCAACAGCTGTATCTCTGGCAGGAGGGGGGCATGAAAATGTTCCTACTCTGAGCATCGAAATTGCATTGTATAAGTAATGGCTCGAGCACTCGGATGTAAAGTTACTATGTGTTTCTGTTCATTATTAAGTTTATATCATATTTCAATGTATTATTAATGTACTTACAAATACAGCATTTATTTTGAAACCTGAGCTGATTTCAAACACAAACACAAATTATTTATCTACAAAATAATTGAAATTGCAGATTGGATGGGATACTTATAATCCATGAAGGCTCATTTTGCATATTTACCAAAAGGCGCGGTATATGCGTCAATGCGAGTAGCTACCCGTGCAGCCTTTGTTCCCATATTTCGGTGGATTAAGCACGAGTCCGCGGATCGGAAAGTCGAACAATGATAATTTTCATTACCACAGCGTCAGCGTGATGAGCCCGAACTCCCACTAAAAGAAATTCTCATCTCCCAGAGAATTTGCCTCCTCTCGCACACGGATTAAAGCTCGAGCGTCGCCGCTTAGAGGGAAGACGCGGCCCCGGCAAGGTTTTTGCCGCACGAGCGCCTCGAGAGCGCGTGCGCACGGGATTCCATCGGGCCAAGGGAAGTCCTCGGCGGATGCTGTCCGATTATTACCGCGCGACGGAATCGTTCGCCCCGCGACGAAATCCGCGATTATCGAGGCCGACCCTCGGGTAAATTGACCGCGAGGCCAACGCGCAGCCGCGCGCAGATGCTGGGCTCGCGCGGGCGCGGAATGGCGCGCCGTGGCCGGCCCATGAAACTCCGAAATTGAATGCACTCAAGCCCAAGGCGAGCTGCGTATCATCGACTGCCCAGTGCCTGGGTGCCGATCGCCTATTAATTATTCCGCGAGGCTTGCCCGCCCGATTGTCCGAGCTATCGGGGTACCCGGCAAACTGCTCGGCTCTCTTCCTCGGCAGGGATGCTCTATTATGCTCATGGAAAATGGACAAGTTTTTATGGTCAAAGTGTTCATGAAGTAGAGCCTTTAAGCAAAACAATTAAGTTGTTAATGCAGTAAGAATCACTCAAGCGTATAGCCGCACCATTCAAAGGTTTAACCGTAATACTTGCACGTTTATGCACGTCTAAAATTATTTCGTTCAATTAGGGATAGAACTTGTCCAGAAACTCGTGTAAAGTTTTACCAGAGCACTTTTTCATTTTTCGGCGAGAATACAACAAAGAGTTTTTTTTCGATTGCACGGTTAAAATACTTAATTAAAAATTATGCTTTCGAGCGATGAATTAGTAAATGACATTTACGTTGAAGCCTCAGAGAAGTGAAACGATAAAGTGTAATCGCGATTATGATCTTTGTCGACTACGAAATTAATATATCAATCTTCTAATCTTGTTTCACAGACTTAACTTTTCAAAGGATATAGTTGAAGTGAAATCGTCTTGCAGTTGTGATTTTGATTGCAAATTTAAACGTTAGCTTACATTATATATATATATATATACGACAAAGATACTTAATTTTCTTGAGTTGCGAACATTTGTTAAGAAATTTTTCTAGAATTGATCAGTCTTTTGGCACGTGTTCGAGTTTTATTCCTCCTAACTCGGTCTTAGTACGCAAAACCATCTACTAAAAATTTAGTTTGTCGGTAAACGTAGCGTAGATCCTGGAGATTGCAGTCAAGCTCTTACCGAGCGATTAAGAGGAAAGTATAGGATTAAGTGGCCCGCGGGTGGGATACCAAGTTATATGCGGTTTTATCTTTTCGAGTAAGGTGGGCTTATTTACTCCCTGCGGGAAGCGTATTCGCAAAAGTAATTCAAATGCGAAAAAGGAATGAATTTCACTGGATGTGTACACACTCAAAGCGTATTGATTTTCACTGCCTCTTCTCCGTTGCGCGTAGCTCTTCTGAATTCAAATTTTGAAGCGATGGTAATTTTTGTCGCACACGTGCACATTCAGTGTACTCTGGCCGAGATCCCAGCTCGAATTCATGCGTCGATATTGACTTGCACAGCTTTTCAAGATTCTATCATAGGACGCGGGACAGATTTAAAGCTACGACCAAGCTTTTAAATCGCCCACGTGCTACATTGTGGCTATTGACAAAGCTTACATAATAATGTAAATATATCGCAATCCATTCTTTTGCTTAGCTTATTATTGTTTCACTATCAATGATATTATTATTTATTCTCCACAATTAGTGCCACGACATCGTAACTATTCATCAATTGTTTAAAATGTCCTAATTATGTCAGCACTTTAATTTTGTATCATTTACTGATCAGCAAATATATATTTTTAGCATTAGTAATTGAGTGTTTTGATTTAGCATTAGAATATAGTTCATGTTGTATGCTTTGATTAGTTTAGTATTGTAAATGACGATTGTAAATTTTAATCAATTATAAAGCATAACATAATAGAATGTAGTAGATAGTCCATTAGTTGTATATGGTAATTTTAGCAATTCAGATACGTTTAGATTGGCAGATGAATTAAATATGATGAATATATTAGCTTGAATCTATCCACGGATTTCTCTATATAACAGTTACACGCGTTCATTTTTTACTTGTTCTCTGGAGTAACTGTTTCAGCAGAACAAATAAAAGGAATTATGTATGTATCTTTATGCGTTGCAGTTGTTTTAGAACTTTACTACGCGAATGTTCCGAAGTGAAGGAACAATTACCTACTAGGGTTGTAGCAATCGAAATCCATGTATCAGCATAACTTTTGCACCTGTACATGTACCAGCAAACAAAGAAAGCGTAGAAGTTTTCTGAGTAATTACTTTACTGATAGCCCGAGTCAACAAAAGTTCCCCTAGCCGATTAGGCACCACTCGAACTCATCTTTTGCCGCGGTGATCAATCTCCCCGGATAAGCGGACTTGTCGACTTTGCGATCAAACAACTCGAGCTATATATACCCGGGGCGCGCGGGTGGCGCGACACAATCCGCGGTGACGCGTTTGTCCAGGACGCGCGGCCGTGTGCACACGCGACTATGCAATTTAATCTCTTCGATTTCCCAGGGAAGCCCGGGATGAGGATTCGCGGGCCGGGCCGATACGCCGCCCTGATTATACGGCTGCGGCTGCTTGGGTTTTCTCGCGCCAGCCAGTACACAAGGTGTTATGTATATATGTATACACACAGGAGCTGAATATTCCGGCATTTCTTTTTATCGAGTTAAAAGGCCCTTTTTTTCCCCCCCGGTGCGCCTGCCCCCGACGTCTACTCGACGCGGGCTTTTTTCCCACCGCGTCAGTGCCTGTGGCGGCTGCGCGAGGGCCTTTGCATTCGATAATGAGTTTGAGACGCGTATATATATATATATACATGTATATATCGCGGGCCATTGTGCGGCCGGCGGTCGCTCGCGCTTCGCATTTGTTAGCGCCCGTCCAATTTTTCCAAACGGGTAATACGTTTACTTCCGCGGCGGAAAAGATGAGCGAGTCGAAGCGGCTCGGCGCGCGCGGCAGTCCCGAGCCGGCGCTGTGTATACGTGACGCGCTCCCGCCCAGTTCAAGGACTCGCGGATGCGCGCGGGGCCGGCTCAACTTGCAACCCAATAAAATGCGTTTGTCGATTCGGCGCTCGGGTAAACGGGCCAGCGCTGCCGAGCGCAAGAGAAAAAGAAGGAAGCGCCGCCCGCTTCCCTCGTCGATCTATTTATACGCGGCCCGCGGGGGGAATAGTTGCGAAAGGAGTGTTATCCGGGCTCGGGGAGACCCCGGGGGGGGGAAAGGGTACTTGCCAATTACTTTCCGCCGCGGTGCGGGCATTGCGCGGAAGGTATGGATCCTACAGAGGCGGCCGAGGCGCACTCGCGCGCGCACATATGACAGACGCGCGCGAGGTGGGCTATTTTTAGCTCACTTGATACCGCCGGTGTAATAGAGAGGAAGACCCGCGACGCCCGCGGCGGCGCGCTGCAGTTATCAGCGGATAACCGGGTACACAGCGTCGCTGGCTTGTTAACCGGGACCGAGCGCGCGCCTGTTTTCCGCCAGGTGTCCGGTGCGGGGGAGGGAGCGAGAGCGGAGGCGGCGCGTGGGTACACCGACTGATTTTAGATAAGAGTCGCTATCGCGTCACGGCCTGAAGCTCGGCGTAGATGATCTCGAGCGATACGCGACTTATCTTTTACTTATGTTTTGTTTTTTGATATGAAAGGATTGGATTACGCGCATGGACTGTGTTTTTACCGCATATCTGATGGGGGAGGGTAAAATGCCGCTGTACTTTCCTTCGCAGCGGCGGGCTCCTGGCGAGCATCAAAATATTGCTTTGACGTGCTTCGTAAATATTTATAGTGCCGTTTTTCAACATAATAAATTGCGCATGTCCGTAAGAACGTAGTAATCTATAAATTACGTACTTTTACATAATTCGAACACATTTAGAAAATCGAGAATAGTACATGTTAAAGTCGTCATAGATATACTACTGAATTTTGTATGAAATGTTTAAATGTAAAAAAAAAAACGTAACTGCCAAACTCGGCTTGTAACGGATACGCTGTAATGTGACACAGTTTCCTTTTTTGAAATATTTTTGTATGAATTCAAACGGTTCTAAACATTTTAGTATTTTTTTTCTTACTTCACTTAATACTTTAATAAATTTTTCAAATGTATACACTATATAATGATATGAAAAATAAAAAGCGAATATTCACTGCACTTTTCAATACATAAATTATATTGCTTCCAATATTTAGATTCACTGGTATGACGAACAGAAAGAATTTCAAAATAGCTTGGAAACTTTTTATGAAAAAAATTTCTGCATGATATAAAATGTTAATTGGACTCATTGAACTTGTTGAACTTACCTTATAGAAAGTATTTCGCCTTCGACTTTGGTTCAGTTGTTCTTCGTAAACCTCACATTTTCTGGCCAGCGATAATTAAAATCATGAACTTCTTTTGTTCTCAACTTTTAAGTTTGGTATCATATTACTTGAAATCCTATTTCAGTTCTACCTCACTGAAAATTTGCCGTTGAATATTTCAGTTTGCCAGATGGAATTCACGACTAGCAACTCTTGATTGTTCCCGACTCAGTTCTCGAATTCTATGTGCTGTTTCAAACGAACGAAACAAATCGTGAGAAAACAACGTTATCAGCGTCTTATAGCTAATTTTAGAGAAAATTATTTATTGGTTCCCGAGTTTCCTGCGACAAATAATCAAGAAAAACCAAACAAGACCGAACAACCCGCGCGAATAATTAAAAATGAACAAAAATACCACAACGAGCCCAACGAATTAGATTAGTTTCCCGGCTGCTTATTCTACGGTCATCGTCCACATATCTCACGTCGGGCCAATAATTAATTTCATGTGAAGAATCGGAAGCGCGGACGCGTAAATTTCGCGAGTATTCCAATCGTGATTATTCATCCAGATTGAAATATTCTTTAAAGCGAATCTATCACCGTGAATTCCAATCGATAATGCACTTTAGAAGGATGCATTGCTCGTCGGAATAAGGGACGCGGGACGTGGCCGACAAAGCGGCAGATAAAACACTCGGGTAGGGGGAGTCAAGGCTGCGCGGGCGATTTGGCGAATGGGCGCACCGACGGCACCGAGTCCGCGCGTCTCGTTAACCAAAGCGTCGCTTGCGAAGGAGCCGGCGGAAAATCGGCTCCCTAAACCACGCGCCGCGCACTCGAGGACGCGCGAGCCGCGCAATAGCCGTCATTATCTCCGGCGCACGAGCGGGGACGTGCACGCGCGCGCGCTGCGTAAATTGTCTGAGAGCCGCTGGCGATCGCTGAATCAGGGCCCGCGTCCCGCCCAAGGTCGCCTTTTCACGCAAGTGCAGCCGACGGTGCGCTCGGCCCTCCGGATTATTTATAGGCCGGTCGGCAAACGTACGCTCTGACCGTCTGGGGGGAGGGAAGACAAAAAAAAAACGCTCGTCCTGTACTCGGTGCCGCCCTCGCGAGGCGCCTTCGGATCCGGGGGCATGAGGAGCGCGTAAAAGTCCCCCCGCGGGATTTTGCCGAACCCCCGGGTTATTTGCGGCTCCCTCGAATAAAGTCCCGAGTGCGTAATCGCGGCAGGTCGCGGTAAAAGCCAGTCGCGGGGGAGGGGAATCGAGGCGCGCGCGCGCGCGCCCACAGTCCGGGGGGCTATAACGGGGGACTTTTTTCGGCAACCTTTCGGGACATGTGGAAGGTCGAGGCGGCGCGCGCCGCTCACCCCCGCCTCTGATACATCGCCGCTTATTTAAGGAGGATAATATTTAAATTCGACGGTTTTTCTTTTATTTTTTATAACGCTCGGCCCGTAAGGTTTTAGGAGGTTCCTTTTTGGTCCTCACGGCTATCGAGATAGCGCGCGCCGTTTGCGTCTAAGAATTATTGCTATATAAAGGGTGAAAATAAGACGGCCGGTAAATCGAGGCCTGATAAACTTTATTGCGATATATCCTACCTGCAAAATTTATTAGTCAATAAAATGTTATCTATGAGTAAATAATGTGGGAGTGCGTATAGGTAGTATATAAATCCGACGCGCGGGACGATTCATTAAAATGAAAGCTCGATTTAACGACAGTGTCTTTACGTATATTACGGCCGGCGATACATAACGCTTTCCTTTATTTTACACGAGATGAATCCAAAATTAATGGCTGCTTGTAGATCCCGCTTCTACACTAATTCTCCCCACCTGCGGCTCAACTCCCGGGCAAGATTTTTGAGGCTTTGTCTCGGCAAACGTCGCGTACAGCGGGCGCGCGAACTTGAAGATGACACTGGATTAGAATGCGTTTTGTTCCGCCGGGGGTGCGGAGGGGCCGGGGGGCCGGGGACAAAGGAGCTACCGGAACAATGTGCACACCAGGGGACCCGCGGACGCGAAAAAGTTCCGAAGGCTCAAGGCCTACGCGGATGGAGCCGCGCAGAGTTTCCGCGCAGAACGAATGAAAGAAACTGCTCTTATTAAGAAGACGTCACTGTGGACGATTTTTGGCGATGCTTTGGGCCGGCCTTTGTACGCGGACTTTCTTTACGCCCGCCGTCCTTTCGTGCGTGAAATTTTTTATCAAAAAAAAAAAAAAAAAACGAGAATGCTATTCATCGGATGGAGCTTCGCAGAAATGCTCAAAATTCCAGGTTTAATGACAAAGGCTCGGAATTTTTTAACCAACTTCAACTATAATCGTATCAAAGCGTGCCACTGTCAGTATATTTCGAGTTTAATAATTGATTTTATCTTGGTTTCGGAGTTGATTTATTGCTTCTAGGTTAAAATCAGCACCGCTCGATCGCAATTATTATCCCCTTCATTTTCAATTAAATCGGCCATTCGCGAATTCGAAACACGGCGAACCCCTGCGGCTAGGTAGCCCTGTACGCACTTTCCTAAAAATAAAGCCTCGCCCCCGCGAACCGAAAAAAAAAGCCCAACCTCTACCGAGATGTCACTACACATAGCCGCGAGCGTAGCGAGAGAGCCACCGACTCCGAAGAGCCGCGCAACCGACGTCCCCCGTAAGTGGCCCATCCAGGCTCCTTTGTACCCGCCGAGGCGCGCCACATCTTAGGCAGGCCGAATATATCGCCGAGCAACTCAACAAGTGCGGGGCGCGCCGCGGCGGGACGCGGGGTGGGTGGGGGCTAGGGGCACGGCCAGCAGCACCTGTGCACACTCGCGCACGTGGCCCTCTCCCCCGGGGCCTGGGCTGCACACACTCGGGGGGGGGCGCGCACCTGTGCCGTGGCCTCGTCGTTGGAGCGCGCCGGTCTCGCGTCCGGCAGCGGCGCGCCGGCGGTCGGATCGTAACTGAGAGCGCCGCGGCTCCGCTTCCTCGAGATCCGCGACGAGAGCTGCCGCTGCGCGCGCGCGGGCCGAAGGGACGGCGCGCGGGGCGAGGGGCGCGCGCGGCCGCCCGGGACCGGGCCCGACCCGCGGGGCGCCTCCTGGCCCGGCCGCCCGCGACCACCCGGGGATTTCCGTGGACCCGGTGGGCTTTTTTTTTTGTCTCGCGGCGGGTGGGGCGCGGGGGGGGGGGGGAGGTTTTGTATTTTATCGCGTCGTTTCGGTAACGCGTGCCCCCGTGCGTGTTGATTTGAGGCTCGAAAGTTGCGCGGACACAAAAAGTCCGCGGGGGGATGGTTGGCTAGCTCGGCCATGCGTCATTGATTTTCAGTTTAGTTTCAGACCTTATACGAGCGTACAAACTTTTCCTTTACTGTATGAGTACCTGGTATCGCTCATGGTTACTTGTAAATTGTTAATTGAAAAACGTACAACATTTTTTGCCACGTTAAAAATATCAAATAACCTACTCAGTATATTGCTGTGTCGTATGCTTATTAATTGTGAATAAATGCTTTTATATGCAGCA
The DNA here is from genome assembly GCA_018906755.1 of Sycophaga agraensis. NCBI lineage: Eukaryota > Metazoa > Arthropoda > Insecta > Hymenoptera > Pteromalidae > Sycophaga > Sycophaga agraensis. The sequence continues at coordinate 4,979,272 of JACCIE010000003.1, forward strand.
TTTTAATATTTATTGACCTATTTCGTCCGCACTTCAATAAACCGATGGCAAACCGTTGTAATAGTTCATAAATTTCTTAACTGTTAATGAGACTATATGAGAGAACGAAATAATATTTATAACGTTCGTATATATTTAAAACATAACTCTTGAATCTCCAAAAGTTCATCAATTGACTGATTTTTCATTATCTACTTGATTCGAATATTACTTATAAAAGAAGACTTTTTTATTTTGCAATTCATATATTATTACTGATTAATGAAATTTGGCATAATTTTATTATAGAATAGTATACTTCATTTTTTAATTCATTTTTGATTCATAAAGGACAAGATGAATCTCGATAAATAAAATAATTATTACTACCATTCGAAAATAATTATACCATTCGTTTATTACTGTACCTAAATTGTGATACCTGAAAACAGGATACAATAGAAATTCTAAAAGTATATTCAGCTATTGATTCATTTACGTTTAATGACGCTTTTCAAAAGCGCTATATAATATTTCAGTACAAATTATAAAGTACAAAACAAACATTAATATAATTGTAATATTTCAAATTATTTATGATAACAGATGGTTATAATTTTTATAGTATGACAGTATTATATAGTTCCAGTCATGAATTTATGAAGCTTAATATATTTTAAACATCAAATTTGTATTAGGTTGTCTTAATACTCTTTAAGTAGTCATTTTTTATTTTACATATTAAATATATAAACTAACGCATTATTATATTTCCCAGTTTAAATTTGGAAACTTTTTAATAGCTTTGCACGCATTAAATATATATGTTTATATATTGTATCTCTCGGATCATCTATTTTTTATTCTGCAATTGGAATGTCGAGATACAACGAGTAATTGAGAAAATTCTCAATTTAATATTGTAAATTTGTTGCGATGCATTTTGAATGATTCGAAACAAGAATAACGTGTATCGCTACATTCAAACTCTGAATTGTTTCCCAAAAAAAAATTAAATCAAAGGTATGAAGTAAATTAATGTTTCAAAAAAATATATACTAAATTAGACAAAAGCACTTTTCATAGTGTAGATTTATTTGATATCATTAAAGTAATTTTTAAGATCTTCAAACTTCTGTGAAAACCTATGGGATGAAATAAAACTTTCTACTACCCAACAACACAACAAATAAGAAAAATCAGACAAAGTAAATATCCTCGCGGCGTTATCAATTAGCAGTCAAACCACACGACCACAGAGAGAATACGAATCTCTTTGAGGTTCACATTCAAACCTTCACTTATTCTAGTTTGTGATGCGCGCGTGCGGCAAAACTAGACGTCCGGAAATCAGGAAGGTTCGTTAAGCGTCAGCTTGGCCTTTATTTAGAATTGGGGTCTGCTTGGTAAATTCCTTGGTAGTGCGGGCGCCTTGAAAATTCCTGAATCCTGGCGGAACTGCGAAAGCTTACCCGATCACGAAATGTGAAGGACACTTCAAATCGTCATGCGATAGTTTTGTCTATACTTATAAATGCTTTGAGATTAGTTTTGTAATTTAAGAGTTCTACGGAACAAGCTAGTTTTCTAGATGTTTTTCGTGAGACGGCTTAATCTCGGTTTCTTATGATTCAAATTTAATTTTCAAAGAATATTTTAAGCAGAATATAGAGGAGAATTCTGTATAAAAAAATTCTCTTCAGTTGAACCGATATCTTTTGTAAAGAGATGCTCAATATATTTTGTATGTATGTCCAAATAAAATAAATTATAAAATAAATTGTACTCAGATATATAGTCACAATTTTGAAGATATGTTTATGTAGCGAAATTTCTTAGATTGGTATTTAAAGAAAATTTTATGTAGTACCTGTTACAATGTAAACATCCTATTGGTAACATGTAACCAACCCTATACTTCACTATACGCTCTAGTATACTTCTACAGGAGTTCATTCCTTATTTCGTTGAATGACATAGATTTTTATTATGCTTTTGAATGAACGAAACTGTCTCGTTAATTCAAAAAAATATCTGTACATTTTACAATAAACGTTGCGGTAATTTTATATTATTCTATTTCTATTCAAGTATTTGCGATATTGCTGTCTCATACTTAGTTTGAAATTCCGCTTTCATAATAAGAATTATTTGTTTACATAATATGTATTATTTCTATCGTCTCATCTACATCGATGCGTCTTATACAATACTATGCTGAACACTATACTTTATATGTAAACAAATGAGTTAGTGATCTTTAAAAAAAATTGGCCACCTTGTATAGTAAAAGGTAGCTTCAAGGAATAACATTTTAGTTCATACACGTTAAAACTCACTAATAACATAGTCGCGTACATACGTAGTATATTGAAAGAAAGGACGAACTAGTTATAGAAGGGGAACAGGTTTATGTCAATAGGACCTATCAAACCATACAGGGACGATATAAAGGAGTCAAGATCATTGAATTGAACCAGCAGGATGTAATTGTGTAAGTCTTAGTAGCAAGTATAATAAAAAACGTACGACAAATATAATTCGAGTACATATAACGATGATTCTAAATGATATTCAATATATCAATATAATTATGGATAAATATATATGTAAGTTAAGAATTATATTGTTAAGGAATATAATTTTTTCATACTCTATTATGCACTATAAAATATTTATTTATTGAATTTCAAATAAATATAAAAATGTGTTGTTTATCATTATTTTATAAATAATTAAATAACATGTAAGTTCAGAAGATATTAATTATAACCCATATACAATAATTATTTTTTCCAGTCTACAAAAGTGTTTGAAGGTTAATTCTAATATAAATGAGATGTAATTTAAATTTGGAAATGTTATTGTAAACAATCATAAAATTAAAAATCTGTTGTAACAAGTTTTGTACTTTAACGAAAAATTATATTATCAATACATAAATAAATTTAAGAGCATATATAATTAAGTAAAAGTTACATCTTAAATTTAATTAAAAATATAAAGAACCATTATTAATTTATACCAAAGAATTATTTTTATTGTATTTTGGATAAAAATGAGCGTAAATATAAAATATTTATAACTGAACATTTTTCAAGATAAATATCTTGTTTCGTGCCAGAGTCCCTAACCAATTCTAATAATGATTTCCTTTTCAGTTTTATGAAATCTTTAATTAGAATGTGCAATAAAGAATTTAATATCTCGGTAATAATTTATATATTCATTTATTTCTATAAGAGAATAATTTGTCATTTTTATAAAGGTAGGTATTTTTCAATGTTATATTAAATTATTATTCAGAGTGAAAATTTGAAGTATTCGCATGATTATTGTTCTAGATTTGGAAAATATTTTTAATTAAAGGAGAAAAAATCAATCGTTTTAATCGTAGGTAGTAATGAGTAAGAAACTGATAAAGTTTCAAATGATACTAAACGTTGGGAGTAGATAGAAGGGAGTCTGTTAAGACACCTACTAAATCCTCATCTTTCTTCTTATCCTTTTCTTTAGTATAACAGAAATAAATTCCTTTTTAAATGAAAATCTATTTCATATGCTAACGAGGGCAATTAGCCTCAGGCATTTTTCTTTGATTATAGCTGCATTTATTTAATGGGAACATAATTTTCACACGAAACGAGCTTACAAAATTTCAAGGAATGATACTTATCTTTCATAATTAATACATTTATTTTTGATCATGACCTAATAGGAACGTATAAAAGCATGATCATTTATTAACTTCGTACAGCGCCATGCAACTGCGACACTTTAACGTTATTGTGAGTTCTAACAAATGCGCTTCATTAATCCCTTGCCACTTTTTGCCCATTCGAGGCGAAATCCACTTTCGCACCCAGTGCGAGAGGTGAATTTTCAGAACGACTCGACTATAGCTGCAACAGGGACTATGCATGAATTTTTTTAAAAAAATGTTACTGTTAATCGATAATTTTCCTGCTACTATTTGAGTGTTTGGTGGCTGATCGCAATACGGAGTTGTGCTTTGATGCGCTTACACCACCTCACGTGCTGTATTCGCGTGAGTTTCCCAATCAAATCGATTCATGTCAATTAACGTAATTGCTCTTGCGTTATATTTTTAACCTGCTTTGGAATGTAACATATGCCTTAACGTAAAGAAGCGGAGCAAATGAAACATGTAAGTAAATTATGCGTTTCAGTAGTGGTATTATACGTAGATCTAGTTTTTCTAGTTTGTGTAATATTGATTCTATACAAGTAAATAAATAGGTAATTATATTGTCCACTAATATAATACAATATATAAATTAACTGTGAAAGCATTGAATAATCAAATAGATCTTCTTATATACATAGAAAATCTTTATACTTACATAATTTATTCATATTAATTGTATTATTCTTAACGCGTATATTATACAAGATTGCCTATGATCTAAAATCGTCAAAGCCTATTTTTTAGAATGTGCTGTGATAGTTATGAATAAAAGTCACTGAAATAAAAATAAAATTCAATTGAATTAAAAGAAACTACAGCTGAAGCTGATGTAATTTATAATGAAACTTAATTGCGATGAAAAGAAAAAATATAAAGTTAAAATATAAAGTGTAAAAACCATTATTAGAAACATTTTCTCTATTAGCATTTAGTAGCCCGAAATCATTAACTCTTTTTCCATTGCATATTCGTTTTATACTATTTTCTTTCTTTGTATTATTAAATAGGAACTAGTAAAAGCTAATTCAATCAAAATATATCAAGCATGAAAAATTTAGCTCGAAACTGACTCAACTAGTTTTATCAGTTCGTAAGCCAATAATCAATATTTCCAATACCTAGAGGTACATAAGTAACCAGAAATATCTCGATAGTAATTTTTTATCATGGATGCAGAATATAAAAAAGGATACATATCTTATATTATATTTATAATACAAAAAGAAATCACTATTTTTGCAGCTTAAAAATTTTGCTCATGCTATTAAAAATATTTTTATTTTTACAATTTTTTACATGGAAAGTACATTTAGAAGGTCCATTTTTTAATTTATTTATTTATTAAAAAAATATATTTTGGGTAATCACTGAAATATACAGAAAATTATGATCGATCTCATTTGATTATTTGAATGATTTAGTTCATTGGTTCATATCGATCAAAGGTATTTCATGTTAATGAATATATGCACCCAATATTTAGTGTCCTCAATTCTTAACGCTAAAAGGCTGACACTTGTGAAGGCAAATTATTCATATCATAAGTGTACTAAATATCAGTCTCAAGGAGTCACATGCATAAACTAGTCTAAGCAACGAAGCTCGAAATAAAAAGCTAAAAACTTAAATTACCTTTTTGCAATATAAAAATTACGACTTTTATTTGTAAAATAAATCCTTTGTAAGTTATTTCAAGCGGAAGAGATATATTATTGTAAATTTGATTAAATTTATTGAAATCATTTAAAGTCACAGTTATAAATGCGAGAACGTGTATAAGTCTAACAAATTTGATTCTGCAGCTTAGGATTTGCGTATTATGTACAATGCGAGGTTTTAGTGCAGTATTGCCGATGTAAATTTGAGATATTGTATTCCATATTCAACAGTACATGATGAAGCGTAAATTCAGTGATATACGTGTATAAACAGAAGTTACACTGGAAAATTTACTGCGTCGATATCCATGTTTCTTAAAATCTTATAAACCGAATGTAAAAAATTATTGAGAAAAATTCTACAATCCAACAACGATCATGAATAATTTATATTTGCAATTCACAAATCACCAAATAAACAAATAACAAATAAGACATTAACGCGTGTATCTTAACTGGAATCGTACAGAAAGTTATATCGGAACAGACAGGAGCGAACGAGATTCAGCTGGCCATCGCTTCCGCGTATAATTAAATCGGATGGCAAGGTGGGCGCTTAGACTCTCGGCGTCTCCCGTAACCTCCCAGGGAGAACGTGTGAGGGCAGTTTGCCGCACGCGCCCTTGTCATTATCCACACCGAGTTGGCTGGGTCAACGATCCTAAGGTCGCCTGTATCTCTCCCTTCGGCCGATTGGAAGAGTCCAGCGACCGTATACGCGCCTCTCGGAAACGTCCGCGCAATTATTTAGAGCGGCGAAAAGAAGCCACAGTGTAAATGGCACAGTGGATCGTAGGGGGAAATAGGCTGGTGAAGACGTCTATCGCCAGGGTCGGTGCTTTTATCGCGAGTGGAGTTTCCTCTATGACATCATCCAGAATCGTATAATGAAATTTTAGTTTGGCTTAATTGGATTACCGACTAGCGGCGTTTCTGTGAAATACGGCAGCCCTGTTGTTTCAAAAAATCAAAGCCGAAAATCCTGTAAACTATTCATGGGACGAGGATTTATTTGTGCTACGATAAATTACGTATATTTAGGGCTTGTTAAAATGTTTTGCATGCGCAATGTATTTCATAGAATGCTGTTACTTTCCGAAATAAGAATAATATTTTTATTATTCTAGAATTTTTATGAATAGAATTTATTTAGGATTTTTAACGTTATGCAAGACAATTTTATTACAACAAAAATTTAACCGTCCTATTCCATGAATCTTTTTTCACTAAAATAAAACAATGAGAATCATTCTATTATTTGCATGTTCCATCAAATGTCACGCGAAGATACGAATACCAACTTATATAAACGAATTCTGTCGCGAGGAAAGATAAAACGGTGGGAAATCAACTTTTCCTTCTAGCTAAACAGACGGAATTTTTCAAACAGAATTAACCTTAGACTGAGCGCGTGCGCTATCGCTTAAGCTCTTGACAAGGGTGGAGCCTGCACGTCAGCATTTTAATCAGAATTCGCACTATATCGTGACTTTTTCAATACTTGCGTTTGGCTCGTTGAAAAGCAGTCTAGACCTTGGTCCAGACGATCTTCGTGAATCCACGAGGAAAAGAAAGATTCTCTTGAACTTTCTACAATAAGGTGCATTTCCAGGAGACACACCATTGCAATTTACACAGTTTACCAGGAAAACAACGATCCCTTGCACGCAGTCAAGAGAAATGTTGTCCCGTATTTACGACCAATTGATTAAGCTATAGCCCTGTGGTATTCGATTACCATATCAATAGTACGTGCGGCCCTTGCATTTCCCACCCTCGAGTGTTCCTATGGTCCGTGGACGAGCAGAGCCGCTCGAAATAAAGGGGCGTTGTTTACATCCTCCCGAGGTTTCACCTACTCCTTTAGCACAACGATTCTCCCTGCAGCCACTTGCGCCAACACACACAGTTGCTTTGTCATCACGCTCCATTGGGATTCGAAGCACTCCATCACAATTCTGGGAATTGAGGCGGTTTATGATAGAGGCACTTTGTGAACCTCAATCGCGCATGCAGGCGGAATAATAAGGGCACCGGGGCCACACGTTGTTTAATAAAAGGACAGCGAGGGTCTCGCGGGCATATTCCTCCCTCATTCATTTGGATGGCATAAGCCTTGGGGATTTCAGAGATCTAAATGTTACCCGAGCGGTGTGGCGCAAACAGCATCTTTTATCGAGGGAATACTGGCTTCAATGGAGTTCATTTTTAAAAATAAATTTTACTAACGGATTGAGATAAATTGGATTTTTTCCAGTGCAGATAACTTTATCCTAGATCGTTTTATGTTTAGATATAGTATGCGTGCTTTACTAAACCTTGTATTTCAATTCATGTTAATTATTTGGATTTTTCATAAGAAGTTCGAAACAAGTGTTACCTCTTATTTCTTTTGTGGAAATCCATATTTCTTTGAAATCGATCATTCCATCGACTCATAGAATATTTATATGTATAACAATATAAAAGTAAAAGAAAAAGAATCTGACTTTACGTCTGACCGAAGCGGGCGTTTATCTACTGAGTCGTGCGAAGGGTTTTAGAGCATGGCTCAACTTGCAAACTTCAACATAAAATCATTTTTATTCTTTTCTTTTCTCAAAAAGCGGGATTTTCTCGTAAAAATACCAAACGTCTATATAAAAGAAAGAACTATATAGAAAACAGTAGAGAAGTGAAAATGAGCAAGGGACGTTAAATAAATGTATAAAAACATCAATAAATCCGGTAAAAAATTTTAATCTCTTATCGAACTTAAATTAGTATCACCTGCAGTTTGCAGCTGCAGTATGCTTGGGCAAAAAAAAATTACAACTCATGTCAAAGTAAACTTTGAAATTTGAGCGTAATTGAAATGGTTTTTCGGCCAAGGATCAAAGCGGCAAACAATAAAGCTAAGTTAATCCATCAATCGAAAGATAAATTACAGGGGAACAAAACGATATTGACGCTCGGGTCACGGGGCGGTCGCAGTAATCAACTGCAAGCACACGCGCTTAATTCAACCTCGCGGAGCAGCGCTCGTCCGGGCCCATCCGCCCAACTACTCGGGCGAGCTCGTTAATCCCTCGATTCCCGTCAAAGCGCCTCCGCCGAAAAGTCTCCGAAGCATTGCCGTCACGTCCGCCGCGGGCAGTCGATGTACACACACAGACACACCGCCGTGTCGTGGGAACAGCCGCGTACAGACCCCCGTCGTCAGACTGCCTCCCGTCCCACCTGGGAATCCTCCACCTCTCGTTTTACGTGCGGGCGAGGAGACACGCGTCGACGCCGGAAAGAAACCGGTGGCAGGGGGGGAGGGGGGACAAGATGTACCGCGAAGGTGAAAAGACCGGTTGAGCGCGCGAATGGACGTCCCACGCGCGCGTGATGCCATTAGGATGCCGGTCACGCGAGCGCCCCGGCCAAGTTCGAATTAAGTCGAATGTGTCGCCCGCCTATCGGCCCGCAGCTTATCGCCGAGATGACGGGAGATCGCAGATGATGCTCCGGGTTCCGCTGGAGCTTTCCTTTTCGATCTACCGCCGTTATATTTCAAAGTGAACGTGTACGGATTGATTTAGCGACTGCATGAATTCAACAGCTGCGGCAGTGCGTTAAAGATAAGGTAGTTGGTATTCATTCTGCGAGATAGCGGGTGGGTTGGTATTTGACCGATATTATCAGCAGATGTAGAACTAGGGTGGAGGGTCTGGATTTACTCAGTCACCAAGATTAAGAGACAGATGTTTCAAACGATTCAGTTAAACATTGTAATTAAATTGATTCAGGAAATATTTTTATACTTGATAAGATAGAATCTGAATGGAATACTATATTTTCCTAAGGTTTAGAAAGATAATATTCCAGTCGTTGTCCCTTTGGAAGAATGTCCGCTTGGGAATAGGTGAATTGAAGGTCTGTTAGGGTTCGCTGACTCCTTAGCTCCTGAACCATAAGAGGGATTTCAAATTGAGATTTATGTATACATATCCACCCTGCGCATCTTTGAAGAAAATTGTAATTCTATTTCTGCTTGAATTTTGAGATTAAATGTTAATAAACTAATCACTTAAGAAGTTCAATAGAAAGTTAGCATAGTAAAGATAGAAGCCACAATCGTTATTCTTTAGCTGTTCTACACTGTGCAATCACCAGATTTTTCCTCAAATGCAGTTATTAACCTAATTAATTATGCTAATAAAACATTTACATCTTTATGAAATTCAGTCATTCTACGATATGTAATTTCTGCATATTTACATTTACACAAACTTGCTCCAGAATTATTACTGCGCCCCTTGATAAATTTATCTTTAATGTTATGACGAGAATTAAGTCAGTCAACTCTAAAAAAACAGAATCTACTATCCAATATATGTAGTGTTCGTTCTCGTAGCACTATATAGTATTATGGATTGTTTTCATGATATATGGTGACTAGAATTAGGTTTTGCAATTAAATTTTGTACTCATACATTCTACAAGTAACCTTGATGGTGAAATAAGTGAATATATATCACATATTATAATATATGGCAAAATAAAAACGTGTAATAAATAGAACTAAACTAAATAATTAAGAGATTTGAGAATATCAAGTGATACTCTGCTAATAAATCCTTACTTAAATTTTGTACGAATGATTTGTATATTATTATTAACTATTGATATCATATACTATCATCTGCAATTTATAGTGTATATTTACTTAAATTAAGACGTGCAACGTAAAGCATCATTTTTAATATTTTGTTGAATTAACCTAAAATGTCTGGCATTAAGGAAACTTTGAAATAGTAGATCTGAAACTTTGTACAAATTATGCTTAAGAAGAAACAAGGCGGGAAGTAAAGTATTCGACAGCATCTATAGCTAAAATCTTTGAATAATCAAGATCATGATATACAAGGTACACAGACTTGTAGATCTGTACTTATTTACAAATTTTATCATTAAAAAATAAAGAAAATACGGGTAATATTTATATGTGAATTCTAAGAAACGAAAATTACACAGGAGAAAGAGAAATGGTTTTATGCAGGATTTAAAAGAAGGTTTTTATTCTACACTATAAGACTTTAGATTCAACGTAATCCACAGCTCCAGCATGCATTTACTAGCATAGAAGAGGGTATGTAGTATTACCTAGATCTGAAAAATTAAAAAAATGAGCAAGAAAAGATAGTGCATCAGGATTATTGATTACTTGAGTCGACGAAGCACGCATTACATATGTACTTAGTGCATATACCAAATCCTATTACGCTCGCTATAGCAATTTTTATAATGGTTTAGTACAGTAAAGGTAATTTTTATTTGAACTTAAATAATTCAATTCACATTGGTAGATTTGACTCCGTATATAGCACTTTGATTCTCATCTCACTTTTTGCAGGCTATTTAGTCAAATTTACATTCTTTACTTTCCATTTATTTCTATATATATACATATATATTGAAAAGTGACTCGTAAAGGCGGCCCCGGTATGGAGAAAGGAACTTGGAATTCAATTGAAATTGATAGCTCTTGAATCGCGGTACATTTTTATGCTTGTGCACACACGCCTGGATTTCAACAGGTATACCCTCTATAGTTCGAACGCCGCAGAACGTTAATATGCGGCTTGAGCGAGAATTTCATTACGAATTATACATTTATTAACAGCAATGAATATTGCGTTGTTCGTTTTATAACCCATCAATTCTATCTACAATACTATCCGCCGTTAAATTAAAACGAATTCGATCATTAAGAATTGTCACGCGCTCCGCTTGCCTGGCTGCTATTCATGCCCAACAAGCAAGGGAAAAAAGTGGAACCTTAAATAATAGAAAAAGTTTTTCGCATAATTACTCGAGCTGTTTAAAACGAAAAAAGGAAAATAAAAAAAAAAAAATCGTAAAGTCACGTTCGTAATTGAACGCAGGGTTTCGCTGATTCGTTTAACAGGCAGCCCCGAGAGCGCGCGACGAAGGACTCGCTATATATACGCCGGATAATTTTTCCCCGGCGCCTTTGCCAATGGAGGGAACAGGGAAACTTTTGGACAACGGTGCGCAAGCGGGTCGTACTATCTGCATCCGTCATCTCGTTCGCACCTTTCCACCCAGTGGGCGCGCCAGGGCGAAGGGGAGTGGGGTGGGGGGCGTCCGGCCCGCGCAGCCAAGTTGGCGCGCAGAAATAGCGCCGACCGACAATCCTCGGGCGTTTGCGCGCGCGGGATAAACTGGTGGCGCCGGGCGCAGAGGGCCGACGTCAGAGCCGGCGTTTGTACACACTGAGCGGCGATTCGAATCGATAAGCCCCCCCCCATACCCCCTGTGGCCCTTGGGCCGCGACGCATGTGCAGAGGGGGCGGGGGAGCCGAGCTGCCAAATCGATTTCCGGGTTTCTGGAGCAGGGCAGCAGCGCGCATGAGCGCGCGGCCGCCGCTTCCCAGGAGAAGAGGCGCGCGGCCTCTGGTCGATCGGCCGGGCGCCTGCGCCGAGCGCCGCGGGCGAAGATGGCGCCGCGCTGCCGCAGCTGGGAGGCGGCGCCCGGGCGGCCGGGGTAGCCTAGGGGGCCGAGGACGCAGCCCGACGACCCCCTCGGCCCGGCCCTCGAGTGCGCGCGATGCCGCGCGGCTGCTCCGGCCTCTTCCTCCTCGTGGCCGCCAACACCCTACTCCTCGCCGCGGGCTCCGACGGTGAGTTGACCTCGCGTGGCTCCTGCCTCGGGGGAAGAGGGCCCGCGACCTTGCCGCGCTTCCTAGAGCCGTCGCGAGGCTCGCTCGTCCGCGGCTAGCTATTTCGGGAGCTGATCTCGATTAAGCCTTTTCAATCTTGCTTTCAATGGGCGTGGACTAATTTTTTTTAGCAAAGGGTGTCCGCATTCGCGTAAGGTCGCTTACAGCGCAGGCATAAGGCACGCACGCGCGTGCTTGCTCCTTTTCAGCCCGAGTAGATGAATTAATAATACTAATTCACTGCAAAGTCAAAATTTGTATATCTGTATAGAGTGACGGTAGAATTGTGTGCTAGCCAAAATCCATTGTACAAACAAGTGGTTCTTACCTTCTCACTGTCTAGTAAAAATAGTATAATTTAAACTCACTCAACGTTAATACACGGTACAAATTATAAAGTAATGTTACCAATATATAAATTGTATAATAATGGCTTATAGCTCAAAAATAATATTTTTTAAGAATTTTGAATCAAATTAGTTTCGAACGGGAATTTATGATTAATAAGTTTACATAAAGCTTTAAAATTTTATTTATCTTTCAATTTTAGATTTGACGCGATAGTAATTCAATGCACTTTGCTTTTGTGATTGAATGTTGAAAAGATTAGAAATAAATTTTGAAAATTTATGATGTCCTTGTATAGGAAACATTTGCGTATAGATATTCAAATTCCTAGATCTTTGTTAAAATGAGACAACTTAAATAAGAACATCTCATTGTTTTCAGGTCAGTTAATGTCGAAGGAACATAGAACGCACGCGGCTTCGGAAAGAAAGGATGATTTATGGTGCTATCAATGTGATACCATTGGTGAAGGTGAGAGCTGCATCAACCTTACTGGTAATCACAGTTCTCTTATGCAAAAGTGCAAGGATGACAAACGGATATGCATGGTAATTGATATTGCACTATTTTTTCTGTAATATGAATGTTGAACGAATCATTTGAAATAATTTTTGTGATAATAGGTGAAACGATTTTCATATACAACCAGTACAGAAAATTCAACTTCCGTGCCGATGATGTGGGGTCTTGAGCGTAATTGTACAAACAAGTGCGAACACGGATGCATCGTGATCGGCGAACGAACTAAACTTTACGCATGTACTGCCTGTTGCGAAACATCCCTATGCAATACTGGTACAGGAAACGCCAACGACCTCGTAACTAAGGAACTCGAGTTCCTACTCGCCCTCATGCTCCAGTTAATCCTTGCTGCCTCTCTCTACCCATCGTGACATCTATAAAGTTTTTGTTTAGAAAGTAATATATTTATTGACTTCAATCTATTTTTTTCAATACAGTATTTTGTTTAATTTTTTATTTAAATTTGTACATCAATGAAAAAAATGGCTATGTATTACTTTGTTTTGAATTTATTATTACAAAGTACTTCTGTAGTATATGACTGCGAGAAATGTACCTGTAGAATGGTTACTAAGAAAGCTACCTTTCAGTCTTCCTATTTTTGAACGGTGGCAATAAGATAACACCAAAGTATTAAGAAATTAATATGATACAATATATATGACCACAAAATCATGTAAATGTCTATTGTAAGCGTTACGTAATTTTACAAAAACGAAATACAATTCTCTATATATTCAAAATATAATCTGTGTTTTCTTGTATATTCTTTGAACTGATTTGTACTATACTACTTATAAGTTAAATCATTATATGTATAATTTCTGTATTTATATCTTTAAATAATTTTAATACAGATTTCATATTCTTAGCAATCATTTTCCATGTTTAAATTCAAAATTAACTTGCAAAAGCTTGTAATACACTTTTATTTACTACACATTCAAATATCATCATTAATCCATTTTTATTTCTTTTTTTCTAGTTGAATGTACTATATTACATTATATATATTATTAGTAACTGATGACGGTTCTAAACTCTACGTTTAATATGACCAAACAAAAACCAGCAAAACTACTTAAATTTAACATTTTACTTTAAGAAAGTATTTTTATGTAATTCTCAGAAAATCAAATAATGAAAATTAGAAAGATTGCGCATTATTCTCTTCTTGAGGCTTGCAAGACCTTCTCTTGTCCCTGAACTTCTAGAATTTCGTCTCTTCTTTTAGAATCGGCTAACAAGATAAAAACTGTCTGACCATTAACTAATGTACTTCTTATTACCTTGATCCGTCTCATCCTTAATTAAATAATTCACTAGATTTGAAAGATTTGTAAAAATCAAACTCTCATTATCAATTTTAATTTAATAGAGTATTAAACTATTTTACTAAAAATATAATAATTTGTTATCTGAATTATTTTCATTTTATTTTAATCATTCTTCTGATTATTGTCGCTTGATACGATTGTACGCATTTTAATTTATCGAAAATACAACCGTTCAGCATAGGTTATTATGGAAAATAACTTCAGAATTATTACAGAATAAAAATATTTTCTAAAAGTAATTTATAAAATTAAAAAAACAATGACAATAATTAAGAAGAGGTTTTTTAATCGAAAACTCGTTACGTACTGCTGTCAAGACGAAAAGTTTTATAGGACAAATTCACCTCATCAAGTTGCGATTCTGTTGTGCGGTTAAACATGGTCTGGGTGTCCGATCCTCTTTTGCCTTGTTACGATACACAAGCGTACATCCACATATATTCTCTACAGCTCGACAATTGCCTTTGTCGCTGCCAGAATGCATGACGTGCTTGAGAACCTGCTTATTAAATGTAATTAAGCCTCGGGCACATTCGCAGAATTCTGTGAATAAGTTTTTTAGTTAATGAAATTCTCCATTCACAGTTGTATACATTTTTTAAAAAAATTTATTTAATACACACTTTTTTCAGTCTCTTAATTAATTAATGTAATTGATTATTTGTGTATCGAAATTTGTATTGATTGTTTTGTGTTAAATATTTATTGTTTTTGTGAGTTCCTCATTGTAAATCATAACAAATTATGAACACGCACATGTTTTTTAATTTTACACGAACATAAACATTTTAAGTTACATTGTATAAAAATGCAACATAAATAACTGAATAGCTACATAAATAAATATTATATAACGTAAGCTATGAAGAAGTTCAGTGCTAAATTCTTTATTCTAAAATGTTAGTAAATACTGGTAAAATATACTAGTTGTAAAATTATTCTTACAAAATAAAGTATTTAATTTAATCTAGTTTACTTAGAAAATGAAATGTAACATTAAAATATTATTTTATTTACATTACATTATTTATTCTATGGTTTATGCCAAATATTTGTTGAATAATTTTTCGGTATATAAAATAGAATATAAAGAATTCTACGATTGCATCACAATGTTTTCAAAAAGTATTGAATCTGAATCTTACTATATGAGATTTTATTTAAATCGTTCAAACAGTTTTATGGAATTCGTACCAATGATTATGAATAAAATTTTTGAAGGAAATAATGATGTATATTTAAATAGCTTGGATCAAATACAAAAAAAGTATTCCAGCATTATCGCAGATGAAGATTTATGTATGGTAATAATTAATACACAAGCAGACCTTGAAGAAGTTTTGCATAAGTTATACTTTTATAGAGTTCACGAAAGATGTGTGCTTTTTGTAACTTATGAATATCCAAATATGATTGAGCATTTGTCTAAGATTACCCGTCGAATATGGATTCATGGAATGCAAAGAAATACTGTCATTATGGCTATGTCTGGAGAAAATAATCGAAAAGACATTGTCATATATTCTTCTCCATCTTTTTCAATGGAAAATTGTAAATCAGGAAATTTGATCGAGGTATGTATACTGAAAAAACAGTAATGCAAAACGTATAAATTAAATTTATTTTTAAGCATATAGTTATTTACATTATAAAAGAAATATATTCTAGGCAGGCTATTGTAGAAATAAAAAACTTATTCAGCTCAGTGAATCGTGGTTCCCAACATCGCGCTACCTTGGTGGTTGTGAGATCCATGTTATAGTTTATCCGCCATTTCGTCCCTATATTGAGACGCGTACTAATGACCCACGGGGTTTCGTTGGTGCCTTCATTGATGTAATGTCTAAGCAGATGAAATTCAGAGTTAAATACTCATGGCCGGTTGAGTGGTCCGCTTTTGATAATCATACCAAGCAGAACCACATGAACATCGCTTTTAAATTGGAACCCATTCATGGAGTACCAGATTCCAATAGTTTTTTCCCTATAGGATTAGTAAAATTCGGATATGTGGCAGAAGTAACGGAGAGGCTTCCAATATGGCGTTCTGTGGACCATCCATTGGACCTGAAAGTTTGGGTTGTCCTATTGATTATGTTTGTATGCATTGCAGGATTAAGCCTCATACATAGAGCTTGGGATATCTCAGATTTGCTACTGAAAACATTTGGAATCCTTCTGGGAATAAGTATAACAGAATTCCCTATTGGTTTTAGCTGGATAATATTTCAGATATGTTATTTAGTACCTTCGTTCATCATTCAATTATCCTACTTGGCGGCATTAACGCATAACATTACTGCGCCTATAACAGTACCGCGTGTGCCTAGTTCTAAGGAGTTGGAAAAACTAAATTATACTATTTTGTGTTTTGAAAAGGGTAATGAATGGGCTAGTTCTCTTAATAATAATGAATCTCTTTTCCGTCGGTGCATCGAAAAAAATCTTACTTATTTTTATAATTATTATTATCCTGCTTTGATTGAATCGAGGCAACTAAATAAAACTTCGCTTGCTTTAAATTCTGATTTTTTATTTGTTAATAATTTTACCAATTTTTACATAATCGAAGAGCTGGAAACTACGCAGTATCTCCTGGGTTATCGTGGAATAGAATTTATGGAAGAAATGAATGGTATTTGGCAAATCCTTATTCAAAATGGGATTGCGAATTTTTTAAGTAATTTGCGTTATTGTAAAGCGTCAGAAGAATCGAACGAGTATACTCAAGAAATAGAGGATGAATTTATGGGATCAAATGACATTTTATTCTATGGATGGATTTCGGGATTAATTGTTTTCTTAGCAGAACTCATACTACCTTGGATAATATTTCGCTTTCATAAAAAATTGTTTTTATTTAACATCAAGTAATTTATATCGATTGTAATATTTGATATAATCAATATTTAATCTCTAGTAATCACTTCTATTATAGTTTATTAAACATCACAGTGGCAACTTTTGTTGTAAATCATTTATAACCCATCATTACCATTTAAAATTAAAAATTACTAGTCTAATTATAAATAAAAGAAAACATTGTAACATTAAAATATGTATTACACAATAATGTTTTTATCGTAGTACTATTAATTGCAAAATAAAATAAAGTAATGTAATAATAAAATAAAATTATACGCTAGTGTATTTGTACATCAATATAGTAATATATTTGACTCGTGATTTTTATGCTTGCTTAGATTCAAAATAAAGTTCAGAGTCAATTTCACTTATTTTCACTTCAAACGAATTACTATTCATTCAGAATATTGAAGATATCTGAATAGTTTTTCAAATGCTTAATCATTTTCGAATTAGTTAAATGAACTAAAGACATTAGGATCTGGCGCCTATTATTCCAAGCTAAACGATCCGAAATGAGCTCGATCTGGCCTACAGAAAAAGGTCCCCCGTGAATTTTTTCCACGATTTTTTGAAGCGAGGGCGCGCGACGGGCACGCGTCCGCTCCACCGAGCGGCGGCTAAAAATAGAGCGCACTCCGTTTCCTAACACCTCGGCGCAGCGCTACGACCGGGGACGGCGCTCCTCCTTTTCCCGGCCCGGCTGCGAAAAAGCTTCCTCAAAGAGGGCGAGTCTCGGAGAGAGAGAGAGAGAGAGAGCGCGCGGCGCGGCCAAAAAAGAAGCGGCACGAGGCGGGGAGTCGTCAGGGCGTCTCGGGCGCGCGCGAGAGATGGCGTGCGCCACCAGCGGCGGCGGCGGCGGCAGCAGCTGAGCGCGAGAACACTGACCGCTCTATGTCTGAGCGCCTCGCATAAAGCTGCCATTATTAGAATGCCGCGGCGCGCGAGTCCCCCGCACGCACACGCGAGCGCGGCTCGGGGCCCCGCGTGACGCCCCGGGAGCTTTCGCCATGTGCCGGCGGCCAGTCGCCTCGGCTGACGCGGCGCGAGCGGGCGAGCGCGCGGCCTAATTGCGCCGTAATTAGGGGACGCGAGAGAGAGAGAGAGAGAGAGAGAGGAGCTCGGCCGGCCAGACAGTGCGGTGGCGCTCGCCGCCAGACGGCCCGGCCCCTCTCTTTTATTTATTTTGGTGGCCGGCGATCCGAGAGGTGCGATCGCGCCCTGCCAAGTGCCTTCGCCCCCAGTGCACCCGCGACTATACTTGGACGCACCGGCTTGATGCCGGAAGGGAATATATACCGTGAAAAATGTAGGTTGCGCCGAGCGCGTGCCGACCGACCGATCCCCTGGATATCTGCTGGAGCCGGCAGTTGAGTGTCGCCCGCGAAGCCGGCCGGGACGCGGCCGCTCGGTGACTCGAGGCCCCTCGCTTTCCCCGCGGCCATGTGAGTTAGACCCGCAACCAGGAGGACGACTTTGCCCCCGGCCCTTGATTTCCCCATCGGTCGTCGCCTCACCGGCGCGTGTATCTCGCGGAGTGCGCGATCGGCAAGATCAGCCAAATGCGACCGCCCGCGGCGCGCCTCGTTCCTCGGAGGGGCTGTCCGCCCCTGCTGGTCCGGAGGACGCGATAAGGGGAGCCCCGCGAGCCGACGATGATCCTCCCCCGGGCGCACCTGATCCCGTTGTTGGTCCTCCTCCTCTCCCAGGCGACGTGCCAGCAGCGCTACCCGCGCCTCGTGCACCCTCGGCTGGTCCCGCGGGCGGAGCTGTCGCGCGACCGTCGCTCCGTGCCGCTCACCAGGAACGCGGACCTGCAGTTCGTGTCGCTGAACGAGTGGCTCCTGGAGACGCTGCCCAACCGGCGGCTCGTCCTCCCGGCGGGGCTGGCGGCCGAGTGGCCCGGCGCCAAGGCCGTCCCGGGGGTCGTCTGCGAGGCGAGGCTGGGCCGCGTCCACGAGTTCGAGGACGCCTCGCGCGTCCTCCTCACGCGCTGCCGCGACGAGTTCTATGGCCTGATCAGCCTGGGCAACCGGACCTACGTGGTGGAGCCGCTTCCTGGGGAGAGCGGCGGCCACCTTCTCTACGAGGCTGACTTTTCGAGGACGAGGCGCGACGCCGCCGCGTCTATGGTCTACGAGGCGAGTCGTCGCTACTACAACCTCACCGGGGATACTTTTAACCTTGAAAACTACGAGGAAAATCCCGAGTTGATTACCGAGCGCAACGACCTTGGCAGGAATAATGAGCTGGAGAGGAGGTTCGAGGTCCCGGCGAGCATCGAGGAGCCAGACGGTGTCGGTTACTTCTACGATAGGAACTGGGCGAGGGATAAGCTGCCCAGTAAGTTTTTTTTTGGCCAGCGTTATAATCCTATTTAATTACACTACTGCAAGCTGATATTTATTTACTTATTAGTTAGAAAAACAATGAACAAATACTCGCCGCCAAAATGGCTCGAGCTTGCAATAGTGGCAGATTATTCAGTTATTGATTTTCACGGATCGCGCGTTCAGCAGTACATTATGGCTCTCCTCAATATCGTAAGTACAACTCCACTTAGTCGCAAAGTATTTCGTTATCGTTTATCCAGTCTCGCAGATAATGGAAATAAAAGAATGAGTCAAAGTAAATAGAATCTTTAATGGTAGTGCGCTGAGAGAAAAGTTAAGTGGCTCGGAGATATGGTGAGAGGGAGGGAGAACGAGGAGATCGGAACGATTACCAAGTTCTGTTCTGGCCGCGAGGCTCCCGGGAAGTTTAATCGCCCTTAGCGTCGCGTTGATAAGCATTAGAGTTTCAAGCGCAAGATTCGCAAACTCGGCCAAACGCGATTTTATGGCTCGGTTGAATGCAAAGTCATTACTATGATTATATATTCTAATGCACGGTCGATTCTTATTACAGGTCAGTGCGATTTATAAAGATCCGTCTCTCGATTCTAACATGCAACTCGTGGTCACGCGCATGATTTTCTACACCGACAAGAAGGATGGCATGGTAATTATTCTTCTCTTTTGAGTTTACGCATTTGCTGCTTTCGCATGTAAGAGGATTAAACGTATTTTCCCCATTCATTTCTCGTTTATTTAAATATTGCTACATCTAAAAATTTCTCGTTACATTAGATTTATATAAGGATAAACGATGGCAAGAAACAACTCGTGTGGAATAAAAGATCTTTATAATTTCACAAATCAAAAAGAGAAAAGCATTTCAATTGCATAAGAGCTCAAGTGGACGGATTATAATTATTGCACGAGACATAATGCCACATGAAAATTGCAGTGCGCTTCAACGATGAAATACATTGTTTGAAAGTGGCCGCGTTTTCGCACAACAATTTAAAGTAATTGGCTTTTAATATCCCTGTAGCGGGTATGTTTATTACCTGGGTAAAATTTAATTTACTTCAATTTTCCTGTAGACTATAATAGCCGCTTGTACTCGGGCCGTTAAAAAAATTCACGAAAACCAAGCGTACGGAATTGGCGAAGGTACCGCGACCGTTAATTGTTCGCGTGCGAATCAATGCGACCGCGGCTGAGCTTTCTAACGAGGATCATGCATTAAACACGTAATTAAGAAGGACGCGGCTTGAGCGTAGGTGCACCAGGGGAACGCGCGGCGCTCCCTCGAGAACGTGAACAAGTGGAACCGGAAGCTCCTCGGGCTGACGAACTCGACCCACGACGTGGCCGTCTGGCTGACCCGGCTGGACATCGGCGGGCCCTCGGGGTACGCGCCCGTCTCCGGGGCCTGCGACCCGGCGCGCTCCTGCGCCCTTAACCGCGACGAGGGCCTCACCTCCGCCTTCATCATCGCCCACGAGGTCGCCCACATGTCAGTGGCCCACCCATAGCTCCACGCAAACTTGGCCGGCTTCGAGCGGTACTTAAGGGATTTCTTTTTCCGTCCGCAGCTTGGGCCTCTCGCACGACGGGGACAAGAACTCGGGCAACAGCTGCGCGAGGGAGGCGGCCCGGGGCAGCATCATGGCGCCGATGGTCGCCGCGACCTTCCACAACTTCCACTGGTCCACCTGCTCGAGGAAGGAGTTCCACCGCAAGGCCAAGTATGCAGGATGAGCCCTCGGCCAGGGTGGCTCGTAGACTGACCGGCAATTGCCTGATTGCAGGCACTGGAGCTGCCTGCAGAACCGACCGGCCACCGAGGACCCGTCGGGCGCTCGCGGGTCCAGCCCCAACGAGGTCTTCAGCATGGACGAGCAGTGCAGGATGGAGTTCGGCGAGGGGTGCGTACACATGCTCGCGGGATGCGCGCGCGCATAACCTCTGCGTCCGCTCGCTTCGGATCAATCGCTTATCCCCGCGCGATCACCCGCTCCAATTACTCTCTCAAGCGGCCGCGATCGGCCGGATCGGTTTTTCGGGGCAGAGGTTATCTGCGCGCCGGCTCGCGCAACACGAGAGCCGAGCTTCCGGGCGGTCGGAGGCTGACGGGGTCTCGTCTGCCGTAGGTTCAGCCGCTGCCGGAGCCTCGAGCCGTCCAACCTCTGCGCGCATCTCTGGTGCGGCCGGGCCAACGGCTCCCAGGCCTGCAAGACCAAGAAGGGGCCGCCGCTCGACGGGACGCTTTGCGCCCAAAATAAGGCAAGTGTTGTGGGGAGCGGGAGGCGCTTTGCCCGCGGGGGCTCGATCGGGTGGCTAATCGAGGGCCTTGCTGCAGTGGTGCGTCAGCGGACTCTGCGAGACCATCGCCTCGAACCGGGTGGACCCGGTGCGCGCCGCGGCCGACAACACCTGGGGCTCCTGGGGGCCCTGGACCGAGTGCTCGAGGACCTGCGGCGTCGCGCTCCAGTACCGCCAGCGAAAGTGCAGCGGATTGTAAGTTTGAACTCTGTCGCAATATCTAACTGTATCCCAAGAAATCCAAAAGTCGCAACTCGTTAACTTTGAATCAGGATTTATATTTTTTGCTTTCGTTTTAACATTCTTGCATATGAAACCAATTGAATATTACATGATACTGCCTCCATGACGCAAATGCCTTTAAAATCGAAATTAAGTCATAATAATCAGATAATGAATAAACGTACAGTTGTGAGGGGGACTCGAAGGAATTCAAGGTCTGCCAATTAGCCGCCTGTCCAGATAACGTGGATCTGCGGGCGCGGCAGTGCACGCGCTTTTTCGAGGACCACGCGGGACTGACCAAGAGGCCGTTCGAGGCGAACGGCACTTGGTTGCCTTTCGAGGCCTTCGACGGCTCGCCCAATTGTCAGCTGGTCTGCTACAGGCGGGACTCGGGTGAGATCTTCCACACGGGCCTCGACGTCGAGGACGGGACGCCTTGTTCGTACGGAACCACCGATATTTGCATAGGCGTGAGTCAACTCGATAAATAATTTTGAGCGCCAGACGCGCATTTAAGGAGGATTTACATAAATTTTGCCGTTATACTACAAACATTTGTAACAGAGTATGCATGATAGCTAAAAAGATGAAAAACTGTATTCAAGAACAATGCAACCCACCTAGGTAGATTAATTAACATTTGTATGTGTGTTGCACGAGCGGAGTATCAAGTACTAGTTCGGATCAACTAACCTTGCTTTAGATGCAGTAATATACTGATAGTGCACGATGACTTGCTATCTAGTTGACGCTATTCAGTGCACGTGAAGAAGTTTAAAGTTACCTATCTATTCAACTCTATAAGGTAGACTTTGCTTTGATGCCCAAGTATGCCTAACCTTGACCGTAGATTTTGCTTTTGTGAAGGAGTTTAAACTCCAGTAGTAAGTGAAAGTATGTACAGTTTACGTGAACTGGGACAAGCACGGCGATTTTTTTTTGTCAAAAAAGACATTAATTAACTAAAAAGAACACGCGCGTAAAAAAGGATCGTCTCACTTGCAGGGTTCCTGCCGATCGATGGGATGCGACGGAGTCCTGGGCAGCAGCCGATCAACGGACGCGTGCGGCGTCTGCGAGGGCGGCAACTCGACGTGCGAGTCCGTGGCCAACAAGTTCCAGCGGAAGCTGCGCCGAGGTACATAATCAAAGCGATTCCCCACTGCAGCCAAAGTGTCCCCGGGGCGTCCGCTCGCTCCCGGGAGGGACGGCGAGCCCCCAACCCACGGGCACCTCTTAAAAGTCCATTCGGAGTTTACGGGAAATTCGGATTTGCGTTGTCGCGCCGCGCGCAGGGAGTTATTATACGACCTCGCTAAGCCCCGATATATCGATTAGAGTTTATTCGGATGACAAGCCGAGGGGGATTCGGCCGGTCCTTCCGTAACTTTGGCAATCTCGGCTAAGGAACTGCGAGCGGCTCCCACCCTCCCGGGTTTATATCACCCCTATTAGCTACGGCAGGTTATTGCTTTCTCGGGGCGCTCGGAAGGATTGTGTTTACAGCTCGACATCTCGACCCCTACAACCGTGTTCATTTTATTTAAACGCCATTCGAACGCATGCGTCCGTATCAACGCTCGAATCGACGTCTCGTCCTATCCTACATAGCGTCCCCTTCCTGTCAGCGGCACTTTTAACGAGTAAAGAAAGAAGGAGTAAGTGTAAAAGAATGCCTTCGCGGTAACGCTGTAAAATAAAACAGAGACGACGCGATTGGCTGTGATACCCAAGTCCGCCCGCAACATCAACGTGGCCGTTACGATTCTCCTCACGGACGCCGTGCCGCACGAGGGCCACACGAAGATCCTCGTGCGGGACGGCCAGCGGAGGCGGCACGAGGTGAGCGAATTCGACGCCGAGGGCCGGGCGCCAGTTATGATAATCGAGGGAGCGGCCGTCCGAGTGGAGCGGCTCGAGGAGAAGTACGTGCTTCGCAGCCGGGGCCCGCTTTTCTCCGAAATCGTCGTTTCCGTAAGACGCAATTACATACACATGTGCCATACTTCTCCTATTTCTTCCCCGACTGCCTGCCATGCCAATATGGGATCTATCTTCTCGATGCAGCTGACGGCCTCGCGGGAGGTGGTGCGCGCCGGCGCCTGGATCTCCGCCTCCTCGCAGTACACGATGACGAGGTCGGGGCTGCGCGCGGCGAGGGGCCGCTACGCCTGGGTGCCCGGGGGATCCACGGGCACCTGCTCCACGTCCTGTGGTGGCGGCCTGCGCCGTCGTGGACTCCTCTGCAGGGACGAGGTGACGCGCGAGCTGGTCCCGCGCAGGCGCTGCCTCCTCACGCCCAAACCTCCTGGCCGTGAGCTCGAGAGGTGTAATCCCGCCAGGTGAGACGCCTGCAGGCTGTTTTTTTTTATTTTTTACGAAAAATTGTACTTGTAATCCTCCTGCGGATGATCTCTGTTTGTAGCATTTTTATTCTTTGCTGAAATGTTATTAAACGGTTTTGTTACTGTACGATTAAAACCAAATTCAATTTGTGTACCAACTTACAATAATTCTCCAAGTTCTTGTCGTTATTCTTGCTCCATTCTCTGCTATTACATTTGCACCGTGACGCTAATTACCAGCTATAGTTCTACGATTAAATTTAGCTGGAAGTCTAAACTGGAACAGCGGAGAAGTTACAAGTTGCTATTAGGAAGTAATACCGCCAAAAGGGCAGGAGTGAATCGACTTAGTTGCAAGTAGTATATACGAGGCCCTGTGTACGTACATCTGCCACTTTCGGATTTCAACAGACGTCCTGCGCGCGTCACAAATTTTCATTTAATTCACAGATAGATGTTATCCAGGACGTTGTATATCTAAATGCAAAGACTTGGCTAAAATTGTCTGTTTTTTTATTTGTTAAAATGATCTGCTAACCATTCGAAAGCACGCGTCGATTAAGATACCTTCCGTTTACAGCTGCGAGTACACTTGGCTCCCGGGGATGTGGGAGCGCTGCAGTTGCAGCGGCGACGGCTCGGCGACGGGCCGCCAGCAGCGGAGGCTCTACTGCGTCCGCGCGACCCTGGGCGAACACCAGGTGACGCGGGAGAACGAGCTGCGGGTCTACCGGAACACCGTCGCCCCGGTCAAGTGCCGCGAGCAGCGGCAGCCCGCGACCGAGCGCCAGTGCAGCAGGATGATCGCCTGCCCCGGCCGCTGGGTCGTCGCCGACTGGTCCTCCGGGGGCACCAGGAATCGCCGCCGCGGGACCGACTGAGGGAGGCTGTTCAAGGATTTCGCACCTTCTAAGTGAATTTCCCCGCCGAAGGGGGGAATTGACGGTGGGATCCCTCAGGATCCGCGGGCTCAAGTTCTTGTAGAACTTTCGTCGTGCCTTATTACTTACTGCTTTTCTTCTCTTGACATTTGTACCATTTGGAAACTTGTCTACTTCCAAATTCAAATGTTGAAAATTAATGTCTCCACGAGTTAAGACTTAAAGTAAGTTATCGAAGAAATAACTTTGAACAGAATTATCAAAATGCAGTTCAGTTAATAAACATTTAGACTAGTAAGATAAGACTGCAATCTGCCATTAGAAAACTATATTTTCTAATTCATTGAATATGGCGCATTTATGATTAATTTTATTATTTAATTAAAAAAATAATTTATATTGCAAAGTGACAGTTTAATAGTGTTTTATATTTTGTAAAATTATACAAACTGCGTATTCAAAGTTTTGTCGCTTAAAATATTTTTTATAACATAGTCTTTATGCCTTTGAACTTTTAGTTTAATTATTATTATACTTTTAGATAATTGCTAAGGACAAATAAGTATTACTTTATATATTGTAATTATACTGAAAGTAGTCTGGTGAACAAGGCTAATATTACTTAAGTAATAGTATAAGTTGTATTTATACGCGTTGTGCTTCATTGATTTATAAGTTTTCGTTGATTATAAAAATACTACACTGTAATTTCATACATATTTTTTCTGAAACTCTTGACAATAAATGACATTGACCAAGAAATATTCCTATGTTTAATGAACATTGGGATTCAAATGAACAACGCACAAGGTTTGATATAGTATTAGACTAGGTTTTATTTGTATTTGAAGTGTACAATGCATAGTAACATCGTTAGTGCTAGTCAACGCAACATAAGATCGACGCGAATTGAAAGAAAATAAAAGGAAAGCCAAAACGTATCTTCCATCCTTAACGCTCCTCGAGCCTTCATTGGGAAAATTAAAAAAAAGCACAAATAAAAGCAAATCGCACGATAAACATCTAAAAAATAATCTTTTGCGATTTCCCCTCGCCTGCGCGACACAGCTTTGTCACGCTGGAGCGAGAGGAATCAAAACGACGAATAGAATCTCTCCCTAAGAAACAAAATTCCCGACTAAACATTGTACAATATCTACGACGGATTAACGCACCATCAAATCGACGGCCCACTAATCGCCCCACTTCATCATCTAAAGATACACATTATTTTCGAGAAGATATGTTTTGACAGATGGCTCGGTGCGCGCAAATCGGCCGAGGGTCGAGTTGCGCGCCTCCGACCCGTGCATATATACGTATGCGCGTGTGCTTGCGTGTATTTTTCGCGCGTGCTCCCTTATTCTCTCGTCCCGCGTTAGTTGCACTCCGTGTTTCTCAGTGTGTATATATATCTATATGTTATGTATGTATATATGTATATGCGTGCCCCGTTAAGACATTTATAGTAACATGAGGAGACGGCAAAGCCGGCGCACACACGTGTTCTCTCTCGTATATAGTACCGACTAGAAGCTCGCAGAAACTTATATCTGTTTTTCTTTTCTACCTTTTTACTCATTTGCTCATTCCTCGCTTACCCGCACTCACTGCAGCCTTTCCTTATTTTCGTCCCGTGTACTAAAAATCCGTCGTTACGCCGAGAATAAATACATATATAATTATGCCTATTTTCAGGGCATATCCCTGTAAAAATATAAATTCATTTTTACAAACAGAAAAAAACATTTTTAAAGTTGCTATTGAAATAGAATAAATAAATACAAATAAAGTCTGTTTCACATTTTCCTAAACACATCTGTGGTTATGTATTACAATTGTCGTAAAATATTAGCGAAAAAAAGCATAATTATACATGATTCTTCTATAGGTATTTTTTGATACCCTTGTGTAAACTCCTGCGGCTTGCATGTCTTTGTCTCCTAAGTTAACACTCTTATTCAGAATAATTCTTGGCTCATCTAAGATAATTCGCTAATCGGTTTAAACGGTAGTATTGTCTGATTTTTGAACTACGCCGTGGAACCGACGCATTTGCACAGGAGTAAATAGTTCGGCTGCTCGTGCCTTATCGCTCGGAAACTATAATTACGCGAATTTTGATCATAGCTTACATTACATATGTTACACGCACAAAGAGGAGCGGCGAAAATCTCTATATATAACGTTTTGGTGCTTATAGCTGATTTTTTAATATCGAAGATCTTAAGTTTAAAATTTTGGTGGTACAAAATGAATTTTGATTTCTTTTCGCTATTTGAGTTATTAGGTTTTTAAGGAATTTGATCTAAAAATACTAATTAAATTTTTTACCAATCAAAATCTTAATTAGTATTTGTACAATAAAAGCCTCTGGGTGGTGCCGTCGTTGAGTATTTTTAATCGAAATTCAAGGAACAAAGATTTCCTTCTAAAATTATAACTTAAATAAAAAATCAAAATAAAATTTAACAATAACAAGCCATTAAAAATTCTAGACATTAACAATAAATAATTACGAATAATTAGAATCTTACATTAAAGCACTATACAATAAAGAATATAACATATAATTGTCTAAATACTTCAATATTACTTTAAAACTTAGTACTCTATAATAGCTTAAAATACAATTCATTAATAGTAAATAAAAGATTTTAAATAAAAATCAAGCATTATTAAATAAAAAAGACGGCTAGAAATTATTATTATCTAATAACTCAAATAAGCACATAATTAATTATCGATTTTTGTTGAAAAATCGATTTAAATATGCTATCGAATTATTTTAATCTGTTATATTATAAAATTAAAAAAGTTAATTTATATTTCCAAATAAATTGATTTATGAAAAATAACTTTTTGTACTGTTGAGTAACAAAAAGATTGCAAATTATTTGAAAATTGTTCCGCGATTTCCTTGTGAACTATTATGTTTTAGCGTTTTTTTTGTTATGAGCTATTATTGCATACCGTAACTAATTTTTAATCCCGTATGCGTATAGCATCAGCTTATTACTGTTGTTATTATTTTCACAAAGTTAATTATGTTCGCGCAACTTTTGCTCTGCCCTAAATATTTTATTTTAATTCTTTTTTCATTTATTTTTTTATCCGAACGTGTGAGCTTATATAGAGATATAAATAATGTTATACAAAAATACGAATTTGGGAAGGCAAATATCTTCAATAATAAAACACGTCGAGCGCATAATAAATCATTCAGTTCCGCGAGATAGCTTCTCTTGCATGAAAAAACTCCTTACAAGTGTCACAAAAGCAAATACCAATCTCTCGTTACGGAAATACAAAATTCAACTAAGATCAACGTACATGCACTTTATATTTCTTAGATTGTATTTCATGTGTCTCTTGCGAGTCTTCAATAGTTCGTTAATAGCAGCTATTATTTTATTTATATTATTGTTTATACTTAACAGTTTAGCGTATCGTAAAAGGTATAGGCTCAATGGTGTATAGTACTGAGCTTATGTTTTCAATCTCAACTTTTTAGTGTACAAATTTTCGGCAAGTGGTGTTTAAACCACGTTACCCTTACATTTTGATTTTTTCCGTCTCGCACATTTAATCCAGTCAGTATATGCTTCGGACGTGCCCGGTTATTTAATAAGAAAATGTACTACCAAACTGGTTGATAACAGATTTCTACAATATCGATACCGGACTTTTATATAAATTTTTATGAATTTTCGGAATACTTGTTACAAAACAGTAACTTTTATAAACTCTGTGGAATAAACAATGTTTATACTATTTTATTTAATTCTAATACAATTCTATTCATAATTACATTAGAAAATTTGATCAAAATTTTCGTTCAAGTTTCCTGATCTCAATTATGTATAAAAGTACTTGAAAATTTAACATATTGTTTACTTAAAAGTAAAAACAAATACAGAGCCTATTTATTTAACCAATTTTTTTGAACATTTTTTAAATGCTCTTAAATAAGGTTTTATTGTAAACAGGGTTCTGTATTTACCTTTATTTTTAAATAAACAATGTTGTATTAAATGTTGAAATATTTATTCGTAATTGAGTTTAGGAAACTTGAATAAAAATTTCGATCTAAATTATCGATTGCATTTATAAATAGAATAGTTTAAAAGTTTTCTGAACAATCTTTATTCAACTAGAAATTAATACAAATCATTGTTTTTCGACAAGTATTTTAAAAATACATAAAAATTTAATTAAGAGTTTAAAGCCGGTATGTCAGAACTGTGTTATCCACTGGTTGGTTAATAGATTCCCTAGGCGTGCAAAAGTTTTTACCTTAACCATAGAATGATGTTCTTTAATTTTACTTTAATATACTTCTACATTTATATATCCCAAATTGATATTGTATTTACTAATACAATAATTCTCAACATTAGAATTCAATTAACATTTTTTTCAAAAGATTTTTATATTCGATTACATTATTATCTAATGGTACAATACAAAATTGGTGAATCATAAAATAGATAGAGAAAGTATTGGCAGTCGGTAAGGTAGAAAACTGTCGCACCTCCTCAATTGTTTTGATAAAGCGCAAAAAAGTTTATCTGCTTATACGTTTACGTAGTTTTTTTATTTATATATTTATATATGTATATCGAAACGACTCTAAAACGTTATTATACACTACTTACACGTTAGCTTGTTAGCTTATTATAGCTTGAGAGATTCGGCATCTCTGTATTATCTTTACGATAATTATTTTAATTCTCCCTTCTATCTCTTTTTGGTAGATGCGACGTTTTGTATTTTGTAATATATAGTCTATATGATCGAAAAAGCCTCTTTTCGGGCCTTGCGCATTCTTCAAAGATCCGCAGTCAGCTTGTTTTAGAAGCGATAAAGGACAGCGAGAATCATCCTCCAATACAACGGTCGTAAGAAAAGAAAATTGGTGGAGTGCGTCTTCAGACGCTGCGGACGATTTACAAAAGAAATACACGATATATAAGACTCGTTTTGAGAATTGCAGGAAGACTGTTTTTTCTTTTTCATTTTATATAACGCTATGTACAATCGGTTGAACCCGTTCAGATGCGGATATCTTTCGATGCGATGGATTACTTGCCCTTAACCCTCTGCGATTCACCGTTTTTCCACGCAAATAACATCGGGGGTTACATCGAGCGTGAAAGAATATACCTGGAATTCAATATTCTCAAATCGATGAGAGACGTGAAGCAAATCATTTCAATTCAGCGGGTTAACTTTTGTCCCGAGGCTTCGATCAACGCCCCCCTCGAAAACAGCGCGTGATGTACAAATCTGACTAATAAACCGCGCGGTCCAATTATCTTTAACAAATAGAAGCTGCTTCAATGGAAAGTGCCCACCGGCGAAATGTTTGGAATCACTTGGACTCCACTGAAGGAGGAGGCTCGGGCTGCGACTTCCTCGTGCTGCGGAGAGAAGCCCACCTGACCGTCGGCTAGGCGAGCACATAAGAT
The DNA here is from genome assembly GCA_018906755.1 of Sycophaga agraensis. Lineage (NCBI taxonomy): Eukaryota > Metazoa > Arthropoda > Insecta > Hymenoptera > Pteromalidae > Sycophaga > Sycophaga agraensis. Next base: position 5,009,974 of record JACCIE010000003.1, read on the forward strand.
GCCCCCCTTCGCGCCGGTGTCCGCCTCTTTCTTAATCTTTGGATGAGGGTAAGGCTCGCTGGGCGGCGCGGCTGGCGCAGCCGCCGAGGGCGCTTGGTACGATGGCCGCGAGGAGACGCCGGGCAACGTTGAGCGATCGGCGCCGCTGCGCCGCCGGTGGGGGCGGCGAGGGCGACGACCGCTCGGCGAGTCCCTAGGAGCGCCTGATGCGCTCGAGGTCGCGGCTCGTTAGCCGGCCTCACAATCGCTCCACGTAGTTGCCGGGGAAGGTGCCGAAATAGCCGGTGCGCTGGGATGAGCCGACGTACCAGCCGTCATCGCACTTCTCCATCACGTAGACGGTGTCGCCCTCGTTTAGCTCGAGCTCGTCCTCGTTCTGCGGCCGGTAGTTGTACAGGGCTCGATACCTGCGGGTCAATGTTACGGCTTAGTCAACCTTTCGTCATCAGCGCGAAAGGTCATTTTAATCCACTACGTTGGTAAAGATTTTATTCAATTGAGTAGCTGTAAGCATTTTCGATTAAACTACCATGCACCTCTTTTTAATATTCAATGCGCGAGAGCATAGAACCGTATATTGTATCTTTAACATTTGACACTTCTTTTGGAATGAATTATCATGTATTGTTTCAGCGGTAATGCTCTATTGCTTTTGGTTATTATTCGTGAACTTCACTTTTATATTTTTTAAAATGTCAGTAAAATAATTCAATGCGCCTGTGAAAATGCATTTCATTTTTATAAAAAACTCAGGTTATCATTGGTTCATTTTTAATAGAATGACACTTTATAATTAAACAAAGCGAAAGAATAAATGCATTCAAGCAGATGAAGTTTAACCGGGTCAGATATTTTTATAATGTATACGTTCGGTTGACACATAGAATGATTTAGTGCCGCGGATAGTCAGCGAATTATTTTACTCTAAGTGAATGAAAATTACTATGCATTTAGTAGAACAACGATATTGTTCACGATATCTTTTGAAACAATACTTACGGAATAGGTTCGGAGTGCGTATCTATGTGAAGAGTTTCGTTAACTGGCGCTACATGCAGGTCGCTACCTCCTTTAGGCTGTAAAATAACGGTAACGGTAGATTTAATTAATCGCTTTTATTAATCTCTTCATTAAGTTTAGTGCTTGTTGAGCAGTGCTTCCGTAAACTTAATTCACTAATCGATGCACGCCTGTTAGATAAAGGCAAGTAGAAACTCACCAGTGAATTATAATAGGGCTGATTTGAATTAATATTGACCGGCAACGACGGCGAGTAATGATGGGATCCCATACTGAGCTTTCCGCTAGTTCCATTCGATATAAGGCTATGCGCAGCGGGTGACGCAATAGGTTTGTTTTGAACAGGTGTTTCTAAGGACAAATATAAACATATGAGCTTAGGCAGTAAAGGAAATCACGCATAATAAGAAATATTCTTATTATAATTCAACGTGTTATTGTAGCATGTACGAATTAGTCATTTCTACCATATAGGGAATTAAAAAAAAACTCACCAGGCCTGTGACCAGGTTCACTGATAACCTCTACGTAGGAAACAGGGAAGATTCCTTTCCTGTTACCAATTCGACCTTCGTACCAGTTTTCATCGACCCTCCTCGTCAGGCAGACAATCTCCCCTGAAAATATTAAAACATACGTATAAATTTTCAATTTGAACAGTTTAATGTAGTTCTCTTATTATATAAGCTTGTATACCTTTTGCTAACGACAATTCAAGATTTGTTTGAGCTATAAAGTTGAATTTTGCTCTCGCCTGGCCTTCGTAAGGTTTCTTCTGCAACGTCCTAATTTCATCGTATGGTATAATCTGTAAAAGTTGATACAGGATTACATTTATAATTAAAAAAAAATTTCAAAAAATGATGACAAAGACTGAATTCGTCATAGAACTTGAAGGCTATTGTTACCAAATAGAAATATGGGCAATCGCGAGCACACGAGAATTCGAATGGCTTTAACAAAGCAAGTGCGCCTCGCAATTTACTTTAGACTCTCAATAGTTCCGCTAAGAGTTTAACTCGAACTGAAGCGATGCCGGGTCGCGCTCACGCTTAAAGAAAGAGAGCCGAGTGAAAGAAGCTTCTAATCAAGCAGAGTGCGCGGGCCAGCACTTATCGATTCAGCTCGAGGGGTACAAAGAGCCGCAACACATCCGAGTGCCGGACCGGCGGTGGAGATGGAGCTGGAGTGGCGCGAGGGCCTCACGTACCTCGACGTAATTGAAGGGGAAGAGGCCGACCATGGCATTGTGCTCGCCCTCGTACCAGTTCTTATCCACCTGGCGGCGGACGAAAATCAGATCGCCGCGGCGGAAGGTCAGCTCGCGGGGCGACTGGCCGACGAAGTTGTAGAGGGCCCGGGCGACGAGCCGCGGCTCCGGGGTCGGCTCCTGCGACCTGCTCCGGTAGCTCAGGTCGTCCAGGAAGTCGTCGTAGCGATTCAGTGGGATTGGCGACTTTTGCGACGAGCTGCTTTGGAATTCGTCGCTTAATTTAATATTTGGCGAGCGTAGGGTGGCAGAAATGGGAAAAGTTCGCCTGGGAAAGGAGCACTCGCATTTGGATCCTGTTTTACGCCAGAAAACGTTACTCGTGTATGTATATTCGCGGCAGAAAGTTTTGTAGCTTTGTTCAGGAGCCCTTGGACTTGCCTCGGATTATTTATATTCAGTTAGTAAAGGCCTAGCCTATAAAGTGAATGTTTACGTGGCCAAGCTGTTCCTTGCTCAAATAAAAAGTTCAGAAACTTATTTAATAGCGTACCAGTGTCAATATACCAAGCGCGTTATTGCCTTGTCGCGAGCGCGGTGGAACGGAGTTCATTGTTACTACCACTGGTATTGTTATGCTTTAAACTGGCGTGCAAATTTAAATTGCGCAAAGTAAAAACAATAGAAAGACAAACAATTAATAAAAGAAAATGAAACGTTTACATAAAATCCAAATTTATTCAGTAGCTGTACGCGTAGAAGGTGCAATATTTCGCTTTAATTTTTTAATGGTATTAAACTCTAAATGAAATGGCAACAGCTGTAAATTAAATTTTCTTAATAAAATATAATTAGAGCAGTGCGTCAACTAAACTTGGCATCAAATAACCCGATCTTGTTTTACTGGTAAACACCATACCCGATTACGCACTTGGTAAATATTTATCGATCCCCAAAGGACCCCGAGAATAAATCAAAACGCATGTTGCACTTTGCTAATTAACGAGGGAATGAAAACTTCTCCATTCTTTATATTCAATTAAAAGCGAACAAAAATAGACTTATATTTTAACATCCGTACAAAAAAAATTTACATTTTTTATTCGCGAGCATATTCCAAATTCAAGCGAACAAAACAATGCTAAAAACTTTTTCAGAATTCGTGACCGAGAACCGCAAACAATTTTCCGAGCTCCAAACAATATACGTCCAAAATTTATTTTTCGCGCAAGAACCATGGAAATTCGTCCCCGCGGACCGCCGGGTGCACGTAACTGGAAACTCAGTCGCTAGGAGCAATTATCACGCGGCGTCATTTCCGCCGGTCGATTTATCGGTCGGCGCATTAGCGAATCGCGGCGGCGGTCGCGCGAGCAGAGCGATTCCACGGGTGGAAGGCAATCGCGCGTTGCAGCGGGGATGAGGGGGCGAGGTGGGGGAGGTTACTCTAGCTTACATGAAGTTGTCGGTGTGTCGGCGCGAGTCGATGTCGTGGAGCTCCTGGAGGTACTTGCGCCTACGCTCCTCCTGGTAGACGCGGCGCATATTCTCCGCGCTGCGCCGGGCCAGCTCCTCCTCGCTGAGCGCCTCCTTCGCCTCGGCGCGCACCGGCGAGCGATAGTGGATCGTCACCTCGCCCTCGACGTAGCGCCTCGGCGACTCTGCACAGGAATAGGCGCGATGTTACTCATTCGCTCGTTACATCATTAGATTGCGGCCAGGCTTTTCGGCCGCGCCAGCGGTTTTATGTGAGTTTACGCAATGCGAGGAGCGTCCGAGTGTACATGGATGAACGCCCGCTCGCTGTTGGAATAAGGTCGTTTACGTGAACTATGTGGTAATGGGTCATTTTTTTTTTCTGGATGCTTCCGCGGTGGAAAGTGCCACAAGAGGCAGGAATTTTTCTCACGATTGTTCCAGCATTTTCACGCGGATGTACTACTCGTGATTCGAATTCCTATAGTGGGTAAATGAAACGAAAGTTTTTCTCAGTTAGTGGGTTTATTTATTTGAGTTTTGCTCCAGGTTCGAATTTGTACTAGTAATAATTTATCAGGTGGAATCCGATGTTGGTAAAAGATTTTAATTTAATGGAAGTATACTTTATCGACTGTTTTTAAAGGTTGTTTGATATAAGGCTTTTAGACAGGCAATTTCTTTTAAATGCACTTTTGGACTTTTTGTTTTTACGGACTGATAAAAAGACTTGGAAGTCTCGGTCGAAAGCCTCACACCTAAATGAATTTTGTAGCAGTTTGTCAGCTAGGAAGAGAAAAAAGCAAACGCCATTTTATATTTATCTAAAAGTCGCTTCTAAAATTTTTTGTTTCCACATGATTGATAGCTCTGTCCCACTAGATGGGGTTCTCGCATGGTTTCTTTTGGTATTGGCTAGATAATGTTTTGCACGAACGTCATCGAATAAAGGAGAGTGAAAAATGTACTTTCTGCAAGATTCCGGATTTCTACAAAAACTCTTCCCAATGGTTTCTTTAGAGTATTCATTCTTTGATAGATGCACTGCAAGTGAATTACGATTAAGATTATTTATCGGTATTCGAATTAATTTGTTACATTTTGTAAATATCTAAATTCGTAGATATTTTTTGATTAAATTAAAATTGTTAAATTTTTTTTATATTTTTATCGAAAAACCTACATTATTAAAATATTTTAAATATTTTTTTTATTACAAATTTTCTTTCAAACATTGAAAGCATTTGAATTAAATCGGAAGTAACGAATCATTATGCATTCTTGAGGCTTATGCTCATTAACCAGTCTTTATAGCGCATGTACTTTTGCCGTGGCGCTTCCGCTGTGCACTCACATTATCCTGGAATACACAGTTCTATCATAAATATTGAATCAACCATACCCAGGACGTTCTTTCATATTTGTTCTTTGTTATTACACTAAATCGTTAATAAATGGTCAATTATCGCTACAAAATTATATAATCACGCCAATAAAAAATAAGTTATATATTGTTATATTGCTCAAAAAAACCATTTCATCTCTTTTAAAAAAATTATTAGGAGCAGATATTTTAGGATTAATGCAAAATACGTAAAATCTAATTATGAATTGTATATTTTATTTAAAGGATAACCGGAGGGAACCATTTTCGCATGATATTCATTAATGCTTGTTTAACGCGCATTTAAGTAAATACGTTTATTTATAATGCATTGCAAAATATTGTTATGTGATAAAGCATATTTTACATTCACGTGTACATACGGAATCAAATGTACAGTAATGATAACCCACCTCGATTAGTAAACCGAAAACGATCAAATTCACTTGGATGGATTTGCTAACTTTTTAGATACTATGATTACTTAAATTTTGTGAATATTATTGTATGTAGATGCTTATAAGTATGAATCCAAATCATGTCAGGTAATCATAGTACAGTGTCGCAATTACGATTTGAAGCAGATGCAAACAAAAAGATTTGTATTGCTTAAATTTGTTGTTTGAAGGAAATGCAATTTATCCACGTTTGTGTTTAACGGTTTGCCATGTAACGCAGATCTCTTGATTGGTTCGAATTAGCGGATTCGGGCCAAGAGAAAATTCACACGTGTACATACATCCGCTTCGTGGATCATCCACATCTAGATACTTCCGTTAATAAAGGACAACCGGAAATTCTGAAACTGAATTGCGGTTCATCTGTTCCGAAATGGTCAAAATGAAAGCTTTGATATCAGTAAATATTACTCTACACCGGGAATTAGCTCGATTCTAATGAATGCGCCTGATTTTCTTCAAATGTAGTATTTACTTTGTAAACTAAAATGGTACATACATTTAAAACTTTAACCGAAAATTTGATTGTGTTATTATTACATAGTAACAATCCAAACTTTCATGTTATTACTTAAAAAATTTGTTATTATTTTTTCAATTAATTATTCTAATTTAATAAATTATCATATATTGTTGAAAATATTGTACTTTTATTTCGTCGTAATATTTCGAATTGCTCAATAAATATATTAAAAATTTTAATGTTTTTGTTACTTTCACAATTTTTGCAGGCTCTTTGAATTTATCAAGATTCCTAAGTATAGAAAGGTATTTTGCAGCTATTATCAAAGAAAATGCTCACTCAAAATGAAAAATACAAAATAAAATATTTGCTCTTTGTTTGATCGCAATTACATGTTTCCGAATTCAAATGATGTTGTCTTTTTAACGAATACACATACATAAGCGAAGAATAAAAAAAAACTTTACGGAATACAAAATCTAGTTCATTTCTATTGTTTCTTAGTTTCACGGTGATTTTTATTAATGAATGCGCATGACTCTTACAGAAGATTCTTAAAATGGACACAATTATGAGTGTGAGTGTCCGTGCAAGAAAAATGGGATAGCAGATAAGTGACCCACATACACACAAGATCATTTAAGTAGTTCAACTACCTTTCTAAGGTTTCCGATCGTGACTTGTATTGAAAGCTGGGACGTAATACGATTATAATACGACTACATTTTAACTTCACTCTTTTGTTGGCTTTCCTTGGGCAAGTAATTCAATATTGACGTCAATTAAAAAGCTATTGTCTACGGACTACATTATGTAACATTTGACTGCACGGAAAATAATTCGATTGAATATTTTCAACGACTTTTCACTATACCAATTCATACATATTCTAGTATTTAAATTATGCACGTCATCGAACGTAAGATATAATACAAATTTTTATTTTTTACATTTTTTTCATATTAAATTAAGTTTTCACTGATAAGTGCATGTTTTGACCGTCTAGAAAAGATAAACACGAGATTACTTTTACTAGTGCAATGCACTTTAGAGTGCAGACTTTCATTTACTCTCCGTCATATATCGGAGAAAATAAGTTTGAGGAATCGATGACTCACGCAATTGTTTCATAATAAATTAAGTCGATTTATTTCGATTGAAAAAATACAAGGTTGTCTTATAATACGCGATTAGCGACTAATTGAATTTTACTGCGACTAGAATGGTTAAATAAGATATTTTGTCGTAGACATATAGAGTTGATTAGAAACTTACTGCAAATGTCGTTCTTTCGAATAAAAATACGATCGAGCGAAATACGATAAGTTAGTTTTAATTGAATTTCCTTGTTTTGTTACTAATTGAATTAATTCATTGAATTTAATAGTATTTGTTTTACAAATTGAATACAATTACTTAATTAGGTTGGAATCATACAGGAAACAATAATTGCGTGCTTTACTTTTTTACGAGCCGATCTACCTTTTTTAACATTCATCGAGTTCACAGACTCCATGTGAAAAATGAGCCAATTTTTCTAGCACGTTAAGTAGTACTTTACACGATGTTAATTCAGCCGACACTCTATATAAGACATTAAACCGAAATAAAAATGAAATGATGGACGAGCTTGTTTACGTACAATATTCTGCTTTGAATTAAATTGGTAGAGAGAAGCGGAAACGGATTAGAATGCCTACATAGAAGCCACCATAGAAGCCAGCCTTTTGCCCGTAATTATAATAACCCACCCGGAAGCCCGTAAGTCAGTTGCGCGACACTTGCGCGAGGAAACTGCCGAAAGAAACGCAATGGACGGTAAATTTTTGCGGGCAGGCGGCTCGGTGGCCCGGCGCAAGCCGCACAAATCAAGCCATCTCTCAGGCGGCGCGGCTCGGACGGAGCCGACCGCGGGCCCGCGGGCCAAAGCAAAATGCATATAAGAGAATGGCAATTACCCAAAGGCCTGTAAGTGGCCGCGGAGTCGTCGGGGCCCTCGCGGCCGCCCGGGCCGTAAACCTGTCGCGCGACGGCCATATTCTACGACGGCAGCCCTCGGAGGCCTGGGGGCCCGCACTGGCAGACGGCGGCGGCGGCGAGTCCCCGCGGCGACGCGCACATGACTGCCGCAAGCTCGGCCCGGCTGCGCCCGCGCGCCCTCGTATTAATAGACGCCCGCGGGGAGGAGGAGCCGGAGGGAAGGGCGTCACGTGGGCCGATTGATCGCCGCGACGGCGGCCCTCGCACTGCCCCCCGACCTGTGGCCCCGCGCGCGTAAACAAAACGCCGAGTGTCCGCGCGCGCACTCGCGCCGCCGCTTTTCGCGGGCTTTCGCGCAAGCTCCGCCGGGAGCGCCGGGTGGCAAGCGCGCGCAGGCGTTTATCGGTTGGGCGCGGGGGAGTGGGAGGTGCGGGTCCTTCGGCGGGGAGATATGCCGGCAGGCGTCGCCGAGGGGAGTCCGCTCGAGATTCGCCGGGAGATCGATGCGGTCGGGAGTTGATGGGAGCCGCCGCCGGGGAAGGCCTGTCGGCGATCACTGGAGCCAGTTGGGCAGACGCTAAGACGAACGGCGAGCTAACAGAGATTGAATCAAGCCCGCCGGATGAAAAAAAGTAGACGATTCCGCGATGATTACCCTTGTCAGCGAGCGCTGATCTCTATTACACGTCGGCGCGAGGCGAAAATAGAAACTGAAACGCGCTTTTTATAAAAATGGCTCAGCGTGTCGTGCAGCTTGTTGCGAATATTGGAACGATAAAAGACTGCATTGTACGTTCCCAGAGTTTTTTTTACCCCTATCCGCTGGTATAAATCTTCTTTAGAAAATGTAAGTAGGCCACTTGGTCATTAATACGTTTAAAAAAGGGGTGAGGAAGTTGATGGAATTTAGAGGAAAACTTATCTCGTGAACGTCAGGCGGCTCTTTATTTTTTTTAAGTTTTTGCTGCATTCGTCAAAACTTTTGTTCGCTACGATGTTTACATAGTTCATTAAACATTTTATGGATTCATAAAAATGAATAATGATCAGTTCTTAGAGAAAAATAGCCTTTTCAAGACTCGAAAACAAACGATTCCACTATACTTTACTCGTCCGTATGCGTTTCTTGATAAAAAATGCACCGTGTACACTCTCTTTATTATTACACTCTGTACATAGTGAATCAAAGACTTATGCTCATACTTTATAAATATTTAACCCATCCTTTTGAAGAGAACATTCGCAGTTTTAATGTAATGGTTGTTTAGTCGACATTCATTGTTTATAAGATATTACCCCGATAAAAGTAGAAATAAAAGTCCATTTCTTTTAATAAACGCAGTGCATAGCATAATGTACGAGTAAAATGTTATTTTCTTCTGACTTCATTTGATTTAGGAATTTTTTAAAAACTTTATATACCTTAAGAATATATAGTTTTGTGCGAATTAGTGTATAATTATATAACAAGTTTTTATTTAATTGATTTTATATTATCATTTAATCTTAAAAGATATTTGAAATTCCGTTTAACATGAAATTCATTTTAACATGAATTTTAGTTAAAATATTCAACTAAATAAATACGAGACTAGAGGAAATCTATGGTATAGAAAACAGAAAAACAGCAGAATATTCAAAAATGAGAAAAAAATAAAGAGAAAGAAAAAGTACAGAATTAAAAAGACTGCATCGATCTTGTTAGAAATTAGACTAAGCCTTTCACCGAAAAAGGCAAAAACTCTCTTTCTCTATTCAAAAAGAGGATTTGCAATTTTTTCAGAGGATTCTGGGTATCTCATATGGAAACGGAATTTCAGTCTTTGAAAAGAAAAGCGCTACCTCTATTTTAAATTAAGACCGTAATGCATTTTGAATTTTTAAAGGATTTTATTTAAATCCCCGTCGCGCAGTCCACGAAAATAATTAAAAATAAAAACGTCGGCACAAGTCACGCTCAGGCGATGCGTTTAAAAATTCCATCTACATAGTATGGACGTATGCCTACGGCTAACAAGACTCTATTAAACAACTTATATTAGCTCTATTGGCGAGAGACCAGTAGCCGAGCAATAAGGACAGACTTGACGACCGTTTGAAAAAGCAGGCGCATCTGCGAAGACGCCGGAGCGCCTTCACCTGCCGGGCAAATTGACCGGCTGGTCGAAAATCAAGGGAGGAGCCGAGAGGCGCGCACGAGGCAGCCCTCGCTAGGTATGGCAAACTCGGCGGAAGGGGGGGGGGCGGAGGGGGGAGCGCGCACCGGCGCGGGAAAACAGGGCGAGAGTGGAACAGGTGCTCGAGGGCCGCCTCGAGTGCATATATGCATCCCGCCTCGTAACCGAAGGCCCGTCGCAGCAATATAGGCGAGGGCAAGGCACGGGCGTCTACAAGGCGGCTCGTGCGTAATTGACAATCTCCTTTTAATCTATTAATCTCCCGCCCGAACGGCGCAGCAAGAAGTCCACTTGGGCTAATCGGGATACGGGGAAAGTTTAATGGGCCGACGGCGGGGTTCCTTATTGGTTTACTCGGCCGGGTGCTTCGGAGGGTGCGGGCGAGCCGCGAGTTTTTCAACCCGGCGCCCGTTCAGTGGCTTAGCCCGCGCGCCATTTTGATGAATTCGAAAAAGCAGCTTTCGATGCAGTCCGCGGCTTTCGTTTGCCGTGACGTTTTTCTTTTTAATTCAACCAAACTCGCTAATTCATAAGGGCTTTAGAGAGTGTTTCGACGCGGGTCCTTTGACAGAATTTAAACGAAGTCAATGTTGAATAAGCTTTTAAATGCGAAGAACTTTGTTGATTGCATTAAGCGGATTTGGCGATTATAAAATGCGATAAAGTGAATGCGGGAGATTTCGCGGAATGATTTTATTGCGCATAAGAAGATAGGGCATGGTTATTTAATTATATGTATTGAGTCTCTTTTCCTATATAAAGGGCAATTATTAAATCGGACTCGGTGCGAGTAGTTAAACATTTAGTTTTTATTTCATATGTTCACTTTATGCTTTGAAAGTTGTGACGGACGGCGTATAAAGGAATGAAGAGCTTCAAACGGCTTGAACATATCATCGCATGCTCATTCATTGGGCGGCGCGGTTAAAGAAAAATAACAGGAGAATCCAGGCTCGGAAAAAGAGAGCATGGCGAAATAAATATACACAGGCTTATAACAAAGACGAAAAGGGATGGGTCATTAAGCACGTTCCTTATGCACATGCAAAGGGGAAGAAGAATTTACTCGGCGGTCTATTATATAGGGAGTAGAGAGAGAGTAGGAGATTATCAGGTAATTGTCTCTTTATCAGTCTACTTGTCGGTACACGTACTAAGTGGACCGATGCATCAACGTCGGGCGAAAAAGTCTACGGTATCATGGACAACAATGCGTCCTAGCCGAGAAGATTTGCCAAGGAGGAGCTGCTGGAGAAGTAGAGCAGGTCATCGGGGGCACATTAGCATTGAGCCGTAAAAGGTTAAGGCTTTGAAAAGCGAAAAAGCCAGAGAGGATATAGGCGAGGAGGAGGAGGAGATAGGATCGCGCGCGATGGCACAGAGGATATACTGACTGTACGGTATCGGGCCGTAGACCGAGGGGAGCGTGGTTCCGGCGTCGGCCGACTGTTCGGCGCGGCGCGCCTCGAGGATGCGCTCCCGGGAGGCGGTGAGGGCGTCCCCGACGAGCCGCGGCGACAGGAGCCGGCTGCCCTCGTCCTCGAGGGTGGTGAGGTCCGAGCAGGACTTGTTGAAGGCGCTCTGGCCGCGCCTGCGGATCATCCGCTCGATCCGCGTCTCCCGGCGCAGGAGCCGCGGCCCCGCCGACAGCTCGAGGAGGCTGCGGCTGCTCTTGAGCGGCTCCTCCTCGGCCTCGGGGCCGCGGAACTCCCTCGTCTCGAGCTCATCGCAGCTCGCGTGCTCCCGGGGCCTCGGGGAGCCGGGCTTGGAGCCGCCCTCGTCCGAGGAGTCGGTCAGGCGCACGTAGCTCGCAAAGTACTTGGCGCCCTGGTCCTCGGCGGGGGCCGCCGGCAGGTTGGGCAGGGACTTGGGGCAGGCGTCCGCCTGGTCGAGCGGCCTTGGCCACGCGGGCCCGAGGGCCTCCGCCCCGAAGAAGGTGAGCCCGAGGGGCTTGGCCCGCGGCGGCTGCTTCTCCTCGAGGTCGAGGGAGTCGGGGGTGCAGCCGAAGTCGGCGCGCGACTTGCGGCCGTCGGTGCTGCTGCCGGCCGACTGGTTGCTCTGGCTCGTGAGGGTCTCGGTGCTCCCGAAGCCCAGGGCCACCCGCGGCTTGGGCCGCTGCCCGCTGCTCGGCGGCGTCTCCGCGAAGAACTTGCGGCGCAGGTAGCGGTTGTGCTCGAAGATCTCGTGGAGGCGCTCGCGGCTCGCCCGGAACTCGGGGCTGTGGGGCAGGACGTAGTCGTCGGGGCGCCGGGGCCGCGAGTCCTCCTCGGGCGGGGCCTTCCCCGCCTCGGCCGGCCGCCTCGGCCCGAAGTACTCGCGCTCGAAGGCCGTCTTGGGCTTCCACTCGCAGGGCTCCTCCTCGGGGTGGCGGGTGCGCAGGTAGACGAGGTCGGCGCGCTGGGCCTCGGGCATCGAGCGCCGGTGGACCGCGTGGCGCTCCAAGCCCTGGTGCGCAGCCTGGGCCTGGTGCCGGGCGCGCAGCCGCCGCGAGAGCCGCGAGAAGCCCCGGGGGTCGTCCGCGTCCTCGGCCGAGTGCCAGGAGGAGCCCTGGCGGCCCCGGCCCGCCCGCAGCATCCCGCTCCGCGTGACCTTTCCCCCGGCGGGGCCGCTCCCTTCTTGGCCTGCGCGCGCACCACAGGGCAGTGAAGGCGGGAGCGGAGGGGGCGCGGGCCGCTCCCCGAGTGCATTGACTCCGCGGGCGGCCGGGCTCGGGCCTACCCGGGCGCCGGTAAACAAAGCGGCCGGGGCCCGGACTCGGAGGCGCGCGGCGCGTGGGCGAGGTGCGCCTCTCGCGAGCCGAGACGGGACTGGCCGGCTCCTCGGCGGGACGCCGCCGCCGGGCCCCCGTCTCGAGGGGCCGAGGGGCCGGGAGAGGGGGACAATGGCCCCTTCCCCGGGGGCCCCCGGCCCTCGGCTGCGAAAAAGGGACGCGCGCGCCGCCGGCTAAAGCTCCGCGGCCTGCCCCACCTCCTCCTCCTCCTCCTCCCGCCGCGGCGGCGGCGGCGGCTTTCTCGGAATTTCGGCGGGCCCGCGGGAGGAGAGGCGCCGGGCGGAGGAGCGCGCGGGGGACTTTCGTCGGCGGCGTCGCCGGAGGAGCTCCCCGCGGGCCCTCTTTGTTGCCGCGGCGCGGCCCATTCAGCGGCCCCGGCGGTTCTCATCCGGCCCGTTCCGCGAGCCTGCCCCCGCCGATCGCCGATCCGCGATAGACCGGAGCCGGGGCCCCCCGATCGCGCCCTCCCCCGCGCCTCGCCGATTAGGCGGCTCTCCGCGCGCGCCTCGCTTCTTTCGAGTGCCGGGCCGCTCTGCTCGCGTCGCTCCATCCGGGCGCAAGCTCGCGAGTGTCCCCCCGGACCATCGGCCGGGTTTTCTCAAGCCGCCGAAAACAATCGCAGTGCGTACGTGTGTGTGTGTTCTTCAAAATTGGATCAATTAGGGAACTCCTGCGCGAGGGGCGTTAATTAGCCTACTTAAATATTCCCCCGCGATTTCTAGCACACTCCGCAGCCTCATAACGCGTGTAAAGAATAACAATTTTTTAATTGCGTCGAAAGTTTATCTCGCGAGGGAAATCTGATTATCTTGCTGTTTTATACCCTATATAGATCGTTGTTACGATCGCGAAAGTTTGAGGAATGGCTTTCTGCCGAGTTACGCAAGTCCATTTTTTTCTCTCTCTCTCTCTCCTCGTTCGTTCGGCTCCCGCGGATATATATGCAAGGTATCGAACTTGGTTTGTTACAAGTGTAACGGCTACTGCGAGAAAGTTGAGCAATTCGCCGGCCCAGGATATTAGAAGGTCTATCCGATTTTTGACAAACAAGGCTTTGCCCGCGTTTACGATCATTTGCCTACTACTTGCTCGATAGAAATCCGCAGGAATACAGATTTGAATAATGACACCGCGTGTCCTTTGCCGAAAGCGACTGCAAAAACCTTTTCGCAAACGTTATAAGCCGGAATGTACCCGGGAAAACTTTCTACTCGCGATTCGTTGCACATGTCCGTTATCGCGCAAAAATGTCTAATTACACAGCGAGACGATTGCAGACCGCGGAAACGCGTCGATAATTCAATCGGTGAAGTAACCACGTATACCGTTCGATCCTTAAAACCGAGAATAATGCTAACGAGCAACCTTAAGAAGCACTACAGCACTCGGACGCAGGGACCGTAAAAAGCGCCTACTTCGAATACGCGTTCGCGGGAGCGGCCGCGACGAACGTCACGACGACGACGACAGCCTTCTCCCCCCCCAAAAATAACTCCGCGGCCTATTTCGAGCCGTCCCCGCGTCGCCAGTAAATATTCCCCCCGCGGCTCCCCGATAAAGCGGGGGGGGAAAAAGGAGCGCGCGCACATCGGACAAAGACACGCTGCACCTCCGATCGCATAGCCGCGGGGCTGCCGCTTCAAAAGAGCCACTATGTCGCGGGGGAATAAAAAAAAAAAGAAGGCCGCTTCCGCGCGCAGGGCTCGATTATACCTCGGGCGTCCGGCCCGAGCGGCGCTCCCGGGAAAAAGAGCTCGCATTCCGCGGGAGGTCGGCCCGACAGCGGATGCGCCGGGCTATTTTCGCGCGGCGAACTTGGCCCTCCCCCCTCCTCCGCGGGCGCGATGCGGCCCTCCGGCAGATCGATCCGCGTAACTCGCACTCCGCGGTGAAAGCCCTTCTTCTTTTTTTTTGAACCCTCGCCGCTCCTTCCTCCCCTCGGCGGGGCGCGCGCCCCGGAAAATTGGCCCGCGCTGATCTAATTACGCGAGCGGCTGTACTTTTTTTTTTCCCCCGAGCGGACTGCTGCACCGGCGCGCCTGGCTGCCTTCTTTTTTCCGCGGCTGGGTAATCGCGCGGTTTCTTACCCACTGGGAATCGGGGGCGCGAATGCCTTTTTAACGAGGCGCCGCTTGTTGACGCGCGCGCGGAGGAGGATCGAGTTGTCGAAAAGCGGGCTCCGGCGGCCTCTTGGCGCGGGGGGCTTCGGCGGGGTCGAAGTCCGGGGTGGGCGGCGGTGCCGGCTTGCCAGACGGCTAATCAGATTGGACAAATTGGAGTATATTCATCGGGGGCGCGCGCGTCTCCGCGGCAACTGCTTCCTTGCATTGAGCGGCCTTGATGGAAAATCCATTTGCCGGAATAATCGAGTTTGCCCGGCGACGCGCGGCACGGCATATTCCGCGCCTCGGCCGCTGAGCGACAAAAAAAAAAAGTAGGAACTCCACGCGCGCTGAGTTACGCGGCTGAAATGCCTATACGGGCGGCTGCTTTTAACATGCTAATTTTCAAAGGGGCAAGATACTATCGCATGCTTTTTGGCGGTTAAAAAAAAAAGCGTACGTTACATTATTCAGGTTATAAGCGGGGGAATTAAAAGCGTGCGTGCGCTCGCGGCTTGGCACGTCCCGCGCTCCTCCAATGGGGCCACAATCACGGTAAACCTAGACACGGATGAACAACGAGTCACGCTCGGCGCGTCGAGGTTGCATCGGCCGATGAATTTTTCGAGGGCGCGGATCGATTGACAAAGCCGGCGGCGGCGCACCGACTTTCTACGGGCGCGAGGGCAACGAGCCTCCTCGCGATTAGCATCGGCCCAAAAATTCCGCGGGCTCGCGCAAAACAATAAGCCGGCTTTCCCTCGGCGGCGCGCCTTTCGCCCCGCGTCCTCCAATTAAGAGGAACAAAAAAAAAAAAGAAAAAAAAAATACACACGTCCACGAGCCACGAACCAAAAAAAAAAAACGTTAAAGAAAAGAAAAAGAGAAAACGGCGAGGAGCCGCGCAAGCTCGGGTATAAAAGCCGCGTGCATAATTGAGCGGCCGCGCTCGGGACTCGGCTCGCCGCCCAAGAAAACGGGCTTCGCGCGATTTCCCCGCCCGGCCCCTGAATAAACAATCGCGCCGCGCGGAAGCGATAATAAGCGGCTGATCCGCGGCCCGCGCGGCCCGCTCGGATGTGTATACACATACGCGCGGGCGCGCGCGACGCCCCGGCAGCTTCCGCGTGCGCGCCCGCTCTCCCACAGCTCGCGCGGGCCGCCTGTCATTCTATTCTAATGGGCCGCGGAGAGAGGCGCGCTTTTCGAGGGCGATTTCTCCGAAGCGCGCACGCGGCTAATTAATCCTGGCCGGGGGGAATAAGGCCGCGTAATAATTGGAGGGGGGAGGTGAAGAAAAAAATAAATAAAAAGAAGAAGGGGGTTCGTCCGCTTTTATTTCGGCCGCTCCTCGTTACGTATGTGTATATACAGGTCGGCCGCCGAGTCGCCTCGAAAACGGTATGGTTTCGACCTGGCCCGCTCGGGTGTAATTGCAGCGACAGCGGAGATTAGATGGAGCCGCCGCGATAGCGCCCGGGGAAGAAAGAGGATGCCGATCCTGCGGCTGCCTCGCTCGCCTTTTCTTCTTTCCTTTCGCTAACAATAAGGGGAACGGGGGAGCGGGCCGGCGGAAGGAAAACAAGCCCGCTTATCTTGTTTGCATTCCCGGGCGCTTCTCGCAAGCTCCGCGCTTTCCTAAAAGCGCAACGCGGATGTACGCGCGCCGGCTTGAAAAAACGCGGCCGGGCAAAACATTGTCACGGCCGATGTTGTGCCTCGGGACACGAGGCGGACGCAGGGCAGTCCTCGGGGACGTGGGCCGGTGACGAAAAACCCGGCCCTTCATTTCGCGCGGGAAAATTCGGTCGCCGAGGAAGCCTGTGTGCTATGTGGACGTCGGGTTACGGCGCCGATAACACGCCCGCGCGATATTGTTTACGCCGAGGCTTGCGCCACGCGCTCGATAAACCAAGTGCTGACGGTTTTATGCCGGTTTTTTTTTTTTTTTCTAACTTTGAAAAGGCTTTGCCCGGCTAGACAATGCGAGCGCGCGCCACGGTTCCTCCGCGAGGCTTATCTCCGCGGCGAACGTGGCCTAGCGCTCCTCCTTTTTATTTTCCCGTATGCTAATCCACGCACCGGCTCCAATAACGGATGTACGTGTGCGAACGCGGGCGGAAATTTTCACTCGTTGGGAAATGGAGAAACAAGGAGGAGCACGCGTCGGAGTGCGTTTCCTCGAAGGCGCACCGCTTCCGAGACTCCCCCCTCGCCGTCTCTCTCTCCGCCGGCGACAGATTTTCACACGCTGTCATTATCGCCCGCACGCACGCGCGCCCACGGGGGAAATCAATGCACTCGGGGGAAGGCCTTCTTTTCACCAGGCGTCATCACCGATTCACAATTACACTTTTTTTTTTTTCTCCGCTGCCCTCGGCCGGGAAACAAAAATAGAAAGCACTGTGGAGACGGGCCGGGAAGACGAGCCGTCGTCCTCGGCTCGCGCCTCGCGACTCCTCGCGCTATCGCCTCTATCCCGCGGCTGCGGTGCGCCGCCGGTCACGTGGTGCGCCCCGCGGCGTACACACGCCGAATCCTCCCACGCGCTCCGGGCGCCGGGGTGGGGGCCGCCTCGGCGTAGAGGCCCCCCCCACCCACCCACCTGGTAATAATTGCCCCGCGGGGCGCGTGTATACAGGGCCGATCGCCCGGCCGATGTACGTACACATGTATAATCCCGCGACCCTATATCCCGGCTTATCGCGCCCCGGAATTCATCTCGCGGCGGGGGTGGGGGCGCGTGCGCGCGAAGCTCGGTGTGTTTCGAGGTCCCGCCTGAGTCAGCGCTTCTAATTGCGGCAGAGTGTGCAAGGCTATTCGGCCTTGTGAAACGATTCCGGCCGATTTCGGCGCGTATATACTTTACCCCCGCGACCTAATGGACGTACGGTTGCGCCGGGCCGTTGGCCTCCTTTGCGTCAATTTGGGAAAGTGGGCTAGCCGCCCTTCTATAGGCTTCCAAGTTGTTCGGATGGGTTTGTTGGTAAATTGTGGTATATAAGGTTTTCTCCGAGTTGCTCGAGAGTAGCTTTCTAATCACCAAACGGGGGATTACAGTTTAGAGGACTGCAGTCGTTTACAGTTGAAAAATGTGAAACTCTTCAAAAAGCTGCCCGAGATTAGCAACGATCGTTTTAATGTCAGAGACATTTCATTTTATATAGTTTGAGTTTCGCCACTCCGCTTTGCGGCGTGTAGTTATAAAAGTTTATGAAGATTAGATAACGTACGTGTTCTTTGTATACAGAACACTTTCTTACACGAGGTTAACCGTTGCTTGCATCTTCCACAACGATTAATTACATTATTCATTTGACTTTCCACTAGTTTATTACTTTTCTGCACACGTGCAACTAGCTCATGAGATATTTCAAGTCATAAACGTGCGCGTGATTCATCGCCAGAGGACACTATGAGTATTTAAAAAAAACTATTTTATATTTAGAAAAGGTAGACGCTAAAGGATTATCACTTCGATAGGGAAATGCGTAGAGTAAATCTAGCGCATCTCCGGTATTCAAATGAAAAGAAAACCAGGCTTAAAATTATTAATAAAAGGCTTTCATTTCCTGGATCGACGAAGGCTTAATAATAAGTTCCACTTCCTCTTAATCATTCCATCCGTTCAAGCCCGTGTAACGGTATGGTTATGAAAATTACTACATACTCAGATTTAAACTATCACAAAATAAACATTTATTTTCGCAAACAAAAGAATCTTTTGTAAATCTACCTACGAATTATCAGTTTGGTAATATTTCATTGAATGACGGGAAGTTTAATCAAGGCTCCGAATAAGATATTTTTACTAACAACGATTGCCATCGGAGACGAAAAAAAAATTTATTGAAGTTACAACATATGTATGTGAATGTAATTGTAAATAAGATAAAATTTGTGTTAAAAAGGCTAATGTAATGTTTAATATTTCATTAAACCTTGATAAATTGGAATTTTCAACTATCGTGAAGGAATCCGGAGATGAGATATGCGTGAAACTATGTCTAGCGTATAACAATTACTTGGAATCATAGTACAAGTTTTCACATTTACTATAATAATCGACACCATAAATTAAATGAACACGTAGTTAACACGAATAAGCGCGCGTTAATAATCTACCAAATATGTAAGTACACATAATATCAGCTCTATTCGGTGCTTTGGGAACATTGTTTGTCCCGAGTGTGACCTCGAGCGTTTCGACTGACCCTAACTAGTCCACGCGATTTCTCCAAGGCCACTGGCTGGTTAACCTTGAATTTTAATTTTTCACCTGCGATCGATAGGCCCGCGGCCAAGTCGCAATGGCCGTTAGGCTCGGCCGGCCGTTCACGCAACCCGCGGCGAAATCCACTATACGTCTTATCGCCGGCGCTCGCGCAACACTCGGGCCAGTTGGAAGGTCCGGCGGAGGCAGGCCGCGCGTACGGAAGCCGCGGGAAGCGCCACGGCGGCCGAGATAAAAGAATCTTCCCTCGACGCGCATGCACAATCGCGCGCGTGGCATCTGGGCGGAAGATAACAGGGGGGGCGGGGAGGCGGCGCGGGGACGATTATATCCCATATCCGCGGCTCCCGGGCGCCGCGCAATTTTTCGCTGCGCGCGCCCGTGAGGCCGCTCGTTATCAGGGCCGGATAATCGCGTCACGCTGCGCACCCGCGACAACGACCGGGGGACTTTATACTCCTACTGCCGGCCGCGGGCTGACGGGGCCCTTTGTTCCGCGGGCCGCCCGTCCCTTTTTTTCCCTTGGCCACCTATATACACATATGTGTGTGTGTATACACATATCGAGTTATGGCTGTCCGCCCCCTCCCGACGGCGATGGTATCGGCCGGCATGACGAGAGCCTCCGGATTAGCCGCCCAGACGCGCGTGCAGCCTCTCCTCTTCGTTTTTTTTTTTTTGTTCTTCCTTCGTAAATTCAAGAGCGATTGGTTTGATCTTGAGGCCGGGCCGGGCGCGACCGGCGCTCAAGTGGTTTAACCTCACGTGGAAATTGAACGGTACTTTTTCACCGAGTTTAGGCAGTGCGGAGGTAAAAGTACTTGGGAGACTCGTGATTGATGGATCGTGTGTACATGACCATGTATCTGTGCCTGTGTCGGTGGTTAAATAAAGTAATTGTACGAGATACAGTAACATTGTGTATAACATAACTTTTATTGAACCAAGAATTATATTTTTAGTTACAGTGTACCATTGGCTTCTTTTTTTTTATTATCAATGTAGATTATAAGAGGCCTGTAACGAGCATACAATCCAGTGCCGCGCAATAGATATATAAATATATAAAATGACAGTAACGATTCTTATCTACACATATTTTAGACTGCTACGATTAGTATCTTTATATCGAGCGATTCTTCTTTTTTTTTTTAACAACAAGACAGCCGTTTCCTTTCGGACTCAGTACCAGCGCGCTCTTTCGATTCGGAGCGGCCGGCTTATCGGCGATCTGGGCCGCGGCAGCGCACCTTTGCCCACGACAGTCGCTCCCCCAGCTTCCCGCCATAAACCAACTCCCAATTCATACTCCCTAATCTGCGGTGCTCGAGTCCCGTTCGAGCGGACCGTTGGCGTTGCGCCCGCGGCCTCCGCTCGCACAAGCCTACGTGGAATCGACTGCGGCCTCAATCGGCCCGATCGCCCGGCCCTCGCAATTGCGCCTCGATAAGCGGCTGATTCATCGGCTCGCCTAGCGCTGACCGCCCCGAAGGAAGCCCTCGTGCTCCAGGGGATTGATGGGCCGCGGTAATCACCCAATGCCGCGATCTGCTTGCCCGGGCGGGACGGCCCTGTCAGGCCGGGGAAAAAGGGGCGGGGGGGGTGGATTGCGCTTTCGGCAGAGCCTCATGCAAATCCCCGAGACCCTATGCGCTAAATTAACAAAATCCGAATTGGTAATCCGGACGCCTTGGTCCTCCTTGTTCTTTATGAAGGCGATCTAATATCGACCCGAGCCTCGGTTCAATCTGATTCGAGAGCCGTGCATTATGGATGCTCCCCGCCTTTTTTCCTCGGGGCCGAAGTTTACGCGGCGATCGGCTCGAGGACGTCCTCGTGGCTCTTTGTGCAATTAGCCGCGCGACTGATTCTCGCTCGGCCGATCGGCCTGTAGGGAGCCTCGGTGCAGGATGTGCACCGATCGATCGTCGTCGAACATGAACATTCTCTGCGCGCACATATGCAAAGTTCTTTCTCGCGTGCTCTCTTTGCAGACAACCTCAAGCTTTTGAGCTGGTAATGCGATGCGTGACTGATTGCGATGGTCGCTCGTCGCGTCGTTCAATTGCTATTCGCGCATTGTTCCTCATTGAATTACTTTAATATTATTTGACATCAACGAGTTAGTGCGTTTAATATTCATTGGCTTGTATGTTATTACTTTATTATTGTGCTAACTTATTATATTGTTTTATTAATGTACTGCTATATTATTCTTCATAAATTATTCAAAATCATTTAAATTAACGTACGGTTATTGCAAAAGTATTATCAATTAGGGATGTTTAAAAGGAGTTAAATTATCCAAGTTATATGTGATGATTATGATATTAGCATTGCGAAGTACTTGTAGTTATTAAGTTATGTGGTTTCTTAAAACTAGCTGTTAAAAAATTCAACTCATTAAAATCAAACAAATTCAAATATACTTCTAAAGAGATAGAGAAATACGAAAAATACAAAAAAAAATACTTGTCAAACAAGAATCGTTATAAATGAAACACGGGATCAGTACGTTAGATAAAAAAACGTATTAATAAAAAAAAGTATAGAATTGATGGAGATGGGAGAGACTTTACCTTGGCGTTCGCCTCTGTAGTGTTGGGCTTTTGGCGGTGGCGGTGGCGGTGCATTCGTGTACTCTACATGGACGAACGAAAAAGGAAACAAAAAAAGAAAAAATAAGTGATACCGCTCTACTGCGCTACGTGACGGCGGCCAGAGTTTGAGTGCAAGGCGCTCGTTGCTTTCTCTGTGCAGACAAACAATCTCCCGGAGGCTTCGAAATTGAAATTTATTCACTCTTTTGCTTGCGTGTAAATTCTCCTCTATGAACTATTGGTACGTCTCCCATTGGCACTAGCATTACTATTTAACGCGATCGTTCACAACTTCACGTGGCACTATACACGCGATAGAAGAATGACATAATTGAAGAGATATACGGCGGCACGATTACGATCAAATTAAGCAAAATAATAAAAAAAAAATGTATATAAAATGAGTTAGAGAAGGGAGGAGAAAGGCCTGGGAGCGATCTAGGCCCTCGCGTCCGGACCTTCAAAGGTGACAACGGTGGGCCTGGCGCTGTAGGTGGGTATCGGCGGGCACCACTGCCTGCTCCTATGCTTGACCTTGGGCGGCGAGGGCAGGGGCAGCGGCGGCGGCGACGGCTGGTAGCGGAACCTGGGCCGATGCTTGCTCGGGTCGAAGGCCTGATTGGCGAAGACGTCGCTGCTCTGCTTCAGGATGGAGACCGGCGTCCTGGGGCGCACGGGCGAGGTGGAGGACGCCCGCGAAGACCCCGGACCCTTCTTCCTCGGCGGGCTGATGGAGCGCCTCGAGGGCTGGGTCGAGTCCTCGGACTCGCGCGACAGGTCGGCCGGCGAGGACAGCGAGCGCGCGTTGTCGTAGCGGCTGGGGTACTGGTGCGCCACCCACCGGCCGGCCAGGTAGGGCGCGATGTCGCGCAGCTCGTGGACGTTGGGCGCCGAGGTGAACATCTCCCCGAGGATGGAGGTCTTGGCGTCCGGCTCGAAGAGGCCGCGGACGCGGTTAACAGCGCGGCGCGCCTCCAGCTCCCGGGTCTCCTCCTCGCGGGCCGCGGACCCCGGGGGCTTCCGGGCCGCCGAGTCCTTCAGCTCGGCTGTTTTACTGATGACGTTGATGTGGGGCATGGCCAAGTCTTCGAGCCTCCAGGGCTGCCGGGGCACGGGGGACAGACCGCCGCGGCGACGTCGGCCCCTGGGGGCCTCGTACTTGCGCCGCAGCCAGGCGACGTCCGGGATCTCCTGGGGCTTGATGCAATTGCGCCGAGGGTCGGTGAGCTTGCCCAGGAGATTCCGCGCGAGTTCCGGGTCGCTCTGGAAGCGCTTGGGCGCGAGGCCGAGGCGCCGTCGGCCCCGGTCGGAAAGCTCCTCGGAGCTCTCGAACTTGGCACGCAGGCGGCTGACGGTTCCGTCGCGTACTAGCTTGAGGTAGGTTCGCCAGTACTTCTCGGGGTCAGGCGAGGCCCCGCCGCAGCCGCGCTGCCAGAGGCTCTCGAGGCTGCCGGACGAGTCGTATCGGCGCTCGGCGGGCGAGGCCGCGCGGCACGGACTGACGCTGCGCGGCCGCGGCGCCCACGCCGGGTCACGGGGCAGTGGACGTCGCGCGCTGTCGTCCGGCGAGGCGGAAGAGCTTCGCCCCCCGCCGCACTCATTGCCGGTTGTTTGTTCCGCTTTGCGGTTGACGGGCGACGCGGATCGCGAGCGCGATCGCCCCAGCGCCGGGGTACGGTACTGGCTCGCCGCGCTTTCCCCGAATAGCTCTTTCAGGTCGGCGAAACTCTGCGCGGCCGAAAGCTTGCAGGTAGCCTTCGTCACTCTGCGAGGGCTGCTCTGCTGCTCCTCGATCCTTTCATAAAACTCAACCTTCTTCAAGAGGTCTTCGCACTCGCCCGAACGCTGCACGACTGTGCGCACCGAGGTATCCGAACTTTCGGTCGCGCTGTCTACTTGGTCTACTCCTTCCGCTGACGTGATAGTCGTGGCAGTCGGTTTTTTAGACCACTCTCTCATAACCCTTTCTACGCGTTCCTTTTGTTCGGGACCATCATTGTTGGACGTAAGAACTAGAACAAAGTCACTTCGCTCTTTGACCTTGGAGTTATCATCACTAGTCGGTGCACCCATAGATGAGCAAGTTCTTGGCGAAATGCTTGATGTACTTTTAGCCATTGCAGCTGCCAGGGCTCCACGAGTTTCCCGGGGCTTGATCATCGAGGACGTCAGTCTTTGACTGACTTTCTCTAGCATTTCTTTCCCTAGTGACAGAGATAGGCGTTTCTTTTCTACCTCACTCATAGGTGATGAGTTTGGTACGCGATCTGATTGCGATCTCTCTAGACTAGAGACTCTACTGATAGACCCACTGCGCTTCATAGCATCTTTTTCTTCACTACGTCGCGTGTGATCGGATGTAGTCATCGAGTGACAGCGAACGAGCAAACCCAAACCTTCGTCAGCAGAAATATCTCTCTTTTTTTTCGGCACAATGATTTCATACTCTGATACCGATATACTCGATTGTTCGCTATCTGACATGAGAGGTTCTTTTCGATTTCGCTTGGGTCGCATCTTTTTATCTTCGATATTATTATTTAATGAATCTGGAATTCCATTACTTATAATAGCTTCTGTCACAGTAGTAATCGTATGAGATTCTGGGCTTTTAGATTTGATTATTTTTCTTGTAGGTACAGTATCGTTTCCGTAAATGTCATTTAATTGATTTTTTAAAGCTGTCACCTGTTCAACAGTTAGACTACTCCAGAACTTGTTACTTCCACCAAGACTTCTCTGTAGAGATGCTTGAATAGAAGATCTGTCAAAATCCGACTTTTCTGCAGCTTTTCTTGTCATCGTATTCGCTACATTAACAACAGAATTACCACGCCACAGAGGTTTGTAAGTATCTTTCTTAGCTGCAATTTCTCGTTGTCGCGTTGCTTCTAGTTCGCTTTCTTCATTTTCTAATTTTCGAAATTGTTCCCTAATATTTTCTACAGATCTTTCCTTACACCTAAGACTTGAATCTCCACGCCACTTACAACGATCAACATCTCGCGTAGAGAACAAGAAATCCTTCTCTCTTTGGACTAATTTTAATTTTCGATAAAGATCTTCTAATTCTTGTTCTGCTTTTTCTTTCATTCTAATTTGTTTCCATCGTTCATAATCGATAATTTCTTCATTTCTTAATCTTGGTCGAAGGTCTCCGTACGAAGTAGTTTTTTCAAGTTTTCCCATTCTCTCTAAATTTGTGTAAAAATCATACAAATCCTTGTAACGTTTAGACTTTTGTCTAGAATGAAGTTTTTCTAAAATATATTGTTGATAGTCTTCGCGATCAATGGGGAAATTCATTAATGAATTTGTACTTCTAGATAATGATAAATTTGATCCAAAATTTTGTTTATAATCGTAAATGTAATCCATTTCACTTGCACTTCTAGCTCTAGTTTTCTTAACGCTTTCACTAGCATCATCTGCATTATTTTGTCGTAAATTGTGGAGTTTTCGATTTATAGGAATTCTACCTGGTGACGGTGACGGTGATCGACGAACGCTCGAATCGGAATCCTCTCTCAATGTTTTCAAAGGTGGCTCACTCAGACTTCTCTCTTTTGTGCATTCTCGAGTCAAATCTGGACTTCTACCACGTAATGAACTTGATGAACCAAACTCATCAATCCTAAGTAAACTATCGGATTTATTAAATCGAGATAAGGACGCTTTTGTGCCATAGGGACTAGAGCTCCTGGAAGATATACTTTCGCGTTCCCAATTGCGAAAACGTGAATTAGATACTGGACGCTTATGAGCGAGATAATTACTTATAGATTTTAAAGATGGTTCGGACCTGTAACTATCGCTGTAACTTATTTCTTGAAACATTCGAGCTCGATCAAGTACTGATGTTTTCCGTAGTGGATTTGGTTGCGATGTAGTTAAAAGAACATCCCTTAAAAAGAGATGTTGAAAAAATGAATCTGACATAGTGGCTTCATGATGTTGTCTAAGAAGATCTACTGTTAAAGCAGGAGTAACAATTTCTGATCGTGACATACTTTTTGCTATTTTCATCCGTTCCAAACTATTTGTTTTGCTCGAATCTTTAGAATTTTCTTTGTTTCTGTCCCTTATCGGAGATGTATCACGTCGCTTAACTTCCTTAAGAGATTTTGTTCGACTACTACATATCGATTGAATCGATTCGGATTTTTTAATTGTTGATCCTTTTTTCTCTTTATTTTTTCTCTTCTTTTGATCGCTTACTTTTTCAATTATTAGATTCTTTTGCTTTAAAGGTAATGGGGAGTTTCCGTTATCTGTTGGTTTTTTAAGAATTTCTCTACCTCTTGGAGAAATTGCTACAGTTACTTTCAATCTTTTTTCATCTATCCTGAGTCTGCTACTATCAATTGCTGATGTATATGGCGCTGACGAACTTTTAATTACTGTTCCAGAGGATAACATTTTTGTGGATACAGTTTTTGAATGTTTATCTTTATCCTTCTGCCTTTGCAAAATCCTACGAATCTCAACTGGCGCAGTCAGATCTGCAGTGGATCTACTAAGTCTCTTGCAAGATTCTTCTTGCTCCTTCTTTGTTCTGCGAGTCTTTAAATCTTTCTTTGAAGTAGAGTTAGATATCTTTGCTCTAGATACGTGCTGACAAGTTTTGTTAAAATTTCTTAAATCTTTAGTTGAGCTGGCTAACGAAGATTTTGACGTTGATCGACCTATTGTAGATTTGACTTCTGGCGATCTCTTGATAAGAGGTATTTTTGGTGATCTGGCCACTGGACTAGCCGAGTTAGATATTCGAGATTTTGAGCAGACTAATAAAGTATCTCCCGAATTACATGGACTAGGAGACAAATAAGGATCCGATCTTCTCTTTCTTGTATCTAAAGAATAGCTTGAAATGGTTTGCTTGGTTACCGAAACTGGACTAGCAGATGAAGTTCTATATCCTTTGTCTCTACTTGATATCCTTTGTCTCTGAAAATCTTCTCGATCTTTTCTGTGCCTATCAAGGTTAGAGTTCAGTCGCTCTTTCAATAAACGTATATTTGATATCTGCTCTTCTATAAAACACTGTTCGTGTCTGGCACTATGATTGAGCTCGTTATCTAAAGATTTCACTGAGTTTGAGTAAAGTCTGAGGGTTCTATTAGTTCGCGAAGACTTCCTCTTAGGCGGCGAGGGCACTTCCCCACTTACAGAGCAAGGAATCACGGTATTCGCGGAGCCAATTTTTCTGATTGACGGGGGATTATAAGTATGCCTCGAAGTGAGAGTATGCGATCGTCTGGTCGCCGACGACGCCATAGAACTGACAGGAATGCGCGAGATGTTCATCGACGAGGTCGAAGATGCAGGCGAGGCTGTGGCTGAGCTGCAGCTGCTTTTCCTGTGAACGCGAATCCTCGTCAAAGTCGGTGAGATCGCAAAGTACTCGATCTCTGTATCGTCTGTGGACAGAGTAGACAGGTTTTCGACTTGTCCTCTTTTTATAAAAGTGATGAAGCTCGGAAATTTTTATTAGAGTAGTAGTGGGAAGCCAGTTCGTAAAAATCCCTATCACCAAAATCTTGTAGCCAAAAGGTAGAGTGTAATCAAATCGATAGATGGCTTTTTCATTAATCCAGAAGTAGTTCAAGCGTGCACTGGTCCTTAGTTTGGTTGATAACTGTTTTTTCTGATTGGAGTGAATGTACGTGAAGGCGACACTTGAGCTATATATTCTTGTGCATAAATAAGTGCAAATATGAAAATTGATCAAAAAACGTGATATCATAAAAGTTTTTGCGAATTTTTGAGACGTACCAATATTGATAGAGTGATAGATTTTAATAAAGAAAGATTTTTAATTATATCTGTTAGAAAAAACTTAAATATTTTAAATCAAGATAGTGGTCTTTAACGGTATCAAAACAATGTCAATTGTATTTCTATTATTTATTAAGTCAGAAAATAAAATTTCCATTGCTGTTTACATACAGATTAAAGATGATTAAAAAATTGTTTCATGAACATAAAATAATGGTGCTTAATGACTACTAGCTGCTATTTAAGTAAGTTGATTGAAAAATTACACACAATAAATGTTTTCAAAAGCTATGACAACTATAAAAAATAGTCTACGGTAAGTAATGAAAAAAGCTTCAGCCTACGATTTAACGATGAAAATTAATAAAATATAATTTTTAAAGTAAAAATACAGATCAAAAAAGTGTGCAAATAATAAAACGTGCATTTCAGGAAAATCAACTGCACGTAAAAAATGTAAAGCCATTTTCATACATTGTCTACAGGCAGTATTATATATTTTCTCTTCAAGCAATAAAATTCTGTTCTATATATAAAATAAAAACTACAATATTATAAAATAAATTAATTTTATGAAATTCCTACTGTGGAAGTCATGCTATATTAGTTAAATTTCTATCACCATATTATAAAATATAATAAAAGAAATTATTAAAAGAAAAGAGCTTGAAAAACGGAATTTTTCATCAAGCATACATCGAAGCATATATTCGAAATAAGTTTCTTCAAACAAGCATAAACTATCAACATTTTTCTTGAATATACTCTTAATGTATGCCATAAAATGCAGTAAAGCTTATAATTCAATGAAAGTCTATTGAACTTTCAATTGTTTCGAAAAAACTTACCTTTTGGACGTTCCGGTGCCGGTTTACGAAGACCACGAAGTGGAACGTCGCCACCTTTTTGAACAGTTTTATAGGCTATCCTCTGCTCAATGGGACTCAATGGGCTCGCATCCTCACGTCGACGGAAAACGAGCGTTGAATCACTTTCATAACCAGATTCCTTTAAAGCACTGAAATAGAGATAAAATTTTAGGGAACTTGAGCAATGATTTTTAGTAGTTTAAAGCTATCAGATATTCGATGCCTTTTTATATTTACTTCACGGTCATTATTAACGAAAACTTTGAAATTAAAAATTTTAGATGTATTTTACATTTTTAACATTTAATTAATCGAGTGAAAAATCAAATATTCTTTCTAGCTTTAGATACTTGTTGATTCTTAAATATTTAAATTTAATAATACTTACTGAGTCATGTACGATTTGGGTGAATGTGTGTTGGATTGTTCAAACGGCTGCAAAATAAATAGATGTATAAAATATTTGTGATAAAAATATTTTAATTGAGACCTGTAATATTCACACTAACACACGTGCTAAATTTCAGTAATGCCATATCACAAACAAATTATCTACAATAATACAACATCAATAAACTATTTTTTTTATGCTATGAAAAACATTAAGGTTTATTCAAGGTTTCATATACAAAGTGTGTGTATATTTAAATTATAATGGATATTGTAGTAGTGTGTTGTTTTGTGTATTTAATGGCATTACATTTGAATGACTGTTTGTAATTGATTGTATTTGAATATGTTGTTAACATACAGTGTTATTATACAAGCTATCGTATTATTATTGTTTGTTGCAAATTATTAATTTCAGCGTGTGCATTAGTAAGTTTTAGATGTATATAAAGAAATGATAAATACGAGGATGGAGTTATATACAAAATTTATTCATGAGCCTATAAAATATAATGGATGTAGGGTTTCTGCACAATCTACTAATGCAGCAGCATCTATCTGTATATTTACAGTATATTTCGCTTATTGATATGTCACATGATATTTTTTGCAACATGTAATTATTCATATCACAGGAATAATAACGTTTCTCTACCTACGGTTTCAGTGTAATATGTAAAGATTAAAAATATAATATAATATCATTAATTTGAAAGATGAATATATGTTCCACAGTACCAAACATTAAATAAGAGTTGTAAATAAAAATTTAGTAAAAACTAGAATTATTACTTTCAGCTTTAAAACGAGAGCAATAAAGTTCCGTAATCATTATCTTAAAAGCAATTAAGAATGATTAAAAGTTCAAGTATAAAAGTAGATGGTTTTATAGACTGTTGTGTAACCAGAGCAAAACTAAGAATGAAACCAAACGATAAAAACTTGTGTATTTTAAAAAACTAATTCAAGTAGTGTCTCGTTAGAAATTAATTTAATTTTAATAATACCGTGGATGTAATTTTTTGTAAATGAAATTAAAATCAAGTTGTCAAGAATAAGAAATAATATAGATTTAACGGTAAATGTAAACATGTCGGTGGTACAAAATCTAAAATAATCATATGCAAAGGATTTGACATACATCGACCCCTGCATTCGTGCATAAAATTCTAAGGCAAAGATGGAATGCGTTATTCGAACCTTGTACAAGGAAGTTGGAAAATCATGCTGGGAGCAGCTCTACGAAAGAGATGTAAATCAGGGCCAATGGACAGGGGTCAGCTGCGTCTATATAGTTAACGATCGGTGCTCAATGCGTATAGGTCATAACAATCGAGCTTAACGAGCTAGAGAGAGAGAAAGAGCGTGCGACAAACGGTGCTATAATGTATCGGGGCCCGTGCGAGGGCGCCGAGACAAGGAGCATTGGTGCGCTTCTATTGGGGCTGACCAGCAGTGAGTAAGAAGAAGAGGAGGAGGGCGCTACCGCGGCGTGGTTGGCGGAGGTGCTGGCCGTCCCGTTGGACGATGAGTTGGTCACCGAGGAGGAGGAGGACGCGGAGGAGGAGAGGGTGGCGGCGGCTGCGGCGGCGCTGCTGGCCCCCGCGGGGGCGGGGCAGGGCGCCGGGGGCTGGCCGCACTCGAGCAGGGGCCTGATGAGCCGGCCGCGCTCGGCCTCGCCGGTGCTGCCGCTGCGCGGCCTCCCGCCCGCCAGCTCGAAGAGGCTCTCGAGGAGCCGCGTCTGGCGCAGGCGCTGCTGCTCCTCGTTCAGCTCGAGGTCGCGCCGGATGAGCTTGGCCGAGTAGAGGCGGCCGCGCGCCGCCGAGGGCCGCGCGCCCCGGCCGCCGCCGCTGCGGCCCTCCCGCTGGACCAGGACCGCGGGCCACCTGCCCTGCGGAGTGGCCGGGGCCGGGGCCGCCGCCGCCGCGCCGCCGCGGCCCTCGAGCGAGCCGTTCTCCTCCAGCCACTGCTTCGCCCCGGGCGCCCACGGGAGGAGAGCGCGCGCGACGAGCCAGACAGGTCACATGTGGCCAGTGTTAGTTCGCCTACCGCCAGTAGGGCCTATTCTCGGAGGGCTTTGGAGAATTCTTGAAAGAATCGCCCGGCCTATCGATCGCGAGCCTCCGCCGGTCTGGCCGGCCCGAGGAGCCCGGGCGCCCGCGGGCGAGGAGAGCGAGAAAGTCCGAGGTGGCCGAGCGATTTTCAAAGATTCTTCAATTGCTTTTCGCGATCGAATTGTCTTTGTATCGAGTGGCTCTACTTCCTTACGACTCGACGTCGTAAGAATTATAGCAACGCTGTGCTAACTTGTAATGACTTTCACTTTATTAATCAATGCATTATTAAATTCAATGAGAACTCAATGTTATCTAGTTAATTCATCAACTGCTGCAAAAGCTTTAATTATTTATAAACTGCTACGCACACTGAATAGTTTTTAAATGAAAATGTACACGCTTGTGTCTACTGTCAAATTGATTCAAAGTCATTTTAATATGTACTAAAATCTTTGACTAAAAGGAATACATTGACATTTTACGTGTTACATTACCAGTGAGAATGAGAAATTACAAAGTGAATAGTTAGTTGAGGCGTTTCCACGCGTATAACACTCCAATTACGTGAAAGGTGTCAGTACTCAAAGCAAATTGCAAACGTAATTACTGTACAGTATCAAAACCCACTTCAGTTCAAAATCAGTTGTCTATCGATTGAAAAAAGCTCAAATAATTATTTTTGTTGTATTTTAATTTGCAAATTTTACGTTAACTGGTACTTCGATTGACAAAAGTAATTTCAAATGTCAGTGTTTTACTCTTCTTTATAGCTTTCACAAGTTCCTTAGAGGAAATACTGTAATTATTATAATTGCATGCTTTTATTCCAAAATTTTTGTTTTAAAAATTAGAATATTAGTATTTCTTTAAAACTTATTGCAATCTTAATGTCAGTATTTCCTCTTTCAAATAGATTCCAGAAAATATTAACACCACTCAAATATATGTTAGTATAGAAAAAAGTATAAGGTAAGTAGTAGTGAAAACTGTAAAGTAAAGTAAGTGAGCAAATTTGTTTTGCTCGTAGACGATATGTATTTTAAAAATATCGTATCTTTTTGAATATAAAATATAGCGTACCCTATCAAATATGTCCATGACCTCGTCCCACCACTAGAAAAAAGGATTAAAATAATGCATTACATAAAGCCTATTTTCTATATTGGTTATGAGTTGAGTAAATGTTATAAAATAATATTAATTAACTCAATTAAAAATCGTAAAACGAGAAGAAGCCATCTATTTAACCATAATACAATTATAATGAATACTACATATCTGTATAAATTCATATTAAATTATTATGTAGATTACATCTGCTGTGTAAGTATAAATTGATTTTAATTAAAGCGTTTCTACGGAAGCTAAAAAATAAAACGCAATGTACACCGAGTGGATTATAAATTAAAAGAAGTTTTGAAAATGTTATAAAAGATCGATTAACGGCTATACACAAAGTTAAATAAAAATGTTCAAAGCTCGCTCTGTAAGCTTGAATTTATAGTTTGCGTTATACGAATAGAAACAATAAATTAATTTTTGAAAAATCCCTTTTCGCACACCGCACGAAATCAAAAACCACAACAGAAACACTCCGCATAAACCAAGTTAATATAAAATGTAAGTATGCATATTTGTAGTTTAAAGTTCGTTTTATCGTTACCTTCCGCTTCGCCCAAGTGAGATCAGACGGCGGCTGTAAGAAAAGCCATTGCTACTATCATATGCAATACTCTCGAATTGTTTTAATTATATTTACTCGTTATGACTAGTATTAGTATAAATTATCGTAGGAATAATTATTAGAGAACATTATTTACATTTACAATCTACATAATCATTGTTAATTAATTAACTGTAATTAAATAGTGTCCTACATTATGAATAGTGCAAATAACCAGAAAATGTACTCAATCGACCGAAATTTTATCAATCGCACTACTTGGTTTCACAATCGCACAAAACCGTTACTCTAAATTGCTTCTCTAAAAGTTGCAAGGACACGATATAATATGCTCGCTTGCGCCTCGGTTCGCAAAACGAAATCCGCGATTTGAAGGTAACGCACGAAACCTCGGTACATATAGCGCGAAGCAACGCCGCCGGGGCGTCTTCCGCTCGCGGCGGCGATATCGAACGACCGCGAAACCCGCATCAATTAACAGGTGCGCCGTGCGCCCGGGCCGCGGCACGTGCGCGTACTCGCGCGCCCTGATCCGATTTGCAGAAACGAGGCGCCGCGGGATAAATTTGGCGCTCGCGAACTCTACGCGATATGCCGCGCTTTACGAGCGTTACACGCGCCCGGCTTAACGAGAGTTGGCGGCTTCTCGCGCCCGGGCCTTTGTTGCGAGTGTATACTTCCGATACACGCCCGCCGATAATTGCCACCGACTCTGCACGTAGAAGCTCGCGGGGGCCGATCCGGCCGCGGGGAAGCGGCTCGGTCGGTGCGTTCACCGGGAGTCGGCGTACCTCTCTGGTCTCCTTCTCCTGGATCGAGCAGTTTCCGGGCACGTAGTCCTCTATTCGTCCCGGCTGGAGGTGGTACGTCTCTGGGGAGTAGTGCCCTTCGATGCGTCCGGCTCTGAAAGTTTGCGCGTCATTAGGGTGAGTTAGCGGGGGCGGCTATCTGGCGCGTTATCGGTCGCGAATGTTCATTTTCCGTCGGGGCTCCACAAAACTTCCCCGCAGACCGGCAGCCCGGAGCTGTCGGAACTATCGACAGTAGGGCAAGTCGGCCTCCAAGATACGTACTGCCTGGGTAGAGTCGAGGTGGCGAAGTCATTCTCCTTGTTCCGCTGCCGATGCCGGCGATTGTCGAGGGTGGCCGACCTCTCGGAGTAGCTCCGGGGCTCGGGCTCGCTGAGGTAGCCGCTGGAGGTGCCGCTGTATCCGGTCCTCGTGCCTGGAAAATACGCAGAAGCACACCCAAGCATCAGTATTGATTACCGATAGGCACTGGCAGGGAGGACTGGCAAACAAGTCAACACTCGCTCGGCAATCAAATGCCGCTCTGTTTTAGTAATGCTGTGGGGATACGCATATTTTTTATGTCAAGTTTGTCAACGCACAAACAATCATATCCTCTGCATAGATATCCTTGTTCGCATTGTCCAAATACTCTGGCTGATAGCTGTATAAAGGGTATGCTTCAGGTATGCTTCAAGAGGAGATTTATAGACAGAAATAAGTTTCACACTATCAAAGAAAACACTGTATAACTCTATCACTTTTTAACTGAACATTCATCAAAATATAATTTATTCTAATACGATTAAAATGTCATATTCAAAAATTAATAACCTGAAAAATTTTAAAAGATTCAAGTTACAACAGTGTGTTTATCAGCAGTGTGATGTACGGTTCTAGCGTTATATTATAAGGTAATAATGCATTAGGTATTAAAGTGGGATATACTTTCAATAAGTACAACGTAAATTTCGTTTATAATGGATAAGTAAGCGCAATAAAAGATGGTTATAATGTCTATGCGTATAAATTGCCTGAAGTTCCACCATAGAGCATGATTTAGGTGAATTCTGAGAGCAGATTATTTGGCCATTTCTTTTTGATTTGTCTTTTGTTTTCGCATAAGCAAATACATGGTACGTAAGTAATTCATCGCATTTCCTAGATAAATGTTACTACACGAACACATCCATAAATATTGTTAGTGTAGAGTACAGTGTCATTCAGTCAGCTTCTGTACAGGTTGTAAGAGAGCATGATCTAGCTTACGTTTGATTAAATGTAATGTTTCCTAATGTAATAGCAATACAAATGAAATATTATCTTGAAAATAGATAAAAAAAACATTATTTAGTACATGAAATATAAATATAATACAAAAATTCGTCAGACTTCGAGCTGAAATAGGTTACATTACAAATAGAATAAATTAGTCAAGCTAAATTTTAAGTAGCAGCAGCCAAGTTAATATAATTAATAATGAGTTGCACTCCATGAGCTTAGCACATATTTTTTCGCACTGCCGCTTCTAAAATTCAAATAAATAAGTAATCACCTCGGTGTGGTTTGTAGCGGATGGTTACGTAGTCGTCTGTAAATACGAAACATTGACTCGCTTAAGTCTTCATCTTAATTTTTTTGAAATTGATTTATTCTGATATTATCATTTTGATTCTATTTTGGCAAAACTAACCGTTTTTAGGCGCGCGATGAAGGGAATCGTACATTCGTTTGTACCACTTGGCTTGGTTATTTTCTTTGACTTCCTGCAAAGAACCAGACCACTGTAGTTTCCAAAACACTTACTGCTTCAAATAAAGTACATACTTTTAGAAAAAACGAAAACTGCGCGTATGATTCAACTGATGAGAGATTCAATAAAAAAATATTTTGTAGATATTTTTTCGCATATATTGAACAAAATAAATATATGCTAAAGAGATTACACATAAATTTAATATCGTATTTAATGTGAAATTGAAAAGAGTATTTTTAGTGAAAGAAGAATTGAGTATGTTTTAATATTGATATTATTTAATATTATTGAAATATTAAATGAAATAAAAATATTGAATGGACTTTGCAATCAAAGGATTTTGAACAAAAGCTCTTACGCAGCTTATGTAAGATTTGAAACATGAAATTTAAAATTCAAATGATGTAACAAGATTTTGTACACATAAATTGTAAAGAACTCTACATGACAATGAATATTCATATAAGATTAATTAGGAAAGTTTAATCTTTGTTATAATTTTATGTTTGACTATTTTGTTTTTTATATAATTTAGCTTTGAATTCGCATTAGTGCATTTACTCGTATAATCACTAGGAATTATGAATATCCATATTTAAAAATGTTTAATATTCTAAATTTAAGAAATCTTTTAGCAGTCGAATAAGCATCTTTAACTCTGTTAGAGAAAAAATAGAAAAGAAGGAAATGAATCTGGATGAAAAAAAAAGTTGGGCAGCTTGTCTCTGTCAAGCAGTCGATGACTTACGGATCTCAGAACGATGGGTACGCCGCCTCTAGTGGTCGGACCAATACCCTCGAACTTGCGCGGCCCGAGATCGGCCATCTTCTTAGGGATTGCATTTTCGATCTCCGGTTCGCTCTCGTACTCCTTCTGCTTATAAACTGCTCGAATGTTCAACAAGTTTAAAAATTAACCCATAAGCCTATTCTTATCGTGCCGCTTTGCCTCGTTCGTAAACAAAGTTGGGGTACACGCAATAGGTGATTGATCGGTTATTGCGGGGTCAATATTCATCGGGCATTGCCTCCGGGCTGGTTATTTGCCCTTAGGGGATCGGTAAATCCGGTAGAAAAGGATCGGGATACTCACTGACTTCTCCAGGACTGAGTAGAGGCTTCTCCTCCCGGCGACTGTGTGCAATGTGATCGGTCTCCTCCAAATAGGCCGCTCCCTTTGGCAACTGTCCCTCTGCTCCAGAATAGAATCGGGTAAATAATAGAATAAAGCGAGACTTGGCCTCTGGCTCGTAAACGCCGATTCGCGAGCGGGCATAATAGTCCGTTCCGCGCAATTAATAAACAATTCCGAGTCTTTGAATGGCGAGGCGTGTCCCTAATTGAGCGAGGCAACCTTCAAGAGGCGATTAAGGCGCAAATCGAAAGCTCTTGATTGCGAATCCCCGAAAGCTCCATTCGAAAATAGTGCCCGTTTGATTTTTGTAATTGAGCGAATATCCACTCGAGCACGGAATACGAACATAAGTAGAAGCTATTAGTCTTTTGAGAGGCTCCAACGGCGCAGCGGCCCCGAGGCAGCCTCGGGAACTCCAGCTGCGTCCGCGGGCGCGTTCCAATTACGCTCGCGCGCACCGCAGGCTCGTTGAGCAGCGAAGGAAGCGGAAAAAAAAAAAATAATAATCTAATAAAAAGTCGCAACCCGCAATCGCGCGGACGGTATAACGAGGCAGCGGGTCGGGCTTACCTCGCGCCTTCTGCAGCAGAGTGATGGTTGGGTTCTGGGCCCTGGGGAGCCGCGGGGCCGCGGACAGGGCGTTGAGGCCCTGGGCCGGGGCCGAGTAGGAGTTGACGATCCGCGAGGTGCCGGACTCCTCGCGCCTCGGGGCTTCCTGCTGCCAAGGCGGCGGCAGCGGCGGCGCGGCCGTGGGCTCGGGCTTCTCCTGCTGCTGCTTCTGCCGGATGGAGCGGCCGTGAGTAACAACCCGCGGATTTAGCGCGTTGAAGAATCGCCCGGTTTGCATTTCCCGAGGGCGGATAGATACACAGCACAGGTGTATATCATCCGATCGGCCGGAAATATTTAAGCCCCGGGGTGGCGGCACTGCGTATATTACCTGTGGGATCTTCTTCCGGCCGAGGACTGGGCTCTCGAAGGCCACTGGACGGAATTCTTTCCTCTCCGGCACGGGACTGGGGCCCGCGCTCGACGGGGTCCACACCGCCGGAATTGGCTCGTCCTTCTCGGGCTTGGCGCGCTCCGGGCTCGGCTGCTTGGCCGAGTCGCTTCCCGGCGACCAGACACCTGCATCGCAATCACCATTAGGCACAAGGCTCCCCTGGCTCAAAGCCGCTCTCGAGGCGGCCTTTTTTCTTTTTCGCTAAGAAGTCCTAGCTTCGCGAGGCCTTGTCTTCCAAGCGACAAACGAGTGTTATCTCACAAAAAAATATAGGTGCACGCACAC
Source organism: Sycophaga agraensis (assembly GCA_018906755.1). Classification (NCBI taxonomy): domain Eukaryota; kingdom Metazoa; phylum Arthropoda; class Insecta; order Hymenoptera; family Pteromalidae; genus Sycophaga; species Sycophaga agraensis. Next base: position 5,047,593 of record JACCIE010000003.1, read on the forward strand.
ATACACACACACGAACACACACGCATACATAGTTAATAGGTTGGTTGCTCTTCTAGTCTCTCCGCTGAAGAATGCAAGTGCATCGCCCATAGTCAAAAAAAAAAAAAGTCTCACTCTACTCGTGCAAACAAGCCGTTCAAATATAAATGCAGCGTTAGAAGCGCTCGAACGGAGCCGTTCGAGTTGTACACAGTTGTTGTTATTTTTCCGGCAGGGGGGAGAGGGGCGCCGGGGCAAGTACTGCGCAAGGAGCAACCAGTGCAATGAATAAATACCACCGCGGGCGGGCCAGCGTCACATAAACGCCGAAAATAAAAGCGCGGAGCCGCGCGCGGGGTGGTGGTGGGGTGCGGGGCGGGCGGCCCAGCGACCCCATTGAGCCGGCGGCGCCACCTCGCGATTTTTCATCGGCCCAGTCAGGCGCACGCGGCCCCTCCCCCCTCCACCACCCCTCGAGAAAATACGCGGCGTCGCCCGCCAGGACGGAATAATTAGGATCTTTGGACTGTTGTGAAAGGCGGCGGGCGCGGGGGAATTTACGAGGTGGTGTCCGCCCCAGAGGCTTCCCCCCCCTGGGCTATATATATCGCGCGCCGGTGAATGCGCGCGCCGCCCACCCGCTGTACGCCCGCGCGGAGGTGCCAGAGAGCCGCTAAACTTGGCCCCGCCCGCGCGAGTCCGCGTTACATAAAATTCACGCGGCTTCTTTCCTTCGGGCCGGACCTGTTCGCCGATTCCGCGAACGGCCCCGCCGTCAGCCGATTGTTATCGTCGGGCGTTGGAGCCCCTCGTCCGCGGCGTCGGTGACGCCCGGCGAGGCGACGGCTCGGCCTTTGGAGTGTGACGAAACGCGCGTTTCCAATGGAAACCTCAGCTGCAATCGCGCGTTAATGGCTTTCAAAGATTTTCATGCATTTTCGACATTTTGGACGTGGTAACGAGTCGAGAAGGAGCGCCCAGCCAATGCTTTTTGACGGTAAAATACATTTGGAAAATGTTGCACGATTTCATTAATCCCGCGGGGGTTAAAGTGTACCCGTGAACAGAAAGTCAAAATCGCCAAATAATAATTTCTATCTGAAAACGAAACGAGATAGGTTTACATCGGTCGACAGTTCCATTTGATCCATTTTCAAACCGTCGACGCGAATACTGAAAACAAGAAAATCTATCTCGAGGCCGTCCACTTTGCGCGCGTTGAATGGGAAATTAGAGTCCCCCGAAGCCCGATTGCTCCTTTCTTTTTACAAAAAAAAAAAATCGGAGAATAATTAAAAGCCGATTATCCACGTTGCCATCGAACGTAGGAGGCAATCGTGACGAGGCACAATGACAGCGACGCATAGTAAACAAACGGGACCGTATGTTTCCGCAGTCGGTCCGAGCCCTCGAGATACCGCGCAAGACGAGGCAGATAGGGCGTAACGCGGACTGACGCGATATGATGTAAGTTGTTTCGCGGGCCCCCGATCTCCCGATCTCCGAGCAAACGTGCCGCCGGGAAAAACGCTTATCTCTCAAGTACAATAGCTGACGCGGTGCGATAGCGCGGGCGATCCGAGCGCGCGCAGTACCGTATCTCGGGCAGATTAGCGCCCTGGAATCCCCTTCGCGTCTCAAGTGGCGACCTCGGCGCCGGCTAAAGTAAATCATCGGCCGCGATCGGCCAAACAATTACCGAGCGCCGCCCGTAAATTTAGCCCCTCGGGGGCCCCTTTTCGCGCACACCGTCTATCTAAATATACGGGTCGACGGGCGTCGGCCGAGTCACCCTCGTGTATTTTTTTCTCTTCTTTTTCGAGCCGTCGACCTCCGAATAATCTGGGTTTAACCCTCCTCTACACCGCTGGATATTTTTTTTTTATTCGCGGGGATAGGCCAGATTATCGGGGGCGTTCCGCGGTTGTACGCGCCTCCTGCCTGGTTGCAGCGTTAGTTTTTTTTTTTTACAACCCGCGGGTTATACTGCGGGGGACGGCCCGCGGTGGTGACGATCGGCGTTCGATTCGCCGTCTGGAGGGGCACCTTTGGGGAGGCCGCGGCAAGGGGCTTGGGAACTCACAAGCTTGGTTACAGGGGATACACGCTCGTCAGGGCTCAGCTGGCCGATTACGTGTTTTGTTGTGCGCGGGAGCGTAGTATTTTCAGCCGCGAGCTGGTTGTTAGTTACGACCGTCTGCGCTTCTCGCCGGGCTATTTAGTGTTTTGTCATGAACACCGTTGCTTGGATTATCAACAAAGTGTGTTATATTTGCACGTATATTTATGCAACGAGAAAAAGTACAGGTTTCATTGAACACACGATCATTTACCTGGCTTTGCCGACGACGCTTTGAACGTCGGAGCAATCATCTCTGAAAACACCAAAGACGTTCACTGTTAATCACGAAAGTAAACTGCTTTACGGCTTAGAGTCCTTGGCTCGGATAGTTCTTAAAATTTCACTCCCGCGGGTCAACCAAGCGAATAGGTGTATTATTCTTTTTTACCCTCCCCCGACCTCGCATTGGGCATACGTGTGTACCTTGCTTCTTTACACGTATTTATAGAAGCTCGGCGGGAGGAGCGACTAAACAAAAAAAAAAGACTTGTCCTTGCTCTTTAGGAAAGCACGTGTTTTATGCCCGGCCGCTCGTATTTTACGCGCATCGCCTTTTTACATCCAGGAATGGAATAAAACGCCGGCATAACTCAAAACAAAAAGAAAAAAAGTGTCCGGGAAAAGGGAAACAAAAAAAAAAGAACAGCCTCGCGGAATCAGACCCGAATAACAAGCCCGAGAGAGCGCGGCATGAGATTCCCGGGCTAGGTCCGCTTCCTCCGGGGAAGGTCCGCGAGCACACGACGCAGCCAATGGCAAATGAAGAAGACGATAACGCGCGGCGCGCGCGTCCTATAAAGCAAAAAAAAAAGGCGAGAAAAGAAAAAAAAAGTCCCCCGGGCTGGCGCGCACTAAACCGGGGCAGGTCTCCCGCGCATCTCATAACTAACGCAATTTCCCGGAACGTCTAAAAAAAAAAGAGCACCGAGGCGGCCCCGGGATTCCCGAAGACCTTATCAAGAGCGCGCCGCCAAGCCAATATAACCCCGGCAAAGTACTCGCCGCGGATGCCTCGGCTCCCCCGCGCTACCGGACTACCCGCGGAGGGTAGACTCGGCGGTGGGTAAACACGCCGGGCGCGGCGGGCCCGGGGCCATCTCTCCCCGTCGGGGCTCAAAGCCGAGACGTACATTCGCGCTCGCGATTCATTAATAGAGAAGCGCACTTGATGACCGGGGCGCCAGGCCGCGCGTGACTCGCGCCCCGGAAGCACTCGGCGCCCACCCGGGGAAGACGGCTTCCGCGGGGGGTACAACTTTTTTTTTTTTTTTCTACTTCCGAGGGCCACTCGACCGACTGCTGCTTAACGGTTTCGCGCGCGCCCCGGGGCTTATGTGCGTCGCGCCGAGACGGACTCCTTTACCGAGCCGCCCATTCAGCCCCGAGATAATGGCACTTTTTTTTTTTTAAACGGTTATACGGGCAGAGTTATTAATACGCATCCCCGGCTGCGTTTAACGAGCCGCTGATTTATTTATCCGCGGCTACCCGTCCGCCTGTTTGCGGGGAGTATTTCCGGATTTCCCACACGGGCTTTTCTCCTCGGTGCGCCAAAAAGGAAGGAGAGAAAAGGAAAAAAAAAAAAAGGCAAATAATCATAGAGTCCGCGGATCGGGGAGATTCGGACGGTATAATCGCCGGCCCGTAAATCTTTTAACGGCTCTAAAGCACTCCTCGGATTGTTAAGTAGCGCATGCGTTAGAGGCCCTCGCGGGGCTTCATTAAGGGTGCATATAAACATTAATTCGGACGCGCGGCTACGAGGCGAGAGATTAATTGGCGGCCGAATAAAATACGGGCCTCCTCTAATCCGTAAATAGTGGGCGGGCGTTTCGCAAAATATATATTTTTAGGCGGGGCTCGGGCGGCCCGCGGCGCTCGCCGCCGACTCCGACTGCCTCTCCGCCGTATCCCTAATAACTTTTTAACGCCCAAATCCCGGGTTAATTTATCGGGCCGCTTTATCCGCCGGGGGTTTATATCGGATCGATATTTTTACGCGACCTATCCCTCCGCCCAGTATTTTTAAGCAGCCGCGCATACGCAGGCTTCTCCACGGAATTTGTTTTGGACAAACGCGTCCCCCGCTTCATTTTTAGACGGCGCGCACCTTTCGCAACGTCGAGAGGCGGCTCCCCTCTCGAAAAACTGGCTTTACATAATAATTCGCGCGTCGATCACAGCGGGCGGCTTTTTTCCACGACGACTCCCGCGTCCGCGGGGACGCACGCGCGCAGTAGGTAGTCGTTGCGCAAGGGCCGCGGCGGCACTACGCACTGGCACTCACTTTTCTCCAACATGGCTGTTGGGCACTCGCGAGCCGCGTTGGCGCCTGCGGACGGCGCGGCGCTCTCGAGGGCTCGGAGGCGCGCGCGCGACTGAGCCCCGCGTCGCCGCGCCGTTTCCGCTTACGTTTGCGCCCGGCGCCGCCGCCGCCGACGCCGACGCCGATCGCCGCCCGGCTCGATTTCCCAAAGCCCCCGCCGCCGAGGTTTTTTTTCCCTCGGGCCGGGTGTAAGAATAGGAGCGGGGAGGTCGCGGCCTGACCCCACCGGCGGATCTCCGGCCCGGACAATGCCGCCCGCATGTGGCGCCTCGTGCAAGGGCGCGGCTTGTTATCGAGAGTGACGGGGCCCATCGGCACTGGCCCGCCGGATTATCTCCTTCGAAACTTCGCCTGGCGATTGTTTCCCGCGCGTGTATCTCGCCCCGGGAAATTTCATGGAGATCCGGCAGATACACAAGGTGGAAACTTTACCCCCGGCGCTTCCAACTTTACGGGGCGATAGACTAACCCGGAGGACGGTTTATGCGTTCGTTTTTTTTTTTCGGCACGCCCATCGACTCGCTCCTCTCTCCGTCTAATCGCCGCGAGATACATCGTCGGCCGCCTCCAATCAGGGGGAGCCTGGCCGGATCGCGTCCCCGTATCGCCGCGCGATCGCCTCGACCTCGCGTCTCGGCGCGCGCAACGCGATATCCCCGCGCACCTGGACAATCAGAGCGTGAAGGGTATAGGCCGCGGAGGCGCGAGCACTTGCTCACGGCGCCCGGGCGTTTGATGATCGCGCGGGCCTTTGGCGGCCCGGTGATTAATGGCATTGGCCGCTTGCCGATTGCCCCCCGCGTCCCGCGGTTATTAATGGAGCCGCCGCGTTTCGAGGACCGCGGAGTTTTTTTTTCTGTGTCGCCGCGTCTTCCCAATTAATATGCGGGGCGTGTACCTGGCGTAGCGCTCACTTGTAATGAACTCTACAAATTAGTCCCTATAGAAATTTACTGGGGCTCTCCAACCAATATTTAATTACAAAGTGTAGTGTTTCAAGTTTCATTAACGTTACATAACTAGCAACAAACATTTATTAGATTATTAAATTTGATCCAAGCGGCATCCACGAGCGGCAAGTGATTTGCTAATTTTGAAAGGCTACGATATAAAACCGATGAAAACCGGGAAATTTATATGAGGGTAAACGTCGGCGGGAAAAGCACCGAATCCGCAATGCGCGTGCATGTGCGCGTGCGCGAAAGGGCCGAAGAGTGACGGCTGGCGGAAATGACAACTGTGAGCGCCTGTCCGAGGGAACAATGTATAATCCGCTGAAAGACGTACGCTCATATTTTTCGCAATTGTCTCCCTTTATTTACGATCCTGATCGATTTTTGAGCGACGCCCCGAGTAACGAGGGGTGAGTTAGTCTTAATTGGGAGCGAGGGCGACGCTTCTATAGGGTTCGGTTTCCGAGAGATTTGGTAACGGCCGTCATTCGGATTATGCAGCTTCCCGTGAGTGATTGTCGACCACGCGTCCATCCTAATAGTCACCGTGACTTTGAGAGGAATGTTTATTGCGCTTTCATCTGCAAACACATTTATTATCAAAATTTGCGTTTTAGAGAGTGCTGGCCTACAAGACAAATCGGCACAGTTATATTTTACCACGAATACGTTACACGCACTAACGTCACTGTTTACGTACAGCACGATCCAAGGTTGCCCCTCAAAAACTCGAAACTAAAGATCCATCGCTAATAATAATCACTCGCTATCTTTATTTCGCTACTAAAAATCAACATTATGTCATTCTACGCGTTTTACTGTAATTTTTAAACAACTCTGATTTGTTGAAAGTGCATAAATTCCAGTCGGCTCGTGTGTCTGGCATAAAATTAGATCGTGATGTAAGGAAATCAAACGATTTGATTCTTGACCAATCTTCGTCATATAGATTAGTGCAGATGTGGACACGAGTTTCGCCGACGCCGGAAGTTTAGCTGAAGTTCGCCCGCCGCTTAAAAGCAGAGTTTGAGAATCTTAGGAATGTCAAGCTACCTAAGTTTGCGGGAATTTTAAAGTAGCTTTAGCAGGCAAGAGTGCATAAAGCTTATTATTTTATATACTTGACAAGGAAGTAAATCGAAGTCTGGGAGTACATCATGTCGTATTTTGTAATGCGTATAAAACATTACTTTGTTTAAATGCGATGACTTTTAGTTGTTTTCATTCAAATATAGGACTGCAAGTAATCACTATTACTTAATAAGATAATTAGGTGCAGCGAGAATGGAGCGAAAATGGTACATCTGTTCCAGTATTAATACTCGTATACGTTTATGACATCTATTCTAGTAAAAACGTCAAAAGTGTATCAGATCCACAAACAACTGTCAAATAATACAAACAATTCGTCGAAAGCTTGCAGTCAAAAGATGACTCTAGGATATTTAAAAATACTCCGTAACCAGCGTATTATGTTGGATAAAATTAGTGGAAGAAAAGAAGGTTTACAAAACGCCATCATCCCATTCATCAATCAAACCAACGGTCGAACTTACCGCCTTGGGCTTACAGTATAGAGCTCAACTGTATCCACAAGTATATATTTAGGACAAGTAGAAAATATCGGTCGGCCAAGACAATTCGTAGAGCGCGAAATATATACCTGGCTTCATACTTTATATTACGGGGGCGGCTCGAAAGCTCCACCCGGCCAATGAATCTAACTTTGACGATCGGAGAGATGCGAGGCGATATTTATCGAGGCCCGCAACTCCTGCCTATAAATCCCTTAGCGGGTAAAAGGCTCGCGGCTATTACCATCTCAGCGGGCGCATCTCCCCGGCAAGGCCATATAGTCCCCTGGCAGGGCCGTATCTTGGCCCTCGCACCTGCCGATCTTTCGGGGCGAAATCGCCGAAGATCCGAGGCGCCGATTCCGCGGCGAACGACGGGCGCCTCGGCGGCCTCGTAAGCGGGACTTATCCGCGGCCCAAGCGCCCACTCGATAACCCCGTCTCACTCCAAATATATACGGCGCGTTATCAAGCTGCGTGGGGGGTTATGTGCGCCGTAACGTTTAACTGCGCCGTTCGCCCGCGTCCCAGGCCCACCGGAGCAATTAACCGTCTTCGGCTTCATGCCGGCGTTATGTACGCTTAAATCCCCCGCGCGCGAGCTGGATATATAACTGTCGCTGGTAATCTGCTCGGACTTCTATTGGCCCGTCTCGAGTGCGCAGTGATTTAAAGCGATCGGTAAGTGCGCTGGGTATTTAGGGTCAGCGGGCCGTGCCGTGTAAAAATAATCGACCTTGTGCCCGGGCGCCGCGCCGAACAGCCCGTGCCAGTAGATAAGGCCGGAGCCTGGCGAGACCGCCGAGCGAAGCCCCTACGCCCGCGGCGCGTGTCGAGTGCCGCGACGACTTTGCCCCTTTGAGCAGACCTCGCGCGCACATTGGACGTGTACGCCTTTGGACACCGCGCCTCCGCAAGCTTAACGCTTTGGCCGCTCTTTGCTATTTACTGTTTGATTGTGTAGCGTTTTTTTTTTATAGCGCTCCCGCACGCAGGTCCAGCGCTGCTAATCGAGAAAAAAGCAAAAGGGGGCTAACAAACCTCTGCCAAGCAAAAATCCCTTGCCCAGCTTCAAAGCAGCGTCAATGTCGCACAGCAAATCCGAGGCCCGATCCATGTTACGGGCATTACTCTTAGCTAGAAAAGCGTGCGTTCCTTTTATTTACAAGAAAATAATCGGTGCTTTTTGTGCACGCTTTAAATGCACGTGACTTCTGTAGATTAAATGCGTTGTTAACTGGTAAGTATCGCTTCTTAGTCATGTATGTTAATCGATGCTAACGAGGCATTTAGTTGTTGGATCAGCTGCGTATTAGTTTTTCGAATGCTTGTTAATGTGGCGTTCAATCGTGTATTCGGACAGGCAGTTAATACAGCCGCAAAATTTGCATATGATATTACATGAAGTGCTTTATTAGTATATTAATTGGGCGATTTAAAAACTATCACGGTACATTTAAGCAGCCTATATTTGCTTATTTTGAATACAAAATCGGCTTAAAATCGATTTACCTTTAATACATTTATATCGATAATTACGCTAGTTACATTTTTCAAACATAGTTAAAGCACTATAAAAATTGAAAAATATTTCTTGCAGGACTTTTTCCTATCGATATTGCACTTAGAAAGATAAGCGATTGTTGAATTAAATCAATAATGTAAAACGATTTTATACAAAAAGAACAAATTCACAAACCAAAAACTCGTTATAATGTAGCGAGGCGATAATACGTATCTTATTTGACATTACCAAATGAGATATATCACGCGACATGTACAGTAATAGAATCACCGTTAAATCACGCGTCGTGCAAACAGGGGACTGTAGCATACCGATCGAGCGAACATAGTTTTGAAAACAGTCGATCTATTTCCGGGCCGGCGGCTAGTCAGCCTCCGTTCCACGCCCCCCTATTAACCGGGGCCTCTTTCAATTCGGGGGGCGAAGCCGATCCCACGGGCTTCAATCAGCCTAACCCCGAAAAGCGCGGGCTTTCTTCGTCACTGCGAAGTTTCGCAAGCCTCGGAAATAGATGGCGGCGGCCGGCCTGTAAAGCGGGATCCACGCGTCCAGCCGGTGGCCTATTTCCCGGAGGCGCTAAACATAGAGCGACCGGCGCACTGTCTCGGCGCCGCCCCCGGGACAGGAAGCCCGTGAATCGCCGAGCGATCGCCGCAGGAAATCGCCGCGCTCTTGGCTTTGTTTTCATTCCGCGGGCCTTGCGTAACGGGCGGAGGCGCGAATCGCCCCGGTGCAAACGCCGGCGGTGGGGCCGAGCGGAAAACTAGGGTATTTGCTCGCGCTTGTTGGTTTAAGCGATGGTCTCGAGAATTTGTTCAAGTGCTGCCGTTGCTGCTGCCGCGATTCTTTTACCCGGCACACCTGCGCAGCGTCGGTATGGTACCCAAAGCCGCGGCGCGATGTGATACTTCTTCTTAATGGCTTTTATATCGACCTTTCGTTCCACTTAATTGAGGTGACTTATGGAATTAAATCATGGGTAATGGAGCTTGGGGGAGCCAAATGTTTGTTTTTCTCGTTATTTTCGAAACAGACTAGCAACGGTGCTACTACGTAAAAAAGGCGTTGATAATCTTTTTAATCAGCCGTTGGATAAAAGGGGAGAACGATGCGACGAATTAAGTAATCCCATTTGTTTTTTGCTGATTATTGTAATGTATGGATTGGAAAAAAGATATCCGCGGAACATGTTCGTGAAAAAATTTAACAAGATTATACCAATTTACACAGATTGTAATAAAAAAATTTTTGAAAGCTTTTTTGGCTCTTTCGCGCGGATAATCACCTATCGCTTTGCTTAACAATCAACATTTATAATCTTTATTATGATGAATATTTATTTTTGTTTAAATTTGAAATTATTCCAAAAAATGATGGAATTTCGCGTATACAAGTAATACCTTTTTGCTGCGAATGTTTGATAAAATTATTTTTCTCCCTGACATATCAAATTCGGGCAAAAAGAAATAAAAGTTACCAATCGCAGAAAACAAATATTAGTAATTATTTTGGTACTTTCGAAAATTTCAGCCAAAAATACAAACTGAAACATTTGACGCAGTTACCGGATACCGCCAGTGTGTCCTAAAATAAATTACCGTCTGTTGCCTACGGGATACCGTGACCGAATGCCGTGCTCCAGTTAACGGTCGCCACCCAATAATATTCTAAGCTCCCCTCCCTAATCTGTCTTTGAAATCTAATACGCGCTTACAATTGAAGCATAATGCTCTTTCCGCTCATCATAAAAATCAATGTGTGTCAGTTTTCGACTGCATACAGTTTCGTTAAATGCTCGCGTGAAAACCGCCGCCAATTTATAAACGAGTCATTCACCTCAAATGTCGTCATAATCTGATAAGAGAGATATTACAATTATCGTTCTTGCATATTTGATAAGTGGGCGGCACTAATAAAGCCGGCTTTTACCTTTTTGAGGAAAAGATTAAGCAAGCGCTTTCGTAACTTACGGTGCTTTTATTTCCAATGCGTTTCATTATACGTAACGATACACTTAGTCGTAGCCCTCAATAAAACTTTAAATTTACTGCGAGTAAAAGATAATTTAGTATTCGGTAATAGAAACCCGTTGAGTGAGTCCCGTCTACCCTGGATCTTCTAGCCTTGAAAGAGGCTCATGACTCATCTACAGAATCTACTCTAAATCGTAAATAATTTAAGGCACATGTCAAACTTTGGCAATACTAAATGCACCATCGACAAATATGTCAGAGATCCTTTATATCAACTATACTTAAAAACTCTACGTCATTTCTGCTTTAAGAATTCTAATTTGTGGTTTCCTAGAACAAAATGCTTGAAAATTTCTCTGAAGAGAATTATGCTTAAAAGATTTACTGCGGATCGACAAGCTATCACCCAAATTTTGAACATCTTAAATTAGTCTATATAAATTTAAATGAGTATTTAATAGAATTCTTGTCTAAAATCTTTGTGTGCTTCGTCCACGGCTTATTATCTAAAATCTAATGCCGTGGTACATCAAAGTAGTAAAACTCTAGCGCATTATCAGCTCTTCAATAAACGACTAATGCAAAACAGATTTAGTAGACAAACGGCAAAAATAGCTCTCACGCAAACGCATCTGTTAGTAGTTGCGGGGCGAAAAGGAGAAAACAAACGTAAAACCACAGCAAAGTAAGGAGCGATGAAGCCATCCGGCCGCACTGGGGGAGTTAGCGTGAGAGGCTGCATTGGAGCAGAGCGATCTCGCTCGAGGGAGCGCATCGGCCCGCCGCCTTGGCACACACGCGGGCGGCGAGTCCCCCAGGCAACGCGCACACAAAAGTCAACCTGGCCTGCAGGGCCTCACCCTCGTCCTGCTGCTCCGCCTCCTGCTCGGGGTGCCCGGCAGCCTTCGACAGCCGGAGGAACTCCTGGAGGTGGGGGGGCAGGCGGCGCGCGTCCTTGACCTCCTCGCCGTCGACGAGGAGGGTCGCCTCCTCCGCGGGGCCCGGCTGCTCGGCCCCGCTGCTCGCCCCCTCGTTCTCGCTCTCGTCCAGCTTGATGCCCTGCTTGCTCAGCCGGCTGCGCGCCTTCGCGATGAACTCCTCCTCGACCTGGTTGTGGCACGCGGCCCCCGGGGCCGGCAGATCCGCGTGCGAGCTGATCCTTATCACCTTGTGCTGCTTGCGCTCCTCGCGCTCGAGGACCTTGTGCACGTACTCGTCGTACATCTGCATGCGGAAGGCCTCGCCGTTCGGCACCCCGGCGACGCTGCTCGGCCGCTCGGCCCGCGCTCGCTGAGGCCGCTCCGGCCCTGCCCCCGAGGGCTCGCCCAGCTCTCGCAGGAAGCTCTTGAGCTTGCAGTCGCTGTTGGAGAGCTTGCGCTCCTCGGTCTCTTCCAGTCGCTCGTGGCTCGTCTCCGAGCGGAAGCCCTCGCCGCTCTGGACCTCGCGCTTCACCTCGTGCGACCTCTGCTTGGTCGTGCTCTCGGCATCCTTGCCCTGCTCCTGGTGCGCCGCGCGCTCGGCGGCTTCGGGCTTGTGCCGGTCCAGGAACTCGGCGGCGGCCTTCCGGTCCGCGTCCTCGGCGGCGATCACCTCCCGGAGCTGAGCCTCGAGGCTCTCGATGTAGCGTAGCTGCTTGTCGAAGTACTCCTGGGGCAGGCTATGGCGCTTGCGCTGGTCCGCCTGCTCGAGGACGCTCGCCTGGAGCTGCTTGAGGCTCTCCATGATCTCGCGGGCGGTCATGTGGGCCGGGGCGTTCCTCGCGGGCCGCGCGCCCCCCTCGAAGATACTGCGCGTGTCGATGCAGCCCCGGTCGACGGTGACGAGGCGCTTGGCCTTGGGCGGCACCTCGGGCCGCCCGCCGAGGATGAGGGCCGGGTTGACGTAGTGCCTGCTCTCGGACGACTTATCGATCGGCGCGGGAGCCACGGGAGCCTGACGCGTGGTGGGCGTCGCGTTGCCGGTCGCCGGCTCGCCTGACGCCGCCGACTCGATTAGCGCGCAGTTGAGGCCGTGCGGCTTATCGGCCGCGTTATCAGGCCGCCGCGCCAGGCTCAGCCACTCGCTGAGGCGCGTCGCGCGCAGCCGCTCCTGGTGCTCGCTGTGGCTCTGGCTGGCGCCGCGCTCTCCCAGCGGGTTCTCGCGGATAACGCCCAGGAGACGGCGAGGAGGCCGCACCGGCGGAGGTGGGGGAGGCGGCGCGGCCTGCTCTGCCTCCGTCGGCCCGAGCTCCACCAGGTACTTGGGCGGCGAGACCGAGTGCTGGTGCTCCAGGAAGTAGCCCCGCCGGTTGATGAATTTCTTAGTGGAGGTCGAGGAGCCGGTCGGCCGAGGTGCGCCCTGTCGACGTCTGCTGCGCGGGCGAGAAGCACACCAGGAGTCGGGGATTCGCCTTCGTCGGCACTCCCGTCCACTGAGTCGGCTTCTGCGGTACCTGCGGCGCCTGCGGTGCTCGACTGCGCGGCTTCGACCTGGCCGAATCCTCGGGCACGAGGACGCGACCTATTATCTCCTCGCCCTTGGGCATGGAGCGCAGCTTTCGAAGACAAAGGTTCTGCAGCGAGTCGGGCGGCTCGCCGTAGCTCTTGTCTGTGCCGTTGCTGTCTCCGTGGCGATTACTCGGGCCGTCGCGGGGGACGTAGTACAGGTGTTCCGCGGTCTGCACCGGGGCTTCGGTAGGATTCGGCCCGGCGTCGCTTGGCTTTGCCTCCTTAAGCGTCTCCGAGTCGAGCGCAGGTGGTCCATTGTACTTGACGGTGGATACGGAGGTAGTGCTGCTGCTCGAGTCCCGGTTGCAGGCAGCGAGGCCAAGGGCGTCGGTGGACACCTGGGCCGGCACGGGCTGCGCTGCCGTCGCGGGCCCCTCGGGCACCCGGGCAGCCGGTACCTCCCCTGGGAGTCCGGCGGCGGGCGGCCGCCTTGCTATTTCAGGAGGCGCGCCAATTGGCTTATCGATCCGCGGAGGGTCCTCGCATAACTCGGCGCACGAGTCGCCCTCACTGGGAGTCGAGGCGCTGCTGAGACTAGGCGTCGGCGCCATCAGTTCCTCGAGGATGTTGCGGATGTTCGGGGGCAGTCGCTCGAGGCTGCATTGCGACAGGAGGCCCTGTACATCCTGCCGAGTGCTCTCATGGCTCGAGAGGATCGTTAGGAGCGACTTGACGAATTCGATTGTCTCCAGTTGGCCCGGCTCAATCGCCTCGAGAGCGCGTTGCTGGAGCGCCGCGAACTTTGGCTGCTGCCCGGGGTAGAATTCCACGGGGTAATGAGGCTCCCGTATGAGAGGGCATTTACCCTGTAGGTTAGAGCGTGATGCTGGAATATCATCCGCATATACCGCCTTTTCGCAGAGGGCCACTGTCAAAGGGGAACTGGGACGGTTGCTCTGGCGCACCAAGCTCGTGGACCTTTTTGGAGGAGCCGGCGCGGGAGCTTTAATGAGCTTTTTTGAAATACTCTCAGGTGCATTTTCTTTTCTTATAGCAATAGGTTCTTTATTTAACTTCAATTGATCATTAATTTTGTTTATCTTTTGTACGGACATTGGGATTATATTTTCTGGTTTTTCTGATATCCCATTGTCAGTAGATGTTATCTTTTGGTCAGAAGGGGAAAAAGTATTACTTACGGCTTTTGGGCTAAATTCTTCTACTGGTTTGGTAGATAGCACGTATTTTACTTCTTTCCTCTTTGTTTCATCCGACGTTTTTATTATATTCTCTATTATAGTTTTACTCAAGATTACAGTTTCTGGCGATATTAGTTGATCTCTAGCGCCATCTTCTTTTCGAATTTGTGCACTAGATTGGTCGGTAAAATCTTGTCTAACTGTAGAATCATTAGATGTTTCTTTTTTATTTAACTTTCCTGTTTCCAATTTTTTAATTTCGACATGTTCAGTTTTTATATTTTCAAAACTATTTTTTTCGTTGTTTTTCATATTCATCATTTTACAAACATTTTCAACCTGAACTGTTTCTTTTCCTTCTTGAATTTCTTGTTTTGTAACCGCACTGTCAATAATTTTATTTGATTCGGGTATTGCATCATTGTTGATGCTAGTCGTATCTATATTACTTAATACATTTTTAGTGTTAGTTTGATCATCGTTATTTTTAACGCTACTTTTATCACTTTGTTGCATTTCATTGGACGCATTATTTTTTTCATTGTTCGAATCTGATATTTTATGTATCAGAATTTCTTCGGCAACTACTTTGCCGCTGATCTCTTTATTTTTAGCTTTAACAACATTCTCCTTCAAACAATTTTCTGGCTCAAGAACAGCTTTGGATTCACTAATTTTGCTTTTTGCTTCAGTCTCGTACGAAACCGCATCTTCGCAAGTAGGCCCGGCAATTCCTTCTGACTGAATCGTGGTATTTATATTTATCTCAAGTGGGCTATGCAGATTTTCCGCGTTAACGTCACTTTCGGTTTTAGATGCACTATCACTTTCTAGCTTTATTTCGTTACTGCTTTCTTGCTTCTGACTACATTCCGTTTCACTAGGACAGCATTTTTCCACAATTAGCGGTTCTCTTGCACTTTGACCCTCAGCTTCGCGATTTCTCCTAGATTTTTGACTCTTCTCAAAATTAATATCGTTAGTTACACTTTCTCTCAAACTCTTAACCAAATTCATAAAATTCTCCACATTTTCACATAGAGCAGGAGTATTTTCCTCCTGCTCCTTTGATTCTTTGACGCTTTCGTCGAGTCTCTCCTTCTTTACGTTAATATCACAGTCTTGCTTACACTTGTGGTTAACCTGTTCTTCGAGCGTGTCAGCGGGATCAGCCTGGGGACGAACAACTCCCTCCGGGGCCCCCTCGGCCTCGATCTCCATCGGCTCCTCAGTCACGGGTCCAGTCACGGGTCCAGCCTCTTCGGCGCGCTCCTGCTCCATTTCCGGTGAGGTCATGCGGTCCCTGAGGACGCTCCTGAGGTCTCTGGGATCCCTGCGGAACTTGCCGATCTCCTCATTGATGAAGTCGCGGATGTGCCTCCTGGCCCCGGGGTCCTCCTCGCAGGCGGCCTCCTCCTGTATGATGCCGAGGCACCTGTTCGCCTCCTGACTCATCTGCGACTGATACGCGCCAAGAGCAGCGGTGGCGACGCGTTTGCGCGGCGTCTTGCCCGCAGCGGAGGCACCGGCGCGCGCCTCCCGCCCACCGGGAGCCGTCTCGCTCTCGAGCGGATCGCTGCTCGCCGCCTCGCGCCCGGTCGCTGAACTCGGTAGCTGCAGCCCGAGGAGGAAGTCGCGCAGCCGGCGCTCCGTCTCGGAGGACATCCGGTCCTCTGCCTCCTCGCCCTCTTCCGCGTCCGACTCGGCCTCCACGAC
This sequence comes from Sycophaga agraensis, assembly GCA_018906755.1. Lineage (NCBI taxonomy): Eukaryota > Metazoa > Arthropoda > Insecta > Hymenoptera > Pteromalidae > Sycophaga > Sycophaga agraensis. The sequence continues at coordinate 5,063,386 of JACCIE010000003.1, forward strand.
GATGGCCTGCTCCGTCGGCGGTTGCGCATCCGCCCCCTCGCCCTCCTCGCTGTTCATCTCGCGTATCTCAAGGTCAGGGTGCTTTGCGGGGATCGCCGGAGCCGTGCACCCGAGCTTCGTCTCGATAGCCGCGGACAGGGGCTCCAAGGGCTCCAGCGGCTCGGAGACAGTCATCCGCGAGGCATCCGCGATCGGCGAGGGCTCCTTGCTGCCCGCCTCCAGGATCCCCACCCCGGGGATGTGGTCAAGCCGCGCCTCCTGTGGCTTTTCTGTCCTGATCGTCGTTATCTCGCAGATCTGCGAGCGCTCCGGGTTCAAGGTCTTCTTTTCGACTTTGAAGCGGTTGCTACGACGTAACAAACGACTTCGAGCGATGGACATGCTGTCGGGGGACGGCAGCTCCATAGGAATCAGCCTGTCAGTGGTTATAAACGGCGCCGATTCCCCGTTCAGCGCCGTTTCCGGTTTCGATGGCTCTGCATCAGCTTGGGATTCTGTATCGGTATGTTCCTCTGTTTCTTGTTTCTCCGTCACCGACTCATCCTCCGCAGGGTCCATGTTAGTCGGCGTGGAGGGCCTTTCCAGTCGCTTACGCTGCCGATTCCGCCGATTTCTCCGACTTCTCGAGCCGCACGGCATCTTGATGCCAATGTAGATCGGCGTCTCGTTGTCGGTCACGTAGCCCAGAAAGTCCAACGTCTTCGCGAATACTTATTAAGTTGGTTAATACTTGGCGCTTGACAATCGTTTGACTTTTGCTGCGGCACACACTATGTATCTCGCTCGTAGAAAAGTATGAGGTGCTTGATTTTATAGGCTCAACAATGGCCGTGCAACATGGTAATTGCGCTAAACAACAAGTACTCGAATCATACATCGAAAAAGTAGCGCGAGCTGGATTATAAATTCCGTAAAAGACCCTGTCATCGCGAGCACCTATAAGTGGTACACCGAACGCACGTATAGGCGCGATCATACATATAAATAAGTCTCGCAAGGGCCTCTAATGCGGCCGGCCTGCGTTTCATCTCGGACACTGACCAGGACTGCGCCAGCTAAGCTCGGCTCATATTTTTCCAACTTCAAAGCGTGCGTTACTTGGAGTTTCAGCGGGGGTAACAACACTGATTAGTCGGCACAAACGAGGATCCCGGCCCCAAGAGGCGCGCGGATCCCGGCGATAAAGCGAGCCCGGCCGATCCGGGAATATACAGTCGGGCCGGCAGCGCTCGCGAGGCTTCCTTTGAGACGGGCGCGCGGGATTAAAGACGATGCCGCCCGGCGCCGCAGCCGCGGCGACGCCCTGTTTGCCGTTGGACCCGACGACCCCTTGATCTCGCGCGCCTGACCCCCGCAGGCGCGGCCCGCCGAGTCTTATAATCCGATAAAAATATAAAAAAAAAAACGAATGCTGAACTGAGGGTGCGGAGAGGGCGCAGGGAGCGGATATATCGCGGCCCTCCGCCTCGAAATAACTTATCTCTCTGCCTGCAGACCGCATTTGATCGCGTTATGTTCGCGCGGGGCTACGTTGCCGACGGCTGGTGTGTATATGCATGGGAGTCGTATGATGAAAACATTCCGCCAAGGATCCCGCGTCCCGTTTTATTCCCAAGCCGAGTGTGCCCAATGTGTATGCGTGTACGATATGTGCGCGCGGCATGCGTCGAAGCACTACAGGGAAGCCATTGCCTTTTTCCCGCTGCGCTTCTTCGCTCTTCGTCCGTGGACGCGAAAGGGAGGGAAGAAGCCACTTGGGGAGATTGGAAAAATGCCCCGAAAGGGATACTCACTCCTGTCGCCGTCTTCCTGCTTCAAGCTCGTCGAGTTGGTCTTCAGACTTCCGTTTTGATTCCCATAGTTCGCCGACTGGGTCTTCCCATCATCTGCAAACAAAAAGCCAGAGGGTTTAATACGGACAGTCGCCTGCTAAGCTTCCGCGAGATCCAAGCGGCGCACTTGACGGCTGCGAGCCAACTCGGCTATTGCCAAAGTTCGATGACGCTCGAACCGAACATTATGCGCCATCAATACTACGTTATATATCATACAACGAACGTTCTTCAACTTGCACGCGCATCCAACGACTGGTAGCGAGTTCTTTTTCAAGCGCTCGCTATTAATATACTGTTCAACCGGTGATAAAACTCGCACGAGCTTCTACGTACAAAGTCCTGCGAGGAAAGGGATTTTAATCAAACTTTGAAAATGAGCAAATCCCTGGCCGCAGGAAAAAAAAAGGCACAGGGCGCGCGTAATACATATTCACGGCGATTCAAAGAAGCCCCGAAGCCACCGGAGACTTTATTGCCAAAAAAAGAAAGAAACGTTATCGCTATACACAGTGCACTTTGTTCCCCCGCGCGAGCAGCTCGTTACAATTAACCACCTCTGGGCCGCTCGCTCTCGAGCTTGCGCGAAAATCCGTTTGTTAGCCGAGCCGGACTTCTCTCTGGGCTCGCGCCCAGGACTCGGCCGTGCAATTAAGTTGCTTGGCGCGCGCCGGCGAGAAAAAAAAAAAAACAAACAAAAGGGCGTCCAACTGGAGGCGCAAGCTCGCCAAGAGCCAGCTCCGGAGCACAGGTGCGGGACACTGACGGCGCGGCGCCGCGGGGACCGGCTCGAGCCGCGGGGGTCCCCACCTACGAGGCGCCCGGCGCACCCACACGTGTCGGCGCCGGTGGGAAAGCTCGCGGGAAACGCGGGGCCGGCTTGTGTGCGAGGCCGCGTCACCCGGCCACCTGCGCTTTGATTGGCAAACTTGGATTGCCGAGCTTGCCCCGGCGCACTTTCCCTAACACACGCAGCCCCGAAAGGGCGGCCCGTTCGTCCGCTAAGCCGCTTACCCGCGGCTAATTATTCAGCCCCGGTCCAGGTGGCTTTTTCTCACGGGCCCTCGTTACCGAAACCGTGCGGACGAGTGCGTTACGAGGAGACTCGCTGGAGACGGCGGCCGAAAAAGTTTACAGGGCAAGTTCCGCGAGGAGCTCAGACTTTCGACTTTCGGGCACTCGCGGAAACTGCGCGATCGGCGGGAAAAGCGCGGGCGTCTTGCGCGCGGCCGGAGGGGGAACAAAAGCGCGGCCTGTCTGCGCCGCGTCCGCGGGGCTCACGCACACTGGGCGCGCGCGGGCGCCGCTTCCGAGACGGACTTCCTTCCGACCGCGGGGACAATGCCGGGGCCTCCCCCCCCACGCGCGCCCCGGGCCCCGCCCCACATCCCGCCCAGGTGCGCGTTATGTCACGGCGGGCTGGTGGGGGGCCGCGGCCGGATCGCCCCTTAATTAAATCGCCGTTAAGGAGCAGCGCCTCGCCGCGTGTGAATTATTTACCGGGAAAGTGGGGGGGAAGGGCACGCCGGGAAATGAGCCCGATTGGCGCGGGCCGAGCGCGGATTTTTCACTGTTTTTCCAACGGATGGCCGGGCAACGCGGGCCCGAGGGGAGAGGGCACAAACGCGCATTGTTGCCAGTTAATACTGTTGTTCTCCGCTCGGAATTTGAATAACATTTAATAGAATTACATTTGCTATTCAGTCTTATGAATTAGTAGTCGGTATTCAATTGCGACTGACTGAATTTGTTTTGACCGGTCGAAATGACTTTTTAACAATTTAATTTATCATTTTCTCTACTGGCTAATTAGGCGATTTAACCACTAATTTAACTATATTTTTTGTTCCAACTTTTATAGCAGTTATGTTGTAAAAGACTTTGACCATCTGATATTAGAAATGTGTTGTAATTGACGGATAATCTAGCAAGGGAACAATCATGCAGGTGTGCCATTAATTCAAATGAGGTTAAATAGACCATATTAACATTAACAACTATAATCAAGTTCACTAATTATGACGTGCATTTAAAAACCTTTGAAATCAGTGGTAAGTTTGTATGTGAATTGCAGTTCCTCTCCGACGAAAAATCAATAAATTAATTTAACATTTTCAACTCGATTGCAGTATTATTTGAATTCTATTATCGGAATCCAATTATAGAAACATTAAACGCCTTGCATTTTCCTCCTTCCCAACTAAAGTCTATTAATAATTACCATAAATTAAGTACACTGTGCGCGCGCCTCCGAACCGCAATCACCGAGCCCGAGCAAACGCCATTACACACATCGAGTGGGAAAACTAACGCCCCGGCGGGTCACTTGAAAAAGCCAGCCCCACTCCCGAGGAATCGGGCGCCGACAAGCTTCCCACGCGTCCCCGTTTCCACAGTCCTTCCGAAAAAGGAGGCGCGCGAGGAGCCTGGGCGAAGCGCGCAACAGGGCCGGTAATCACTCGGCCGGAGGATCGCGTGCGCCGCGCAGCTCGGGAGCGCCGGCGAATCGATTTATAGGCGGGTCGCCCGAGGAAGGAAGTTGCAATGCGCGCGCGGCCCCGAGCCGCGATCCGACGAGAAAATTGCAGTTTCCGACGCCGCGAGGTTTTCCCCCCCCACTTTTTTTTTTCGCCCGTCGACGTGGTAAACGCGGAGTGTATGGCGGTCGATCGAGGCCCTTGCTGTATACAAGCTTGATGCTTAAGCGCGACGCGGGCTCGATTGGAAGTCGATGGGCTCATTAGGCGCGGCGATTGATAGCGCGGCGTTCTGGAGGCACGTTCGCCTTGCCTGGTGCAGATTATTGCACTCAGGGGGGGCGGAGCTCGAGCGTGCGCGCGTATATTATTTCAAATTTCCCTGAAGGGCGCAGGGCTTGGTGGGGTTCCTTCCGTTAATCGCTGGCACTGCGCCCTAAAACGGGGTCAACAGGGATAGGTCATGCCCTTCCGCAGCGACTAGTCTCGTATCAATCTGGGAATACAACACCCTCCACTTACGCTAGACGGGCAGAGTCAATACTTGGTAATCATATCGAGCGATGTACGCCCGAGGGACGTGGATCGATATCCTAGACATAATCGTTGATTTCCTCGTACATCGTACCAATGGCTTCGGCAGAGATTGCGCGCTTTCGGTTTGCAAATGCTTCTGCTAATTTTTTAACAATTTTTTTTCGCGTATACTGCGCAGCGTTACGTACGAAAGCTCGTTGACGATATCGGAAGGATAAGCCAGCATAAGTCAACGCTAGTCGAACAACAGCTGCCGCATCAGCTTCTTTTACCTTGATGGATCGAGTATGCCATCCCGGCGCCCGCATCTTGTTTTTATTATAGATGGGACTGCAATTTACACAAATGAGAAATAGTACGTTGAATACATATTGCCCCTAATCCATCTCAATTCTTCAACGGAGCCATTCCCCTCCTATTAAACAATCGGGCACGTACTTCGCCCGGAAAGGGTCCCACATCGGAAATGTAAAATATGGGCTTAAAAGGTCGCGGGATGTTTGCACGGTTTTTACTCCGGCCAAGGGTCCGCGGTAGGTCCCGAGCAAACGACGCGGCGCCAGGCGACTCGAGAAAGAAGCCCGTAAAAGAGCAATAAACGGGGGCCGGTAATTTAAACAGCGCCCGTGACTCGGGCCGGACAAAAGCGCGGCAAAGCGTAAAAGAGCGCTGGCCCTCGCGGGTAAAGGGCGTCCCGCGGGCCCCGGGAATATATCCCGGCAGGAGCGGCGTTACATATCGCGTGCTGCCGCTTACTTCGACACGGGCGGCTTCGATCGATCGGTACCCACACGCGCATTGTGCGGGCAAATCAGGGGCCGGCGGGGCACAATGGCGATAAAAAAAAAGGCGCGCGGAAGCGTGGGCTCGGCCCAGCCGGCCCATGACACCGCGCCCACGGCCGGTTTCTAGGCCGGCGCGCGCGTAGGTGCAGCCCCCGGCGGCGGAAGCAGATGCGCTTTCGGACGATTATATGCATCGCGAGGCGCCGCGGCGAAGGCTCTGGTTCCTTCTTCTTTTTTTTTTGGTTGGCCATCTCGTTCATAATTCTTACGGGTGATTTTTTTTTTTTTGTCTTGTCCTAGTGCGCCGTCGCCCCCGGGGGCCGACAGATATTGGCCGGTGTAAATCAAGCCCCGGAGGGCCGCGGCGGACGCGCGACGTCGCCTCGTCCTCGGCCGGGCAATCGATCTGCGGGCCCGGCAGCCGTCGCGTGCAGGAGGCCACTCCATTGTCCGCGCCGATGACGCTCCCGCGGTCCTCGCCCACTCGCCGGCTTATCTTTAATTGCCGGCTGCCATGTCGCCTCTCCACTCCTTCGTTTACAAAGTCAAGTGGAGACCTTTATCAACCTTCGACTGCGACCTCATGCGAATCTTTAACTAGTTTTACCTACGCTTTACTCAATCTCGACGGGTTTAAGGAATAAATTCAGTTTTTCGATTACAGGTGCTCTTGGTAATGTTATGCCTGAATGTGGGCTTTATTGAATTTCTGCGTAGGTTGTATATATATATATATTTAGTCGAGGGTTCGCCAGCGTTCGCTCGACTTTACTCAATTGCTCTGCTATTTTACTTGAACTGGATCAAAAGGTGGTTTTTATAGGTCCCCTCTTACGCGGCACTTTTAATTCGATTAGAGACAGTTTTCTGTATTACGCCTCTAAAGTTATGTAATTGCCCCACTTTTACACTCAAAGGTTATATCGATGTTGCGACATCGCCATTGTAATTAAGCATCGGCCAATTTGTGCTTTTCAGAGCAAAAGGCACTGTTTCTTTTAACGCGCACTTTTATTCCTAATTAGAGCGGGATGACGGGGTAAAATTGTTAAATTGTTCTCCTCGCGCGAGGCGATAAGAGGATGTACGCTTAAACTGCCGAACGCCTCCTTATCTGCTATCTAGAGTATTAATGCAGCGCGTAGCTTGCTTTCCAAAGAAAGGTAAACTGTGCTTTCACAGAGGGAATCCTTAAAGAAGCTCACCGATGAATCCTCGAGCTTTAAAAGGATTCGCCGAGCCATCCCCGCACTCCCAACCGCAAGCGGCGGCTAAACCTGCCCGCGTGAACCTCGGGGTCGTCCGACGACCAGCGCGGGGCTAATTCGCGCGGATAAAAATCAGATAATAAAGTCTCGCACGCGGCCTGACTCGTCAAGATTGGCCGGGTGCGCGGTAGGGGGAGGGGGGAGAAAGCCGAGCAGTTGCGCGAGCGGCTCGATAAAGGAACAATTTCCGGCGGCCCGGCGTCAAGAGGGCGGACGACTTTGCCTGGCTTGGCCGGGGGAAGGGGCCGGCCTTGTATCCGGGACAATATTACTTCGGAGGAGGATGCGAGGCATATCGAATCATTGTGTCGACGATTCGCGCCGGCCTCCCGAGCCCGAGCGAATTAGAAACTATGTTTTGTAACGCACGCGAGCTAGTCGGCGACTAGATAATGTGTTTATGCCGCCCAAGTGGGGGGAATCGAGGCGAATCCCAGTTCCTCGCTCTCATTTAATGCACCTATGAATGCGGCTGATGAAACATTGAGTGACTTTGTTAGTACGATTGATTAAAAAAATGTTCTTCTAAATCTACATGTTGCAACTATATATTTAAAAATTTAAGCTATGAATCATTCTATTGTGATCAATTAAGCGTAGGTTAGTTAATGATTCTACTGTTAATTTACACAAAATGTTTGGATAATAAATACAAATAAGTATCTATGATAACATTTTATTTATTCTGAAGCAATGACATGAAAATATACCGCTTACGCTTTTTATTGTACATGGCATTGTTCGTTTAAATTTATAAATTTACATATAATAGATCAATACATACTTTCATATTATCAGATTATAAAAATTTAAAATTAATATTTTTCAAACTTATTATTATTATTATTGCTTAAAAATGTCAATTTCACTCTCTTATAAAACTCGATTTAAAATAATTATTAGTGAAAATTGTGTAATAATATATTAACATAGTAAGAATTTAAAAAATAAAAATTCTTGATTAATATATAAATATAATCTACATTAACAGTAAAACCAAGAACTATAATCATTGCACGCAAACTAAGAACATATGATTCTAAATAAACAGTATTGTTACTTGAATTAAATCTACGTTTTATCTAATATATTCTGTGCAAAAATAAATTAAAAATGCTTTTTTCCCATATTTGGTCTCTTTGACGGCTGAGCCACTAGCATATATAAATTTCAATTTCAAGCATTATATATGTGAAATATTAGATAGAAAAAAAGATACAAGCAAATATTTTCCGCTGATTGATATACACTCCTGTACAGACTTATACCAAGCCTTTAGAGAGTCAATTTTCCGAAAGAACAAAAGAGATCATCCTTGGAGCAGTCCGTACCCGTCCCTTGCTCGCAGAAGATAGTCCCGTCCTTGGGTGCAATCTTAAGGACGAGGGCCTTGTCCTCAACGGTCTTGTCCTTCAGATAGGTCGTCGTCTTCTCGACGTAAAAGTCCTCGACCTTGGTGTGCGGGTCGACGGAGAGCTTTATCTCGGTCTGGTGCCCCAGGCTGCAGTCCTCCTCGGTGCCCAAGGATTTGTCTCCGCTGACGTCGAGGGTGATGTCCCGGTGGCCGTCGACGTGGAAGCGCACCTTGCGCTCCTCGTTGGGTGTCTTGCAAGCCCGGGCGCGCAAGTCCCTACCATTGATCAAGTCGATCATGGTCTGCTCTATGCGCAGCCGCTCCTTGAGAAAGTCCTCGAGGATGGTCTTCCTGCCGAACTTGTCCGGGCTCGCCGCGGCGGGCATCTCGTTCTTGTTCACCGCGGAGGTCGAGGGCTCCTCGAGGGCGACGGTATTCATGCGCCGGAAGTCCAGGGTGTTCAGCTTGTTCTTGAAGTTCTGGTGACACTCGAGGCTGTGGTCCTCCGCGCCGAAGCCCACCGGAGGCTCGAGGAGGTGCTCCGGGTGGTAAGGGTGCTTGCCGCCCTCGGGCGAGTGCGCGCGTTCCTCGTAGAGCCGGATGAGTCGCTGGGTGCGCGTCGGCGGCCGCTGCAGCCGGCGGCGGTACGGCGGCTCGATCTTGCGGATGGTGCGGGAGACGCATGGTGCCGTCCCCGTCGCCGTCGTCGTCGTCGTCGTCGTGGTCGTCACCACCGCCGGCCGCGGCTTCTGCCGTCGGCGCGGCCACGAGCCCAGGGCGCTCAGCAGCCCCGGGAAGCGACCCTTCCGCTGGGAGGGCGATGCCTTGGCACCTGGGCGCTTCGTCACCACCAGGGGGTTGGCGATCTCAACGGGCCGCTCGGCCGTCTGGGCCGGCTCCGGAGAGAAGCACCTGGGGCAGGAGAGGAACTTCATCCTGGCGGGGATGCTGCACAGCACTAGTGAACCGGGTGTCTCCCTCGGTCGGTGGGCCTTATCGCCGGATTATCCAAGGCTGGGAACAATCCCGCGAAAGTAAGACCGACAGTCGGCCCGGCCGCCCATCCTGATATGCGGCCGTTTACATCCAAGCAAACGAGCGAATCAGCGGGCGTGGCTTAACATGTCGCTCGGCCGGTCTAGGCGCAAAGTCTCCGCCGAGGTGTCGCGCCGAGTACTGATCGGCCCAAGGGGGAAGAGAGCGCCTCGAGGCTCTCTCTCCCTCTCTCTCGCGGCCTCCTTAAGTGGCTAGGGTGCGCCCGCGCTCGCTCGCACTTCCTTCGCAAGTCAAGCGCGCCGTAGCCGCCGCCGCCGCCGTCTTAGGACAGGTGCACTCCGGCGCGGGCGGCTTCTCCAACGGGCTCGCGGGCCGCTCCCGTTTTTCGGCGCGGCCCTCTGCCGGTTTACGGCTCAAGGAAGGACGCGGGGCCCAGTGAGGCTTGGTCGTGGCCTTTGTCGGCCTGGGACGCGTCGCGGAAAAAAGGAAAAAGATTAGTGGCCAGAGCGCGCCCCAGTCCGGCTAATTGAGTCCGCCGTGTTTTTCCCGCCGGACAATTAAGCACGCGCTCGGCCGGCCGGAAAAGTTAATGAAACGTCGCGCTTTTCCTTTCTTTCGCTTTGATCGCCCCGAGGATCGCACTAATGAGTGTAACTTTACGTATTATACTCGCGATTTGCAGTTAAAGTTCAATGGCTCGAGGGAATTCGCTCAAACGACTTTTTAGACAATTACAAGTTGGCCTTCTAAAAAATAAATCTTACGTAAGAGACGCATACGGCGTACGTTTTATTGCTGAGGTGTTTTATCTTTTGCAACGATACAAACAAAAATCACCTTAAAACTTTATTCGTCGATATTTGATTGTTTTATACAGAACCTACAAAAGTCTATACGCTGAAGTGATAAATTAAATTTAGTCTGAAAAGGTTAATTGAAACGAATGACTCTCATCCACAAAGGAACAATTCATTATGTCTCGTTTAAAATGTGAATTAAGAGTCTATAACCATGTAGGACTAACATTAATCCTCATTTGAATCCTAAAATGATCCATGTTGCGTCACGTGCCAGTCCCAAATCCCATCGCCAGACACGGTACAAAACGGAAGATAAAGTAATGTTGTGCATTTTCTTTAGAAAGTGTCAAGCTCTCCAAATTAAAATTTGAAAAACTGTTTTATAAACGATAAGGATAATATTAAAAAATGCATGCGCTAATGTATACTATTATATAAAGAGTATTGTATCTAATAGAAAAAAACTCAGTATTTTTAGCTTATAACTTGAATGAAATTCAACTTAGCTATTCTATCAAATTACAATATAATACCTTCCGCTCGATTCAACTATAATTATGCTGAACAAAGAATTTTTCTAAGAAGTCTTATTTTTCTTTAATGAGAGCATTTTTTATAAGTGCCTATTATTTAGGCGATTACGTAACCAACAATGCAAAATCGTAGACAATGCTATTGGCGCATAATGTTTGTCAGTCACTGTTCAGGAGATTGCAGGTAATTCGAAAACTTTTCTAAGGGTTCTGTATATTTGGTCCACCCGTTAAGGGAATTTATGCGTTAAAGTTCAATTACAGAGAATTAGGTTTCGGAAGTAGTAGTAAATTATTGCCGTCGGCGCGACGTGATTTCCGTCTATTGCATAGATTATCAAGGATGCACTCACCGGTTCCGTTTTTCTTTGTCTCCGTTATTATCTGAGTATTCGTTGTTGTAGTCTTTGTTGTCGTCCCTGTAATTAAGATAAGAAAGGTTAGCTTCCTAATTGACGATATAGCCCTTGTATAATTAAGTGTAACAATAATTGAATGATCCTAACTTTTAATAGTTTCGATGGAGGTGTTTTCCTGCAGACTGCTTTTATAAATTCTTCTTTTTGGAGAGCCGTTTTCCCTGGAAGCAAACAAAAAAATTACATAATTATTTCAATTTGTAAATGATAGTGACGCGATGACTAAATAACGCAGGCAGCATGGCGACCCTTTTTTGTAAGCAACGAATAATTATTAAATAATTCACGCCATCTGGCTCGCATTTACTTGAACGGAAGGAAGAGCGAACCAAAAATCCGCACCACTAAAAGCTCATTAGCCCCGTGTGAAAAATCCTCTTCCTACGACTACATCGGCATTTCAAAATAGAGTCAGCGCCGACGCAGCCCCTTTAGTTCCCCGGGGCACTATAAAAGCTCGATCGGAAGAGCACAGGGCGCCCGCGCCGCCTTGCCCACCGATTGAATTCTAAAAAGAAAAAAAATCACCTCGATGCAGGGAATTGCAGAGCTTCCGGCCCCAGCACATCCCGATTACGCGTGGCGCCCGCGGATGTTTCACCGGCGGCAGGCGCGTCACCCGATTAGGCGTCGCGGCCCGCGACGAGCCATAATAACTGGCCGCGCGAAGAAAAGCCCGCGGAAAAGCCCGCGCCGCGGTGAGGGGGTAGGGGGGCGTGCTACCGGCGGCGGCGGCGGCGTTTTGTCACGCGCCGGAGGGCCGTCACGGTGGGCGGGGGCCGGCGAGGCCGGGGGAATGAATGTGCGCGGACAATTGATCGGCCGGCCGCCGGAAAGCGCGCTCGTGCAGGTTTGGGCGCGCCCTCCCGTCACGTGACGTCACGGCCGACTAGCTGACCCCGCTCTCCATCGGCCGTGCGCCGTGCTTCCGCTCGCGAGCCGGCGTAATCCGCCCGACGCTTCGGCGACGACGCCCCTGTGTCCTCCGTCGCTGGGACTCGTCGCGCGATTTATTTCCCCGGCAGGGACGCCGCCCGCGGCTCGAGGTCCTTTCGCCGAGGCGCGGACGGCTGGCTTTGTTGTCCGGCCGGGGAACCAGCTGCACTTGGATTCGAATCAGTTGACGTTTGTTTGTCTTTCAACCGCTTGCTCAATTTCGCTGCGCGAGAATATGTCTTTCGACCTAATCAAACTAATGGATCAAAGGCTTGTTAGTGACAGATTATAGCGCGGCTGTTTGTTTGTTTTTATTGCGCTCTGTTTTTAGACTTCAAACAACCTGGTGGATTTGATATCTAGAAGTTGGCTTTTAGACAAAGAAAAATCAACCTTTTTAATTCTGACATGACAGAATTAAAAAGAAATTATTTATTATTTGCGCTTCTTTTTACGGTGAAACGTGTAAAATAAATTTATCATGCTTTATCAACCGAATATCTGATTACTCATTGTCAAGGCTTTAACTATGGATAATTTTCCTTTATCCTGAAATATTGGCAAATATTGTTTACTGATATACTCATCAAGTAATAACACTCTCAAAAAAGATAAATGACGTTTTACGTTATCTAACTATATAAAATTGACAATTAATTAAATTTTTTTTAATATATTGTATAAACAAATTGGATTGTGCTTTTTCTTATTCAAACATACGTATCAAACCATACAGTTTATAAATTGAGCAGGAATTTATTATCGCGATGATCTTGCAATTTTAGATTACGTCTGTATAAGGTATATTATATTGTATGCTAACTATAATTCTGATTATTTCATTAGGACATATACGAAAATTAATGTTTATTTTTTATATTCATTAGTTTTTAATAATAAATCTTCCTCTATTTCTCTCTTTTTATATGTAATAGTACTATAATATTAATGTTTATTTGAGTTTCAGTACTATTATTATTTAAACATTTTATAAAAACACAGATTTTATCGGAGATTTACTAACAAAATTCTATGTTAATTTTAATACTTCAATGTATCATTGATTACATTAATGTATCGCCAATGCCAAAGCATAACATATTATCATTCATTATTTAAGGCTCACTTCACCGATACTACAGATTGAATACCGAGCATTAACTACTTTAGGTGAATGGAAAAACCATCATGTAAATCTGTTGGATTCTCGGTTAAATCCTTAATGTAAGCTACTTATTATATTACTATAAGCATGAAAATAACGTAAGCAGCTTACGTTTACCTAACTGTTTAGGTTTTACTTCAATGAGTAAAGTGCAGATGTACATAGGCAATATATTAATCTCGGAGTATGTCATCGTGTAACTTACATTATAGATCTATAACCTGCAATATTTTAGGACATTTTTGAATACTCTTTTGTTTTTCAGATTTCTTTCCAATTTCAATACGTTCGTTTTCCTCTTTTCCATGCACACCTGTTTCATTAAAACTCAACCCCATTCAAACAGCCCGATGAATTGGCGAGGGCGCGTCAATCGACGCTTCCACGGGGAAAGAGGGAACTGCTGTACTCACTGGTTGAGCGCCAACTTGAGGTGGTCGCCGGCGTTCCGGAGGAGGGCGTGAGCCTCGGCGTTAGTCAACTCGCCCGTACTCTTCCCGTTGATGCTGCTAATGAGGTCGCCCTCGCGCACTCCCTGCTGTGCCGCCTTGCTTCCTGGATTCACCTAAAAATAAACAAAAAGATCGGGTGGCCATTAGTCGAGATTCTTGCGTCATTGCGTTCGCGCGGACCGAATTAGCCCGCCCGATAGTCGCGCGCCACTTGCTTTTCCGATACGAGAGATGGCGCGCGCGCGCGCGCGAATGGAAATCGGCCGATTTCTTGCTCGGCGGGGGCAGTGGAGATGCGCGCGATTACGCTCGCGTGCTGTCGGCCGCTCGCGTAAATAAAATGAGACGTGAGCGCGTGCACGGACCCACTATTCCGCGGCGTTCTGCCACACGTGTCCCTAATGATGCAGGAAATTAACCTCTTAACGTAAGATTCTATAGTTTGACACGTGTGTTATTAAAGGGTAATAATAGGAGCTTTATTTTCCTCTTTACGCCCCTTTCTTCTAATCTTATAATTTACCCGATGCAAACAGCGGTACTTAGGTTAATAAATTCTCCGATTAATTACGCGGAGATTGTGGTGATTATTAAAGCGGTAATTAATAATAAAACTATCAATAACGAACTACAAACGTAACTTTTATTACTGACGGCAGATTATAAACAATGTATGTCAACTGACTTGTACAAGATTAATGAAACTTTCTAGGTAATGCGTTTATTTCTAAACGATGTAATATGACGCATTTTAAATGTAAAAAATTGCGATATCGATCGCTGTTACCTATATAAGTCCAAGACTTCATTATAAAAAGGAATTAAACGCAGTGATGGAATCGATAGGATCAATTTACGCTAAAAGTCGGATAAAATCTCTTAAAGATTTCTACCTGCTGCGAAGGCACTGAAATAAAAAAGCGCGAGGAAGTTCATAAATTCACGGGGATTCGCTTGCCACTGAAGAGAATGCAAAGGCGACGTAAACGGATCATTACGAATGCTGTAAAAAAGCAGATAATCAAGTGGAGCCTCCTCCAGAGGCGCATTTTCTCATCCAAGTAATCATTTGCTCAGACTCATCATAGGATGCCTGTAAGATGGGGCACCTTTTCGTACATATAACGATAGGAAGCAGGAGAAAAAAGCGAGGAAGGGTACAGGGCGCGGAGGCGGCGTCTGCAACGAACGGCGCCGTTACACCTCGAGGTCGTTAAATTAGCGCGGGCCGAGAGAAACGACTGATTAGCAAATAACGAGGAGACCTCGTAAAGTCTCGACAATAGCCAGGAGGAGCGGCGCGTGTGAGGGCCCCTGGCGCCCGGCCGCAGAGCGTGCAGCTGTGCACGACCGGTTGCCCGGACAGCAGGCGCGCCGCCGGCCCGGTTCTAACTGCGGGATGGCCCCCGCCAGGTGGATCGGATCACCCATATCCTATTTTTTTCTCCGGCCCGGCGGAGCGGCCAGTTTGCCGAGTGACCGATAAATACCACGTGTCTCTGATTGCGGCCCGAGCACTCTGGGAGGCACCTTTCATCCCCCGAGCGCCCTGTGGATGTTGGCGCGCGCGCGCGCGCAAGTGGAAAGAGGCAGAGTGCAGTGAGACGTTATTTCTTTTCGAAATTCCTATCACAAATTTTTTGATACTTTTCATTTTGCGAGGTGGTTTTTATGCCAAGATTTCAGCTAAGACATCGGCAAAGGCAATCCTCGCACGTTTGGTACGCGAGTGGGAATTCGGAACGAGCCCGTAATTTTCAATTTTCACGTGCGCCTTTGCGAGTGTTCTTTGTCCTCGAGTGAACTTTATGACGAACGACTCTGCCAAAAATCGACCAACTTTCTTTTATTATCTTCTTGAAAAAGTAAAATGCACACGGTATTAAATGCGAATGGGCTTATGCCTTCCGTTGCTCTGGGAAATATCATAGATATTCATAATTTTGAGATCCTGCGAATTCTCGACTTTTATAATCCGACTCGCATTTGAATATTCGTTGAAAGAGGAGCAGCAGTTTTAAACTCGCATTACAGGGTTCTTTTTAATCATCTTTCCACAGTAAATTTGAGTTTGGAACATAATATCCTTTCAGAGTATTCTAATTATAAAAGACGTCCATTCACGTGCCAAGTCTACGCATATCTTACACGATCAACACACTGATTTCTTTTAGAAACTGCGATAACACCGTGCCCCGGACAGAAAACCCAGAAGATAAAGAAGCACTTTGTCTTCGTTAAAAGAAATCGGCAGGAGCGAGGAAGAATGCGCCGCCTGTCCAATAAACGCTCTAACAAAAAGTAAACACGTTCGCTGGGCGCGCATACCCGCGAGAGGATACACTACCCGGAAGCAGTAGTTGCACCCCGACACCCCGGCGGTGGTAATATTCCCCCGCTCCCCCGAACTTTCCCTACGCCTCGCTACCCGGCCGAGGGCCTCCTATCCTCACCGCGTAGGTGGGGCTGCACGTGTTGGCGTTGCGTCGGCGCTGGGCCGGCGAGCAGAACTTGAGCATGCCGGTCACGCGCACCCTCCTGGCCGCGCTGGTCCTTCCCTCCGTCGGCTAGTCCCCCGCTGCCGAAATGAAAGAGAGAGGCCGCCGTCGATGGGTCTCCGTGTGTGTATGTATGTATAAAGCCGGGCGGGGGCGCGAGCTGCGGCGCGGGCGCACCTTCGCGAGAGACTGACTCGCGGGGGCGGCGCGCGCCGTCCTGACCCCGTCTCGGGGCAGGTGTGCGGCGGCGGCGGCGGCGGCGGCGGCGCTTCCCTTAGACGGCGGCGCGCGCCGCCCCCGGGGGTGGGGCCGCCACCCCTCGCGGAGGGTGCAGTCTGCCTCCTCGCGTGCGCCATACGTACACATCGGCCGAGTCGCTTCCGCGGCGGATTATGGATCAAGCCGATTAAGTGGGTCGCGGCCTGCCGGAATTTCACCGGGCGCGACGAGGTTATGCCGCGGGTTACTCGGCGCGGGGTTACAGTGCCGCGCGTCAAGTGTCGCCTTGTCGCTCCTGTAACTGTCTCCTGCTTGCCGGGGGTAAATAAGCTATACATATTTATTAGGCTCCCGCGGCCTCGGCTCCGCGACTTTCGGGTTTATTTTTCTCACCGCGAGGCCGCGCGCGTTTATATAGGCTCACGTTTGCAGTATAAATCGTAGGCTCGCAAAAAAAAAAAGGAAAACATTTTACTACGAAATCGTAATTACTTTACCGGGCCACTTGTGCTTCCGCGCGGCGAAGGAGTCGCAATTTTTTTCGGACAATGCTGCAGCCACGGCCCCGGGATAATATGTAATACACTCTGGGAGGCTTGCCGGCCCTATCCCGGAATTACACCCCTGACGGAAGACTGTAATATTTACTCGGCTTAAAATATTATTTTATACCCGGGACATAAAGTTTCTTTTATACCTGTACTGCGCCAAAAAGCCCGCCGAATTCCTGTCCCTTGACGCGGGCGCAGCTGCGGCGCCGCGATTTCCTGCTTTCGGGGAATCGCACGAGACGCGGGGCCCCCCATAAATTTCCCGAGGCCGCGAGGCGCCGGACGCGCCGAGGCCGAAAAGCTCCTCCCCGCCCCGGGGAGGGCATTAACGATTCTGCGCGAGGCCCGGCGACGCGGCCCTATGTAAACCAATTGCCGATCGTCGGGGCAAAGGGAGGGAGGGTAAAAAGCGCGACGACGCGATTTCAATCACTCGGCAATTGGCCAGGGGGACAAACAGAAAAAAAAAAAAAAAGAAAGCGCCGCGTCGGCGCGCGCCAAATTCGACAGCGGGAGACGAAGAGTGCCATTAGGTCCATTAACGCGGTACACGTACTGCCTGGGCCGCCGGGCCGCCGGCCTCTATCGATCCGCCCTCCCCCCCCCCGCGAGAGCTAATCTCCCGCGCGCTTAAACCGCGTGTAACGATGTAAAAGAAAGCCCGCACTCGGGAGGGAAAACTCGACGGGCGGAGACGGTAATTTCCGGCCGAGGTGAAAAATGAACCGGCGCCCGTCGCCCGGCTTTTTTCCCGCCCGGCAATCTGGCATTCAAACGGCTCTAAGTTGCATGGAACAGGAAGCCGCGCGGACGCCGCTCCCGAGATTATGCGCCCCGCTGCCCCTATCGCGAGCGGGGCTGCCCGGGACCCTTTCAGGGATGACCCCCGGGGGTTCTTTTTTTTTTTTTTTATCGGGGGTCCGCCCGCGCGGGGCGGCTTTTGATAAGTCGGGAGGAGCGCGGGGGCCCGGGGAGCTCCGCCCGATCAAAATGGCCGGGGCCGGCTTAATCCGCTTGTCGGTCGCGCTCCCGGGAGCGCTCGCGATAATCCGGGGGCCGGCGGCCCGCGGTATTATTCGCCGCCGGTGGGGCGCGCGCGCGCGCGCCTGTTTAATTGGAAGTTTTGCGGCGGCCCCGTGAGATAGTGCCTTTGTTTCGCGGGCCATCGGCTGGAAAGCCCCTTCCCTTTTATTACGCCGATGGGCGCATCCTCGATTTACCGCGCGATCCACCTATATATGTACACGCGCGGGGGGGTTGTTGTTTTTTTTTTCTTCCTCCTTTTTTACGCGCCGGCAGTCAGGCGGCCCTTTTTTTTTATCCGTCATACTTCGTATGTACTCCGGGGCGCGCGACATTCGCATTTTCGGATTTTCGAGGAGGGCAACCGCGCCGATTGGAAAAAGCGAATAAAAGTCCCCGGCGTAAACCGCCGGAGCCAATATAAGGCCCGTATACCAAAAATAAAAAACCCGACTTTGCCGCAGGTAGACGTGTATATATATATACACGGTACGGAAGGTGCACTCGTGGCGCTTTTAATCGGCGCGCGGGCGATCGCAAAGAAAAAAAAAAAGTTGTCCACCCACCCGCGGGAGTATCCCCTCGATCGCTTATATACGGCGATCGGAGATCGGGGCACAATTGCGGCCGATCGCCGGTGGCGTATAGGGATCCGGGGAAAGGGGCTTCCGTCCCGGGCGCGCACGTTCGCCCACTTCGTTTCCTGCCAACGACCCCCGGGGCCGATAGCCCGAGGTTTTCTTCCGCGCGCGCGCGCGCGCACCGAGTCCGCGAGGAGTCCGCGCGATCAATGAGCGGCCGTCTAAGCAGCGCGGACTAATGCGCCCGGGGGGAGGAGCCGCTTGCTATGCCCGCCGCGCGACCCTCCTTAGCGCACTCGACTCCTCGCCCTCTTTTTCACCCGCGGAGGCGTCGATGACGCCGCCCCCCGGGGGGGTTAAGTCATATACACCGAGGTGACGTATATAGTCGCCGCAGGGGATGAACAATCAAGCCGGGTGTCGCGTACTACGGGCGTCCCCGGGATTTGGCTAACGAGCCGGCTTGTGATTGCGCCGGAAGTGGTGGCGGGCCCCGCGTCTCGCGTGTTCCGGGGGGTCCGGTATAGGAAGGTGTACGTCATCGGCCGGTCGCGATCTTCGAGGGATATAGGCCATTGGAGCGTGTAAGCGAGTACGGGCTTGGAACATTCATCCGGAACGTGACTCGGTGGAAGGCTGCTCCGCGGAGATGGCTGCGCGCTTACAGAAGTCACGGCATTTGTGCACGCGTCATCGTAATTCTTCATCACGGCGGCGTATATATATATACACAGCAGTAATAGTTACTCCGCCGGCGAGGGCTATCAATCACACGCTTTTCACGTCTAACGCGGCTTAAAGACTCTCAAATGTACACACAATAAGCTTGCGGTTATGACTGCTTAGCCCGCGCTAATACCGAAGGTAACGTGCATTATATACGGAGCGGCTCTGCCGTCGCGTCAGGCCCGTTAAATACGCCCCAACGAAAGACACAGGTTATCGTCAAAAATCCCGAGTATCTCCCACCCAAGTCGGTCAGCGCGGTATAGACAATAGGTACACCTCTTTTCTCCCTAATGGGTCCCTCCATTTTTTTTTCTCTCCTCCCCCGGCGAAAAAAAGGGCACATATAGGGGCCATTGGCCGAAGAGCCGCGTGCACAATGGCCCCTGATTCGTACTCTCTGTTGCGGCCGATGGGATTGCCCTTTCGCTCCGGCACGCGATCATCCAGCCCGGCGCCCTTTCCTCCTTGCCAAAGTACAGGAGTCACGCGGGCGGTTGAAACAAAAAAAAAAAAAAGAACCTCGCGACGCACGAGACGTCGGCGGTTTCGCCGAATCGATGGCCGCCTGCCCGCCACGGCGGAATAGCGCGCTTTCGCGGAATGTCAGCAGCCGCGTCGCGCGTCCGGCGCGCGGCGAATCGCGCGCTTCAATGGAAATATAGCGCGGAAATTGTCGCTTGTGTGATTTTATACCGGGCGGGGGGTATTTTCGCCACTGATTAGATAGTTAGCCGCGGAACGCTACGGTGTTGCTAACGGAACGCTTTCGACCGACGCTCAAGTTTATACGCGGTTAATGTAATAGCGCGGCGTGTCATGTACGCGGAATACACGTACGCCAGCGATTGTGTTTTTGCCGACAGTTGCACATACGCGAGTTGAACAGCCGAATGCAATACGCTTATGTAAAATAGCAAGGGAAACTAATCCAAATGCGATTATACGTTTAAATGTAATAATAAATTCTCATTTGGGACTATTTAATCTCCCGCGGCTATAAATAATCTTTTGCTTTATTAACGAAAGTCGGAGGAAATTATTGACTTCTCGAACCGCAGATTTAATATCGAGACACATGCCTTCCTTTTGACTTCTAATCAAATCAATAAAGTACACCGATATTCCTGATAAGCCTGAGCTATCGACTAAATCAGTAAAATTTATTCCCGCCGAGTGGACGAGTTGGCCGGCCACTCCTATATAATCAGCGACTTTCCACCGGCGCGGCGGACGGATCAAAAGAGTAAAAGGCGCCTCTCTCTCTCTATATATATATATACGTAGGCGCCCGCGATTTTCATTTCAAGCCAGCGGAGCTTAATTGAAAAACAAAGCGGAAGGAGACGGCGGCTGAACATCTCGCCTTTTTTATACATCAAAAACAAAGAAAAATCCGAGATAATATAATCCGCGAATAAGCCGACCGGTGGCGTCCTCTCCCGAGGGGGGGGGGGAGGGGGGAGCCGAGGCCCCGGAAAATGGGAAGCGCCCGAACCGCCGGGGCAAAAAAAAAAAAAAAGGAGCGCCGGCCCGTAACCCCCGTGGAATCCCGCGGATGCCCCGCCGATGAGGCGAGTTTCAATTATGCTAAATCGCGAGATCCGCTTATCGCCGTCAATAATTAGCCTCACGCGGCCTTACCCCCGGGCTTTATTCTTCCCCGGGGCCGGTGACCGCCGCCCCCCCGGCTGCACCTTCGGCAACAGCTCCCGCCGCCTTCCGAGCAATTACGGTATTAGTCCCGCGTGCGGCCGGCGATTATTATTCCAGGCCACCCTTACCGCGTCAGCCGGAGGAGGCGCCTTTTCTCTTTTTCATTATCGAATATCGATGGGGGAGACTCGGGGGCGGCGCGCCACCCAGACGCGCTTGATTCCTGGGATTGGCCGTGCGGGAGGCGGGGCCGCTGTTAGCATAGGACCTGCTTGATGGAATGCTCGGGCTTATGGCGAAGAGACTGTACGCGTCGCGTGGTTACCTATGGTCGGTTGGTGTAGTCCCGGCGATCTGTCGGGGATGCCAGCGCCGTGTTACGCGGTGTATTAATCACGTTAGAGAATAAGGAGAAGGTCATTATTAGCGCCCCGGTGATATCGTGCGCGGTTTAGTTCAAAAACTCCTGCCATTACCTCGACTTCTTTTATAATTATATTCCTAGTAATTATGTCGTTAATTTTTACACCACTCAAATTAGGACCGAAATTAAATTATTCTGTTAGTGATCCTATGTAGATTACATTATGCAATGATAATGTTCTAATTCTGGCCATCGAATATCAAGGTTTGATTCAGTATCTAAATTGTTATCGTAATTGAAAGTTCTGTTAATTAAAGCAGCTATTTTAT
The DNA here is from genome assembly GCA_018906755.1 of Sycophaga agraensis. Classification (NCBI taxonomy): domain Eukaryota; kingdom Metazoa; phylum Arthropoda; class Insecta; order Hymenoptera; family Pteromalidae; genus Sycophaga; species Sycophaga agraensis. The sequence continues at coordinate 5,084,887 of JACCIE010000003.1, forward strand.
TTAATTTTTTAAATTAATATACGATTATACATGTGTATAAATTTTGTAAGATCTTTAAAGGTATTAAGATGGAGATTTTTCTTTTAATATCTATGTGACTTTGAAATTAATGTTTTGAACTTTTTTTTTTTTATTATGCTACTCTACTTGAAAGAGAAAAGCATAACATGCGAGTCCCAGTATACGAAGCTCACGCCGCTGATTTATATTCATTACAGATTCAACTTGTCAAACGACACGGTTCATTCGGTTTATAGTCCTTGCATTACAAATTCAAATCATTTTTATGAATCGTTCGATGGAGTCGTACATCGGATGAGCGACTCGGCGCGTTGGAATGTCGTTGACGAAGCGATAGCGATGGCATTGCGATTCGGTTCGGTACATTCGCTGAGAATACATTGCCACCCAGTGTACACTGGGTCTACGTGACGGGAATCCCTATCATCTGCAACTGGAAATAATGTCCAAATGCATTCCGGTGCAAACAGACTTTTCAGCCAGGACGAATTTTCGAGCCATCATGGCAGCCGCTCATTGGAATTCCTCGCGCGCGTTAACTCAACTTTTGGTTACACATGCGAAGAAAAACTACCGTGCATTGAAACTTTTATAGCTAAGTAAGCACGCGTTAGTATGTATGTAAAACTAAAAGTATAAGATTCCTCCAAAGATTACCCTAAATTATACGAACTCTACACGCATTAATAGATTTATGACAAAGAAATAACATTTAAGAAATTAAAGAAAGTCCATTAATTACGAAACGAGATGGAACCAGCTGTTCGACATAATCGTAAAAGTAACAGTATATCTCTAAACCATCGCAGTCCTTGTATGGATAAGCACCCATAAGGACTATTAGCGTAAAAGTAATTTTAAGGATCTTATTACACGACGTTTGTGGCAATACACGAATACCAGTGCGATGTTTTATCCCGCAGATTTACGTTGCTCTTTTACGAGGCAGTTGATGTACGCTATACGAGAAGGGTTGAACAATCGCATCTTTCTCCCATTCAGTAGTGCAAGATGAAAATTCAATTATTAAAGCGGCGGGTTTGCCTGGCTTTTGGAAAATTAATTAAATCGCATAAGATGGGAATTTGCGGGGGCGAAACCGGCTCGAGCCGGGCGAATAATAAAAATCCCGAAGCTGGCGCAAGTAGCGCTGCCGAATCAAATTACTGAAACCATTTTCCGGGGGGAGTGCCGACAATTGATCTTAATTACGATGATTGGGAGCTAGGCCCGGGGCATCGCGATTCTGCTCTCGAGCGGTGATGAAAGTCCCCCGGGGGCTGCGGCGCCGTTCTATCAAAGGCAGCGATTTCTTTTTTGTTTACGCGAGAAAATGAGCGCGTTTTCTTGCAGCGGAAGGTTGCGGGGCTGCGCGCGAAACGAGATTACTACTTTTAGCCGCTTGAGCGCCGCTGGCGCTTGATCGGGATTCGGCAAAAAGTCGATGTCTTGTTTAGTGATTGATTCATGCCGCTCGTAATAATGATCTCCGTCCGAGCGGCGTTGCGTTATATACACTCGAGCGATCTAATTTCTTTAATTCACCGCGCGAGATTATCCAGTGCATCACGGCACTCGCCATAGCCCGAGGAAGAAAATATAGTCGCCTAATGCGTATTTTCCCTTTACACGTATAGGAAAACTAAATTACGGAAGGTAATACAGGTCCTGGTATAAATCGCGGGCACTGAGCGAGTCGTTCCAGGGACCATTCAACTGCACACTTGAGCGTTATTTTTTTTTTTTTTCTCCTAAGATTCTAAAACATCCGCGCAACAACATTTTCCCCGAGAGCAGTATGCAGTTCCTCGCGCGCGGGCCGGCCGAAGAATAGAGGGCCACGGGAGAGAGGAGGAAAAAGTCCCGGCCGGCAATGTCGAGCGCCTCGAGTTGGCCGTCTCAGGAGCGGCGGCCAAAGAATACATATACGGAAAATCCGATATCCGCGAGCGCGACAACAGGGACGTCAACTGCACTAGAGTTTACGTTTACAGGACGGTTCCCGGGCGCCGAGAGAAATAGGAGGAGCCGTCCCCGGGAGGCCGCGCAGCGGTGATAAAGCGAGGAGACGCCGAGGCCAGATTGAAATACACCGGTCCGATGTGTATGTATGTACGTATATACGCGCCGGGCGCGACAAGTCCGCCCTCGTCCACGCGAGGCGCAGACAGCGGAATAATTGTCCGCGCGGGTCTAATCCGCTGACGGCGGCCGATCAGCTGATCCGCGCGCCCCCGGGGTTTCCCGCGGAACAAAAAAGAAGTTCCGCCCGCCGGTTTTCTCTTTTTAATATTTTTCCCGGGGCCGGCGAGTCGCCCCGGGGCGGCCGCCTCCTTTATTTTTTTTCCCCCCCCCCGCCTTTTTTTCAATGTCGAAATTTTTTCGAGCGCCTTTCCTCGCGGAGATTTGTGAGCTTTCGAGCTTTGAGCTTGAAAAATAGCGGCGGTTACGATTCTCAACGGCTCGGAGAATTGATCGCTGTACTCGCGCACACAGGGCCCCTCTTTTCCCCTTGGGCAATGATAGCTTGCCCGTCCGGCACTGAATCCTGCCTGTACACGTGCACTTGCAAGCACTTTCAATAAGGCGAGCGATCCTTCAGAGGCAGTTAACAGGCGCGCAGGTGGCGTCGCGAGGAGCCGTCCCATAGCTGGCTGGCGATGCGACTCACGTTTTGATTTTTTTTTTCGTTATATATATATATGTGTGTACACTCCGTCGATCGTCCCTTTTCTTACCCACTTATGCGCGCAGTATATACAAAAGGGGCGCGATCCTTTTTTTTTTTTTATTTAATTAAGACGGCTTAAACCATCCCGCGTCGCACACGGCTGTTTTAAGCTGTCTATCCGTGTAAGCGGAGTTCCTTGCGCGCGGGAATGTTTAACGAGACGATAATTCTTGGCCGCGTACGCACCATTAGTCGCCCGCTGGGCGCAACTTTTACGAGCTTCCCTTCTTTTCACTATGGGCGCCCGGACGGGCATAATATACACCGCGGGAAAAAAAGGAAAATAAGAGAACAACAACGCGGGAGAGTTAGGTGGCTCGCGGTCCCGACCGCCTGCCAGCTTTGATTCCGGGGCAAAAATCGAAGCGCCGCGCAGATATGTACGCCCCTCGGGCGCTATCGCGGAGAAAGCCAGAGCCGGGGAACAAATCGCCGATAAAAAGCGGAGGCTGCCCAGCCGGCTTGTTATATTACCCGCTTTGTGTCCCTCGAGCGGCTAATCAGCCGCGGCGCCCGAGTAACGGCTCGGCACTCCTCGACTCGCCGAAGGGACACGATCGAACGAACTATATGTCTCGACGCGGAAAGGAACTCCGAGGGTTAATGCAGCGTCCCGTCGAGGGCGCCTTCCGGGGGAATTCGATTCGACGCGCGCCCGGCCTCGCGCCTGGATTCCGGGACGGTTATAATCGTAGGGAAAAGGGCCTCCGTGCGCCCTTTGCCGCGCGGCTATGCACGCGTGCGGTGCGCGGGGGAAAAATTCCTCGGTGGAAAAAATACGCCCCGGAATTTCCCGCAATATAATCGGCGCCCGGCTGCGGGGCCACGTACTCTTGACGGTATATACATATACACACGCGCGAATATGCCGCGGGTTATGGCAAAATGATCCGCGGGCCGCGTCGCGATATACGTACGAGTCGTACTCGTTTTTTTTTTTTCCCCCGTTTCGAGTTTCATGAGTCCCTCCCCCGGTCCAGATGCACACGGCCCCGGCCGCGATAAATTCGAGCGCCGATCAGTCGGCCATCGGAAGAATAACGCCGGCCTGCAGCCGACCGAGCGACGTTATATCGGGACACACGTACACACGCGCACACTAATAAATACGCCTCGTGGCGCGATCTCCGCGCGCTCGCGCACAATGCCGAGCGCTCGGTTGCCGCAGTCGCATTCCCACGAGTCGATACGCGCGTATACTCTCCCCGGGCGGCGGAAAAATCGACGGCAATTATCCCCGGACGGTGGGGGGGAGGGGGGCAGTTGCGACAGCCGGGCATTGCGTCTCGCCCACTCCCCGAGGGGCGGCGCCGAAGAAGCCGGGCCGCGCCGAAAGTGCAAGCGGCCTAATTAAAGGGCGCGCCGTCTCGCGTTACCGCGGCCATAGTTAGAAACCGGGCGGCGCTGCGCTATCGCGATAATGCGCGCGTGCACGTGCACACAGAGAGAGGCCGTCGTCACCTTGAACTCGTTCAAGCCGCGGGTGGGAGGGAGAGGGGGCGAAAGGGAGAGTGCGGCGGCCACGCCACGCGGCGGGGGGTGTGGGGGGCGAGGAGGTGGAGGAGGAGGAGGAGGAAAAAAAAAAAAGAAGTGGAGGAGCCGCCGCTAGACTCGCACGCCAAACGGGAAATTAAGTGTGCACTTTGGAAAAGTACTGTTCAAGGGGTTGACGTTTCAAGGTCGGCCGCAATTGATGCCCGCAGACGGGGGATCGATTGCAGGATGTTTGACTAACTCGCCCGGTAAAAGATACCCCCGGCTTTAATAAGGCCCCCTGTTCTAGATAAAAGCTTTGCCTATAATGAATGGAACTTAATTAATAACTGCGCTTTTTAATAACTGTGTACAAGAACGGTCGAATTTATTAACGAACGAGCCTCTTTATAAATTTCCATTATGAATAAAAAAAAAACTTTACGGATACGCTAATAAAAATCACTTGATTTCCAGGCTGCTTATTAAGCAAAAGAAATTAAACGTTCCATATCATATGATTGATTATTTTATTGTTTAAAGAGCGAGGACAAGTCAACAAAGTTGAAATTATAATCTATGTGTATAAAAGTAGAAAGATAATAAAACAATTGAGTCACGAAATAAAACTATAAGTAATATTATGTGAATAATATCTAAACCGTAATGAACCTGAATATCGCCATTCGGTAGATGTACGCTCTTAAAAATCGCTTAACAAAACGTATTACATAAGATAATACCCTATTTAGCCCTGATATCGCATTTCCTGAATAAATTACCAAGCATGAATGCTAATTGGGTTACATTAGTCAAAGGGGCATTAAAATTGTATTACAAAGGTGCAAAGTCTTGGGAATTGTGCAAGGCGATCCTTAAGGAGTAACGGCTTGAATTATGCATATAAAACGGCGCAAGTTGGGCCCCCTAGCAAAAAAAAAAAAAAAAATGCGCGAATCTCAAAGTGCAGAAAGTTTCGGGCGGCGGTGGCGGGGCGCGAGCGCGAACAGATGCCCCACATGCATTATTCAGCAATTTAGAAATTAACGTCGCGCTCGCGCGCACCCGCCGCGCACGAGACCTGGCGGGGGGTCAATGCTGCGGGCGCGTGGGCCCGAGCCAATTGGACGCGCGGCGGGGGGGGGGAGGCTGCAGCTCAACGGCGCATCAGCGTTACACCGGTTTCGGTGATTTTAATTGGGTCAATGCGCAACGGCTTTATCGTCGCGGGGGCCAATTGGACGAGTCCGCGAGGCGGCCCGAGGCTTCTATGAATAGAGTGATAAGTGACTTCTTGAGGCCTCGAGCCGGGGCCGATATATCTACGTCGATAAAGGATCATTTTTTTTTCGACTCCGCGCAATAGGGAATAAAAAAAAAGGAAGAGCCGCGTCTCTGCTTGAACAATTGAACAATTGTATATCGATTCTCGCGTTTATACCGCAACCGCTGCGGAAACAGTGCTAAACCGTTATGGAGCTCAAACAATCTATGGGTGCAATAACGATAAAAAGTAATGAATGACAAAAATTGACTCTTGCATACGTAGTCTAGTATACGGCGCGCGGTACAGGGGCCAGTCGTAAAAAAGCAAAACCCACGGCGATGCCATAAGCGTCGAAGCGCGTCTATATATTTCTCCGTCGGCCAGTGGGAACCCCATATCCCTTTCCCCGAAAAAAAAAAAAACACATATAAACCCATGAACGATCTATATCTCCCATCTGGGCGGGCGCGAGGCGGCCCGGGCCCTGTAATCCCGCCCAAAGCGCAACTGGTTTATCGCCCGGCGCCCTTTATTAGGCGGAGAATACCGGGGCCCTGGGACGGTGCGCCACCCGCCGCGTGGAAAACACGCGGCCCTTTAATTGATATCCCTTCGGCGCGCCTCGTCTTCATCTCGCGCGTCGCGCGTGGCCCCGACCTTCGCGCGTACCACTTAGGGGCTCGTTTGAACCAAGGGAGAGGAAAAATGGGGAAGTGGCGCGGGCCGAGAGAGGCCGACTGTATACGCGGAGCGCTGCGCGCGTATATAACCTTTGGTACGTATATATATATATACAACGAGTATTTTCGTTTGTTCGGCCGGGGGGCTGCGGTCGAAGGTAATGACCGCCGGGTATTTCGGATATGCCCGGTGGGCTCCGCCGCCGAGTGTCAAAGCGCAAGATGCCTCGCCAAGGCGGTTGCGACGGTCGATTGATTAGGCGGTCCGCCTGTTTAAGTAGGATAATGCAAGTTTGTTTTGGGAGTTATTGGGAATCGATTTGAATAATACATATATATATATACAGATTTAGATGCTGGGTATGCGTCGAATGATTGATTAAGCCTTATCAGCGAGGGCGGTCGCAACATTATGTACAATACGGGTATAAGGAGCGAGTTTAATTATTCGAACGTTATGGCGCGCCGCGAATCGTCAGATGCGGATTTTAAACAATTAGCAGGGGCGTATATAAGTCTCTCTGCCGTCCCATTGATTTACAACGCGGCGTTGCGTTTTGTTTTTGGCACTTTAGAGCTGGCACCTTACGGATTTAAACAATAAACACACACGCCGTTGGAATATAATAATGGCGAGTGCGACGAAAAGCGATATCCATAAATTCCGCTGCATTAAAAAACTGCGTGTTATAAGATTTTATCACAGTGATTGGGTTCGAATACATGTTAAAGTAATTCTCGTTTTAATCCTTTCAGCCTGGCCAGTATTATGAATAAACATTTTAAAATATTTATGCAAATCAGAGGAGTTGCTAAAACGGTATCGAACGAGTAAAGTAATGCATGCATTTAATCACAATCAGACAGTCAATCCAACGAAACAATATAGTATTTTATAATCTTTAAATTGAAATTTATTTAAAAATTACTTCGACAAAAAGTTATCAAACGGAATATCCCGCGTCAGCGTAGTTGTATAGTGTATTGCAGTACATGAAATCCAACGATAGAAATGTTCCTAAGGTGCTCTTGTTCGATGTAGTACTCCGATACTCCGCATGATATCATGTTTGATGTCGTGTAATCTGCAGTCGAGCATGCGGCCGTGCAGGTCATTACAAAGGTATGCGTTTTGCAGCGAGAGTTATGCGCGCGGAGAAAAAGGAAAAAGAAAGTCGACTCGAACAGAGCCATTAAGATTTTCAGACATGTATCTTTGCACGGCAGCTTCGCCGTAGCTAAAAAAGCTTGCTTACGGCTAAGCTTAAAATATACGTCACTGCATATCTCGGTTGGAAGTAGCGGAAAGGGGCTGACGTAACCCTACCTGAGGACTGGCGCCGATGTATTAACATTGCTAACTCTCCCGGCACTTCGATTCGACCGAACAATAAGTACGTATAAAGAGTACACAGTTCCGCGGCTACCTCATTCGCGTAATCACCGTACGCGTAATAACACTCCCATTACGTGCACTAATAGTTGTCGAAAATATAACGTTAACGACTCGTTTCAATTAGAGCCGCGATCGCCCGTCAGACAAGCCCGCTAATAGCGCTTTCACACGTACACAGCCCAAAAGTCTCTCTCGACTTTATCAATGAACAAAAAAAAACAAATGCACAGAGAGAAAAAAAAATCCCCTCGACGGAATTTTCGCTACAACCGGCAACTCGTGCAAGCCGTTATCTCCCGAGCCGGATCATATTTTGGCCGGGCTGTACACCGGCCGGCGTACTCACCTCGGCCCCCGCGGGGAGAGAAAGCTCGGGCGCCCTCGGCTGCACCTGGGGCGCGGCTGCGGGCGGCTCGCGGGCTCGGAGACTACTCGGCGGGTCACGCGGGCGCCGCGCGGCCACCGCCGCCGCGCCTGCGCCCCGCCGCCCGCGGGACAATATTAGAATCGCGAAGCGGCGCCGCCGCCGCCGCCGCCGCAGGCTTTTCCTCCTCCTCCCGTGGCGTTGGCGCGGGATGCGTACAGAAAACATAATCGCGGGGAGGACCGGCCGCGGGATCGGAGGCGAGTGTGCGTGTGCCTTCGAGAGAAATATCTATGGAAGAGATTACGGGAGGCTGGTGCAAATTTATTCATCTGTGCGAAAACAATGGCGCTGTCGCAGAAAGTAATAGACATTTTATTTTTTCACCGGCGGCTCAAAAACAAAAAAAAAAGACACGTCCTCGGGGAGAGGAATAACATAAAAAGGGAATGGGATTGGAATAAGGGTTTCGAAATGAGGTTGCCTGTCACTGACGGCCAACGTTGAAAGCCATCATTTGAATATAGACAGTCGTATAAATATAATCTTGCAAGAGTGCACTGGATCGGGTTAGGCACTACTGGACTAATTTCAGAACAACTTCGCTTTTTGTTTCACGCGTTTTCCCTGGACGACATATAGAATGGAAAATAAAACGGAGCCATTGATTTTTGAGCTCGTGCGCAAACAATTGAAAGTCTGTCACTGCGCTTTTTTTTCTTTTTTTTTATCGCATTTACTCCGAGGTGGCGCGCGCAGCAATAAATCAAAGCCGTATATGAGCAGCGCGATTGTTCGACGGGCGCAGACTACCGCGATACACATTGTTTCTACAGCGGTCTATTACACGACAGTTCACCGACTGACTGTTTATTGATACAGCCACCGAGGCGCGATGCGAAGGAAATCGCGCGCGGGCCTATGCGGCACGTAAACGGGGAAGGCCATCGTCGAATTATTGTATCCGTGGCGCGGCCCATTAGAATCCCCGTAAATCACGCCCGAGGCCGTACCCGGTTTACCTCTTAATAATTCGGCGGGCCGCGCGATAAATTAGCCGATTTTGAGAAGGAGAAAAGGCACCCGCCAATCAGCGGATTTATGGGCTCATTGTAAGTAAAGCGGCCTGGTTTATTTTCATTAGCTCCTCCTCCCGCGGTGATTTCAATCCGCGGCGTCGGGCCGCGCATTCCGATCAGCTGGGGCGAGGGCCCGGCACCGAACGCGCGGGGATTCCCCGGGGCCGTCGAGCTCGAAATCCGCCCGCGGTGTGAATTATGGGTCAAGAGGCGCGCTATAACGCGCCCCCCGGGGGTGGATCCTCTGTTTATTAGCATAACCGCATAAACAAAGCGGGGATATCTCGCGCGGGGCTCGCGGAGCGCGCGCGTATGCGCGAGCTTCCCCTCTTTCACGCCGAGCGCGACGCGTGCATAAATCGATATATACCTGTCGTGCTCCTTTTTTTTTTCATTTTTTTTTTTCTGTTTCTCTCGCCCGGCGTCATTTGCCTGCCGCCGGCGGGAAACGCGCGCGGCTCGATTTTCGGATTTAATCAGTTATGCTTGGCCGCGGCTTGGGCCTGTTACACTTTTTCACGTCCGATGCCAACGCGCGCGCCCCTCGCTCGCTCGGTTAAGCGCCGCTCGATATATTATCGACTGTCAGCGGATTTTCGAACTCTTCAATCGCACCTAATCAGGAAATTCGAGAATCAGTAGCGAAAAAGCTCGGAAATGAAGTCACTGAGGATTCGCAGTATCATTCATTTTTATCCGAGATAGTAAGTTGAGAAGGCAATCGATAAACCATCTACCTCACTATATATATATATATATGTATGTATATTATAATAAAAATTGATATTAGATTATAATTCTTTTCTTTTTTGACAAAAATTACTGCAGACACTATCTGGTTTACTATAATAAATGTAGTATTTTAGATAAATTCAATTCAATTTATAGAGTTTAATATGTATGTAAGTCAACCAACCATTATACTATACTATAAGTTAAAAAGAATAACTTGTAAATACATCGGCTGAAGCGACTTAGAAGACTGATACAATACAGTTATAACGGTTTCCTGATAACTATGCTTCCACAGTATAAAAAAATGCTCTAGAAAGAATTCCAAGAGTTTTTGTGTTTAATTTATAGTAAAAGCTAACTTTACGGAATGGCGTGAACTCACACGCACCAAATGGCGTCAAGTACGTGTGTAGTGTATATAAGTGGGAGCAAGTACTGGTCAAAGGGAACGCTTTCCCACATTATTTAGAGTAGCGCACAGTGCCAAGTATAAGTTGGATCTAAAAGAATCTATCGCAACAAAAAAAAGTGGTATAATTTAAAGTATCAGAGTCTTCGAATTGCAGAAGCGCGGGTAAAGAAATATACTTTTGATTGCAAAAAATTTGTGCACTCTCGATATTAAGTTATTAAGTCTCCAGCATATTCTAAGGCAAAAAATCTTACTGACATAAGAAAAAGGCATAAAATCTTACTGACTAGTTCATCGTATACAGACCCATGGTCAAACGCAATACAATTAATATAGCAAAAGGTGATGCGTCATTAAAACAATACGTAACGAATCTCCGAAAAACTGATACTCAATTTCTTGATTAAAATGGTTTGTATTAAAATATTACTTCCTCGAATGAAACTTTATACATTGAAATAGTTAGATTGAATTCATGGGTTGCATATACGTATTCGATTTGATTTTGGAAAGTGTTCTATTTGTGAAAAGTTAATATTAACTTTCGAACTCTTTGCACAGGCATCGGAAGCTTCAGTAATATTTATATTGGGGAAAAAATACGAATGGTAATACAATGAAAATTGCATTCGTGTCTTTCCCGCCGAGGGATTCTATTTCGCAAGGGGAAAAGTAGCTCTCTCCTAAACGCACCTACAGACAAGGTTTCATAACCGCAAATTGAATCGGCGCAGATAGCGCGGCCGACTCCTTTGGCAGGCACTCGCTCACGCAGATAAGGCAAAACGAGCCCATTGACAAAGAGCCGCCGCCGAGGGCCGCCGAAAAGTTTCCCGCGGGCGGAAGGGGGAAACCGGAGTAACGGGGCGAGACAATCGCGAGATTAGGCCGAAAAGCTTGCCGGGGCGAGGGCGCGCGACTCCTCCTTATCGGGCCGGGCCCCTCATTAAACTCTCGTTGGGCCACTTTACACGGGGCATTCCGCCGGCCGAGACAATGCGACGTCGCGCGCGCGCGCGTACCCGATCGATCGGGCGAATATCGGAATCGGCGGGCCGATGCGCGAGGAGAGCGGCTTCTCGGAAAATGCGCCGGCAACGCCCGGGGGCCGCGCATTCTCATGGAAATTCCAGGCGGAGCGCCGGCCCCCCCGCGCTTACTCATCGAGGGGCGCGGCCCTATTTCTCCTTTTTTTTTTTTTGGCCGAATGCTAATTGCCTTGCCCCCGCGCGGCCGAGGCCCGCTTCTTTTTTTCTTTTTTTTGCCGTCCGCCAGGTGTGAGCTCGCGTGCGTGAGCTCCCAGGCGTATACAAATGGCGAATTGCCGCCGAGGAAGAAGGACGCGCCAAAGAGACTGCACGACAGTTTGGAATTCGCGGTTGATGATTTATTTTTTGTTTTCTTTTTGTTTTTAAAGCCTGTTTCGTGGAAAGGTATGCGGGGGATATTATGTATTGGGCGAAGATCCGAGGTTATTTGAATTTATCCTGCCTTTTCTTATAATAATACTGCGATAGCAATTTATCGATATTGAATTTTAACGCGGTTGCGCTGCCGTAATTTGCAAATCTAAAAATTAAGTGCATCGCGTGGACAAATCGGCAGTAAATAACTTTGCTCGCGTTAATCTTGGCGAGCGTTATTACAGCGATATTGTGTTACTTGTTGAGGGGCTCGTAACGATTTCGCTAATTAATAAACTTTACGATTAATAAATTATTTAATAGCTTATTATGTATTATTATTTAATCTAGAACACGGCAATCCGTTGCTTCGAGTGGCGGGAGAACTTATCAAAATATCCAAGCATTGAAGGTATTCGCGCTTGCAGGTGCGCAGAAGCACTTGATTTATAAATTATTAAGCGCATATAATCCCAGTCAGTTTCAACGCTGCAGTATACAAGCGCGTAAATTATTCGCCGCGTATTTGCGTTGATCCACGGGGGGATAAAAGGTCCAGGAAGGAAGAGGAGCGCCAACGTGGAAAAAAAACATCGAGCGGGTCGAGTTGGCTGTAAAAAAGACCAACGTGAGATCGCCCGGAGTCCCGGGTGTTGTCTCCGCGTGTGGCGATCTTAAAAAGTTACGGTCGATGCAGCGGTCGGCCCTGCGGCTCCGCGGCCATTAGGAGAAGAATCCCGGGAGTCAATCAGCCGCGTGGCACTCGGCCGCCGCCGACTCCACCCAATGGCATTTATGCTAATCGTTGAGAAAAATGTATACGTTTTCATTTTTCGGGGCGTGGGTGAGGTCGCTTTCCCGGGACAGGAGACGAGTTATTTGTGTGCACTTAAAGACGCCTGTTATTGGGGGGTCGGACAGTTACGGCCCGGATACTTATCTCTGATTCTGACTTAGATCGATGTGCGACGCTGCTCTCGACGGCTTAGACGACGTTTTACGGTTAATAAAACGTGATAGCTCTGGACTAATGCTATCGAACGCGATTTATGCATTTGTTTACTTGGAAAATATCGTGTATGCTTTGTATTGCCAATTAATGGGCCGCAAGAGAAATATTGAAAAGTTATGAAGCTGTAAATCAAATAAATACGTATATTTACATGACATTACGTACATTAAGGGCTATCTATATAGCACATATTGATATGTATGAAATGCGTAGAAGAGTACATATATAGAAATAGCTATCAAGCTTGGCGTAAAAAAGTTGACAAAAAATGCACGGTGAAAACGGTAGCGCTTAAATATTTGTATACAAACTAGACCGCAGATCGTATCACAATAGACTTTGCGCATAAGTTTCTTTACTGCAGAGGTAGAGAATAAGGAGCGAAACGTCATTTCCATTTAGAACTGTGCCTAGTTTATAAAATCTGAATGCTAGAATATTTAATTTATTACAACCGCATGTACCAGTGTTACCATATTTTTCCTATCCACCTACATTTGTATCTCTCAAACAAAGTTGTAAAGTAAGCTTCAGTAATGCGATACTCCGTTAGAGTGCAAACAATTTTCACTCTCTAAAGTTGAAATAATTTATTGCAATCATTGCAACACTGGTTCTGCCGTGCGAAAACGTATAACTGGTTCCAGTAGTATATAGTGCTATTGCAGACAATGCCCAGTATGTTTAACGGGATAAATTGTATCGCGAAATATCTACATATTATTATAGTTAACTTATAACGCTTTGATCTATGAAACTATAACAATCATTTAATCCAACCAATTAGAGCTAAACCAAAAAATATACAAGATAATGTGATATTTTTGAAATAGTTTTCATAATTTTATGGTAGTTTCCATAATAAAATACCAACCATAGTTATCAGACCTTAAGCTCTACCTAATTAAAAAGGTGCGAGGTATCGGCTCATGGAAATTCAATATCGATATTGCCCACCTTTACAGCGATACTCCAGTGCAGCTCGCCGTCCGATTAAATTCAATTTGAACTCGGGTAGGTACAGTCCCACCCTATATCGAACCGGCCGATCGAATTCAATATTTTTTCCTCGCATTCGTTCTCCCAGCTTTACTTATTTTATCGAGTCAGCGGTTATGGGTATACATGAATGTGTGTGTGTGCTTGCGGGCTTGTGACACAAAGCTTGCTATAAAGGAGGAAATCCGATTGTGCCTTCCGAATTACCGTTTCTTATATGCAGATGAAGGCACTGGTAGATTCGAATCCTTTGTTAGACGCGAGGGGTAACGATGACCACTGCAGATACAGGAGGATTTTAGAATAATTCATGGCGATTCCATCCCCTCCTGCAGCCTTCGACTTCCGAGTGATCTTATTATATCCTTTTAACTACAGAAAAATGAGACTTTACTGGCCTAAGGCGGACAGAGTAATATTTTTAAATTATACGTTCGTATAAACGGAACGATTGGCTACAAAGCATACCTTTACGGTAGATTTTGAATTATTTGATTTTTCTAATCCCTATACTAATATTAATAAATATTTTGCACAAAGATCAAATGTTTATCGATTTAACTTTTAATAGTTTAATCTATTAACTTTAATCTATACTTTGTATATCGAAAAATAATTATTAGTTTTTTTATGTAGCTGTGGTTATTAGCAAAAAGTAGCTATTATACTACTTTTTTGTGTGTGGTTTCGATTATCAATGATTTATATTACACAATTGGTTAATATTATTAATAATTTAAGGCTTCTGCGAAATACTGAAGACATTTTGTTATGTAATTTTTGGCTTTTCGAATGATCATAACAATTTGAAATAATTACGATATATTGCAAATTTTTTAGTTCGCTTCTTGTTAGTTATTATATTGAATTTTTGAATAAGTATAAACTACAGTATAACTTCCGCAGTGTTAATAAATTTTAATGTTTTACGAGGTGAGGTTTGAAATTAATAATAATCCCTGCAAGAAAATTTTCCTCAGGTACTTTAATTAAGTCGTAATATTCTCGTTAACGCGGGCGTTGAGAAGATTTAAATCTCCGCGATCGCCGTGACACTCTCAACCTCAAAACTTGGTTTATAACACAACGAATTAATAAAAATTGAAAAGATTTATTACACAAAAACCTTAATTTATATTTATACTGTATCCTGTTAGTATTACAACTTTTTAATGTAATTATACTCAATAATTTGAAACTAAACTTTTTCTATGTAAATCTAATTATTAAGTATATTCTCTGACAAAGTTTTGGATTATATATAAATAACTAATATATAGGACGGAAGCTCAATAATTGCTTTTATATTTTAGTGAACGGTAGCTAAATAAACAATTGTTTAAATCCAGTTGAAAATCGTTGATCAATACTTTGGACTTGGTTCAAAATTGTATAGTGTTATAGCTAGCAAAGTATAGCATATTTAATCATTAACGTTGTCGTAATACATAAACTGGATTTATCTAATCATTTCATTACGACTTTAAGAAATTAAAACGAGATAAAAATACTTCATTTTCTTCCATCATAACACCATATAGTTAAAGTTTCCGTTTTTGCTTCACATTAAACTACAGTGATACGTAACTGCGGTTGTGGAATTAAATTTTTACTAAACATTTTACTATCTAAAGTAGATTTAAAAATGTCATAATTGCATCTTATATTAACCGTTGCTTTTTGATACAGAATTCTTGCACTTTACTCCTAATAAAAATAATGAAGTTGTATAAATATATGCGTATAATATTTTAATGATAATTTCACAGAATTAATAGAAAATTTAATCCACCCAGCAAAAATAATTGTACAACTGCAATTTTTTAATTATTTATTCCTTTAAATTCATCTTTTTTATGCCTTTATGTTTTTAACACGTTATTCTTCTTGTATAATTTTTACTAGTTGTAATTATTTTAAAAATAAATCAAGTGAAATTGAAAGTAGCTATAAAACAATATTTCTTGGAACTAATTTCATTCTGATTACAATACTAAATCCTGAGACGGATTCTAAAGGTTTATACAATTGAAGATGTAAAAATTTTTTCAAGTTAAAAAGAATCTGACCAAATGAATAATCTTTGTGAAAATAACAAAGGAGAAATTGTACTGCGGTCAAGTCCCCTAAATAAATGGAAGTCAAGCGCGGGTTGGCTGCTATAGGAAATCGGTGAAACATGCTGTATTTAATTAGAGATGATTGCGGTCTGTGCTTGACGTTGACTATAATAGACCTGTAGGAAGTGCAATGATCTCAAAGTCGACTACCAATCGTTTGCCATTCTTTGAACTACTTTAAGCCTTCGTTCTTACTCAGAACAAAAAGTACAATTCTTTCGCTTAACTAATTATTCATAGTTCATTCTAGAGTAAATTAATAAATAATTATATAATTGGTTCAAGAGACAGCATAAAGTGAAGTTAAAGTATTGAAAGTTTAATATAATTAGTTGCTTCAACATAAAGTAAAGTATGAACGTTACAGATCTTAGAAAGCGTGTATCTCATTAAGCTGAAGATCGTCGTTGCACGTTTCAGTAAATAATTTTGTTGTGAAATTTAATAACAGACTTATTCAGTATAAAGAAATACACAAGAGTCTTTAGAAAAAGCACATACAACAGCTTTTCAAAAGATGTAAGACTTTTTTTATAAGAATTATGCAAAATTCAGTTGCCGGTAAAAGCTTTCTAGCAATTCAAAATAATTAAATATTATCAAAAAATAATTGATTTACGCAAATTTGATTCGCATGAATATTATTCTCAACAATATTAGCAATTTCTGAGAGTCGTAAATCATGATAAGACGCGAAAATGATTCGATTCTCTTTTTAATATTTTTTAAAGGATTTGGTATTCACGAAGGCTCTGGAGCCATTATTTTCAACGTAATCACATCGTCGTCTACGCGAAAGTGGTCGCCTTTTGTCAGCGCACTTCTTCCTCGGCTCGCGTGTATAGTCTTTCAATTTTAAAACTCCCGATTAGAAATTTTATTATATAAATCAGCTGAGCTCTTATTTAGCCTCATTAATTTTTTTACTCGAAATTACAATAGAGATTTATCGCAAGAGAAACTGGGTTTTTACGCTGAAAAAAGGCATCGATTATGCGCCATCAAATTGTTTTACCTATATACAATGTATTATGTACGTATTTATAGGTTAAAATCCGTCCATACACTACAACATTGCCACTTCTCCCGCAATTATTATTCGAACGTAAGCGTGTAATAACAGTACCATTTCAAGTCCTTCGTAACCGCACGCGGCAAATGACACACCTGCAGCACAACCGCACCAATTACAAGCAAATAAACGTATCGTAATCCATTTGCGCGCGCTCGGCGATACTTAATAACACGGAGAGCAAACAGGCGGGTCGATCACCTCTCGACGACGGCTGAGAGTTGAAAAAAAAAAAAAGAAAAAAAATCAAGCCCCTCTACGAGCCGCTCGAATTGGTCGGCGCGTCAAACAAGAAGTCGCGGGCGGAAGCGTCAACGCGCCAGCGACGCGGGCCGTGACGCAACGCCCGCGCACATGCAATTCGCATTCCCGCGCTCTTCCGCGGAATCCCGCGAGCGTGAGAGACAAGGGCGTAGGAGGGGGGGGGGGGCAGGCAACAAGAAGCGCTGGTATTATATATATATATGTGTGAGCGCGCGCGGCCAACCTCGCGATCATCCCCCTTCCGGGGCGCGCGCTCCAGCTGCTCTGCGTACACAGACAGAGGGGCGGCGCATCGGGCCCTCCCCGGCGTAATGGCAATGCCGTGTACGGCGAGTGCGCGGGAGGAAGCGGAACTCGGCCGCGTGTGCCGCGTTAACGCATGCGCATACATAAATCGGCGGGCCGCTTTCTTCCAGGGCCGGCCGGCTGGGTTTCTTCGCGCTTTCCAGGAGGATTAATGCCACGTGTAATGACAGGCCGATGTGTAGGTATTGCCGCAGCCTCTCGGCTTGAGGTGAGCGCGCGCGTGTGTGCGTGCCGCGGCGTTAATTCATCTGGATTTTCCGGCCGGCCCACGGGGGGCAGATCGGCGATAAGGGCGCCGCGCCCGGCTGAATTCCAATTTCGATACCGTTTTTCGCACTGAATTTATTCCGGGCAGATACTTTGGTCGACGAGAGGTGAAAAATTACAGCCATAACTTTTGGCCAAAGCTGCGGCCAAGAGTGCGTTTCAAAATTGAACTTTATGCTTATACGTGAGCGCGGCGGCACTCGTATAATGGGAAATCCGAATAGCCTTTAGTATTTTATACTGGTGTAATATGAATTTAACCGCTTCTATACACTAGCGTATAACCGTCGTTCGAATTATTATACCAAAGGCTTATTGCACTACCATTTTTATTTGAAGATGTATAACAACAGAGCGGTGCAAAACAAAAACTCGGTAGAGCCCTGATACGGTCTCATATATATATATATATACAATCGCACATACATTTGACTTATTGAAAGAAAACATTTTGGTAGCGGCGATGCTGGATATTGCCGGAAATTACAAGCGTCCGAATGAATTATTGTCATTTTAGCTCTCGGAACGGAATTTCATTATGGCTTTCATTACATAAATAACATCCTTATACTGCACTTTCATCTACACTTTCAATTACGTACAAACGTAGGAAGCGAGACAAAAAAAAGCAGTCGACCAAAGGTGCCGGGGACAATCGGCGGCACACAGCGCCCCGAGATATATACTCTTCTTCGCGCGCTAACCTTCTTCGAATCGGCCTAATTCAGTTAACTGCGAAGCCAAGAAATCGGCCTCGATATAGCGTCACGGTGCTTTTCGAGCTGCCAATTAGAGCGCACGCACCGATCCGCCGTGCGCGAGATATATATCTCCCGTGCCCACGAAAAATCGAAAGGCAGGGAAAAAAGAAAAAGAGCAAAAGTGGAAAATCCACCTCGTTACAACGCGGTTTCAAGGCGCGGGCGCGAGAGGAGGAAGATTAAAAAGAAACGGGCCGCGGTTCGGCTTCCGCCTTTTTTCGCGATAACGCCCGATGATTAGAGGAGGGCCTCGCGGGCGGGGGGGCGGCCCTGCAGCCGGCGAGAGCGCGCATTAAGAATCTATTAGCCGGCGGCCCCGCCTCCGTAATCGGGGCCGATCTCGATACGCCGCGGAAGGGGGAAAAAATCGGTACATATAGCGCGGGCGCCGCGGCAAAGAAAGCCACACTTTGTACGGTACTTTTAATGGACCGAGTATGAGCCCCGGCTTCCATGGGCACGTCCGCGTCGCGTGACCCGCATAGCTTCCAGTGGCGTTTTCTCCCCCGGCAGCGGAGAGTCGACGCGCGCCCGGCTTAGTCATTTACGGAGGCCGCATTAATTCCGCTATTTATCGGCCGTTCGGGAAATTACAATTCTCGGATACCTTTCATAAGGCCTGGAGACGAATTGAAACTCCCAACGCGCGAAAATCGATTGTATTATAATGGAGCAGGATGCCGGCAGCGGAGGTATGCAACTACCGCCCCGGTCGTGTGTGCGCGCGTTTGTAAGCGCGTTGGGGAATATGTACACGTGCGTGTATACGGACACTGGTTAGGCTTCGCTTTTTATTGCGAGCTATTTCGAGTTCCGATTGTCGCGCTATCTAGGGAATTTTTAGTGTTAATAAAAGCCTTTCGTGAACTTTTATTTGTTACTGATTTCTTGTAATTATTCGACAGCCGTATAGTAGCTTTTGATATACACATGCTTTGTGTGTAGTATAACAATTACGTGGATCGTTCAACTTACGCAATCGAGACGAATCGGTAAAATAGTACTTCTCCCCAAACTCACCTGTAACATAAAACAAGGAAAAAATTGTAAATGCTTTGAAGTACTTTTGGAAACATTTTAAAATCGACATTAATGATTCAGCTGTTACGAGGAATCGCCGTAGCTCGAAAATTTATCCTAATAATGTACTGTACTTTCAATTTTTTATCATCGTTCGAAGGCTTTAAGCACATAAAAGCAACACAGACACAAAAGTTGCGTGATACGCAATCATTTAAATACTCATGCGTGTATATATTTAGAGGACTCTTTGAAAGCAATCTTTTTTGTCATGCAAGTATCCCGCAAGTGTCGTTTCAAAAACGACTGCTCATAATATTCTGTCATATAACAAAAAATCGTTACCAAACTTTATTTCAGTAGTAAAGGATTAAAGTATGATTCAAAATGCCTTTTATCATTGTATGAAAAAGGGCTTAATGGTCTACCGATGCGGTCGAATATTAAACGGCACCCTTAAAAGTAAAGCATTATTTCGAGCATCTCTATTATTCCGAGCTTCCCGCCAGAATTTCCGCAATCGGTCCAGTTTGTAAACAATTAGAGTGGAATTGAAAGGTACAGAATAAAAAGAAAAACGGAGGGGAATCATCCGCGAGGTAACCAGCGGCTACCTCGATGCAGCCAAATTTCGCGTGCCGCCTCGTCCTCGGCTTATTGGACGCCTGCCTACGATAAGCGAATGGAACTCTCATCGGAGTGCAATTCATCCGCGCTATGAGGTCAAGGCGTATATATACGCGCGGCGAAGGCCGAGGCAGCTCGCGCATTCTCGAATATCGATCTCCGCGGGGCCCGAACAAACGAGACGGGGCGCTTTCGCGTGCAAACAGCCGCGTATGTATATACGTCTCCCGGCGTAATCGAGACACTGGCCGCCCGAGTCGATCCGATTGCCGGGCGGTAACTCATATCGGCTCCCTCCTGTGTAATTAGATCGGCCGCCGCCCTTCGAGCAGGCGAAGGGGGAAAAAAAAAAGTCGCACCGAAGTGCGCAGGACCCGCGTGAGCTCACCGCTTTGTTTACGTTGGGGCGGCCGTCGGTGGCCGATTGAAATGCAGTCGGGAGTGATTGCCGATTGGCCGGGCGCGCAGGATTCGATTGCCGGGGATGTCGTTATAGTGCGGGAAATGACGGATTGGCTTGGGTGTGGGGTCAGCGATGTAGCGACCGAGCGATGAGTCAGTTATACGGGTTTGTTTCGATGATTCTTTTTAACTCGTGATTAGATGACAGTGTAACAAGCGCCGCGGGCTGCCCTGCGGCTTACCTGTTTTGCCGATTCACGCTCGATTGATCACTTTGAAATTGAAAGTTATTTGCCGCTGATGAACTAGATCTTATAATCATTACCGCCGCGGTATAATTTATTGGATGAGCAAAAAATAATATTTTCGTGTAATATACAGCATCTGTATCTTATGGTCCATTAATTTACAGAGCCAATATTATATTATAAGGTCTTAATGCTCGCATTAATGTGCCAGTGTAAAAAGTTCGAGTTACGTTTCGTTTAATTACGGGTATAGAATTTATTTAAAAATTTTACTGCAAATATAATATACCGCATCATACAAGATTATTACATATAACAATAATACGAAATTACAATTATTATATGACATTCTTCTTCTTCTTTTGTGCAGTCAAATTTCTGACCAAGTTTGATTCAACTATTCTCGCGTAAACCATTGCATGGCGATAATAATTTTTTTAGTGGCACGATTATTAAAAGAATTAACGAAGCAAGATTATTACAGATATGATTAAATGTGAAAGTTAGATAATAATCATGTTGATAATTTGATCGAGTTAATACACTGATGTGTGGAATCGTGCGTTTAAAAAAATTTCACTTTTAATTTAAAAAGTGAAATCTACGTTTTGCTCTGTCGAGCTATTGCGAATATTTACAGCTGCGATCGTAAACCGCAATTTTCTAGATTTTTAACTTTTCACTTTCTTGAACTGCACCGCTGGTACGCGCATCTGGTTTACGATTCTTCAGTGGCGCGAAATTGCAACTGCGCACGCAGTTGTTCAAAAATTTTTGCCCGGGAATAATAGTATACGAATTACATAAAGTATATAGAAGCACGAGCACCGCGCCAATAAAAAAAAGTTACGGTGTTTATTAATAGGTGCATCTTGACGTACCAATACGTTGTGCACATCCTACACTATATCCATGCAATGCGGAAATTGTATAATTATAAATTAGACAGTTACTATGGCAACACATCATGTTTAAGCTTCAGAGTGTGCGTTGTATGGAGAAATTTCTGACTACTGTATCTAGGATAATCGCATTATACAGCTGCAGAATTTCGACCAGCTCCTGTATGAATGCACGCGTCCGCATGTACTTGATTAGCAAATTTGCCGTTGACATCGTGTTTAACGGCGGTTTACGCAAAAACAAAAGGAATTTACGGGACTGCAGATTTGATTTATAGAGAAATGATAAAACAGGATTCGTGCAGCTATATGATAATTTCTCGAAAGCGCTCTGTACACATAATTGTATAAGGTGTTAGACGAAGGGGGGGGGGGGCGCGAGGCGATAGCGAATGTAATTGTACTTTCTTCGATTTTTACAGCTCAGTTTGCAAGTGAATAAAGTCTTGGATGAAATATTTTAGTGCTGACGAGTATTTTATCGCAGTAAGGAAATACTCCAGTTGTAAACGTCAAAACCGTGATATAAGATCACGTAAAAATCCATATTTAAAAAACTTATTGATTTACGCTCAAGGTTTACATTGTGTACCTATCGGTTAACGACGCATGGCTCGTTAGGAGGACTATATATTTTCCTGATTCGCCGCCTCGCAGGATGGTGCTCAAGATCTTACTTAATTTAATGATGATTAATGCCCAATTTAGACAAATTAGTCTTAATCAGGCCTAATCGTTATGAACGAGGGATGAAAGTTGAACGATAATTCAATGAACTCTTCTTCGCCGGCGCGTAACTCCAATCGAACCACCGAGACAAACTCCGCTCTGATTTATAGATAAGCTATACTTGTCAACGAGACTTCAATCTATCCGCATAATCAACAATAGGGGGCGAGCGCGGCGGACGGGCCCGCGTCCGCGAGCCTCGATTAATCACTCGGATCCCATAGTCCGCCGAGCAAAGCAAACGGGGGGAAAAAAAAGGGTGCTCCTTTTTTTCTTTTTGCTCCAATTTTTGTTTTTCTTTTTTCTCCTAAACAACGACCGCGATTCCTTTCACCGGGGACCGAGGGCGAACGCCCGCCGCCCGGTAATCAAGTTCGCGCGCGGGCAAACATTTATCCCAGCGGGGAAAAAAGATCGAATATAGCCCGCGAACCGGCGCAACGGAGGCTCGGGCCGATGCCCCGGGCGCCTCGGCCTCGCAGACCGTCTATTAGCCGGTTTTTTTTCCTGCGCCCCGGCGCACGTGCTAAACGGACTACCACTCCTCCTCCTCCCGGCGCCTTTCGCGCCCTCGGCCGGATGATAATTGTTGTTTATCGGCCGGGGCCCCGGTTGATTGGGAAACGGAGTCGCTCGGCCGATTCCCCGGGGACGCGGCGATAAAAGTTCCAAGTGCGCCAAGCGGGCACTCCAAGCCCTGCCGGCAGTCTTGACCCGGGCACTCGGGGCCCCGTACGCTCTTTTGCGGCCGCGCTCCCATCGCGTCAAGCTGGGCCGGTTCGCGGGCCGCGCAAGCTCGCCCTCCGTCCGAGCGGCTTCGGCGAATTGGGCGCCCTCTCGAGAGGCCCTCGACTCGCCAGCTGGGGAGCCTCGAGTCTCTTTTCGGGGGAGAGCTCGCATACCTTGTTGCGGTAGGTGCTGGGCAGGCACGCCCACTGGGCGTAGCTCATGTGGACCATGGCGCCGGGCTACACTCGGGGCACTTTTCAGGAGGACACACACACGCGCGCGCGCGGATACGGGCCGGCGGTACGGGGGCCGTCACGAGCGATCGCTCCCACACTGGGCCGAAGGAGCCGCGGCGCCCGGTGTATATAACTCGGCGAGCGCGCCAGACCCAAGAGAGCCCCCCCGAGAGAGGCCGCGTGGTGGGGGCGAGCGGCCGGCGACGCCAACGCCGCCGCGCCGCCGCGGCCTTTTTTTACCGGGGCCGGACGCGGACCCCGGGATCGCCCCCTGATAACCAGATGCTACGCACCGGGCCAAAGAGCACCGGCCGCCTGTGCATGCGGGCCCCGACCGCGTCCGGCCCCTCTTCCCCCGTCCTTCGCGCACGCGTATATGCGCCGGTGGCCTAGGGAATGGCTTTCGGCGGAGGGACGGGTAACGACGACGACGACAAAAAAAAAAAACGCAGCGGGGAGAAAAAGGATTTCTCCTTTATCCGCCGGGGCGATCGAAGGCTTATTCAAATTTCACGGCGGGGCCTTCGAGAGCCGCGCAGGGCGCGCGCGTGTGCGTGCCCGGGCGCCCGGGCGAATCAATGCTAATACGCGAGGGCGCGCGTGTGCGCGGCCTCGTGTAATTTGCCCGTCCGCGTATTCGCGAGGCGCGGCAGGTGCAACTTTTCCCCCGGTGAAACGTAACGCGCGGAAGTGCGTAAAACTCGCGGCAAGAAAGCGCGTTAAAGTTAACACTCGCCCACTTATAACAGCCGCCCCGCGCCGAGATAAAGAAGTTCCCCCATATCGCGAGCGGGACGCGCGTGTGTGTATGTGCGGGGGGGGCAAAGAACGCGCCGAATATGTTAATTCCGCTGTCTTCTTGCCCGATGCAAAACTCTGCCTGTTTATTATAATTTCAAATGGACCATCGACGCCGCGGCGGCTCGCTTTCCCGGGCCGCGCGGGAAGAGGGAGACGGGCCTCTTCCGGTGCGGGGGTCCAGGATCCCTGGGTCGGCGACACCTGCCCCCCCCGATCCGTCAAAACAAACAGGGGCCGAGCGCGGAGAGGAGCCGTGAAAAGAGCCCCGGCCGGGCGCTCCCAGGAAATTCCAGGCATACCTGCCGCGCGGCGGAAAGGCCGCGACCTTCCGCCCGGCCGTATATATCGGCGCGGCATCGGGTCACGAACCGGCGCGGAGGCTGCGCCGGCGCCTCGTCCTCGCCCGTTATTGCCGCTCCCTTTTCTCCCGGCGCGGGTCCTAATTACGCGCTTTTCGACTAGTTTCGAAATCCGGGCGAAAGTATATATACGTCGTTAATCATGGCCGCGCCGGGCGGACGTTCGCTTTCACACTGGCGGCCGACTCCTCGGGTTCGTCGCTTTTGCAGCCGGTTGATAAAGTTTCGGATTGTTTATTGTTCCCCCGGGGGTTGGCGGCAGTGCCCGCGGCTGTCGGGGGACAGTTCTCCCGCATTCCGCCGGGCTTTTTTCCCTCCTTCTTTTCCGCGCTGTGAAAATACTGCGAGCAAACGCGGACGATGCGTGTGTACGCGCGGCGGAATTCTTTCGGTCGGGGGACACGTATCCTTTGAAAAGGCGCAGCTGCTGCGAGTCATTGCAGATTTAAGCCCAAGATATAATAGACATTGATTAACTTGCTTTTAAACTAATGCTGTGAAAAAATTAACAACCATTACAGAGTTGCATACCGCTTAACAGCGTGGCGTAAACTTTTACCTCTTGCAAAACGAAAGTTTAGGAGTAATGATTCTAGATATTTTTCGCAATATTTTTAAACCGTCGATTAACTTTCGGAACACTTTGGTCTAGCGTTTAAGGTGCTATACTTCGATCATTAAACAATTATAGAGAATTTATATCCCGAGAAGGAAAATCATCGGAAATATACTGTAAGAGTACTCTCGGTTTTCATATTTTGAAAAAAGATTTAGTTTCCAAGGGGGTAGACGGGACGAAAGTACAAGTAGAAGGCCACAGCCAAGCTGCCACTCGTAAAACTGCGTCGGAGTATACTTATAATGGCTGACCATCTTAAAAGCTCGACCCAGTCTGTGATTTACTTAATTCCTTCCCATATAACTACACTTCTTTCTTACTTTTCGAAGCAGAAATTTAGCTCTATTGGTTCCTGCGTTTTGAAGCTATTACTCGACGTTTATAATTAGTCTCCTTCTTTTTTCGGTCCTGTTCAAATAAGTACTTAGGTACAAGTATGTGCGGTGCCTTTATTCGCCAAGTTTCTATAAGGTTTGCTTTGCACTGGTTCAGGGCCAGTGATCGATGTGGTACAGAATTACTGTTACAGGTTTATAACAAGTTTTTTTTTCATGTTTACTTGCAATCGTAATGAAAGCAGACCTTTTTATACCTGCTTTTGTGCGAATAATATGAGAAAATTTTCAGATAATGGAAGAATGTAGAAAAGGACCCTGTACAAGATTTCCTTTGTATTCCAGAGGAAATCTTGAATAAACTGATTTTCATTGTGTCTGCGGAGCTTATTTTTATTAACAGATTAGCCAATAAGTTATAATAATTGAATAGAAGCGAAAGTGAATAAGGAAAACGGTAATATTTTTTTAATTGTATCTACTAAAAATCATACCTGCAATGTATAAATTAGCAGTTAATTCGAGTAAATTATTTTGAAAAATAATATAATTATTATAAAATTAATTAATTCTAATTAATACATAGTATTTCATCACATAGTTTTTTATACAGTGCCTCGATAAATTTTCGTTTCATTTCTTAATAAATTCTTGTACTATCACAAGCGCTTTACTTTTACAGTACTTTCGAATCGATTTAAGAGCTCTCTAGTATATGTGTTATACACTGGAGAATATGCTCCCAATAGGCGGAAACAAACTACGTAATAAAATGTTGAGCTAATTCGATTATAAAATTTCCATAATTTCGAAACGGTGCAACCTTGATGCGCAGCCATCGCCGCTAAAAAGTTAGCCGGGGAACTCGATTTCGGCAAAAGTGAAACTCGCCCGAAATTCGGCATACGGCCATCAGCCGCGCGGTGAACTTTGCAATCCGCCGGGGCGTTACACGGTTGGTACTTCCGTTAGGAAGAGAGTAATTGGGCGGGCCGTGCACTACTTATCGCCAATCATTACGCGAGCTCGGGGCGCTAGCGGGCAAAGACTCGTGTGCCGTTAGCCGGCTTGATAACAGTCGCGGGCCGGCGGCTTCCTCGCGGGAAAACGGGCCGAGCCGCCGCGCAATCAAACCCTCGCCCGGCTCGTAAAGTTCTTTTATCCCGGAATCGAGGGAGCCGCGCACTAAAAAGGCGGCTTGGCCGCGCGGGGAAAACTCGGGCCGTAAACGCGGGATAAATATTTCCCTAAACATCCGCCGGGGAGTCCGTTGGCCGAGCGCTAATGTCGCCGCGGATGTAAAACAATATTCCGTGGGCGCGGCGGCCGTAAAAAGCTCGCCTCGCGGAATCAAATAAAAAAAAAACGGGGGGGAGAGCCGCGGCAGCTGCCAAGTCGGCCGTCAAAGCCGCTGCGAAAAACGCCGGCACCCTCGCACCGCCTCCCCGCATTCCGCGCGCACACCCACGTATCCGTGTAGCGCGGCCCATCGTGGCAAAGCCCGACTTTTCGTACACGTATATATTATATATATACACCAAATCCAGGGTGCACTCGAGTTGGCGCGTCTCGGCGCTTCCGGCCTATTCTCCTCCCTCGGCACACCTATATACACGGCGACGGCCGCGTAATGCTCGCGGGGCCTCCGAGGGCTGCGGGGGAGGCGGCGCAAGTGGACTGGCCGGGGGCTGCTCCCCTCGGCATTACGCCGAGTCGACGGCCGGGGGATATTTCGCACCGGGGACTTGGCCGCCATATGCGTACTTTACATTGGGCCGAAAGTGAAAGTTTTTCGAGTCGGGGACCGCGGGCGAAGTCGCGCCGGGCTAATCAATGGTCCGTGGGCAATTAGTCTTCCAAGGCGGGCGCGGCGAGGGAGGGCCGATTACCGGCCGTTGGTTAAACGCGCGCATCGGGCCAAGGGATTATATATCAGGGGCATAAGTGCCGGGCGTACAGGCGGCGGTCGCGCGAGTCTACATTATTCAGGCGGCGAAAGGTCGCTTAATCCCCGCGGCTCCCGAATTCGGAACGCCTGCTTTCCCATTCGAGTGTTAGCGCGGCGGTCCCGCCACCGCATCGATTCGAAAAACCCCGCGAGAATCCGTAATATTTCAGGAGCGCTGGGACGGCCGCGCGGAGCCGCCCCTTGCCTCCTGGCAGCCCGCCAGCGGAGCCCCGCGAGGAGGGCAGCCGCGCGTTCAGCTGCGAGCCCCGGCTCGACGTCGTTTAGGCGCTCGGCCGCGCCTTCGTGCCCCCGCGCCCAATTATGCGGGGCCCCGGAAGATAACGGCCGCGCGGTCGAATCGGAATCGAAGATGAATCGGTTAGTCCGATCAGCCCCGGCTTTAAAGAAGCTATATCGGGGAGATCCGATTTCCTAGAGAATCCTGTACTTTTACGCGCTCACCTGAAAATTCTTCAGGGTCTTAGTCGATCTATATGCAAGCTATTCCAAACGATTTTATTATAACTTGGTAAGCCGAAATATATATGTATATACATATACACGTATTTTTAATACAAACGCATTAAAAATTAACTTGTTGAGGCAATTTAAACTAAATGTTGTATTAAATGATACTTTAACATTTACATCAATTTTTAGATTGAGAGCATTGAATAGTTTGCACAAGCGTGTAGCTTTTAAATGTTTTTACAGAGTTTTCCAAACTTTAATTAAATGACCTCATTAAAAATTAGCAAAAAGGCAAACCGAGTCCGTCAATGTTATACCAAGGCAACTGTGCTTATTGATTATAGCAGTAACCGAGAGTAGCAATTTTAAATGGATACTCAAATGCATTTGTAGGAAGTGAATGCAAAGTTTCGTGTAAGCAGAATAAGTTAGGTCGATAATGTACATTAAAGTTATAATCTGATTAGGGAAAGAATAGAAACAACAACACAAAAGCTCGCTCAAAAGACTAACTACCACCCAGAAGAAACCTATGGTGTATTATTTTGAGAATAAGTCTCGGAATAAGTCAATGGTAATTCAAGTGTACCGCCTTTGAAAGCAAAAATAAATAAACAAAAATAAAGAAATAAAAATCGCTTGGTGAATAAACATTAAATATAATTTTATTTAATATATATCATTTGACATAGTTATTTTGTAATAAAAGCAAACGCTGTAAGTTTATTAACTAAGCAACAGTAAACAAGACTACAGATTCGTTTGTATATTTTCGTATACATAATAATGTATAGCTTTTTTGCTTGCTTAATTATTTTATTAATTGGCGTCTAAAATTACTTCCAAGACACAGGTAACAAAGCTTGAAACCGACGACGGTTGAAAGGATGAAAGGAGCAGTTGGTTCCAATTTCAAAAAGCAAGTTGTAAGATTAACCATCGTTATCTCGCTGCGTTAAAGCAATTCCCCTCCTCGGTGCTAGGCTTGAGAATTGCAACCAAGCTATTCTCTGGAACCCGTAAACTTTCTGGCGTATCGCGTACACTACTTTGTACTTGCAAAACCGTCAACAATACCTGAAAAGTATTTTCCTCGAGCAATAAGAGGACGCTACATGCACCCGAGCTTGCGTCGCTTTATACGAACTCGCCGCACCGTCTCAAGAGTCCGACATAACGAGATTCTTCTTTTTCAAGTTTACTCGTTAAGTCTTGTCAGAGTAATTTGATAATTCGACGACTTGTTGGATGTAATCCAATAAGCAATAACCAAGGTATTCGGAAACTCGGATAGGTGGGGTTATTAATTTGTTGGCTGTAACTATAGGTGTAGTTATATTCATAATATACAGCTTCATTTGATCCATTATCATGTAAACTATTAATAATCAGAAGTACCCTACTTATTCAAGTTCATGCCTCGGTTCATATATTTGAAATATTCACTTCGAATATTATATTATGCATGTACGCTATATATGCATGCAGAATTTTTATGCTATTTCTCTTGATACAGGAAAAATCGTAGTTTCATTTAACGAGTGCCGAGTCGAGAGGTAGTCGAAGCTCTCCAGTGTACATGGATATCGAGGAAAGAGGGTAGTGTTGGTGTCCGAATTTCAAGCTGTCGGGACGCGATGTTGTGCGGGGTTACGGTGTGCTAGAGTAGCCCTAGGAAATTCAGCGGCTCTTTGTACTGGTGCCAATCTCGCTATCTGCCCCTTTGACTTGCTTATACTGAGCTCGCATCGCTACACCAGTACGTCCCTCCTACACCTATGATATATCTATATATCTATGTACACGTAGGTATAACGCGGTGAAGTGTCCGAGGAGCAAGATTTTCAATTTGTGTGGATTCCGTTTTGTGATGGGTAAGGCATTCCTTGATAGAAATACCCGTCAGGAAATGCTATAAAGCAGAGAAACATTCTGTAGAAATTTAAGGGATTTACGTATGTACAACTTGAATTATATAAACGCAAATGAAACCATAAGGTACATGTGGACATTATAAACATTGTATACAGTATAAAATAAAAATAATAGACTAGTGCTCTACAATATGATGTCACGAATCTAGATAGTATATAAATCCGTATTATATTCAAATGTTTTATTTTGTTATACCGAAAATTTAATTGATTCCTGTAAATAACTTAAAATATAAATTTTTCTTCATAAATGATTAATTCTAAATAATAATCGTTGTTATAAATCTATTGATTTTATTTGTTATTGTTGAACTCGTATATAATTTAATCTAAAAGCCAATATTATAAAGTACTTATATTAATATTATTTATTTATGGAGTACACCATTTTGGACAAATAATGATTAATCGATCACTAAATAATTAATAAAAATATATTTTGATATAGAGCACAATATATTAATAAAAATTCTAGGAAAATTAATTTATAAATAATTTTATTTTTTAAAAGTTACCCAATAGTTGAAAAATTGATTTACATTAAAAATAATTTTTTTATTAACCTATAATATTAATGAAACCAAAAATTACTCTGGGTGTTAACCGAAGTTGAATCAAGCACCTATTTGAAAATATGATATAATGATATTAGTTTTTTGTCTGTACTCCTATAATGGCTATTTATCACTACGACAGGGAAAATTGTCAAGGAAAATTGTTCTGGTCACAACAAGAGCCGCAGAGGAGAATTGAGGGAAAAATTGTAAGCTCGTGCATAAAAACGTTGCTTTATTTCCAATCCAAACATTAAGACTTACTGAACGACACTGACTTTTATTATGTTAATAACTTTTTCGTATTGGAAATACATATATGCAGGCGAGTGTGCAGGTAAAATCGAGTAAAACAACAAATTCGCATCTGGTCGAAAATTGGTACCTTCATTGTGTTAGAGTGAGACCACCTTCTGCGACAACAGAAACAAACGAATTTCTGACGTTGCGATGTGACGTCTGTCTCGTTGACAACTCCCGTCAGACTCGCGCGCACCCGAATTCATTTATGTCCTCCGGCTTTGCTCTTTTAGCCCAAATTAGTTTTGTAAAAAATTCCCAGCTCATCTCTTTCGCACATTTACTTATAAACTAGTGAGAGGAGGAAGTTGGTCGTGCACAATGCAGCCGGGTGAGAAAATCCATAAGGTCAAGCCCTCTGCTAAAGCCGTCGGCCAAGTAATGTTAGCAGTGAAAAACTCGTCAAACAATACGGGTCCGACGATGAAGCAAATTTACAATTACATCTCCGAAGCTCTTTATAAACCTGCGACCAAGCGTCAGGTGAGTGAAAATTTCTTGGAAGTGAGTGGTTTTATTTTCTATATATATTTTCGGGTCGCTTCGTGGATCATAGTTTATTAAACGTGTATCTCGATTTTTACAATATTTATAAAATAAATAATGATGTTAACCAATTTTGAGGTTAACTAAGACCAAATGGTTTTTTGATTATTTTATATGAACGTAACAGTAATAGTTAAATATTTTTGAAACTAAAAGAGCATTTTAGACCATAAAGTCAAAAAGTTATGGAATAACTAAAGGAAATGTAAATATTTGTGGTACTGAAGTACTGTATAATATTATCAGATCAGAGATACAAATTGTAAATATTAAGAGAACGGCAAATGGAATAGTAAACAACGTTCGAGACTGGGATCGATTTCAATCGCGTTCATTGCACCGCGCTTTATTGGCATAAAGACATTTCGCAATGTTCCAGAGCTTATGAGAAAACTATCTGTTTTTAAGTATTTCGGTAAGCATTTAGATGCTATATTAACATATTCATCGAGTTTGTATGTCTTGCTCTTTGAATTTGTTTCCGCAGCTGAATAATTGAAGGTCTGTGGGGTCTAATTGTATTTCCCGAATGCTTTTGACTGCGTAAATATTTAGACTAGTGCATTCGACTGGAGCGTACTCTCCGTGATTCCTCAACTCCAAAATGTCAGGGCTGAAATTGCAACTAACAATTGAGATGAAGCTCTGCACGCGATATCAAACAACTATAGGATTCCTCTATCATAGTGTAACCCACATAGTATTTAGAAAAGATGAAATTTAGTTACATGATAAAATGATACGTTGTCGTTTTAAAGAGCAACTTATTTGCGCAAAGAGGCCTAGGAAAGCTAATGTGAACAACAAATACCAAGCTGTGAAATCGTTAAACTTATTTTCACGCAGGTCCAGAACGCACTTAAACGCGGAGTCGAGTTCGGCATCCTCACGTGCAAGCGGGGTCACTACATGATCTCACCCGAGGAGAGCGATAGTAACGGCGAGCTGGTGATGCCAACGATGCTCCAGTCGCCGATGTCCAACCGATCTTCGAAGCTCGCATCGCAAAGACGAGTCTACGGCACCAAGCCGAGGCGCATGATATACTCCCGGCCCAGGACACTTGCACGGAACGAGTTGATGCGTGCGGAGAGCAGGTCCCGGAGGCCCGCCACAAGCGAGTCCGCCGACCAGGACAGCACCGAGGATTTGGACTGTGCGTGACCCCGGTTCCCGCTCAACGACCCTCGTCCCCAAATTTCCCCGCCCGCAAAGATTCCGCCTGCAGCTTCCAGTTCTTTTGACTGGACTGCGGCTACGCAAGCGAGGAAGAGCTGCGTTGCGCCGACTTGACTCTCCGTCCAAGTGGAAATTTACGAATAGCCGTGGAGTTTCGTCCCAATAATCTTGTTTACGTCCCGTCTCTTATTTGTAATAATTTGTGTATTTGGTCCCTCTAATTAGTCAATAAATATATGTACATCTGAGTCGTTTGCTTGTTCGGCATGTCATAGACATTATAAAATGAACAATAAACAAGATTGATGAGTATTCGACCGTCTTCTTTGGCACTTTATCAGTTAGCAGTAAAAAAATGCTTTAGAATTGTCTTGTCGCTTGGTAAGACACTGTAAATATTTATCTTATACTATGATTCATTAGTAAATGGACGAAGATGCTGGAATGCACTGTCAAGGACAGCATCGATTATGCACACTAATGACAGGATCCGAGCTTTGTCAATCTGAGAAGATGTGACATCCGAGTTTCAACAGAATACCCATTCCGATGGTAGGATAACCCGAAATTAGGTCAAGTTGTAGCAGTGTAGCTTATGTGTATAAACAAGCAAGAACTGATATTATTTGTTGATTCATTATTTCTATGTTACTATATGCTTGTTAAAGTTACTGAATAGTGTCCATGGATAGCTATGTCATTATAGCTACAGCAATTTAAAATTTAATTAAGAACATTCTATATTATATTATAATATACAATAACTGTAATGTAGTAGTGTGGTTTTTAAGTAAAATTATATTTTTTACGTATTAATTGGAATAATTTGATGAATAATACATATTCTATATTTTCATATTTAATGATTATCACATAGGAATTTAATGCATTGCATTTCCCTTTAACTTTCGTTTTGTTGTTGGGTGTACAATAGCGGGCTTAAAATTAAACGTGTAATATTCGCATGTGTAAATTAATAAAATAAAAATAGAACATGAAAATGTGTAAATAATAGGCTTAAATAATTTATGATATTGATTAGTACTAATAGACGAAAAACAAGCTTCTAATGATAACCTCTTATAAAAGACGTTAATTTAGCCCTTTTAATTGTCTTCAGTGACGGCCAGCTTATTAAGTGTCACGATGTGAAGGTCGAACTCGATTCTTTTTGCGACTCATCGTGAAGAGGTCGACTTACACGGGATGTATTAATTTTTTCTTTTGTGACTAGATTTAATTCATAACAAATTAGGATAAAGTCCAATTAAGTCTCAGTAAATTAAATGATTTTTCAACGTTGTGAGCTAGTATGTATCCATATTTTTATATAATGTATTCAGCAGTTTTATCGATGCTGTTAGATCAAAGGCCAAGTAATTTTTGCAAAATGATTTGAAAGAAATCTGAATATGAAAAGATAAACGCCGGAGAAGCAAAAAACCAGTAATCAATTCTGCTGTTAATTTTTTATCGCGCCGAATTTCCTTTTCAAGCAGTAAGGTAAAAAAATCTGCCAATCGCTAAAGAAACGTTAAAAGAAGCTCACTCGGTTCAATTTTGCAAGCAAACGCGCTCAAGCTGAGACTGTATTTCTTCATCCATCAGTTTCACGCACACTCTCGTGCTCGGCCTCCTACATCACTTTTCCCGCCGCACGATAAGTCCGATCCCCGGGTGCGAAAACGCGCTCTATCTTCTTTTATTTTTATAGCCCTGCGCGAGAAGAGGAGTAGGTACTTACAAGCCGACAGGCTTGATGCGAGCGAGTCTAGAGGCGCGTATGTAGGCGATGTGAATGAACTCGTGAATGGGTGGCCGAGTGCCGCGGAATACGTCACTGGCGAAATATTCCCCCCGCGGGATTATACGAGCGCCGAGGCTTTTATTAGAAATGATTAGCGCGAGGCTAATGAAGACGTATTTATCCTCGTATTTATCGGCTCCTTAGTCGCTGTTTAGAGCAGCTGCGCGCCCTCTGTCCCGCTTTTGTCATCGCTCATTGGATGCACGCCTCGAGCGGGCAATCAATTGATCGCCGCAGTATCGGGGAGACGCCGAGATTAATCGACGATGAATGAGCGACCACTTTCGGTCTGTCATTGCTGTAGCAGATCAAAGTATACGGGTGACGTTCTTAATTAGAGGTTGTCGCGCGATCAATTACCACGCAAACCTCCAATCTTCGAATATTCGAGGACGAATAAAGTGTTTACTTGGAAACATTTCTGATTGCGCTGGCGGATTAATCGTTTACCGCGTTGCATCCATAGTCTATTGTGGGCAGAAGATGAATTATACGCATTTAGCTCTACGCTGTGCATTGTAATGCGCATTTGAGTGCGCGTTGCTACGTAGGAAATATTCATTATTCAGCGTTATGATACCAATTTTCGAAGGGCTGTAAAGGTAATAAAACGAGCTTGAGTAGTGGCAGGTCACATAAAACTGCACCAATTGGTTACGTGCAAATTTACGAGATAACCGCGATGGCACGCTTTTTAAAGCCCTTATAAATATTAGAAAAAGTCACTCGATAACCGTGTATTGTATTATTCACGATCGAGGTAACGTTTAATTGAAACTCTCCAGCGCCACACGCATCGATTGCTGCCTGCGAATTTTCATTAAATCAGCGAAATCGCTTGTGCTATCTAGTTCGTAACTTTTCACCCAGAATACACAGATCTTTCAATCTTTCTCGTTTTTCATATTGAGTTTCAAATACGGTATATGAAATCAATTAAAAAACGCAGCCAGTCTTAATGTTTTTACTTTAGAACACTGTAACTCGCAAAATTCATAATAATTTTTTGATTCTTGTTGAAATAAAGTCAAATAGATGGCTGCAGTATCTTTCGGAGTGAAAAAAGTCTTTTTCGTCGCAA
This sequence comes from Sycophaga agraensis, assembly GCA_018906755.1. NCBI lineage: Eukaryota > Metazoa > Arthropoda > Insecta > Hymenoptera > Pteromalidae > Sycophaga > Sycophaga agraensis. The sequence goes on from JACCIE010000003.1 coordinate 5,120,076, forward strand.
TCACTCAGATTTGATCCAATAAATCCGCAGTTCAGACAGGAAATATTTCTGTTTGCGAAGCTAGATTAAAAATCGAAATACTGCCTGTCCAAACTATGCACGTTAAAGTTATTTTTATAATTACATTCGAAAGTCTAACAAGATTTCGAACATTTGTCTATAACTCACTCTTACTTTGCATTATCGACCATTTGATACATGATCCACGGTAGATGCATTAAATTCTCGTTAAAGGATAAGTTCGATGAAACTTTCTGGATATTCAGAACGAAAGTTTGACTGCCGGAAAACCTTAAAAGTATCATTCGCGAGAATGGAACGGCTCTTGATGCGGTCTCGTTAAAAGCAGTCTGGGTTTGCTATTACCGTAAAATAAAAGATCTATTTTGGTTACATAAAAAGTCCATAGGCATACACTGAGCTACATTTTGTGATTCGGTCTTGTATAAGAATTAAATTGATGATCGGTGTGAAATCGCATTATGCCTCTCGTTATTATGGCTGTAAACTACCGCCAATTTGTATTTCCACGAAATTGCGTTGCTAAAGCGTAATAGTACTTGCATTATGTGCTCTTTAAATTTAATCATACTTATCGTTTAAAACACCACTGTATATTGTGATCACGAACCGTCGTACAGTCTGGGCAGGTGCAATGCTGAGCTTTTTGTTTCTTCTCGTAGAGATAGAATCTATTTTAAAATATATTTTCGGATGCAAGTGCACGACTCGCTTTAAAAGAAAGGCACATGCGATTCATAAGTAGGGTTATAATTAAACCCAAGAATTTCATGCCGCATTAATTTAAAATTCTTTAGAAGTGCAAATATTACCTTGTAATTTATTGGGTGACATCGCATGAATAGGAAATTGTGCATAGCTCGCGTAATGAGATGCTGCGGTACTTTTGAGGATATAGACGAGCGCATCATTTTACTTCTGCGCTAAATATTTGAAATAGTATTATTACACAGTTATTTATTCGCTGAATGAATTATAAGTTTAAAAACAAGATAGCGAATAAATGTCTCTTTTCGATTCTTTTTTCTCTTTCAGTTAAATTTTTCATACGGAATAAAGTGAAAGTGCACGTTTAATTAACGCCGGTTTATTTGAACAAAAATTCAAATGTGGATGTTGTGCTTTCTTATTGAATGAGCGCAATTATTGCCCCCACTTGAACCTGATTTGCTCAAGCAAATTAAAACTGACAACTCGCGTAACTGGTTAACTCGGGGACAAAGCGCAAAATGTTATTTTTCGCAAGTCGGGTGCGGAGACGCGACGACGCCCCAGCTCGAGCCATTCTCGTCAAGCCCTAATCGAAATTGATGCAGCTGCAGAAATAACCTTCTTAGAAAAGTTCTTTTCGTGCGCCCGTCAATATAATAACGGCACGGATTTCAATCTCAAAATATACATCCAGGAATATCTTGGGGACGGTACGCGCCCACCTGACGGGCCGCGACGGCCTAACGAAGACGTTACGCTCCGAGCTTTACGTTACGATCTTAATTCACCGAGACGGATTTTATCGCCCTCTATACATTCCCACCTGCACAGAGTTGCAGCGCCGACGCGTTACACAAATTCGGCTCATCCGCGCGGGGAAAGATCCCTCGAATGAGCGCACACGTATATATACAGTCGTCGGGGCCGCGCGCGATAGACGCCGAGGCAGCAATTAGCCCGCGCCTCCCAAGACAAAAACCGAGCGTCTCTTTAGCAGAGGCCCGCGCAGCCTCCCAGGGGCTAATTTTCCGCGCGCACATACAGTGCGCGTGCATACAAGGTGGGGGGGGCAGGCCGTCGGACAAATCTCCGGGAGTTTTCAGGCTCGCGGCGTCGGGCGCGGCTTTGCACGCCGCACACGCGCGCTTATGACGAGGGGTTCATTCGTCAGGCGTGATTCGCATTCCGGCGGGGCCGCGAGCTCGGGGCCGGCCGCTCGAACATGCAAATCCGCCCGCTGCGAGATGAAGACGGCGGGCGGGGCGCGGGCCTGCGGCCTCGGCCGATGCGCCTGATTACCTCGGCCGGGGGCTCCCTCCTTCGCGCCGGAACGGCCCGAAAGCTTCGTCGGGAGGGGGGAAGATTCGATGGGTGGGATGCCGCGGGGAGTCAATTAAGCCCCCGAGGGTTTATGCTTCCGGCAATTTTTCGCCACTCGCCTCGGGGGCAGTTATATACAGTGTAACGCTTTTTACGAGGGCCGCGGGAAAAGGGCACTTCCAGGCGGCGTATGGTGTAAACTCGACAAACGCTTAACATCGGTTTTGCTGTCGATTAAATGCGTGCACGGGGCCAATAAAGCTCCGCCGTGTAGCCATCCGTGTCGCTGCAGTACACTTTAAAGCCTCGATTAAGCGTAGCTGCTTCTGTTAGATATTTTAACATTCAGAGCTTATACCCCGTTAAAATTTTACAACAATTCCTAAAGTGCAGCCCTTTATAGATCCCTGGATTTACGTTATTACGGAGCGATACTTATTACAGAGTCATCTCAAATCAAGTAGCTCGCGAAACGCTTGTTTGTTCGAAAAGAAAAAGAAGATTAAGCGCGCGAATTATCCCAATTGTAGAATCACTTTGAACCGTACAAAGGATGTGTTTCACGTGGGACAGAGATGGATGCGGCGCCTTGGGCGCGCTTCAATTGAAACTATTAAATTTACCTACGTCTCTCGTATGAAGCATGTTACGGATTGGATACCAATTTCGCGAGAAGGATTGGTCACTTTAACGCCGCATGTACTCGAAGAATAAGTTGCACGCAGTTTATAACCCGCAGAAAACAATTCCCGTCCAAGGTCTCTCCTCCTCATCGCTCATCGGTTTAGTATGCGTGCGCGTAGCGAGCTGTAGTACAAACTCCGGCCCGATCTATAAAAGTTGTACACAGTATCGCCCGATTAACATTCCGCGCGACCGCTTTCAAATCGAGCCCTCCTCCGCAATGAGAATTCCAAATACTTTTTCAGCCTCCTTCCATGTCAAAGCCGAGCGGCTCGGCCGGCCTTTCCTCATAAATCTTTGTTCGGCATGGAAATGCATGGGGAACGGCAGCTCAACATCCATTGCCAGTCGAAACGGTAACTCGCAAATTGATTATGCTAAATTCGAGTCGGACCTTTGCGTATTATGCAACGGCAATTAACCGCCGTACCTGCGCGCTTCAAAAGAAACGACGGATAAGAATAAAACAATTATTTTTTCTGCCGCTTATCCTGTAAGATTCGCAGAAGCCATTTGCTATGCCAATGAGAAAAACCTCCAATCTCCATATAGCATTCCCGCCTAGCAATTTCACGTTTATATCTCGATCTCGCCTGCGTGCAGGTGTATAAATTCAGCAGATGTATAGCGGCCGCGCACCGTTCATTGGTTGTAATGCCGATTCTCACTATTTACAGCAGACTGAAAGGGCAAAGACAGCGATCTAAACTCAAGAACGAAAAGCGGATATACACCCGCGAAAGCCGGGTGAACTGTATCGCTTACTCGCCGAAAAATCCTCGCTCCGCCGACCGGCAAAAATCAAAACCCGCCGCGGCTATCAAATGACAAGAGGAAAAAAAGACGAGGCGCGAGCCTCGGCGCCAAAAGCCCGCCGGCACGGCACAGTTTCGACACGTTAGTGTAGTACACGGGCCGACGAGACGGCGGCGTCAGGTTCGCTGCACCGGCGCTGACCGGCAAGCGTCTATTTTCGCCCGGTCGGCTCGCGTACTCCGCGTACTCGGCGTCATCGCCAGGCCCCCGGTATATAAACGGCCGCCGGCCCGCTTTAGATCTCGGCGCCGGGGAGGGTAGGGCGATCGCTCGCCCGGGCCACTTTGCTAGGCGGCGCCAGGGAGCTTTCGCGCGGACAAAGCCCCGCGCTTCCGCGGTCCGCTCATTACGCGCACTGCAATGATTCACGCGGCCGCCGAAAAACTTGCGGCTCAGGTCGCGCATTGTTCCCATAGGGCACTCTGTGCAGCCCGCGGGCTCTCGGCAGACGACCGGCCATTATATATCGCGCGCGAGATCATTATCATCATCATCATCATCATCATCATCACGTCGTCCTGAGAATAGGGTGACAATCAGCGGCGCGCACGAATTGTATATTTATAAGAATATAACGAGAGGGGGGTGGAAAAACGACAAAAAAAAAGGTCGCGTCCCGCGGGGGTTGTATACGCGTATATTTGTAACGCTTTTTCCCTGTGACCCGCCGATGGGCGAGGTTTTTTTTGTACGCGGGGGAACTTCCTCCGGCTGACCCCCGCGGGCGCGTCGCCCGGCGGACCCACATCCGCACCGGTCGCGGGAACGGATTCTGCGTGCGGGCAGCGGGCGGGGCGCCCGTGCCAACTTGGTAATCGCTCCGCTTTGCAATTGAGTTGAAGGCTAATTTCAATTTAGAGCCGTGCGAGCCACTCGAGACTTGCCGGGGACCCTGTCTCCGTGGCGTCTATCGCGGGCTCTCGGGGTGTCGTCGCACGGATATTCGTCGAGGAATCGTGAAGAATTTCGGATGCTTGTCTATATTTGTCCAGCTTGATCTACATAGCAGGGGAAAGACTCGGGTGAACATGCACAGACTGCCGCGAAAGTTGTCGGAACAGGCGTGCTGGTAAAAAAGAAAATTAGGTCAATTAATAATAATGGTGAAGAAAAATACGTGGCATTTTTGACCTGGCTCAGAGTATGTATAGGCAAGCCGAACAACTGACAGCGTTGTTGCAAGATGCCTGTGAAAACCTTCCAGGTTAGTGCAAACTTGGGCACACCGCCGGCAAACAATGAATCAAGCGTCAAAATCGCCAAACTAATTACTTCCTTTAATCAAATCGTCGCGTTAAGCGAGTTAGCCCTAGTTAACAGCGCGCTCAGAAAACATCTTCCGCGGGCCAACGGAGGCGCGGCCCCAGGCGGTCGAGGAGCCATGCGCCTGATTAAGGGTGAAGAACAGGCGCTTGATCTTGAACTGCATTTAACGCCCGCGACATTTCTAATTACTTCTGTTGCCGCGCCGAGGCGCAATTCTCGTCGCTCACCAGAGCGCCTCCGCCCAACGCGTGTACACGCCCCGGCACTTCCGCGAAAATCCGCCGGCCCCATATTTTACCGGGCGCGCGCTCCCGCGGGGAAGCTTACCCGCCAACCTCGAGGGGGGGGTGGGCAAACAAAAAAAAAAAGCCGAGGCGCACCGTCCAGGAGCGCGTGTCCTGCAGATGGAGGCTGCATTGTCGGGGCGTATGCAAGGCCTCGCGCGCCGCCTCGCCGTTTCTTTTTTGCTTTTTTTTTCGGCGTTTTCTTCCCGGCCGGAGCTGCGGGGGCGTGGAGAAAAAAAAAACAGCACGTGCTCGGGCTCCTCCGATGCTTCGTCAGCGCGCGACTTTTACGCCCCGGTTTTATTATCAATACTTCCCGGATGAAGGGAACTGTCAAAGAATGAGAATTTTTCTTCCGCGTATAATTTATAGCGGAAAAATTCTATCAACGTTTTTGATATATAAGGACCTCTCCATCGGGATGAGCCAGTACGAAATGAGCGAGATTTGATTAAAAAAAATTTATGGTACAGAAAATACTCTTTTTCAGCAGTAAAATTCTAACTGAATATTAGCAGAGGCTTCCTCCGGAAGAGCTAAATCGAATGCGAACTCCAACTGAAAATGAAGTTTTATAACTAACTTTTTCATCGCGATATCGAATCAATTTTAATCACATTTTAACATTCTCGGGATATCAGCTAATCTGATTTTTCCGAGTATAAGTAAAACTATTAAATGACTAGTACATGAACTGTCACATTCATTCATTTTCACCTTAAATATCTTGAAAGATAATTAATTACAATTTTTACTATATTTAAAATTACGTAATGAACAGCGTATATTGTAAGTAGAAAAATTATGTATATGATCTTTCAAAAATATTATTCTTTTATATATAATTATCGTGTTTCTAAAATTATGAGAAAAATAAGCTTATGCTCGTGACAAAAATAATTATTATGCACATGAAATGTGACATGAATCTTTGTCAATTATAAATGCAGGTAAATTATTGTTAATGAATCGGAAGCTTGAACAATACATAGCGGTAGATGCACACCCACTACTAAGCACATAATTATACATGACTTACGGATCACCATCCGTGGCAGCTGTCACAGGCTGTTCAATTTACAACTAGGCAATGAACCGCTAATAGCGTTTTATGTATAACTCACTAGCAATGATAAGCAAGTTTGTTTCGGTGATTGCAAATATTTTTGCGTCAACTTGTTTTGCAAAACCGATGTACGTAAATAATTATGAGAAAAGAAAGTGTTAGAAAATAATTATTTGTGCATAATTTTAAAATACTATAAATTGCATAATCATTGCGAAATATTCCGTTTTTCTTACTTTTAAGATATTAATTAATTTCGGTAAGTTTAAATATATTTTTCTTTACTTCTTTATAAAAAAATTCTTGATATGTTTTTAGCAATCACAATTCCACAGCCATCGCATGTACTAATAATCAACTTCGAAGCATAGCACGCTTTGTAGAATGCCAAAGTTTCCAGCAACTCGTTTAAAATGAATTCATATTCATGTGAAACACACCCGGAAATGCGCCGATTCCAACGTTAGCTCGGTTGCTCGCGTAATCACCGTCTCACTGCTCTGCACCCGACCTTCACCGCTCCACGTAAGTGATGAAGTGTACGCATACTCGCGACACCTCTGCTTCAGTCCGTGTCCTGCTCAGGTCGTCGCGTTTTTTTCCGCTTGCAGAGTATGTGTGGCCATTCATCAAGTTCGCGCTCACTGCGGCCGACAGGTGGGACACGAGAGCGCATACCCCGGCGACTCGTTTCATAATTGTGCCACGAGCTCGTCGCTAGAACTAGTTGTGCCTTAAAGGAAAGCCCGGATATTTTCTTTTTCTTTATAGCTTAGCTGTAAATACCGCGACAAACGGATCCACGTGCGCGCACGGAATATCCTTAATCCAGACCACCGACTAAACATGTACTATACCTTGCAATGTCTTGTAGAAAGTTTACTTACTTGAACATTTATTCAAAAGATTTTAGCTCTTATTTTTTTCCTTGATTGGATTGTTGTTTTATTTTTATTAGTTATACTTTGTTAGAAGGCCGTTAAAATTTTGCACGAAAACGATCATTTGCTGTTTATACTTTGAAATCGTAAATAATTTTGAATACCATCACTTTTGATGCTTTTTGCGGTTTGTTTTTAAAGAACGGGTTCTTTGAACCACTATGTATTTGAATATCAATTCAGTAACACAATGTTATTTTTTATTATTTAGTACATCTTATCATAAGAAAAATATTCATATAAATAAATGCAATAAATATTATTATGTAATACGTTGTTTTTATATTTTGAGCTATATTTGATATTTAGTCATCACTCCCTACTTGTATAAGGATATACTTGTTTTCATGCAAAATCGGAAATTTTTTATTTGTATTAATTACGAGATTAATTATATAATAGAAAATTTCAATGCATCTATTGTAATTAAAAGAGATAATAGATCGTAGAGTAATAAATCGTCATAAGTTCATAACGTCTTTGTAGCACAGTGCGGCGCTCAGGCATTCTGAACATTCAAGATCCAAGAATGCTCGATAAATTTAGTCAGATGTAAAGGTAATGTTCACAAGGTTCTGTGATGATACCATATTTTAAATTATTTGCATAATGTCAAATAATTAATAAGAAATATTACCTACTAGTCCAACACTATTTGTATAAATTTTTCTAAAAAGTACACCCAGTCAAGTGGCAACACGATAGTGCAGTTATTACACATACACCGTTGCTTATTCGTGATTCTTAATTAAAAACATGCCACTATTATGATGCCCCAGATTTTCTATCCGATGGACACACTGTCTTGTAACATATATCTGTTCCTCGTTATGTTCTTAAAAAATAATCAAGTACCTAATAAGGACTATTTTAAACAGAATAACGTATAGAAGCTTAGATGGTGTAATATCATATTCGAATATATTATGTTTACATTCATACCTCTACTGGTTTGGTTATATTATAGCTATATACTTATATAATGTTGCATTGTTATTAGTTACCAATGCTTATACAAATAAATTATACTAATATTGATGATTTGTTTCACGAGCATTATTTTATATTATTCGAAAATTTGGCAAACAACAAACAAGATTTATTCCTAGTATTTCAATAGAATACCTATAATCTTAAAATTAAAAACAAACAGCAAACCAACTTTATAGATTAGAATTTAATAGTTCCCGTTAAAAAATATTGCTGCAGGAATTTACTGCAATGAACTATTAAATGATTTATTAATGTTCTTTTACTTTTCTTTTAAAATCAACCGAAGTGGCGACACTACTATGCGATATTGGTTGGCATTTTTATGGAGTACTAAAGAATTTTCTACATTAGTAGCAGCTGGTTTATGTTTCGCGAATATAAACTTTAACTGAAATCTGATAATTTTTAGTTACAGAGAAAGGATTCTGCCAATTTGATCGTAATTAAGTTAACGAATATTTTTGAACTATGGGTATAGAATTATCTAAAACAAAGTATAAAATATTTTGTTTTTGTGAGTGTTTTCTTCTGAAACATTTGAGCAACAATTAAATTGATTTCACTACACCATTGTTTTTTACACAACGGCCTCGTATACGTATTTCTTTTCTCGGGCTCTTCGCATCAAATAGCATCCCCGTCATCAATAGCCAAAAGTGCAGATAAAAAAAAATTCCACTTCACTCAAATACGCGGTGGAAATCGCGTGGGCGCTCGGGTGCATCAATCCGTGGAGCTCATTGGTGAGGTTAAAGGGAGGCTGAAACCACAGGAATGTCGCTTTCCAATTTCGCCGGTCCATAACCCGTCAGTCCCTATGCAGTGCAGGTATTGCACCCTCCCCTGTCCCTTGCCGGTTGACTTACGCACGCGAGCTCTGTAATATACGAAGCGAAATGTGCGGGATGTTTTGAAACGTACCATCGACTGTCACCATATAATATCATTACAATAGTCGCTCGAAAGGAGTACATATTTAATATATGTAATGGCAGTTTAATCAATGCTCTCACAGTAAATGAGAGGCGCGTATTTTACTTTATGTCTACAATGTTGAATTTTCTGATATGAAATATAATTATAAATGTAGCGTATAAAATAAATTCAATATTACATTAAAATTTTCTAATTAAAGCATTACAGTATTCTTACTTAATGAAGTGATTGTGTAATTTATTTCTTTGATTGACTGTAAATTCGGAGATTAGTATACTCTGAACGTACTAAGTTAGTTTAATACGTGTCTACGGCCTGAGAGACGTTAAAACCATTCTTGAGCCAGTCCCAGACTGATTGAACCGGATGTCACAGAAGATTTCGTACAGATTTAAATCTTCCAGAAGCATTTACTCTATTACACTGACAAAAGATCGACGAACTCAAATAATTTAATTTGCAATTTTGAAAAATAATTTATTGCATTTGAACGAAATATCTATTATTTTATAATTTTAATATGAAAGTTTAGGGATTTCTTGAATTTGACCAGCCTGGAAACATTTTACAAGAGATGAGTACGATAAATATAACTATGACATTGTTTTCAGGGGACAGAAGAAAAAATCATTGTGATTATTGATACAATGTTTTCCTACATTTGATAAGACTGGCACTATTAACTACTAATTGACGGACAAATTGTCATTCTAATCTTCAAAGTAAGCAACATAACTCGATAACTGCGTGATACAAAACAGTTCAGATACAAAGAACAATAACAGTAGAATGAAGTAATTTTAGATATAATTACTCGATCTCTTGAAAAATTGCGAATCGTCAAAAAGATTCGCTGAATGGTGAATCTCGTTGACAAAAACGTTTCACCTAGCCCTGAATCCGAAATGCCTCGACTGCCGGCGGGCGTCGCCGCCTCTAGGATTCCTCTTTATGGCTCAGAATCCGCGTCTGGTTGCAATCGACATCGCGGAGACGCGGATGCTCGCGAGCCTGCACTTTTGTCGGGCATCGAGTCGCGAAGGGGAGCGGCTGGAGTAGGGAAGGGGGCCGAAGAGAGCGAGAGAGAGAGTTAAATACCGTCGGAGCGAGGAGGCGCGCGGCAATTCTTTGCGTGGGAATAGCAGTCTGTGTGCGCGAGGGGCTACTGAGGCGCGTTCGCGTGATAAATTGCGAGCGGCGTGAAAGAGGTTCGTTGTGCGCCCGGACTCTCAACCGGGATTAGCGGGAATGAGTCGGAAAGGCGATACGTACGAGACGCGCCTCGCTCGCTCGGCCCACGCGCCGCTGCAGCTAAACGGGCGGGCGGAATTAGTGTCGCCGGGGATATTAATTCCAGTAAAGGGCCCCTTGCCCTTTCGCCGTGTCATTCAGCGACGTCTGCTTCAGCGGCCGCTGGCTTTGAAATTTTACGGCCCCCGGCGTTTTGGCCGGTCGAGTGCGCCGAGCCCGCGGTACATCGCGGCTAATTTCAGTATGGAAGAATTTTCGGGTTTTCGGGTTATGAGGAAATAGTTTTCTTAGACTTGTTTATGGAACGTCGCCGCGGAACAGAATGGGATTGTAACGTCTCACGCGCTGAAGTGAAATAGTACATAAATTCCGTTTATATTTATATAATTACAGTACAGTAACACTTTCCGAGATTAAAAAGATCTAAACGAATAAATACGCGCTTTCTTTCTACGCGATTAAATTAACAACTTTGTGTCTATTCAATTTTGCTTGGATTTACATCCGATTTATTTACTGTGTGTACCTACATCGCGGTTCGGATGTAGATTGGAAAAATTCTCGTCTAATTTCTTCGGCAAACTCTTTTGGCGGCAAGTTCGTCGGCTGAAAGATATCTTCCTTCTCGCACAGCCCACTTGTGAGCACATTCGGGTGCTCGCGACTCGTTGCCGCCCCTACTTTCACCCCGCGTCGGCTCCCGATTCCCGCTGCTTCTCCCTGCTATAACTGTTAGGGAGTTGGCGAGCCCCGCCACCTTCGCGCCTTTTCGAGAGTCGTCGAGCGCAGGCCCCCTACCCCACTTTTCTTCGCGCTCTTTGGCGGGGTGCGCGGTTTTTTGGTCTAAAGCGCGCCTACCCACTTTTCCTCGGGGGGGATAAAAAAAACTCGCGGGCGACATTCACTGGCCTCCTTGAAAAGTGCAAGAAGCGACCTCGGAACCGATTAATCGGTCACCAGTTACAAGGCACTACGGCTCTTTTTTTAATAACTACATTATTAAATCGTGCATGTACGCGTGTCATTCGAGATACAATTTATGTACAAGTGTCGTGGTAAAACTATAATATTGCTTGAGGATCTTTTAATTCAATATTAATGCACGGGAATGTAGGTGCGCTTTTCAATTGCCTTTTTTTCGGAGCGAGTTTATGTTGATTTACTCCGAAAGCGCCGGCGGGTCACCGGTTCTGTTTACGTGGTCCGGCCGGCAGGTCGAGGCCTTGAGGCCCTCTATGCTAGAATGGGAGCCTCGCAAACGTAAATATTGTCCCACTGGCCATTTAATTTAAATTCTATTTAATTGTATTTTGGCCTAGGTTTAAATATCAATACACATATTTCTCGCGACTTTATATTATGGGGTTTAAAGCTCGATTTAAAGCATACATTAAAATTATTTATTTCTTTATACATTGTTAGTTGCATTAAATTCATTACAAAAAATAATATTAAATCTTTAAAATAAGCTTGACCGTTACAGTACCAATATATTTTGTTCAATTTTGAATGCCTTCATAAAAAGAAAAAGTAATTACATGAACATCATAAATCTCAGTAAATTTAGTTTAAATGACAACTTTATAATAGCATATAATTATTAAAAAATGATATATAAATAAATAAAATTGCAATGAAATTACGTGGGAAGGTATTTGAAACATAATATTGGCAATTTATAAATTCTCGGTAGAAAAGATTTCGGAGTAATTTTCCATGATTCTTTTGAATAAGTTAAGAATTTTTTAATAAAACATAACATTTCCCCACTTTTATCTCTACTTACATCGTGCTTGTAATTTACATTTAAAACTAATAATTATTCTATTGAAGAAAATTAACTGCTTTTTTACCAGTTTAAGTGCATTTTTTACACAAAATGATAAGTTTACATAAATAATCTCAAGTGCGGGAAGGAATCTCTTACTCAAGGTTTGATTTTTTTTGTCGAGCTCATATGTTTGATGGCTGAAGTTTTTTTTTTTTTTAAAGGATATAAAGCTGATGCTGGCAATCCCGCGCTTTAATGACTTTGAAGCTGAATATTACACTTGACATTAATATCGCACTTGACGACGTTGAACGTAATCCCCCTGCACTGCTCGATTTTATTTCCCCGTTTATGCAATTTTAAGGCCGCCTTTTGAGCGAATGCGCCGAAGCTGTAGCGCGCGGACCGTTAATGCAATACAGAAGAAGCCCGCGGCCATTCGGCTGTAAGGTCTGCGGCCAACTACCGGCCGGTTATGCCGCGTTCGAAATTTCGAGAGGGAATTCTTCTCAACGGCATCCGGCACATCTGTCAAAACGCCCCACCACCGGTTTTCCGGCGCTCGGAAAGCGAACGAAAAAACCGGGGAGGAGCCCACGCGCTGGACCCGAGCCTGTGGGTTTTTTGCCGGGACGCTTCTAATTCACCTTAGCCGCCTTTAATCCGCGGGCCAATTAGCGGCGGGCCGCGCCTGACCCCGATGAGCCTCGAGGAGCCCGTGCGCGTAGAGGCGACTCCGCCCCGGCCTTGAACAATTAAGATCGCTTAATAAACAAGTTGCCGTTGGCTAATTAATGCTTCCCGCGGCGCGCATATAGGAGGCGACGCGGGATGGGAGGGATCTATTTCAGGAGGGCTATCTGATTAGCTTTATTAGACCCCCGCGTTTCCTTTATCGCGCGTATGCTATTTGCTACGCCTCGGTGGGATCGATGCTATTTTCGCGGATGTTCTAAGAAGCTTTTTTTCCTAGCGCTCGGGCAACCTTTTTATTTTCTAAGTTTAAACGTGGGCAGAGCTAGCCGCAGAGCTTTACCGTCGATCGCGCGGTAGTTACAAGTGGGTAATTGGCTATAGTGGGGAAAAAAATCGTAGGGACAAAAAAAAAAAACGCGTTGATGGCATCGTGAGCGGCTTGTTATTGTTATGGCTAACCTGAAGCTCAGTGCGGTTTTTCTGGAGTTTAACGATCCGCCGCTCAAGTATAACTATATACACCGCGCATTTAGATGCGCGAGCCTTTCGAACGACTCTCGCGGGCAAAAACTTATTTTCGTCTGTTGGTTAATCAACGGCGCTCCCCACTGATCCGCGCGGCCTGGCCGCCTTGAATATACAACCGCTCGAGCAATCAGCTGACTCAACCCGATAGAAGACCGGTTGCGTACATCCATACACAGAGATACGCACATACATTTCCGCAGCGGTCACGCGCCGTTTTCCACGAAAATCGATTTCCCCGTGCGCTCGGTACACCGATCGCCGGCTCCCATAAGCCGCACCGAGACGCGCCCATTGGCAGTCCCGACAAAGCGACGGAACAAAAAATAACGTATATATATATATGCAACAACAGCGCTCCCTGGTACACCGGGCAGCATGGGAAGCCAGGCGAAACCTCGAAAGAATCCCCTAGTTAGCGCGGTGGGCGCGACGCGGTTCCGCGAACCGGCCCCTAAAGCCACACGTATATACGCCCTGAAATACGTGCGTTCTACGGTGCACGGAAATTCGGCGGAGCGCGCACCGGCCGGATTATACGTGCGACCCTCGGCCCGGCCATCTTGCAATTACGCTGTTAATAACGGCGCGGTGTTATATACGAGCGGCGGCCAAAGCCGCGGGTTTTTTTCTCGCGGCCGATGGAGACGTAGTCCGCGCGGCTTAATGGATTTGAGCGGCGGGCGATCGGGCGCCGGCCGTGATTTATACATATATATATGTGCGGCCGTGGGAGCTCTTCCCGAGGGCCCCCGGGATCCAGATTTGCAATGCAAACCCCCGGGGCGTCCCGAGAGTCGCGTCACTTATCTCCGGGAAACAAGCCGCCCGAGTCGGGCCAGACTTTTCGAAGCGGCGGTCGATCGCGTCACAGTCCGGCCGGACCGGCGTCCGCCCAGTGGTTTATACACCCCTGGAACCTACAGGGGTACAAATCATCCGCCCGTACAGATACATGCTCGCGACGTTTTTTTCGATACGCACCTATACACTTTGTACCGCGTGGCCCGTATATACGCAGGCTGATTGACTTAAGGCTGCTTTCGACTAGCGGGGGTATATTGAGCGTGAAAACTGGTTGATTTCCAGCGGTTGCGGAAGTCGGGGGCCACGCGCACGTACACACGTACAGGTGGATGGTAAAAGTCAGGTGGGTTCGACGGGCGGCTAGCTCGCGGGCGTGTTTTAAATCGGATTGTTTGGAAATTAGGCGCACGCCCCGGGCCGCGGGGGCGTATTGTTGCCGGAGACGCGGGCCCGAATGGCTAATCGGGGGCAGGTCCGCGCGTCCGCCCGCCGCTGAATAATTTTAGGAATTTAGATTGGCGCGTTCGCGGGCTCGATATTGGTTTTCTACTCTTCTAAGCCTTTCGGGCGCCGACGCTGGGCTTATATGTACGCGAGTCGGCCGTTTATTCCCTCGGTACTTTTACCAAGACCAATTAATCTCTGCGATTGATTAATTGTATTTAAGGGGAATATTACCACGCGATGATGGCCCGTTGGTTCTTTTTAACGAGCTAATGGATTATATTCATAGGAAACTGTCACGAGCATCGATACATCGACGCCTCTATAAATAAATCATACTCTGCCAAAAGATATTCTATATCGGTTATCCGGTTATCCTGATTTTCAGTTATTCAAGTTATGAATATTACCGTGAAATTGCTTCCAAATTGACGTGCGTAATATTCATTCACCTCGCTTAAAAGTACAGCGTTTAATTCATTAATAATCTAAAAAAGACGTAAGATTATATATATTGATAACTAATAACTGATTAATAAGTATACACGTACATTTTTTTTTGCGCTGCCGGGATTGATCTAAAGGCTCATCTTGAACGTTCAATATTGCTCAAAGTATTAATTACATCGACCTTACGATCGGTTAAAAGCGTGCTTTTTTTAATCAACCGTTATTATCAATGGCTATTAATCTTGATCGCACAATATCACAATAAACCGATTAAAAAGCAGATTCGCGATTAAGAATTATCTAGCGAGGTAATTTTGCAACAGGGTAACGGAGACGACATCAGTTTTTATCAGCCCGCCGCACATAGCCGAGCGCTTTGACTCCTGCAATAAATAGTTTTCTTGTTCTAATTGACTCGAACTAGAGGACGCGGACTATGCAGTCCAGCGTACCCAATTTAGACAATATATATGCGAGCATTGTTTCAATCCGGCTGTTATTTTATTTCCTCGGCCTTTTAACAGCGCTAAAAGCCTCACAATAGGTGCGAACTGCCTTGGCATTATCGCAATTTCGCCTCGCGCTTATTCAAGGATGGAAAATACACGCTTTAAATGTTTTCTACTCGCGATGCCCCGGCTAATTAACACCCGCGCCGACTAGCAATCAACCGACGCCGATCGATCGATGCGTACATATATATATATATGCACACCCGCGGATCCGCACCTTGAAAAAGTACCGACCCGGCCGGTAGCTTCCTTATGCGAGAGTGCGACAAGCAATTGGCCGCGGCGGTGAGCCCCGGGAGGAAATCGCGACACCGCGCGGCATTAAGACTTTAGCCTGAATGGCAGGACGCGGCCGCGCATAAGGAGAACCGCTAGATGCACAGAGCCTCGTAACGGCGCGCGGCAGCTGACGGGCACATGCAGCATGCGGGCCGCGAGGCCGCCTAATCCCTGCGGGAATTAGCGCGGCCTTTCCCCGCCATTTTTTTTTCCGCTTCTGTTTGTTTAATTCCCCGGCGCGCGCGAAAAGTCGCGTGGCCCGCGCGCGAGTAGAACTAAAAAGTAGGAGGGCCCGAGTGGCCGGCCGGCTCTTCGCTTTCAGCCTTTTCTCGCGCTCCCCCGGGCGGCTCTCGAGAGCCGGCCACGCCCGCCGCCCCTCGCCCGGGGTATAATTGCTTCATCTTTCCCAGGCTTCTGTTTTAGCGCCGGGACTTTTTTTTTTTTTTGTTGTTGCTGCGTCGGAGGCGCGATGCTATACGCCGCGATAGCCCTGATGATTTCGCGGGCCGTTTTTATTAGACGCGCGCGCTACTGGGAAAATTGCGTAAACTGCCCGAGTTGCGCAACACTAATTAATGTTTATTTATTGATAATGCCCGGCTAAATATAGTTGCTTTTATAATGAGACTTACGTGCGCCTCGGCTCAGCCGCCTCTTCATTTGTATATGTAGGCCTCAAACGCTATTATGTTGCTTTCAAAGGGTGAATTAAGAAGTGTTCGCATGTCAGTTTAAATTAAATTTACAAGTTTCGTTGAAACCGCATAATGTATTTAATGTTGTTTATGTCTATTTTTCATAATGCTTTTAACGAACTAATTAAAATTTTGAATTTTGATAAGGTAATTGATAAAGAGACAATGCCAACATTTAGCCTTTAGCAGCTTTATATACGTACATGATAATTAAATACATGTAATACACAAGCAAATCTAAAATTGTACCCAACATTTGCAATAACGTGAAGGATATAAACTTGAGAGAATAAAAGTATACTTTCACGCAGTACGGATTATTATGGAGAAATAAATTTGTTTGAGTGTAGTATCCACTAATAATTGAGAATACACATTGAAAAGAGCGGAAGATCCTCCTTTTACTTTTATGTACTAAAGTACGCAAAGAAAGTACGGGAAGTAGATAAGACGTAAAGAAGTATACATCTCTGTGCTTCAAAGTTTCATTGAAAAGCTCAACTTTTCTACATGCACGCCCGAAAAGCTCCCCCTCGAGTTTTCTGTAAATCAATTTCATTGTGAGTTACGATCGACTTCCCTCGATTGAAGTACACAGCGTTATACGGATCCATACGGTCGAAGCGCGGTACTGATTTATGCAAAAGACTGCGCAAAAGAGCACTGCAAAGAGTAATAATCTACGTAACGCCCTCGATTGTACGGCGGAGCCAAGTCGCGCGAGGCAGCGCCGCTCCAGCTTTGACAAATCTGCCGCCATTCGTTACAGTCTCCGATAAAATCTGTATAAACAAAGCGGTGATCATCTCTCCGCGGCGCGAGTGCACGGGAAACTAAAGAACTAAAGTAAACAGAGAGGATTAATTAAGGCGAATTTCAAAGATAAACGGCACGAGCTCGATAAGGAGCTAAGTGTGCCCACTGCAAAGTGACGAAACCCGCGACGAAGGTCGAGACCTTCGCGCTCGCTTTACGGCGAGAGCAGTGCTCGTCACCGATAAGACGATTTGACGTGACCCACGTGAGCGAAAAGCGCGTTCCGCTCGTTCCGAGTTAACGGAGTACGTCGGGTCGCGCATAATACGCCGGCGCTTACTCTCTTCGTTTATCGCTGTGGAGGCCTCGCGAAAACGTCTCTCAAATCTTAATCAGCCGGCTATTTTTGGTGATGCCGCGCCGGTGTATCTCCTGGGCGATGGGGATAAAAGTTTGGTAATATCGGAAGACTGCTGTGGAGTAGTAGTCGAAAGTATATAAGGAAAAGTTTGTGAAGTGGAGTGAACGGGGCTATGTGCCGGAGGCAGTCACACGTACATCCTATTTTCATCTTTACGATAATGTATCGGCAGTACATTCGTTTATTGTCATTTGAATAATCGTGTATATATTATGAAAATGAATGTCAGCGGGGCCGTAAAGTTTGTATTTGAATTTGAAATCGATTGTTCATACACTGTCGTAAAGCTTGGAAGACAGTCACTATCGTAAATGATTGATGGATTGAAAAGTCGGAAAGCAACACTAACCGAGAGTTTTGCTACTTATCCTTAAAAATACAGATAATTCTTCGTTCTTCCTCGAGTAGTACAACTACTCATTTTACTGATTCGTCCCGCTTTCTTAGGCCGCAAATCTATTGAGCACACGTACAATAATATTTCGTCATATATTATTCGAATATTTAAATGTATTCACGCGAGGGTCATTAAACAAATAGAATATAATACGCTATCAATTGAACATTATTTTGTTGCCTTTGTTTATTAAAAGCATACGCCAAAATGAGCGATGTATCTTTTATTTCTGTTATTCGTCTATACACTCAGTATCGAAGACGTAACAATGTCTCAGTAGAGTTATGAATTTGATTTGAAAAAGAAACAGTTGCTTAAATATATACATTGTAAGTGGGCACGGGCTTAAGAAAGGTGGCAAACAGCTTTTTTTCGACAATGATAAGGCTTTACGGGCGCACGTGTCACCAAAGTGGAGTTCAGCGTAAATTATGCAACGGCATATTTTGCTTCCATTCAATTCTCGCGCACAATGAACAATCAGCGAGGATCGCGATAAGAAAAAAAAGCCGCAGCGGGGCTTTGATATAGCGTCGCAGGTCGGCCGGCGTGGATTCTCAGAGCGCGAGCGGCCGATGCTAATAAAGAAAGAAGGTCCATAAACGATATCCGTGTCATTGTTGTAGAGCCGGTCGATCGGACCCGGCACGACCGCGCGGCCGTTTGAGGTTAGGGCGCCCGGCGCACTTGGGGGGCCGCGGGCTCCCCGGGTGGGGCTCGGACTCACCCTCGAGATGCGCAGAGGCTGGTGCTGGTCGCAGCCGCCGTGCATGCGGAAGCCCCAGGGCGAGCCGCCGGCGAGGCTGACCTCGCGCGCGCTCATCGCTCGTGGGGGGGCGGACCGGGGGGTGGGTGGGCGGGCTGCCGGCGGGCGCCAGCTGATGCGCGACGCGCGCCGCGGGCTCTCTCCCGGAGGCTGCGGCTGCTGCGGCGCTGCGTCGGGGCCTTCCGCACTGGCTCGCGGCTCGCGGCGCACTAGGCTCCCCGCGGCTCCTCGTCCCCGCCGCCCCCACCGCGGCCCCGGCGCGCCCGCGCAATGTCGCCGCCCTCCTCCGGCGCTGCCGGGCGGCGCTCCGGGTGCCACCGCCGCCGCCGCCGCCGCTGCCTCGTGCACCTGACCGATCGATGCGCCCCGCCGGAGGCTGGGCGACCAGCTGATCGGCCGGCCGATCCCGCCGGCCCCGGGGGCCCGCGGCCGCTAATTGAAACTTCGCCCCCGACAGCTCGCAATTACCGCGCTAAGAGCCGCGCGAAAGTACTCGGCCCTGCCGGGGGGGGGACAACAGCCGGCCGGCCCTCGTTACCCCGGCTATAATGAGCCAACGAGGCCGCCCGGAGCGCTTCGGGAGCTTTTCCCAAAGCTCCGTCCACTGCGGCGCGATCGGGAACCTGTCCGCCTTTCTTACCGGCTCTGGGAGGGCGACCGGGGGTCTGGTCATCGCGGCCCGGAGTGCGCCGACCCCTTTCTCACCTGGCGCGGGGTACTCTTATCAATACTATTTCATTTTAGGCCTCGCACTATCGCGGAGCTTTTATTGGAAATCTGCTGAACGGCCAGCCTGGGAGTTGAGATGCCCGCCGAGTGGTCCCACACGACCAAGGGACGAAGCGGAAGGGCAGTCAAGTATTGTATTTTTACAAGATTCGTTACGTAATACTTTTGCGCCATCGCCAGTTAAAAGTAGGATCTAGAGATTCTGTTTGTTTGCCGTGAGCCTAACATCTTTCCAAAAAGATACCCTCAAAAAATTGGCTACAAATTTTTACTAGGTCACTTTGCAAGCCACGGAGCCATGCTAAGTAAATCACACAAATTGCTTAATATATGTTTCCGTAAATTTTCCAATTATTTTCCGTAATTCTTTACTTTATCCGCGCTTCTTCGATATCGTTATATCGTTCCATTATCCTAATTGGAGTATAAGTGTCAACTTTACTCTTTAATTAACGGCAATAGTATAGTTTAGCAATACGTAATAAATCGAAAGAAACGAGGGCGTCGCAATCGCTTTCAAATGAATACGGGAATTATAGAATTATCGACTGTGTCCTGCGGCGGCAATTAAGTCGCCCCACTGGAGCTGCGGTTTTACTCGCAGAACCGAGTCATAGTTTATATAGCGAAAACCTCGGCTCGGAGTGCCTCAAGGGCGGGAGGGTCGAGGGCGCGCCTTTGTGCCCTGGCGCCGTGCGTATATACACCGCGCGCAGACTCGCACGTGCATTTCGCAAGCGGCCGATCGTTATGGATTTTAGAAGCCGCGTCCTTATAACGAGGCGGTAATAAAATCAAGAGATCGCCTCCCCGTACACGCCGGGAGACACATATACACACACACACGTATATATAAGGAGCTGACCGACTCGCCGCTTATGTATGCGTTGCCAGCCCGACAGATGTGACATAATCGAAGTCTCAGGCGCCTGCAGCGGGTAATCGGAGTCGGAATGATCGGTGCCCCGATCGTCTTAACGGGGGCCCTTTTTGACACACGCTTCCCGCAGGTGTAATCACCGCAGGGGCGATCTTATATTTATCGAGTCTGCCTTACGAATGCTGTGTGTGTATACGTGTACGTTAAGGAGGGACTCGTCGGGCGGGCGCCCGAGCTTTTTACCCCTGCCTTTTAAGCGCGACGCTTACGAATAGATTGACTTTTTAGGAGGGAAGATCGCGAGGTCGTGGAGGAGCCCCCGCCGTTTTATTAGGTGCATAAGTTGCGCAAGGGTGGGGTTGCGATAGCCTGGGGCAAAAAGTGTATATATAAACCGTAAAAAAGAAGGCGGGCGCCTCGTAAGGTGATCAGCGACCTATACAGCTTTTATACACGGCGAGAGTAGCTCGCGTACAGCGCCCGCGGGTCCTGATGGAAATAAAGGAAAAGTACCCCAACGGCAATCAAGGGCCAGCTCGGACATTAGTCGGCGGCCGGTATATATCAGCGTCTATGCCCGTCCGCCGCGGAAGAAAGGCCGCCTGTGCACAGGCACACCGCTGTCGAGCTCGCCAGGTGACGGGCGAACCGGGCCGTCCGGTCCGCGGCGATTGTGCGGGCACGCGCCCACATGTGTGCGGAACTGCCGCGCGGCCCCCGAGTGTGGGTCACCAATTGATTGACGCAAGAAGCCGGCGCACCGTTACGCCTCCTCGCGATGTGTATATATATATGTATTCATAGCCGCGTGTGCCGAGAGGGGAGGGGTGCAACGGCCCGATCGGCTGCACGTCATTGTCCCCGCGGGATATGCCCATAAGATTATGAAGCGTCGAAAGCGGCCGCTCGCGTTAGTGCCACGGGGGGTGCAATTGCAGAACGATGTACCGCTTATGCCAGGGAAATATTGGACTGCCGTCTCTGTTTGGGCGGCTATTGGCAAGACCGTAGTTTGCATATATAGCCACCGTACTTTGCAAGTGGAGTAACGTTTGCGACACGGTCTCTGTGCGAAGTCCTTTCAAACAGTGTACAAGTCGAAATTGATCGGTGATCGATAGAGTGCCTGCGCCCTCCTCGTCGTGCATAAAGTTCAAACGAGAATGTAGGTTCATTTATACGTTACTTGATCGTCAATGAGCATACCTTGGACATGCCACCTTCGCGGTTTTCCTTGTTCACAGCATATTGATTATTATCGTAATTTTTAACGTTCTTTATACATTGATACTTTAGGTACTTAAGATCATGGAAAATATTGAAGCAATAAAAATGTATAGCTTAAAACATCTTGGCTTTAACAATGCGATATTCGAGTGTTAATATATACATTAATTATTATGTAGAAACCAGTTGTATCTATTTTTAACTGTAGTTATAGTATTTTCGTCATAAAATATAAAATTTATATGAAATTAAGTAAAGATGGAAAAATAAAACTAAATATTTATTAATTATGACTATTACATTATCATCGATTATTAACTATTTTGTGAAATAGCACTGCTGGGCATTTAACACAAACCTACTATAGTATAAGTACAGTGTATAATTATGTTGAACTATAGTGTTTGTTTTACAAGTGAAAATATTCCTTCGTGAGGGTATACTTCAACAAAAAAGTATTTTTCTTTTTATATATTAAAAATCAAAAAAAGGCCCATAAATTTTGTGCACTTGAATAGAAAAAATATAATGTCTTTGTAAATTCAGCATGTCATACATTAAAGACGTGTAGAAGTGACATTATGAGTTAAAAACTATTTTATTTTGATTGTTTTTATTGGTCCTACTTTGATGGATCAATTGATCTAGAAACATATTCAGTATAGGCGAAACTAAAGTATAAGGATATAAAGAAGATGTACCATCTTACAAAAATCACCAACTGTGTCTGAGGAACATTTTGACTTGTAACTTAATAAGTAACTTTTTCGAAGAAAATATATGTTCCAAGTTGAGAAGTATGATCCTTTTTCCCTTTATCTGGGGGTGTAACTCAGTGGTAGAGTGTCTGCTTCGCATGCTGAAAGTCCTGGGTTCAAATCCCAGCTCCTCCAAAATTTTTGCGACACCTATTTTGCCCTGACAGATACTGTGCAACTACTATTTCATTCTTTTTTCTATGTTTAACTTTCTATGTTGTTTTCTACGTTTAATTATATCTTTATTATTATCATGGCAGAACACAATATGTCCAAATAATTTCTGTCTAATTCTAATCAATGATAACATTTCTCCGAACCGCAGTCCTGTAAATGAAATTAATTTTTAGTTTACTTCAACAAACTTGTTCCAATTGTGTTAAATGTTATTGCCCCTATTTCGCCCTTCAAAGCTATCACCTCGCAAGCATTTTGAACATATAAAAGAAATATTTTTTTGATTACAAAAATTGTTTAAATTCAATTCACTATAAAAATAGAGAAATAATAATTTTAAAACATAATTAAATAAAAAATTATGCAAGTATTTAAAATATAATTATAAGTGTAAAATATCTATTGTTCAAATTTAATTAATTCTTACAAATATGGTCTCGACACTTATGTCAACTACAGACATTATTTAAATTGATAAATGAAGTAAATGATTAGTCATTAAGAATAATTCAATTAATACTAAATGTGAATATAAGATATATTGCCGGATAATCATTTTTCTATTATTTCAAAAAACTATTAATAATTAAATGCTATTTTAAGAAGAAAAATGAAATATTGCAATTTCTTATTAATTTTATCCAGTTTATCGAGTATTTTATGGTTTAAAATAGGTACGTTACTATATATTTTTTAAATTTCTGTTCTACATAAAAATAGGAATAATTTTATATGTAATATAATACTACTGTAAAATCATATTATAATTCTATATAAAACGTAATATCAACTAAAGGAATCGTCGAAGGCATAATTGGTGGAAATAAAGTTACATCTGATGAATATCAATATACAGTATCGATTCAGGTTGATAACGAACATGTTTGCGGCGGTGGTATAATTGGAGAAGAACATGTTATTACAGTTGCTCATTGTATCATAGATGAAAAAGATAACTTCAGGAATGTTTTGTTTACGGTGCTTCCTGGAATCAAAAATCTTAAGGACCATAGTCGACAGCATATTGAAGTAGAAATAATATACATACCTAAAGAGTATAGACATTTTGATATGACAAATATAGTAACTGGTCCCATTGGAGATATTGCTATACTAAAGGTTAGTCAATTAATGATTTGTATTAAATTAAGGATACGCGCTACCTAACTGTTCGGTGTACAGAGATCTACCATGCCGGTATTAAACTTTAAATAAATTTGTGTGTTTCGGGATATTTATGAAAATAGTATATTTACTGTTTTTCTGAATAAATAATGTTTAAAAAGATTATTATGATTCTATTTACAATAAATAATAATTAATAATGTTGCAGTTAATAATTTAGATTGAAATTTTGTTTAAATTTAAATAAATTCTATTATATGAATAAAATTACGTCAAAATTTAATACTATAATTTTCATTTGATTTTAAAGGCAATCATTGTAAAATATATCATTTAACTACAATTTAAATTTCAAAAATTGTTTTATAAATTGGTCTCTATATATTTATCTATATTTTCAAATGAACAATATAGTCTTTAAATTTAAATATTTATATTATGGAAGATATGATAAGAAAAATAAAGAAAAATAATAAATAACATACAAAAGAAAATACTTCTTTTACTTATCTGGCTAAAAACGTTGATTAAATTTCTACTACATTATACTTGAAAGTTAATAATCAATACTGATTGTATGCAATAGAACATGAATATGATGTATACCAACTGTTAAAGTTTATTTGAAAGACAAAAAACAAATCGATAGAACAGACAAAGTATAATATAGCATTAAATTTTTAATAAAATTATATTTCAATTTTATTGTATATAATGAAATTTCATAGTTCAAGATTAAGAGAGTATGCAGTTAAATACGGGTTGAATTTCAGATTTTTTCAATTTTATAAAAGTTTGATATTTTTCATTATATTTTATATATTTTACCTACAAGTTTTAATAATAACGTAATATTTATTCCTATTTTTACTGCTATTTAACAATCAAAAATATTCGTAAATATCTCCATAAAGTTACAAATATCATAATTTTTACATTTTGCAGTTGAAGGACAAGTTGATATTCTCCCCAACAACCGGACTAAAACAACTACAATTACCAAGAAGAATATTACGGGGAGGCCACTTTTCGCAATATTCTGGTGAGAAAGCTTCAATAACTGGCTTTGGAGACAATCATGCATTACGTGGGGTTAAACGCAATCGTGAAAGTGAAGTTCAAAACACCGCTTTTCTGAAAATTGTTGAGACAAATGTTCTACATCAACGCTCGTGCAGATCATTACTTCGACCTTTTACTATATCTAATGAACATCTTTGCGCTATAGTTCCAATAGACACACCTAGTATTAGCGGCGCTTGTTTTGTAAGTAAATAATATATAAAATATCATTTCTTAATTCTAAATTTTTTATTCAAGTAATAAGCAAATTAATGCAAATTTATTAGATAAATATTGTACTTATAGTTGATTATTAATCTTCAGGGTGACGACGGTGGTCCACTTGTGCACGATGAAGTGACAATAATAGGAGTTTTATCTAAATATCGCAATGACTGTGATCAGCGAATAGAGACTGCACTGTACTCAAGGATTACATATTTTATGCCTTTCATTAATGCTGCATTAAATGGAAAGGACCTCATTAATACTCGTGTCGCTGCATATAGAGACAAAAATTTAGATCTTAAGTTAGGAATAGAATCTACATCTACTAAAGCTATGAATCTCGTAGAGGTCACCAAATTTTTAAATAAATGAGAATAAAGCGAAGAATTTATACGGCCATAACTTTCAAAATTTCAGTTTTCATATTTTGAGTTATTTAATTACTGTAATATCAGAAAAAATAGAAGATATTGTAAAATACGATATCGTACATCAATTTTTTACTATACTCAAGGACAAATTGCATTACCATAAAAGCAATTTTTGAACTATTAGTGTTTGCTAATCTTTCTCTCTTAGAGATGTAAAGAGCAACCAGGCTTACGAATTAATAATCCTCATATTTTTACTAAAATTAAAATCATTGTTTATAGTAATAGCTTTAGATCAATAAATGTATTATGTCTATATAATAATAATGATGTTACAGATATATATTTACTCATACATGTTATACAACAATATTATTCAATTATTAATTTATACACATCAAACAATTCATTGTTAGTGCTATTTGTAAATTAAACTGTAATCATATAAATAAATCAATATTTTTAATTTTTCAATATTGTATGGTTACATCGAGGTTTACCTACTTTGATTCAATGACGTAAGTTTCAGCTTAAAAAAGTATATTATCAGCTTTTGGATAAGATAATTTCAAGGTAAACATTTACATTTAGCTATTTAAAAGAACTTTACTCACCTTTTTGTAATTAAAGATATTAAGTTCAGCAATATAATAGTGAATTTTATTTATGTTATTTAATTGCTAAATAAAAATTTTACTGTAGAGATATTACCAGAAGCACCAAATTAATATTTACTACACATTGATAATACAATGACAATATTAATGAGTTAAAAATAAATCATCGAAATATAATATCGATAAGCGCAATATTTGAAATTTTATATTTATGGATATAGAATATTGGTTATACACAAAAAACAGAAAACACAAGTTTTCTTATTTAATAGATACACCTTGAAGCATCAATTGTAATTATTAAGCTTTATATCTTTTTTACTTTAGATTTACATATTAATTAAAATACTGTTAGAAATGGTCTCATATTAATTTTCTAAAGATTATCTCTTGGTATATTTTGTAGTTTTCAGCAATCTAAAACAAATACGTTTTCGTATATAACCGTATAGTCCAAGACAGAGCGCGAGCAGAGCGTGAACGCATATCTTATAAATTTATAAGCAAAATTCAGAGCATTCAATCACTTTTAAATTAGTAATTAGTTTGGCAATATAAAATAAATCGATATAAAATGTAAAATCGATATAAAATAAAATTTCAAGATATCGCTAAAATATGTAATGCATTTGTAAATTTTTTCAAAACAATCTGCAGTCTTTGTGTTATGAGAAAAAACACTTTATTACATAATACGTTTTATGTTAAATCCATAATTAATAATCAATAAATTCGGCAATAATTTCAATAATTAGTTAATTATCAATAAAAAATAATCATATAATAATAAAAAATGATAAGAGATTGAAAAATTATTGATAAGAGGTTTTTGTAAAATGTATGCGAATTGTCTAGTAGTTACCTGCTTACAAATTTTGACAAAATATTATCCTAAAGTGGTTATTCAATCTAGAATCTCTCTATGTTCAATGTTCGGTTGAGATGCATTGTGGGTTGTTGGTAAAGTAGATACCTTTAGTGCGTTACCTTCTATTGGTATTAAGAATTCTAAATTATATGGTTGAATTTTTTTATTTTATTATTAAAATCATCTATCACGTATGTTAAAGAAAAGATTTCTTAATTAATTAAGCAACTATGCAGACTTGCAACAACATTTGAATTCGTCTCTCGATTATCTATTTTAGTTTCTATTTTCTGTAAGCTTCTTTGAACTTCGTATAGATGGCAGTATTATTATATGACTTCAATTTTATCTTGTTACATTTTAAAATTATGATCAAAAGATTACTTATTTTAAATATGTGCAAGATCTAATACATTATACTTTAACAAAAGGATTATATTTTTATGAAATTAAAAATTATCTTTTTCATTAATTATATTTGATAAAATTAAAGCTCCATTAACTAGATTTTTTTGATTAACATCAGAAAAATTGAATTAACTTTTGTCGAAATCTAAATTAAACTATTAAATATTACACTTCAAATTTAAATGAGTTTGAAAACTCCTTAAGGACATAATACGTTTTACTTTCTAAGTTATCTTATAGTATATGTTGTATATTTATATATTTACATACTCGATCGTGATATGGAATATACAAGTAGAATAATTTTTTAAAAAGTAATAACAACCCAAATTATAATTTTTATTTATATTTTATTTATAAAATATATACATAATTAATTCACACAAAATTGCAGTATAGTATGCTTTTTCACACGTTTTATAATCGTTACCCTATCTTACATCTATTACAATAGGTTTTACATACATAACTTAAGACTAATGCGTTGCGGAAAGTACAAAGAAATTAAGTTTTCCATGAAAACTTAAGGCACCTTGGTGAAACCAAAGATCGTCAAATTAACGAAATCATATTAACAATATAGTAAAACTTAATCACAAAAATATAAACTTAATTACTTGTATCAAAATAAAATTATTTCTCAAGATGTTAGTTTTTAACCATTTTTTATATAGAAGTGTTACACAGAAATGTTGCAAGCTGGAAATTTTTTTGGGTATATCCTTACTTTTTGGACACCCTGTATATTTGTTTAACATACTAATTCTATTTGTTTTTTCTTTTCTTTTCAATCTGTTCAAATTCCAATATTTTTATAATTGCAACATAAAATCTAAATTTTATTTTGATTACAGATTGTAAATTATCAACAAACTACTTGCGTTTAATAATTTTTAAAATCACATTGATAGTTGTTGATGTTGATGAAAAAACCCTTTTGTTTTTTTTTATAATTTTGAATACCAGATATCAATTTCCGTGTTTTGTAATTTTAATGCTGTTAAAAATTAGTTAATAGAGTAAGCACATTTAACATTATTCATAAGTAATTTGAACAATTTTTTCAGAATTATCAAATCATAATTTTGATAAGATAATTGATTTTTAAAACGGATTTTGATTGTATCTCAGAATTATCAAACATAACTGAAACATTAATCAGTAACTGAAAAAACTTAATTAACAAATACTACACTTAATTTACAAAAGGTATAATTTCAATGATTGTAAGTATTTAAAGTAATATAATGATAATTGTAGTATATATGGATTATGTATTCTGCATTAAAAGTAAACCGCATTGTTTCATTGTAATTCTTTGCATTATTTCAGTTTTTGTAATTTAATGATGAAAATTTATACAAAATTCCCTGTTCTATTATTTTTAACGATGTTTTTAAATAACTGATCATTAAATAATAATGTAAATATGAGAAAACTTAATGTAACCAATTATAATCAACGATGAGAATATGTAAGTCAATGAACGAGAAACCTAGACTGTCCTGTATTGAAATTGAAATTGAAACAAAAGTTGAAAAAAGCTTTATAATGAAATATAAACTTAATAAATTTCAATTAATTAAGAAGTAAAACAAAAATTTAATGATTATTTGAATTTGTAACAAATAACAATTTAAAGATGTCAAAAATGAAACAAATAAGCGTATCAAATGTCCACAGGACAGCACCTATTGAAATGAAACAATACAAACGAAAATTCAAAAAATTATAAACCAAAAATCAAAGAAAATTAAACAATAATCGAACAATACAGTTAACAGATACTAATTTGCAAATGAAAAATCAAAAATAAACATTAACAATTTTTGAACCAAATGCTATACAAAAAGATCAACACAAGCAATTTGATTATGTGAGAAACTAATCAATAACAAGTAGTAAGTAAGTATTAATGTGATTAACGATTAAATTTAAAAACATTAACTGTAAAGCACAAATGTTTAAAACATTCGATAAATGAAAATGTAACCAAATGAAACTTACACAACTATAAGTTTAGTTGAATCCTAATTACAAAAATAACTAATTTTGTTAACATAAAAAATTGTGAATCAAATTTAATGATTTCAAACTTAACGATCTTACTTTCAACCTTTATAGAACAACCTTTATTAAACAAACGAAAATTATGTAACAATTTTTATTTTTCTGTTTAGTTAAACATTGTCACTTGGTAATTCAAACTTAATTAATTTTTCAAATTTAACTAAAGTGAAGATTAACAAAAACAAGGTAACAATCGGTTTAAAAAAATAATTTTTGAAAAAGAAGAAATGCAACAATTAAGAACATAATGTTGAAAATAATAACGAAAATAATCGAAAAGAAAATAATTAAATAAATAAAAAAAATAAAAAAAATGAAATTACAAGAAATGAAAAGAAATAATTAAATAAAAAATAAAAAATCATAAGTAATATAAAAAATACAAATTAGAAATGAAAAAAAAGAAAAAATAATATCGAAGGATAACCTAGTTTCGATTGAAACTTCCCAGCAACGCACTTAATCTACAAGCCTTATTTTTCGAAGAAAAAGAATTTATGTTATCCTAAATATTTTTTGAATCATTTTTTATTTTTTTGTCTAATATCCTAATTTATCTATTTTTCAAACGCCATTAATCTCAAAGTTATTGAATGAGTTAACCTAAATCGATAACACTAGCATATTCTGTTAATGTCATGTCGAATTTGGAAAACAGTGGATTATTATCGAATACTTAAATATATTCGAAGTTAAACGATGGAACTTAAAAAACCTCAAAATAAAAAAAAGTTGTTCACTGAAAAGTTTTTTTTTACTTTTTTTACCTATTTATAACTTACGATACAAATTTTTAAGACCTAGCGGAACACAGCAACACTGAAAACTTACCCTAGCGAAAAAGATGATATTATTGAAAGAAAATTGAAACTGATATCAATAAAAGCGTTGATAACACTTTCTATAAAAGACACTAAATTATTATAAAACCTATTCAAAATAACTAAATGGTGGTATAAAAGACCTATAAGCTAACATCAATTATTAAAAAGTGTAATAAAATGCGATATTTTTGCTTTATAACTATTCACCAGGATTTTCATCCAATTTTTGTCGTTACGAAAGTTTCATAGTAAGGACAAGAAAAAAAATAAAAAATATTAACCAAAAACTCAATTCAATATATGGAGGACCCTCTCTTACTATTCATCAGACAATTTTTAATTTGTAAATATACAAAACCAAAATGTGAAAAGCAAAAAATCATTTGCTTAAGTTTCAGTTCATGAATAGACAAAATAATCATTATTTTAAATATAAAATATTCAATACATAAAGTTATTACATTCATGCATTATTCTATTGATCTAATAAATAAAAGAGAGGTAAACATGGGGATAACGAAAATAAAACGTAAGAAAAACTTAGATTATATTACAAATGTATGAAAATAATTCAGAAAAATAAATAATAAAATTTTAAAAATCAAAAAAAATAAAACTTTGTAGCTTGAATTTGCTAAAAAGCTCATTCATTCAAGAAGCTCTGCGTTCAGTGGATGAATTCCGAAAAAAGAGTCATTTAAAAGAATTTCATTTTTAAATCATTTTGAAATCCTATAAATAAGCTATATACGTCTTACGCAAGCCATCCACCATTTTCTGGAACCTGGGCGCCTGTACTACAAACTAAATAACAATAATTTTCATTGGAATTTTCATTAAGAGAAACCAAATAGAAAATTTGTAACAATAATTACATTTCTCAAATAGTTTTGTATTTTTCAGGTCGCAAATTTATTTAAATTGTATTTCTACTTAGTTGAACGAATCACTCTATTTAATTAAGTTTTGCAATTTAAGAATCTTGCTTAATATGTAATATGATAAACATGTAATCAATTTTGATAATTATTTATGATATTTACAACAATAGCTATTTTTGTATTTCAAATATTCGAATTTCGTAATTTTATTAATTTTCTTTTTTTTTTAATTTTTTGTTCACAATTGTTATCGAATAAAAAAATAATTTAAATCAAATAAAAAGAAAATTAAAACAAAAGATATTAAAATAAAACAAAAATTGGAAAATCAAAAACAAAAACTATCGAACTGCTCGAAAGTTCACTGTTCAAAACTTAGTCCATAAACTCAAAAAAAATTTGATATAAAAATACCAAAATGAAAAACAAACTAAAAAAAAACAAAAAATAATTGAAAACAAAACAAATTTAGAAACAAACATAAACATAAGGAAATGGCCGACTAAACATTTTTTAACAACCCATAATTATTGTGCTTTCGTAATTAATTTGAATCTGCCAATCATTTCAATTTTCTTAATATAATTTAGAAAATTCAGAACGCTACTCGACATTAATTTATTAATTTGTAGTAGAAAGGCAAAATATGCATGCAACTATTTAGTTGGAAAATAAAATCCATGTTTCAGTAAAACGGTTCTTCTGTCTCTAATCTGACTGTATAACTGTGTAGCTTTATATATGTAATTTCAGAATTTTCTGGTATTGAAAGTAGATGCTTACAGTAAATTATATGTAAAACATTTTACTTTCATATCATTGAATTTGCAAAAGAAAATATTACTTATTTCAAAATAAGTCTTTTTGCTTAAAATTTTTATAAATTTTTAACAAATTTTTAAATACAAAAGCTTCTATTTAAAATAGAAACATTGTAATTATATAAAACTATTTAATAAATTAATATTTTTGAACAAAACTCTGTTTGACAGCGTTTAGTATATATCGGATAATAATTATTTCTTATAAAATGTATTAATTTTAAATGAATATTGATATTTTCGAAATTGTAATTGAAAGAAATAATATGATCTGTGATGCAACCGATTTCCATTTAATAACAATCAAAAAGGCAATGAATCACTAACAATAATAATATGTCTGACATTTACAAATTTTGTCGAACAATCAAAAGTTTTAAGCACTGAGTTCTTACCAATTGGTAAATGAATAAGTACAAATAATTGTACAAGATTATATAAGAAAATTATTTTGAACTAAAATATATTACTTTATAGTGATGGTGTAAAATCTCACGATAGCGGCCGTCCTCCATGAGAGAAAAATGTCCATCGGTGAATAAACATAAAAATGCCCACGTAATTTGCTAACTTCTTTAGAAATGAAGTCTGAGTATGCAATCATTTTCTTCTTTTTGCAAATCATTTAAACTTTTCTTCATTTTATATTTTGCAGCGCAGGAGAAACGCAATCCAATCTTCCAAGTCTAGTATTTATTTATAAAATATATTATAATTTCAGAGTTCATTTAATTTCAGATTTCTTTCATTCATATACTTTTTATGAGAACCAAATTCGAAATTGTAAACAGTTTTATTAGGATACTGTAATACATTTTTCTAAAACATTAAAGGTATAGTTCACATTTTTGTCATGATTCCATTGAATCGATTTGTATTATTTCCACAATATAACTGGTTAATCTCAATTAATATATTTCTGATTTCGTTATAATGTTCTATTTGTGATAATTTGTTGAATGGAATTTAATGCTAAATATAACTGTTCATTTTGATTTATCTTTTTTTTGAAACAAATGTGAAGAGTCAAGATTCACTAAACTAATATACTGTGATAAGTATTTATCACCATTTGTTGCTTACGCAGTGACATTTCGACGAGCATGCTGGGAAAAAATTGTTTTGAAGTGCGGTATCCATTCAGAGTTATTTAAATTTCGAATATTTCATGCTATGAAATATATATTTTGAAATCCTTTAAGGTGCAAAAGTTTGGTTGATTGACCAACTTTCTTATGGGTTACTCGTTAAAATTTCATACTAAATCCATTTTATAAAAATAAAGAAGAGCATTAATTATCTGTTAATTTTTTGTTGATGGATAATAAAATAAAATCTGTTCCATTTGTTGTTCCTTTTTTGTCGCTGAAGCATATTTTTTTAAAAAGAATTTGCGCCGGTAAATACTAAAAATTTGCATTTTTCAATGAATGCATCTTCTTTTATTGTGCTCTTCTTCAGTATCATTTGATTGAGCTATTTTATAATATAAAAATCTTAAATCCAAAAAGAAACAAGAAGTTTACCAAAAATAACGTTTAAGGAACTTTGTGTTGCAGTATTGCAGTTTTAGTTTTCTGCTGTTATATCGACGTTCTTCATTATACTTTTTTTGCGGTTGTAAATGAGTAATTAGCACTCAGACGAAACAAAAGCACATCCAATTTTTGATGATTTGTATTAACTCCATATATACTGTATTTTTCTAATTGGTTGAATTTGATCCATAAATAAAAACAGGTTTACAATTGCCGGCTTATTTCCATCTTCTGCTGATACCAACATCGTAGTCTTGTAGAGTTCGCTCTTTGTACATCCTTCGATTTCGGCAGTGATGTCTCCATAGTTACTTGGCAGAACCTGGAAAGGTGTGAGCGTTAGCTACGAAACATTACTAAAAGAAGGAGAAAGAAGGTGAAGTACAAGAAAAGGGGAAGATAAATAGAGTGGAGTATGCTTAGAATCAGCAGAAACAAACGAATATGCGAGGAAGGTATTATATGTCGTTGTCGGATCTCGATTTTTGTAAACGTTGGTTCTCTGTACTTTCTGAAGGTCAGAATAGAGGCAAAAAAACAAAAGTCACCGTATGAGGTCTGCAAAATTGCCCAGAATAAAAGACGCGTACAGCTTGGAAACGAGTACGGATCTTTTGTCATTTCTCTTTTGAAGGTATGTGTCTGTGTGTAAGCTTGAGAAAAAGGGGAACCAACCGAAAGGACGTCTATTGTTTCCTAAGAAAAATCAAGTCTTTTGTACCACACGGTTCTGTATTTCTAATTCGTACCATTGCTTATAATACTTTGTGCATAAACTTGTATGAATTTCATAAGATTTGCTTTATAAGTTCGATTTATGTGTAGAGTATTTTATTTATTTTTAGAAAATTTTATTTACTAGGCAAATTATTATTAATGTATTTATAAACGACTATGTTAAATCAGAAAATTTCTTTTTCAGCTATTTTTTCTTTTGCATATAATGCAAATTCTCTTGCATGTATGGATTAGATTTTCAATGTTATATTATTCTATAATATATGATTGGAAAAATCTATGGATAAATGAATAATTGTTCAGTTCCATGTGATGGGATAAATTTTACTAATCTCTGTATTTATGGAGGAATATCCCTAAATATTAATTTTAAGTATATCTGTTACGTTAATTTATTTATTCATGTAAATTAAAATGTATTTTATAATATTTCCGGAGTGCAGATGTAAACCCTTGATATAAAATATCTTTTTTGACTGTTGTATAAAACAATAGAAATTCAGAAGTATCAAATTCCAGGATGTATTCAAATGTACTTTCTTAAAATGACGTACTTGTTAGAATTTTTAGTTCCAGATTCTTTTCATTAGCGATGTGTTTACTATTTTAATATTATTTTTAACGCCACAACCAGTTTTTTATCAGAAAAATTTGTTTGAATTCAATGCCAAAGAAAAATTTTGAATGTTTTGTTTAAGTAATTTGTACATAGTATTTGAAATTATTAAAAAATTAGATAATTTTTTCATTATCATGTAATATATCAGAACTATTGTCCAGTTTGTCAACTAGTTCCTTGTTTCTAACTGTATGGCGCGATAACTGAACAAAAATCAGAAAAAATTGGCGATCGTGGTTCAAAATTCAGGTTCTTGAGGGCGCGATGCAGTCAATTGCCGTTATTATAATTTTTTTGATAAATTTTAATCGCTCCTAGCTTCGTAAGCAAGCATTTCATACTTTTGTGCCACATAGCTGGAAACAAGGAATTAGTACTATTATATTAAGCACAATGTTATCTTTGTGTTACATTCTTATAGATCGTGGTTCGATAATTTAGGAAAATTTTTTTGTTTCTAATTAGTATTACATATTACAATGTTGTATGTAATTGTTTTCTATTATGTTTGTCTAACACAAGTATGTTTCTTGTAATTTTGATATTCTTCGAAATTTGATGTCAAAATATAAATTTTGTTAGATTGTTTTGTAAAATGTATTCTATTTTTTGTAGTTACTTTTAAATAAATTAACAAAAAAAAATTTAGCCCAATAAAGTATAATTTTGTGTTATGAAAACTGCTTTGTGTTTGCCTTTTATTAAATATACGTAGATTATATTTTAAAAGTCAATCCACTCTCATTGAGAACTTCAGTATCTTGTATATTACGCACCTTGAAATAATGACTGAAATTTTAATTTCATTTTTAATTTCTCATTTAAAATGTTAAATTTTCCATTACTAAAAGGTAGTTTTTTAAGATCATCCTGATTTTGATTTCTAACCTTTTTTAACAATTCCAATACTATTAATTAACTTTTACTGAAAATGATATAATAAAAACAAATATATTTTTTAAGAATTTTGATTCTATAATATAAGTTTTTGTATTGTAATCGTGAAATCAGTGTATCTTAAATTTTGTGACTAAAAATGAATTACCAGAAAACAAAAATTTGAATACAATATTCATTCATATATATTTATTTATATGTATTGTATTTTTATGAGCTTTTTTTGCAAACAAATAACTATTTCATACTTGTGTGTGATTAAATACGTATACATATATTTGTTTTTGTCAAACATAGTTTTGAAAAAATTTTGAGATACCGGACATGAAAAAAAGTTAGCATTCACTTTGTATAAATATATTGAAATATAAAATTACTATTTTTACTTGAATATTCTAATAATTTAATTGAATCTATAATTTTTGTTAATGATTTTATAATGACTTAAAAGTACTTATTACTAAAAACTAATTTGAAAATTCCTAATTAACTGTATAAAATCTTTTATGTTTGGATGTCAAAAAAATATTTTTATTATGTCCGAATATTATTTTTTTATTTCAGCATATTTTTTTTATTGTGGTTCGAACAAATATATTTATTTTATGTAATTTAAATAACAAAATATAAATCTCTTAAGCTCATCGAACTCTATTTTATTATATATAGGAATTAAATTATTTCCAGAAATAAAAATTGAAGAGAAACAATTTATTTTCATATAAAGAATAACTATTTCATGTTTATGTTTGTTAAATATATATATGTATGTTGTTAAAAAAAGTTTGAATCTATTACATTTGAAAAAGTCAAATTATACTTTTTGTATTTGTAATTTGAACAGCCAAGCTATTGTTTTTTATTCAGATATTGCAATAGATTAATAATTTCTATTAAATATAATTATTGTACATAACAAAACAGCATTTTTTTCAAACGATTGACTATAATATTCGATAAATAAAATTTGTGTTATAAGATCTTCTTCACTGTAAATCTTTTTAGTTTCCAAGTGAAATACATGTTTTCAATTCCAATATCATTTTTCTATAGTGAATCTAATTTAAAAATTATCATCAAATGTATCATTTGTTATACAGTTTTTATAATGAACAGGAAATTTTGTAGACTTCCGAAAACAAAAATGTTAAAAGTATACTTTAAAAAGTACGGTTGGATGTAGCGTTTGAACTATTTTCATTAAATGCAATAATTCTGTATAGGTTTAATAGTACATATGCACAGTTCGTATTTTTAGACTATTTGTTTTTTTTGAAGATCTGTTTTTACTGCAAAAGTATTCGAAAGAAATTTAAAATCTGGACTTTTTTTGCAAAAAATGTTGAAAATATTAAGAAACTGAGATAATATCAAATAATTTAATTTTCTAATAATCAAAAATAGTTTAATTATAAAAATATTGTCAAGTATTGATTTTGAGTTATTTTATATACAAATCAAATAGTAAATTCAATTACGTTTTTGGTAGTGTCCTGTCTAATACACAAATACTATTTCTTTCTTTTAAAAATGTAAGCGTGATAAAATAAAATTTTTATTTCAAAAGAAAAATTTTGTAACTTTTTTTATTATTTAGTGATAAATTTAAAGTATTTATTGATAAACGGCTATTTTGAAATTTATTCTGACTGGTAAATGTTGGATGTTACAAAAAAAAAAATGAATTTCAATTTTCAACTGCCACAATAATAAATATAAAACTGGTTTTTTTGAACTTGTTATAAATTAAACTATTTTAGTTATAGAATAAAACTTATTTGTAAATATTGTAACAATCAATCTATTGAACTTAATATATTATTTTTTGAGATCAAATAAAATTAATTTTCTGATCTGGTCAATGCATGGATTTGCGTAACTTTTTTGACTAACTAAACATTACTTTTGAAACGAAATTATCATTTTGTAGAAAATTGATTGTTGGATCTCAAATTACTTGTAAATTTCGAGTAATGATGCTGGAGTGAGCAAAAATTTGATTAGATACACGGATTAGATTTGGTTTAAAATTCAGTCCTAGAATCATTATAGTATTCGATAGGTTATTTTCAAAAAATAAAGTATGTTCTGCGCAAAAGATCGAAAACTGGTTGGTCGTTAGATGAATGATTGGAATTCAACTTTAAGAGTAAGTTAATTGTTGTTTATCTCATTTCTTCGAGTTTTGACAGCTACTGCGAGAGAGAAATTTGATATATGATCTAGAACTTTTTCTTTTGTTAGACTGATTAATACATACTCTGTACCGGTTTATTTTTTATTCATGAAAAATGCGAAAGCTCTTTAATAGTACAGTTGAGAAAATTGTAAAACCTATAGCCAAAAACAGAAACAGGTATTAAAAAAGCAGTTCTGTATTTTGTTTCATTTTTTTTGAACGTAGAAAATAGCTTGAATTTGTGCATATCTCGCGAATAATGTTGTAGAAATTTTGTGCTCTTTTCCTCGTTGCTCTTATTTCGCCACGCCATGAAATTAACTCCAGGATTAGTAATTGAATGTTATATTTAACGGAAGCTACATCCTGACTAATAATTGTTTTGATGATTGCTGCAGACTATCGCATTCTTCATAACATGGATTTGGATAGTTTTTAAATTTTCCTTCGCGATGGCGATAGAAGAAACGAATGTGAGAGAAAAATAAAAGTAGAATTTGAACTCTTCCTTCAATGGTGCTGGGTTTATTTTGAATGCACGTGTTAATTGAGGGGTGCATAAATTGCGGTCTGAGCTTCGTATGCGTGTGTCTTTGTGTGCGTGTTAAAGTACATGATGGGGGTTGTCACTTCCGGCACTCGACGGAAACGGCACTTGTTATCTAGCTCGTCTCTTTTCATCCTGGTCTCCCCCCTCCCCAGACTAAGTCGGCGCGTCGCGTTTTGTGCCTTTTTGCCCTTCGACTCGGTAGTCAATTTATACAAGTTAAAATGCTTTATTGTGTAATTTGTTTTGGACTAAAACTGATTATAAGTGCATCAAAATAAATTAAAAAATTCAAAATAGGTTTTTATTTTTCTATTTTTTGAATGAGTGAACGAAAAGCGTTTTAATGATGATTTTGTTTTTGTAGAAAGAAAGCACATTTTTACGAGACCGAAGGCGACATTGTAGTAGGTATAGTTATCAGTGATGAACCGTGTGGTAACTAGGAGAATATTAACAGTACACGTCAATTTTTTCGGGTCTATTCATCTGTATGCATAAGGAGTTAAGATTTTGTAGGCTTTATTTTTTGGAGATGCTTCAAAACTTTAACAAGCAAACTATAACAACATTCGGTGTATACAACAGTGAATCAAACTTGCGAAGACTCGTAATCGAAGGTTTGAGCAGCTGTAACGGATTTTTGAAAATTGTTTGTTGATTTTCAAAATTGGAAATTGTGTTGCGTGGTTTACAAAAAAACAGCCAAATCTATTTAGTTCTATATTATTATCAAAAAGACAATGTGTAATCTTTTGACGGGCCGAAAAAGTAAAACATGTTACAATACTGTCGTTTTGTAAGTTTTGTGAAAAAAAAAACCAAAATAAAATTTTCTGTTATAATTTAGAGTCCAAAAGTTGTTATCTCTTCGATACGAGTCTTTCATATAATTTAGCAACAACTAAACAAGAACATACAGATACAAACAATATAGTATATATTTAGACAAACAAATTTTGACAACAGTTTTTTCATGATTCAGGTACATTCAATTGCATGTGTCATTATACTATCTACATATTTATCTTACACGGGCAGCGATTTCTAAATGTACACTGATTCTACTTTGGATTGGAGTTTTGGCATTTCAGTGAATTTTATATGCTTCAAGACTAATTATAGTACACTAATACTTTTCTGTAGAACTACGCAATGCAAATGTCATTATGTACAAATGAACACATCGTTAACTACTTTTTGAATCATTCTTTTTAAAACACTTTGTACTGAATTTTTTAATGATTGGTGCAAACATAACCAAAATTTAATATCAAAAACTTTCTGATAACTAAGCAATCATAAAATAGAAGCTAGGAGAAAGAAACATAATATAGCAATTTTGTGCGTAATTTTGTGAGTAATTTTGATTATTTTAATGCCAAATCAATTACTTTTGTACACAGCGAAACAGTTACATTATCAAATACAAAATTTTGTAACACGAGGGTCTTAGTGCTTGGATAGAGTAAGGCCTAACGCAAGTGTCAAATCTTTTCGAAAGACCAAATTTAATAATTTCAACCGATCGACCGTTGAATCTCGCCGCGTGCCCTGGATCAATGGTTACCAGAATTGAGTAAAAGTCATTGTTTTTTCGTACCATAATTTGCATAACTTTTTTACGTGGCCGTGATAATTGAACCCCAAATCACTCCACTTCCATTTTCTGCCACGCGTAAAGCACCTGTAGTAGTCGGAATGAAAGTTACCGGTCAACGAGGCGTGAAGTGAATCAACAAATAAAAAAGACGTACAAGCCCGCGCCCGCGCGTGCGCGTCTCTGCATTGTACATTGAGCGATCGTCGATTTCCAAATGAGCGAGTGGCAAGTGTGCGTAGCCTGGATACACCGATTTTTGTCTTTCGAGCCCTCCAGATTCTTGTTTTGTTTTGAATTTCTCGATCATTCCGCGGCGTTTCTTTTTTGTGAAAGAAGAATAAATTTCGAAACCCCAGAAAATTAGGTGCGCATAAAACCGAGAACCGTGTGCGTCCTGTTTACAGTTTCTAAACAGCGCCCGATGCAGCCCGTCTTTTCTCGTCTATATCCAAAAGCGACAACGCGCGAACTGCACCAACCATTGGATCGCGTCGTCGAAATGAGCGAATAAAATATGTCCACCAAGTGAGAGTGTATGAGGGAGAATCGCGACACGCGCAGACGAAGCCCGCGTGCTTGTTGGAGTGAACTGAAAACCCGTTTCTATTATGGGGAAAAGCCTTTTTCAGCGGCAGCGTCTATATACGTCGTCCTTCCTCGGTAAAGCAAGAATTTTCTCTTTTCCGCGAACGACGAGATTCCCCGGTCGATCACGTACCGAGTAAAATCGTGATTTTGCGTTACAACAATTTGAGTACAATTTCGAGTAGTCTATCGGAGCACCAAAACCGTCGGTAATGCGCAAGACCAAAAAGCTTTATCGAAATTATCGTGCTTTTTGTCATCTTATTTTTGGAGCAACAATTTTTTAACTACAATTTTGTCAAGGCCGAAACGGTACTCACAGCTTGCTTGCTTGGAGCGAGTGCATTCCCCCGCCCAGGGGAGTCTGCGCTTCCAAGGCCAAAGGTCCCTCGGTGCGATTTTTGTCGGCGGTGGTCTCGTCAGATCTACGGCAGAGAATCGGTATGGTACACTTGAGATGACAGTCCATGTGGTTGGGTGCGTCGGTCAGTGGCACTGCGCCTCCTGGATCTTCTTCGAGGTCTTCCCACCGGCCAACGGCACAACCAAGGCGACGGCTGCGACAACGAGCGCCGGACGACCAGCGCCCTGAGGAGCGCCCGCTGCGCCTTGCTGTGCGCCTTGGCTGCTGAAGCTGAACTGTGCCTATGGTGGCCGCGCCGAGGGCTTTTATAGGGCACCGGTCCCCCCAAAGCACGTGGGGGCCCGCAGGGAGGGGCGAGCCGGGCCCTGGGAAAGTATAGCCGGCACAATGGGGTGCGGAGTCGCTCGGTCGCAGTTCCCCCCCCTCTTCGATATACCTGTTCGCCGCGCTCTCTCGCTCGCCTCCCCTTTTCTTGGCGCTTCCTTCGGGAGGGATGCGCCCCGTATGCGGAGCGCAAAACTGGATCACGGGCCCGTCCCTCCACTGTCTTACTCGGCCTGGCTGGGGCTCGGGATGAGCTGCCCGATCGATTACCCGAGCCAATGGTTTATAGCCCGGGAGCCACGTGGTAATGGGACTTTATTTTTCAACAAATCTACAGAAGCTCTAGCTTTGGACTGAGTAGTCTACCTTAGATAGTAATAAATTACTGCACTTTATTGAAATATTGTCCAAAATTTGAAGCTATTGAAAATTTAGAAGGACGCCGCTTTTGAAGTTGATTGTAAATAAGTAGACTGGTGGTGAATAGAGAAAAGTACTACAATAGTTTTTGTCATAGAGGCTAGTAAATTAATCACATATTAATCAATTCAATAGAAATGACTAGATTTTCAGTGTTACATTTGTCAGTGTAACTATCAAATCTTGTTGTGGATGCAAAGTAGAATTGTAGTGAATCATATGCAAAATTGTTGGAAATTAAATTAATATAACTTATATTTGTAATTAGTATATTGCATTTATAATTGGCATGAACTTCCAATTTTGTAAATAGTGGATGTACTAATTTACAATAGCTACAACGTTAAATAATAATATTTGTACTATTATTTTAGATAAATATTGCTTTTAATTTTAAAGTTGAAATTTTTTTACAAATTAATGTAATTAATATATTTTTAAAAAATATTTCACTTTCAAATAATAATAATAATCAGCTCGATATATATTCAACAGTTTTATTATTTTTCGATTGAACATTTTAATGAGGTGTAATTAAAGCATGTGCAATCAAAATTCACAATGCCCGTATACAGATTTTTACGAGACAGCGCCGTTTCCCATGCTCCCCCCTCATTTCTTTCTCCCTCCCACAGTGCGCGCAATAAAATAAAGCTCGGCCAGGCCGAGGGAAAGGAGACGCAATCCGACACTTTTAATTAATTCCAAAATGTTTTGTCCGTCCCGCTTAATCCGGACTCCCCCCGCCCCGCAACCTGCCCCCACCGGAACGAGCACCGGTATCCGCGGGCATATAATAGAAGCGCTGCCCGTAGGGGTGTGCTGTTATCCGTGAACGGAAAATAGGCGTTGCCCTTATGCAGAACACGCACACACGTGCGCGTGCACGCTTAAGCGCGGCGTGGCTCCCGGCGCGGAACGCGTTTTTCGGAGTGGAGGCACGTCGCTCCACCGTATACGTACATTCTATCTCTCTTTTTCTCTCATCCCCTGGGAATTTCATCCAGGTGACAACGGCGATGTGCCACGTACTTCCTTCCTTTGTTTCGGATACTATAAACGTCTCTCTTTCTCTATCCTTTGCAGGTTCTAGTGCTTACGTGGAGCTTTTAATCATCGCAGGGATGGAAGGACGCGCTCAAAGAAGCGGGCACTTGCGCGAGATTTATTTCGCTTTGAGTAGGTCATGACTGTCTTTTCCTCTTGTTTTTCCGTAGTTAACATTGATTTCCATTGAAATTAAATTGTTTCCTAGTCTGCTAATACAGTTTAATTGTACGCAGCTTAATCATTTTTCTCGATTATTTAAGAAGAATATAATTCTCATTAAATCCTTCCGTATGTGATTTAATATACACGACATAAACAAGTAATCTTCTGATGAAGATGGTTGTGCAGTCGCATTTTAAGGTCAGCATTGCACATACTGCAGTGATCTAAATAAGAAAGGTTCTTTCTTCTGGTCTGGGACATAAAAATCCCGAGCTTATTTCCAATGCGTTCCGTGAAATTTTGCCCTTCTTGTATATCCGAAGA
The DNA here is from genome assembly GCA_018906755.1 of Sycophaga agraensis. Classification (NCBI taxonomy): domain Eukaryota; kingdom Metazoa; phylum Arthropoda; class Insecta; order Hymenoptera; family Pteromalidae; genus Sycophaga; species Sycophaga agraensis. The sequence continues at coordinate 5,163,280 of JACCIE010000003.1, forward strand.
AAGAAGAACAAAAGAATCGAAGAGGAGAAAAAAGGAGAGAAGCGGAAAACTGCGAATGTGTGTATATGCGCAGGAGTGGAAGGGCCGAGCCCGAGGAACAAATCCGCAAGGCATATGTGCGCGCCCCCTCCGCTCCTACATGCTGCGCCCCAAAGCCTGTCCGGCCGTTATACGGTACATAATTCTCATGGACCGTTTCTCCGACTCCCCTCTAGACCTTCTCGTTTGGCTCGGCCCCTTCGTCCTGCCTACGCTTTTTTTTTTAACCCCATGCGGGCGCGCGCGCAAGCATCTTTATGCTCATTGCGCTCGGAACACGCGCGAGCCCTCGGAAGTTGCGCGGTTTCTCCCAAGGCCCACGTGCGCGCGCGACCTTTTTCAAAAAGACCCGGCCAGAGGATCAGGCCCGATTGTGTATAAATATAAAAAAAAAAAAAGATGGTAAGGCGCGGCCGATACGTATATGTGTATATACAACAATAACGAGCCGGATGGAGGAACCGCTCACCTTTTCGGGCGCGCTCGAGGGTTTCGATAACCATTACCCGCCACCTCGATTTCAACGCCCGAGTCCTCGGCGCCCGCTTTTGTTTACGCGGACGCGTGCATTTGAATTGGAAAATATCGCGCGCGTCACGTTCGCTCGAAGAAAGCGGCCGGCGCGTCGTATTTTTTTTTGCCAGAGCGCTTCTCTAATCTTAGTTTATTTTTCTGAGCGTAGAATAGATGAATATATTTTCATGCGGTTAATGGGTATGCGAGGGGCCTAGGACACAGGTACGCCAGGACAACGCACTGTTTATTATTCAAATGGGAAAAGAAAATTCCACCGTGGGCAGATGAGAAACGACGGCAGAAGTCGACGTTTATCAACGGAGCGTAAGTGCATAGCAACGAGCCGGTGTACAAGCTACCTTCGGCCGTCCTCCAAAAATTGGAACGGCGCCCTTTTTTTTTCAGTATATTTTACAAAGGCGCCGGCAGTTGCCGCTCGGCCCTTAAGGCGATTATCAACGCGAAATAAATCTGTCGCCCGGGTTCCCTTTTTTTTTTTTTTGACCCGAGATCGCCGGGCGTCGGCGCGAGGCTACGGCTCGCGTGGGCTCTTTGCACCCTCCCTCGGTCCTTTTCTCCTTCCCAGCGTCGCGCAACAAGTCGCTACGAGCGCGTGGCATTGTCAGCCTGCCGAACAATGTTGCTCCACCCTCCCTCTACTTTTCTCCCTTTACTGCCGCGGAGGCGCAGGGGAGGGGCAAGGGCCGAGCGGTAATACCTACGGGTGGGGAAAATCGCGACCCCGACAGACCCGGGGCCGCGTAAGAAATGGTGCGCTGTATCTACTGGCGCACTATAAAGGCATCCAAATGAATTGGCGGGATATCGTAAGCAAGGGCGATCGGACGGGCAGTTGTGTAGCCGTGAATCAATTTTTCACAGGTCGCGCGTGTGCGTCCACGGGCGAATTCCATTACTCAGGATTTTTTCCTAAGAGGCCAAGAGAGGGAGCGAGCCGGGTATAAATGAGCGTTTTATTGCCGGAGCGACAAGCGAGATGAGATTATTGGGAAGATTTGTGATGTGACTTTATTTCGAAAAAAAAAAAACAAAAAAAAAATCAATAAATACTAAAATAACACAGCCTTTTTTGACATAGGTTACGTGCTTCTTCCTTTTTCTTTACCGAGATGTCGAGAGATGCGCGAAATAAAGTAGCAAACTTATAAATTAGAGTAGCGTTTTATTTTTTTTGTTCTTACGATTAACTTTGGGAGTGCGCTATTTAAAGCGGCCGATAGAATTTAATAAGATAGCCGGGACTCTCGGAGTTTTAAATTGTATGATTTGTCTTTTTTTTTTGAGAGTCGCGCTGCAATCGAGCCTTAGATTACGGCGGCATAATGCCGCGTCTATTCGACTTTTTCCTCGTCGCAGCATGGTTTCCCCAAATAACGAAATTTACGGCTCGTTGCAGGAGTAGGCCTTGTATAGTAGGCGTAGACCGTGAAACCGGTCCGACAAAGCCGAAACTGCGCGCAGCCTCCTTCGGACACCTGACGCTATTAAAGGATCAAAAAAGGACTTACAGAAATCCCACGTTTCTTTCTTTCTTTTTTTTCCCCGGGACATAAACATTGCCTCCTGAGCCACGGACAGGCGCGCTCGCGCACACAGGAGGACGACACTCTGACCGCCTCCTCCGAGGTTTAATTGAGGGGAAGGACATATTTGTAGCTCGGCTCTTTTCTTCTAGGATTCCTCGGCCGGCATCGATCTTGCCCCGCGTCAGGTGTCCCTAACCATCGGGATTACGGCCGCATATATAACTTACCTGCGAAGGGTCAATGGGAAAATCGGCTCGGCTTATTACACGGCCCAGCGAGCGGGCCAGATACACGCCGGATTAACCCATTGACAGACTTTCCCCCTCTCCACGAGGGCCTCCTTCTCCCGGGCAATATCAAGCGCCGGGGCAATCGTCCTGAAGTCACGTTTATTTGCGCAACACACTATATAAGCGAGAAATAAGGCCCGTCGAGCCGCGCGTCCGCGCACCCAACCCCGAGGAGCTCTCGAGCGGTAAAGAAAAGCCGAGCGCCCGCGCATAATGAAAAGCGCTGAGATATGGGAGCCTAACTGCGAACGCGCACGCGGCGCGGGCATAAGAATCGCCGCGCGAGATGAACGCGCCCTGTGATTTACCGGCTCTTTTTTTTTTTACAACGCGCAGCTATCGCCCCCGTAAAGGCTTTTCCGCGCGTCCCCGCGAACCCCGGGTCCTCGCGCCGTGGCCTTAGTGTCTATGCAGCGATCTTGCGGCCGCGGCTTATCCCTTTTTTTTTTCGGCAGCCGACTACAGGCGCCGGAGCCGCTTATAATGTCCCGGGTCGCCCTTTTTTCCGGCCGGGGTGGCTTTACGAGGCGGCACCAAGGCATGAAAAAGGGGGAATTTCCGAATGGGTCGCAAGAGGAGAGGGGGGGGTCGGAAAAAAGTGCAGGAAAAGGGGGCAGCTTTTGAAATTTACTCATTTTCGGTTTTGCACAAACAAAGCGTCGCTCGCGATGAAAATGAATCGGTGTTCTTTATAATGAATGCCGGCGAAACAAATGCGCGTAAAGTCACAATGCCCGAAATTTTCGAGTTGGCCGACGGCCGTTTTATTGTTGTTTCAGTTTTTTAACGCGATCGCAAGGGCAACGCCTGTGTTATTGTATGCTTTATTGCACGGCTATTGTTCTCTTCTTATAAATAATTAGAGTTGTTAAAGTATTGTTGTATACGCTGCTCCAATTGCGATATTGTAACAAAATCGAGAATAAAGCACAATAGCAAAAAAGAAAAACAAGTTATGATTTATTACACACGGATATACTAAAAAATGTTGATATGAAATTTTGTTATTTTCCGCCGGACGCTGTGCATTGAGAATTATTTATACTCTATACTTAAATTTGTGCACGATAATGCATGCTTATAAGATCACTGCTACTATAATGATTAATGTGCTTGTTGCTTCTGTGCAAGTATAGGCCCCAGACAATGGACCCGACGAAAAATTCAAGGACTTTCATTATGGCTTGGGGATGCGTAATGTGCGTATAACGGTTGGTGGCCGTTAGCCTTGAGGTAGATTAACATAATATCGTTCCCCTGCACTACTGCGTCGTTCGATCCGAAACCGTCTTCACCGCGGACTGGTTGAATAGCCGCTTGGTAGGGGGGGGGGCAAGGTGGCGAGTACGGGAGATTCGAGTCGAGGGAGCGTTACGTTATCTATCGCAGCGTAGCCTCCGTGCCCATGTGCGTGTGCGCGCGGCAAGGTATATAATGAAAGAACCAGTCGACCGCCGGACAAAACCGTCTCCCTTACACGTTTTTACTGTATATAGATCGAGTCCTAAGGACGACACTCGACCGTCGTTTCTGCTCGAGTGTACCGCGGCCTCCGCGCGGCTCATCTTCTTACAGTTGGAGCGGAAATAATGAACGAGGGGGGCTGTAGCGAAGATTGTTGATCGTTGCGGTTGTACGACGCGGAGGCGCGCCAAGCGCTGGCTATATTCCGCGCGGGAAACGGCCATTTGTACACGGAGCCTTATGATTTCATTAAACGATCGAACGGCGCGAAGCAGTGTCGTTTCGCCCGCGGAAGAATAATTTATACACGTGTATTCAGTTGAAAGGAAGAGTAGCTTAATTTCTGTATTTTTCATTTAAATTTCAAAGCAGATTTAATCGGGCCAATTTCGCACCGAGCCAGCTCGCGCCGCGCTGACCATAAAACCAATCGGGATACCCGACTTGGAGTGCGTTATGGGTGCGGGAGGCCCGAGCCGATTCGAAGGCCCAACAGGAAATAAGGGAGAAAAACGGCCGCGCTGATAAGATATGGCTGTTCGTCTCCAGGATAGAAGAGCTTTTCGGAATTTTATCTCTCGGATAAGGCGGTGCATTTATGAGGATCTCGGCTCTCTGCGCCCGAGTCCCGGGGAGATTCGATAGCGGCCAGCCCTCCGGGAGTATTTTTTCCTGTACTCTCTCGTTTTTTATAGGCAAACCACCAGCCGACGTGTACCGATCGAGGGCCGATTACACCTCCGGCGCTCCGAGGCGTTGATAACGCAGTCGGCCGATCATCGGCTTTTGGCGGCCGGCACTCAAAAAAAAAAAAACAGTCCCAGCAGTCGGTCCCGAAAGCCGAAGGGCACGAGCGGCCATGCATACACGTATATACAGCGATCGACTGGGATTCGTCGATGCGCCGGCTAAACCAGCCCGTGCACACGAGCGCCGAAGATCGAAGCACTCGGCACCTCGGCTAATGCGATGCTATCGCCCGCAGCCGGGCCCGCGGCCAAACGGCATTACGCGGGCGCATCCGCGCGCCGTATAACCCATGAATACGGTCGGTCCGGGAGGCAAAGGCCACCGGGGGCCACGTGACCGGCATGGCCCCGCGCGCACTCGGGGAGACGAAACAAAAAAAAAAGTAAAACGGCCGCCGCGTGGCCTACCAGCAGCGAAAAGCCGCCCCCAGGCGGGCCAAATTGATTTTTCGATAGGTACATATATACACGCGTGTATACGCAGAGCGTGAATCAGCCGTGCGGGGGATGCGCCATGCGGGTCGGGGGCGGCTAATTGCTTAATGACTCGCCGGCGGCCCGCGTCGCGCCACATGACCCGCCTGCAGCTCCTGATTAGCCGGCCTGTCCCGCTCCTGCGTGTGTGCGAGCCGCTTCAATTTAAGTGGCCTCTCCGGCTTTAGTTTGTTCAATCGGCCCTCGCTTTGTCGCTGAATTGCTCCTGGTTTTTCACCGGCCACCGCCTCTCCTCGGTGTATTGTGCGGCCTGATAGCCTTTGAATGCCCCGCGGAAAGCGACGGTGCTTATCCGACGATCTTACAGAGAATTGAACGACAGGAGCTCGTGGATCATTACCGCGAATTAATTGCCGCTGTTTTCTCTCTATGCTCTTTGTCGATCGTCCTTTTACCGTTAAATTCACTCGTTAACTATTGTATATGACGATTCGACTGCCGTAGTCAACTGGTGTATAGATTGATTGGATTAATCGAAGACAAAAGAGATATATACGTACATCTGCATGATTAACAAAACTCTGTTGAAAGTCTTCCGATTTAATTTATAATCATATTAATTTAAATTCATTCGAGATGAAAATGATTTTACAACCGACTGAGTGCTACGCAAGTATAAGCTTGTTAAATCAAATTTTATTCATTCACGTTATTATCTTTTCTTGTGTGAGAATTATGTATTTCAAATATTCAGACATTTTTAAATTATTACGCAGTTTCGTTTAAAATACTGATACACTGCACTTTCCAGATATTTGAAGCGATCTCAAACTCTTGACAGATAAAAGAAAGAAAAGAAGGCGATAGTCGTGAGAAATGTTAACCGTTATCCCTCACATTATCTTCAATCCCATTAGGGAACGGATGGTGTAGCGGAGGAGAAGGATTTCAGATTTTATAAACCTGTTCTGAAGAGATAAGCATCAAGATACGACTCAGTATCAACTAAATACGATTTCGTATAACAGATTCAAGACCTTCTTGATGAAAATACCTGAATCTCAGATAATTATAGTCAAATGTCAATCACATTCTAAAAAAAGATAAATCATCCAATTCGTAAAATAATATTACATCGTTAGTATTATTGTGCACTATTTATAGTTACGTGTAATTTAAAAAGCCGTGTTTTGTAGACTAATGAAAAATTAGTTTTCAGAAGTTGTCAATGAGCCATTTTCTATGGAACAAATGTGGCTTCCGCAACAGTGACTAACAAAGATAAGCAAGCGCCCCTCGTATTTTATCCGGTCGAGTCGTATGCTCTCTGTTAACATTTCCGCGCTTACGAAGTTTGTATGCGACGACTGGCTTAAGAGACTCCAAGCATCAACTGAAAGCTCATATATTTAAATAAAGCTGTATACTCGTATGCTATAGCAATTTACTTTGAGTTTACTTGTTAAAGCTAAGTTATTTTAATTAGTTTGCCGTACTCAACGCAATGTATAAATTGCTTATAATAATATAAACGTGTGCATATCAGTGACTTTCTTCAAATGAATTAAAAAAATACTCTTATACACAAAGAGAGCAAAAGCTTAGTGCACACAGCGTAAAATATTTATTTATCAGACGGTCCGAAAGGCAAGAAAAAGCGCAGCGGCAACTCCGCTGTAATTTACGAGGGCGTCATTGGTTAGGTCACGCGATCGCGGGGCCGCTCCCCATTCACAGATAAAAATCAGATGTAGTAAAAATGAAAACTCGTGCACGTGCAGCGAGGGGCGGGAAAAATCCGTGAAAAGGGTCCCCGGCCCGCCCGTAAAGGCTGCATTGAAAAAGTTTAGGTGGCGAGTGGTGGCATTTCCGCGTCCCCCGTTTTCCCACGTGGGGCAGGTCGACGCGCAGCACGCGTCGCTGCACCGGAACTTTGGACTGTATGGCTCGCGCAGGAAGCGAAAAAGACTTCACGTGGCGGGCGCGCGTCTGCCACGAGTCGCCGCAGGTCCGCATATACACGCAACCAGGGCACTTTGTCTCGAGGCGCAACTATCAAGGGGATCCGGGCGTGGCGCTCGTAGGGGAGGCCATCGGAAGAATTTGTGGCGACGCGGGGATTCATCGACGGGCCTGATTGATATTTCATGGACTGTATATACGCGCTAGTTCAGCACACTCCTCGCCGAGGGGAGAACGAGGGATCGACAGCCCGCGAGCAGTGCAGTTTCCCTCCGAGGTGCATTCGTTACCCTCGGAGGCCGACCATCGACGAGAAAAAAAAACGCGAATCATCCTCGAGCGCGACTCGACTGCGAATTCGCAGCGAGCGTCCCCTTAAGACGCTGACAGGCGGGCTTAGGTGGCCCGGCCCGGGACGCACGGCATTGTCCGCGCAACTCCTTGTTTACTCGAAAAATCCCTTTCTCGCGCGGCCGCTGATTTATGCCGCGGGCGATGAGTGCGGTGACGAGGCTGCCTCCGCCGGGGGGCGCGCGGTGTAAAGCGCCGCGGGGCCACTCGGGCCCCGACGGCTCCCGGGGAGACGCCCGCGCGAGGCCGTATATACCTTTTAAAGGGGCCGGCCATTGTTGGCCTCGCCGAGTTGGCCTGCGGCCCTGCGCGGCGGGCCGGCCCGCAATTTTCACGCCGAAGCTCCGTGTTCCTCGGCGGCGTCGCGCGCGCCGATTCAGACTTACCCACCCCCCCCCCGCGCTTGATTGTTGCATAATGAAGAGGGTCGGGGGCGTCCTTAGCGAACTGCCGCCTCGCCGGATTAACCGCCGCGTTGCCTTCGTATAATAATTCAGGGGGTCCCTTGAAAACCTAATGTAATGGTAAATGCAAAGTGTATGTTTTTGTGCAATTCTATTTACTTGCGAGCTATCCCGTATTACAGAATGTATTCTGGTCATGCTCTGACCGGTATATTTATATGTTTACGTATAGGTTAAATCGGTATTAATCTTTTATCCCCAGGCATAATTAAGTAAAAATACACGTCAAGCTACCTTTTTTTTATACGATCCAAATTATTATTTATCAGCACGGGGTAACTTGATTGATGCTTGGATCGATTAAAATTGACTAATTGCCCACGGCGCATCTTGAAAAATGAAGAAAAAAAAAATAAAAGCGTAAAGCAAGACGGCAAAAAGAGCGGCAGGTAAGGCAAGAGGAGGGAGAAAAAAAGCGGGCGAGGGGAGTTGGCGGGCGAATTCGGGAGCGGCGGGGCGCTGCACGTGCGCGCGGCTTGACACAAGGGGCCCGGGCCCCTCGCCGCCTTGATTTCCCCGGACGCATCTGCCGCGGGTTCTCACGGGCGCCCAGCGGGGCCTGCAGCCGGCTCCTCGTCTTCTCCTTCGCGCTCTGTGCTACTGCCCCCCCCCTATACGCACGCGAGCGCGGCGAAAGCGCAGATGTGCCCCGCGAGCCGGGGTCCGAGCTTGCGGCTCCTTTGTCCCGCGAGCTTTTCCGCCCCGCGGCCTGTTGCGCCCCGCACGCCCGCGCCGGCGAAAGCTCCCCACAAAAGGGCCACCGCGCCGTCATTCGATACGCCACCTCGGCAGGGTGCAAACCGTGAGGAGGTTGGAAAAAAAAAAAAAGGAAGAACTCGAGCGGCCCCGGGGCCCCGTAATCGGAGGCCGGAGATCTGGGGGTCGATAGCCGAGCGCCTCTTGCGGCCAGTAATACGCGTCGGCCTTGTCGTGCGCCGGGGCCCCGGGGGCCGCCTCCGAGCCCACGTGTTCGCCGATCCTCCGCCACGCTGGGCTTTCGATACTCCTGCGCAAGGTTTCTATTTTTAGATGCTTCTGCCTGCCTCCCCCCCCCCCCTGCGTCACTCCCTAGCTCGGCCCTGCACAGCCTTTAAAGCGACGGTTCTCAAATTCGGAGGCAAGGTGTTCTCGTGTCTTCCTTGAGACTTGTCTAGAGGGCCGCAGCGTCATTTTTCATTTACGTTATTTACAACTATATTGGCTATTGAGTGCGATGCCCTGGTCGTACACTAGAATGCATTTCATGGATATCGTTTGCAAATCGAGAAATAACAAACAGTCGTTCAATAAATGCAAATTGTAGAACATTTTTATTGAATAATAGGCAAGTGAAGAGAGAAGTACAAGGAACGAATGTCTTGCACAATGTAACCTAGAAACATTCGTTGAACACTTGCCTGAAATTGGCAGTACTCGGAATAAAGAAAAAATTTCTTCTATTTATTTACTGCGATATAGCACGTGTAAGCATCTGCTGGAGTGACGTTTGCCATTCGCGTACGGTAGCCTCAAAAGAGAGGGCGGAATAGGTTATAACGCAAAGTCATCATCGCTTGCGCGTAAAATCCTTGGAGAGCGAACGTGGATTCGGGCGGAGTGCAGGAGGAGGAGGCGGAGGAGGGAGAACCTCTGCGCCTCTGGGAAATCGGTGTCCCGCGTGGAACAAGTGCTTCAACCCTCTTCAGGCCTGCCCTTTTCACATCTCCCCCACCCGGCGCCCTCCTCCCGGCCCCTCGCGCATACAGCCTCGCATGCGTGCGCCGGCCCGGTCCCCTCGCCCTTCGCCCCTGCACTCCACGCCGTAATAACTCGGCATAGCGGCAGGTACCTTCCGCCACTCCCCTTTAAATAGCTCCGCAGTCCGAGGGAGACCGAGAAGGACGGAGAGCGTCGGAGCGAGAGAGAGAGAGAGAGAATGGGCGAGTCCAGGGGAACGTGTATATATACGGCTTCGCTCGGGGGCCCCGCGGTCAACGCGGACCAGCCGTCCGCGCGGCTCTCTGTACATATATATATATATACGAGCCGGCCGGCCGAGCAACCTAAGATTTCACCCTTCATCTCGCCCGAAAATTACCTCCTTCTTTTTCTCCGCAGGGCATATGTGTATCCTACCCGCTGCTGCCCTCCCCCCCCACCTTTTTTCGAGTCCGCTTTCGAGTGGCGAAAGCCGAATGGGAGATTAAATAGGATTCTACCGCTCTCTAGATTGCCTTCTTTTGGCCCCCTTTTATTCCTGCCGGCGCTTATTGCGTTACAGGATCCGTTTTAATTGCCAGCCGGGTAATATTGCCCGCGTATAGATCGAACCGCAGATTGAAATTCACGCCAGATATTGCGCCAACCGGAGAGAATTCACTATCCTCCAACGGGATAAGATGCCGAGATAAAAAATCGGCCAGGCCGCTCGATCATCAATCTAAGGGATTCCTTTCTTCTACGGATTTCCTCGGGGACATAATGCCACCGAAATTTTGGCCAAAAAAAAAAAGAATTCTTGTGTACGCTACACAAAGCGCATAACGATCGCTCGCGCGCGCGCGCGCCGCACCGGCTCCGCGAGTGGGTTCGAGTAAACAAAAAAAAAAGAAAAAAAAACAAAAAAAAAAGGCGAAGAAAAATTAGATTCAACGCCTGTCGGCTTAATGAATCCCGCGGCGCCGACGTCAAACTCACCGACTCATCAACAACATATTTTTCCCGATCGGAAAAATATGAGAAAAAGGAGGAGCGGAGGAGCGAGCGGCCGGCGGGCCCAGGCGGAATCTGTTCTCACGCCTGCGACCCTCCTGTATATGTATGTGTATTCAATCTCCCTTCGGCGCCAGGTGAGAGAACGAGCGGGGCCGAGGCACGGATTGGGTGCTTTTCAACCCCCCGACCCCATGCACTCCTTTTTCATACACAGCTTTGTCCGCGGGAAGCGGCTCTCGCGCGGCCCGATCTCGTTTGCCGGCATTTTCCACGGGGTCGCCGCGTGCACGCGGGATACGCGCGAGCCTCCGCGTTCGGTGAAAGAAAAAAGCCGCCGCAGAAAAGTGCGGCCGCGGAGGGATGAAAAGGAGAAAAAAAAAGGATCGATTACGGCCTCTAAATAGAATTGAATTCGGCGGAGCTTGCGGCCCGCGATACCCAATATGGGATTCCTCCCTTGCCCGCGGCAACAAAGCCCACGTATACGCGCATACATACATCCCACCCCCCGGTAATTGTTCATATGGGGCGCATAAACAAATTGCAGAGGTGCCGGTTCCCCCCTTGACTCTAAGGCGGTGAGCGAGGCACCCCCGGAGCCGCGAAAAATCGGCCGCCAACGTGGAGAAACCGGCCCGTCGCGATAAACGAGTGCGGGTCCGGGATGCCGGCGCATTATCCGCGCCACCCCCATGGGCCGGCCCTTGACTCGCCGATCGGCAGCAATACGGGCGCGGCGCTCGCCCTTCCCACATACATTCGCGCCCGGGATTCCCGAGTCTCGGCCTGCGGGCGCATTCACGGGACATCGGCTATATCGCGCCTGATCGATTGGCCCTTCATACGGCGCACATACGCTCACGGGAGATCGGCCCATTAGCCGGCCACGTACACGCGTCCCGGCGCGGGTACATCGTAAAACGGGCAAGGCACTGGGGGGGGGGTGGAAGCGCCGGGCGACTTTTCACGCTCGGGCGCCATGGGAAACGCGGCGCGGATTTAACGAAGGGCCGGCGGGCGGATATTAGAGCGCGCTCGGCTGAATAATTCAACGGGGCGCCGGATTTACATGCGGCCGCCGGCCCTTTTCCAACGCGCCCCCGCGATGGAGCGCGGCCGCGGCGATTGATACGCGGAGGCCCGACGCGTGACGGCTTTTTTTCACACGGCCGTGCGTGCCGGCCCCTGGCTCGCCACGCGATGCTTGCCCGCGACGCCTGAAATAATACGCGCACCTGCCCGCCGCCTCGGCTCCTCGTTACGCTGGCTTTGCCAGGAAAAACATTCGACGAAACGTTGTGCGAGTCAAGATGATATTTCATACAGAGAGAGAGAGAGAGGATTTGCTCGTCTCAAAGGGTTTTTAATGCACTCGGACAATTTATTTATGTATATAATGTTCTGAATAATCGCGTTCATTGAAGGATGATGCTCATGTCTCTGTGCACGCGATAGTCGTTTCTTGCATTAAAGCGGCGTCGCTAACTGACCGGCAGAATTAATTCCTCAAAGCGTGTAAGCACCGAGTAATGCCCAAAGCGCAACTTTGAATTATTGTTACGCCCTATCTTACGGAAATTAAGACAGCCCCCGCGGGCACTTGAGAACTGTTCCCCGAGTATTTTCAAAAAGTTTCAAATTAATCCTAGGAAAATTGACCAAGTTGTAATCGAGTTTAAAATATGCTCCCCGAAACGCGGCCCCCCGTACTTTGCGCGCTTACCCGCCAACACTTAGGCCGCCGCGTAAGGGGACCGGGGAGCTTTCAAATTGCGCGGATCCCTTCATAACGTACTTTCGGGCTACCCCTTTTCTGCGCCCCGAAAGAAGAAGCCCGCTTTCACCGGAGACGCAAAAGTTTTCCCCGCCGGCCGCGCGCGCGCGCACACATCTATATACGCGCGGCCTCGGGAGAGAGAAAAAAAAAAAAGCGTCAGCTGTAAAGTGGAGCGCTCTTGCTCTTTGTTGTCGCGCTTTTATTGTGTCACGGAGACACGTGGAGGGCCCGATCGATTCGAACTGCGGCCCGTCGAAACGGGGCCCGTTGCCGAGGACTCGCCGCGGAAGATGAAGATCCACGGGGTGGGACCGGTGCGTATATGTAATTCAGGTTAATGTCACGCTTGTCCCTCCTTTCAAAAACACATCGCACGAGGATTCAATTTATTTGCCGGGAAACAAAGCGGCCGCGGTAGGGAACTAGGGCTTTGAGCGGCTTCGGAACGGAATTTGCAAGACAAATGCAAGTGCCGCGAGGAGCGTGAATGTATGAAATATGTTTTGAGAAGTTGCCCGCGCAGCGATGCTCAATCTCCTCGTTGTTTATACTTGACCGCTGTTAAAGCTATTATCCGAAGACTAATGCCATTTTGAGGGTATGAACGCTCGACGATCCTGTGTAGGGCTTCCGAGCAAGTTCGAGACCATTCGTTCACTCGCCTCTGTGTACGCGCCAGTGTTAGCTGAAACGCGGTGGAATCTCGTGAAACTATTTTGTTTAACAGTTACTGTGTTATTTTAAGTATTGGAAACTAGTTATACAATGCTAGGGTTGCTGATGTATAGGTTTTAAACAAATAGACTTTAAAGAATCCGTTTAACATTTTGAGACAAATTATACGAGTAAGATTATGTCATCATATTTGTGAAATTCGTGGAAGAAACTTTAATACGTTCACTTTTTTATTTAATAATCTTTTTTTTAAAAATTGTAATCTTTTTTGCAGGTACCATCTAACTAAAGTCAATGGTTTCGTTTGCTTTAAAAAATTTCTAAAAAATACAAATTCTTTCAATTTCGTTCTAGATATACTTCAAATATTTATTTAATTAAATAACAATAAATTAAATGATTAAAAACTAGATAAATTCTAAAGATAGTTTTGTTAAACTTTTTTCTGGATATTCTTTTAAAATTTACATAGATTAAATAAAAATAATATCGTAAAAGATCCGTCAGAAAAGAATAATGTTATTACATAATTCTTTATTTTAAATAAATTTTGCAATAATGTTTTATAATCGTTTTTAAATTAAAATTGAGAAAATAATGACTTCGAAATGGATTATTTTCATATTAATACCATCCTGCATCAGTTTTGCTATTTACAAAATTTATCAATTTGAGGTTAATCCTAATGACTTTATTTGCCAACATCAGAAACCAATTAAAGGAGATCCTAGAAGTTTATTTGAATTTATATCTGCATCAGATGTATTAGAAAAGGTATATTTAGAAGATTCAAAGAATATTGAAGTGTTATGTCAAACAGTGAATATTAAATACTTTATTACCTTGCACATAAAATAATGTTGTGTATCAGCAGTTTTTAAAAAATGGCTAAATCAATACACTTAAATTAGTTTAATAATCAATTTATTCATCTTCATAAATTATTTTTTTTGTGCAAAAAGCTCGGCAAAAAATAATCTTGGAAAAAGATTCGAATTACTAAAATAAATAAAAAAAGGTATACTTTTACATAAACTTTTATTAAATAATGATGAGCGTCACACAATGCGAAAAAATTTTTGCATTTTACGTTATCCTATAATGTTTATAAATTATAATTGCATATAATCTATATTGATTTCCGTACATACATAAGAGTAAACCGTTACCAAACAGAAAACATTACTGCGAAAATCTGTTGAGAGGAAAAATAAACATTCATGCATTTACGATGAAAAACGGGATTTATTGCAAAAGCGTGGAATTGGACGTACAACAATTTGCTGATGAATAACATTGACCATCTGTAATCCGGAATCGGGAAATTGTTAATCCGTCACGTCGTTGGTCGCTAATGTTATTTCGCTAATTTTATAAGTTTAGGAGGTAGACATAAGTTAGTTAAAAGTCAACGACAGGTCATCGGTCGACCGCGACCGCAGCGATTTAATATGCAAGGCAACGCGGTAGATGAAAAACGAAAAAACCAGGTCAGAGTAGGAGGAGAGAGAAAGACGCAACCTATTTCCGCGACTTGATGGGTGCCATCGATATTGTGAAATAATAATGAGAGTGGACAGAAAAAAGTGTATAAAGGGAAAAGGAGAGGTATTCTATGCAAGGAAATACATATAGGAAATCGAGCGATAGTCTATGCAAGGCAGAAAGAAATAAAAACAGCGATACACAGAGGAAGCGTCTGATGACTTGTATAGTAACATCATTTTTTAAATTTAAGTCGAATATGTTCAGCAAGTTCATATTATTATTTTCATCAGCATCGAGCATTCGATCTTCCAATTTTTCTGTGATCGCACATTCTTTAATATAAATTATTTCTTGAAGCTGCGCGCATCTTTTGTTGTTGCTCCGGATAGAGTTCCTGCAGGCCAATATCCAGTTGCGAAGCCTTTGAGATGTTTTTTACCCTTATAGCATATGTGCGTATAATAAAATAACCGTCCCTCTTTATCTCATGCATTACGGTGAAACCCGTAATACCTGACGATAGCAGCCGGCATCGGTTGCGTGAGAAATTTCTGCAAGGCTGATCGAGGGCCGGACTCTCGATCCGGATTAATAAATTCCCGAACAATGACCGCTCGGCGTACGGAGGAACCTCGGATCCGCTGAAAAGAGCGATAGGATCGGACAAAGGCGAGGAGGCCCCTAAGGATGCGCCCAGCCCGAGGGTCAAGGGTCGCCGGCTTAACAAGATTCGACTTCTCAGGGCGGACCGGATTCTGCGAGGGCCGCGGAAGCCGCGTATCCCTGGCTTGCGGGCGGAAAAGTTAGCCGGTCTTGCGCGAAACTCCCGAGGGGCCGCGGGGCTAGCCGCGCGTGCAGCGAGGGGATGCTGCGGCCGGACGTACCGCCCGGGAAAGGTACGAGAGCAGGGCGGGCTTTATATTTATCCAATTGGGTCCCCGCGCTCGAGGGTCGCGCATGCATACCCGCGAGTCGATCGCCGCTGCAAACTAACGAGATATATACTCTCCGCACCGGAGATGTGCGGGCCCGCATGCAAGAATCTAAACTGAATCTAAAATTATCCCTCGCGACGGGCCGCCCGCGTCAATAATTGCTCCGAGTGCTTTACATTCAACCAGATCGGCAGGGCTCCTTCCGACTCCTCCGCTGCTAGTCCTCGATAGGACACGCGCACTCATCCCCGGGCGCGACAGCCGCGTTGGCGGGCTCGTTATATAAAGAGGCCGCTCTCGAGCAATCTGCCGTCTCGAGCGCGCTGCATCAGCGCTTCCGGGGCCTTTGGACCGCCGGAAGTCGTGCGTCCGGCTGCCTCGACCGCGACAATGGCCCGGTCCGCGGAGGCGGCTAATAAATTGGGGGTTCAAGCCCCCCCGGCTAGGCTGTCGCGCCCGGCGTCTCGGGGCCCTGTAATTGAAGGCTCGTCGCGATCGGCCGGGGGCGGCGGATCTCGCGCCGTCCCGCTCAGCATCCCTCTTCTCTGTTCGTACCCCAAGTCGATAAACGTGCGCCGGGAGTCGAGTTCACGCCTGTACATGTCTCTGTTGCCCAGCTACTGCCATGGATGAGGAGGTTCAATCAGGCGGACAGGCGGATTGTCGCCGTCGGCAAGGTCTACTCGGCTTACCTCCATCTGCCCATTTTAGGTAATTTTTTGTTGGCCGGCTAGAGAGCCTTTCTCCGTTAATGCAGATAGAATGTATATGTAAAAGGCGCATATAATACGGATGCAAAAATTAATGGCGTCTGTCATTTTGTCCCGCCTTGAATAATGCATGACGAGGTGAAAAATGACGTTGCAGGGGAAAGGCGTGTTTATGCCATTCTCTCCGACTACAGGCCATCAAAACTTCTCGCCTTTGAAATTTCAAATGACCTTTTGAAACAAAGAATAGAAATACAAACACGCAACTACCACGATAGGACGCTGCTGCGAGTCACCATCCATCACCGCCGCACTTCGTTGATATATCAAGTAAGTTCACTTTTTGCCCAGTTTACGCCACCCGATTCTTCTTGAATTATTGACCCACCTATTTAACTTTTACCATTATACCGAAAGTATTACACCCAGTTCCGGCCGTAGGAGTAATAAGCAGGACCGAATAATTGGTATCCGGCAGGACGCGCAATACAATAATTTTAATCCGGCTTACGCATCCACCATTGTAGGAGCGCGGGTCGAACAAAAGTCCCAAAAACCTCGTCTTGCGTGCCATCGAATCGTGAAAGCGGCCGTTAAATAAGAAGCAAATCGAATTAACGAAAAGCGGCCGCTGAAAACCAACAGCGAAATTGCCGCGGCCCGCGCGTGCCAGCCAGCGAACAATGCGATGAAAATCCAAAGCGGCGTTCGGTCAGGGGTCGCGTTGAAAAAAAAATTTCCCGGCTGCGCGCACAGGCGCAGGGGCAAAAAGGAGGCGCGCGGGGGACAAAGACGAGCGCCGCATAAAAGCCATTCGACATTTGCCCTCCTTGATCCATCGAAAGTACACAGAGAGCCAGGGGTATGTATCCCCCGGGCGTCCGGAGACGCAAAGGATCTTCGGCCGTCGCGTGCCCCCAGCTCCGTTTTCAACCCCCGCGTACAAAAGGACCGGCCTTCGTTTCTTCCCCTTCGCTCTCTCTCTCTCTCTCTACATTACGTGTAATCCTCCTGGCGGAGCCGAGCACCTGGATGTGATTTTTGGCGGGAGCGCCTCGCCGCCTCTTTCTTTCTCCCTTCGCGTCTTGCTTCCTAATCGTGGCGCGTGCCTCCCTCGGACCAGAAGTAAGGGGGGCAAGAAAAGACTTTTCCCCCGTCGTCGCCGGCTGCCACTGTTGCGCCCTGCGCTGTTATTATTATGCGCGCACTGGGTACGCGAAGGAGGAGTCTCTTTCTCTGCTTCATTGATTACGCCCGATGCGTTTGAGCTTTTATTGCGAGTGGAATATTGCGCTTTCTTTGTTCAATCGTATATAGTAGAAGGGGAGCCGAGCATGGGTCCACCCTGCTGAACGAATATTGTTCGATATCAAATTCTGAATATGAAATGCACTCCATACAATGCCAATCATGATGCATTTATTGCCGCCATATTCCATTTTTTTTAATTGTGAAAGTTTTGATTGAGCCGATAAAAGACCACAGCATGAACCGACAGGGATACTGATTTATCAACACTTTAAGCGATTGAATACAGCTTGTTTTTATTGTTTACTTTAGAAAACAATATCTATATTCTGATATAAAGCTGTTTTGTTTTGAATATAAAAAATTTATTTTATAATTGATATCGATTGATCACTTTTTTTAAAAATGTTCTTTTACTTTCAACGAAATATTTTATTCTGAAATTCTTATTTAGGTTCATTACTTTTTTATAACTTTGAGCATGAGCTCGGCCATGTAGTATATCTGTACATATAATGATATTATATAATAACATTATATAAAATTTGATTTGATTTAAAATATAGATTTTCTAAAAACTAAAAAGTCAATTATTCTGATATATTCTATACTCAAGATCTATAAGTAATTCTCAAGTTAAAATGGAATATCAAATTCATCAAAAGTTTTCCTGCATATAAACGTATGTGTAAGTTAAACGTTAACATAAAGTTCTCCAAAGTATTATTAAATTAAATTCAATTTTATTAATTAAGTATTAATTCAAAAAAATGCAAATTATTATAATTACTTATTTTTGCATATTATATTTCTGGTTTAATTTAATAGGAACTCTTTTACGTTTTAGCATATTTCATAATTAAAAAAAAATGAAAATACATATTAAAATTTAATCATTTTCTTAAATTTTGTATAAATTTTCTAATATTACAAAATTACTACAGCGAATATGTTTATATACAAGTATACAGCCTATCACCACTCAGCCACCATTCCACTTCATGATTGCTTGTCAGTCTATCATTCCGATAAAATTTATAAATAATTTATTTTTTATGTTTCTACTCTTTATATTTAGGTAATATTTATTTGATGGGTAAATTAATAATTATAAGTGAAATTATAAAAGATATTTTTTATTTACTTGTTACAGTACACGATTGGATTTTTACTGAGAACTATATTCAAGAATGAATTAAAACAATCAATGGAAAAAGTAGCTATAATTTTTGAGAATGTATATAGAACAAATAAGATCCCAAATCTTTCAAGAAGTACATTGGGATAATCTAAAAGAAATAAATGTATATATGATATATATTTGTGTATCTTCATATACATTTTTATGGACTTGGTTAATTTGAATTGTATATAATAAATAAATAATGTTAATTTTATTAATAAAAAAATATTTAAAATATGTAGCATTTCTGATATCTAATAAGTATCCCTTATTCTTAATTGAAGAATTTCTGTTTTATCGACTCATAGTATTAGCAGGTTAAGTAGATTCCTGCATACCTTAGGAAAGAGTATTGTCGGTACATTATTGATCGATTGCAGGCATAACTTTTGAATCATCTATATGAAAGCTTCTTCTGAATGCACATTAATTAATGAAAATAATACCATTATTGATGGCTGGCTCTTTGCCCTAGATTAAATAATATTATGCAAATACGAAAATATATGCAAATGAAAATATTTATACAAAAGCAAGTTTAAGGAAAGCGCTTTAAACGACGCATATGTCAGGTCTCGAAGTCTCAAAGCCGAGGCTGATTATTACCATGTCACGCGCCCTTTCTCGCGCGCTCTCCGTGACGAATAATAATTTCCTGAGTGAAATTCATGGCGCTCGATAAGTGTCGCTCAATCCGCAAGAACCGCGCTAAGGCAAACAATCGGTTTTTAGGAGCCTCGTCGCGGTATTTGCAAGCCGTGCGCAGTGCAAAACCTGCAGTCGAGGAGTCCGCTGCCGATGACGTTGATTGATACTGCTCGTTAATTTCTCCGAGTATTAGCGATTTCCCTCTCCCGTCACCTCAGCGTGGATTTCAACAATGCGCTAGGTTGTCGCGACATCAAATCATGATCAACATATTGGCAGAATAAAGGGAAAACGCAGTTGATTTCAAAAGATGTCGTTATCAACGTCGACAAATATACTGTCTGCTACAATTATTTATCCTATATTTCGATTGCATACCTCGACTCCTTTTTTCAAAAAAATTGTTTTCAAAGCGAACTACTAATCAAATGAATTAAAAATAAAAAAGTTCAATCTTTGCAGCAGTACGTACTGCAGCTTTATCTGCTAATATGTAAATACTTTTATGACATTCAGTACATATGCATTTCGAAAAAAGATGTTCAAATGAAATTCTTGACTAAATTTAAAAATGCTTCTGCAATAAGAGAATAACTGCAGATTTGATGCATTGACAAAATGTCAAATGGAATCTCGAGTAATTTGAAAACTGATGGGGAACGCAATTTTTCGGAAAAACGTACGGTGTCGGCGTTCTCACGTCTCAAGAAGCCCCCGCTTTTCAATTTCCATTCAGCCCTGTCAATATATCTCGATTATGTACGTTAATACATTACCCCGAGCTGTCAACACAGGCAACTGCAGCCCGCCTTACGACTGTGCACTATTCCACCGATGGATATGCGTCAACCGGAAAAGATTCAAAAAACACGACGCTTTAATTTCATAGTCTGCTCGTCTGGCTTGCGCGAGTAGCCATCGAGGATCCGTCTACGAGCGGTCGCATGCACTTGACATTTTTCGATACGCTCGTGTCGGCGTTTTGATTGGAGCGATGCGCGATCCAGAATAGGCGTCGAAATTTATGGACAAGGGCGCGAGTGGCTTTTTTTGTCGATTTCCAGAGACAATAAGGGGGTGGGCCGGGGGAGCAAAGCTCGTACGCATATGAAATCGAGTTGGCGCGTCGCGCGCTACGTCAAGAGTCGTAAAATATGGCGTTGGGATTGGCGAAAATAATGAACGTCAAGAATATAAATCGATTTCGTTCCGAGGGCGTACGCTACATACATAGTCGTATATATTTTGAAGAATGCGGGCTAAACTGATTGTAGGTCAATGAAAATGAGCCTCTTGAGACTCGCTCAACATAAAAGTGCTCACAGCGATTGTTAGGTAAGCTCTCTCGAGCGCCTGCATTCCTGTATATATTCCACATTCCGCGCGTATTCGGAAGAGACGGTGCGCGCCCGGAAGGGAACCCGGGGCGCACTATTAGCCGAGATAATTAAATCTACTCCGGCACTCCATATTTCCGTGGTAATTAATTTTATAATGGACGTTCTAATTACGCGGGCATGAAATGGCCGACTCGCTGCTTATCTCCCACTCTTTCACCGGCCTCTCGACTCTGCGCGTACCCGCACAGGTCGGGTCCCCTCGCCAACGATCGGCAACGAGCCCACGAAGTTAGTCGGTCGCTAATGCTAGGGGGTAGTCACGTGCCACGGCATGTGTGGCGCGTTTCCTTTGTGAATTATCATCGTGCGAGGATTATAGGGGACGCACAGCCCACCAGCCGTTAACAGTCTCATCGATTGTCGGTCTAATCGCGGTCTATCAAAAAATAGTCGGGAATATTCGTTTAACTTACGCGGATGGAGCTCGTCGAGAGACTCGAAAGCGGATTATATTATATGACTTTTACAAATGGCCACAGAGCGGATTACCGGTTCCTAGCTCAGAATCAGCGAATCGCCAAAACATATTTTGTCGGATTCAACCAAGGTGCTGCTGTTTTTCTCTATGTGCGCTATTTATTTACAGTCTATTTTTAGATAATCTTACAAACTGCAGCAAAAATGTCTGCTTTTTAAAGAACTTCTTAAGCATGTTTTGGTGATAAATATTCGTTGGGAAACGTTTTTTAATTAAAATTTTACTTGGATAATTCTATAAAAAGATATGCTTAAGTAAACCTTTTATTAATATTTTTTTGGCGATATATGTTAATAAATTAATTATCATAAATTAAATTGATATGTATATTCATATACTTATAAAATATAATTAATATCATAAAATTTTAACGATAATTAAATTATGGCGTTGAACATTTTTTGATACTTCAATTTTAATCAATCTTTTGAACAATAAAGCATTTTAACTCATCCAGAATTACATTCTATATAATGCAGTGAGTGTTTGATCATCATGGACACGATGATGTGATGCAGAATTGCAGTGATACCCATTATCATGGTTCTGTGAGAAATAGACGTTCGAAAATAGCTGATTCAGCTTTTAATATGATTTGTGGTTAAAAGTCAATAGTTAATATATCGGTTAATATGTTCACTATAAGTATAATTAACTTATTAAGTTATTATAATTGAAACCAATTTTTCGAACATTTTGTCTGTAAACTGCACCAAACATTGATGTAAACATATTTTTGAATTTTGTTTTTTTAAAACGTAATACTTAAAACTAACAAGTGTTTCGTTTATTGGAATACTAATTAACTTTCAATTTGAAGTAAAACATTGACTTAAAAGTAACAATGATTTATTTATTAAGCGGATATCCTTTTTTCAAAATAATTTGTAGTCGCAGTGCATTGATAGTTAACGGATATGACTGTAATATGAATCAAATGCACAGGTATTAATAGTTAATTCATCGATCGTTAACTTTAAGTTGGTGACAAATATGAATATATGACCAAGACAAACGCGTCTATTACGAGTATATTAAAAATAAAAATAAGTATAATTTTATTACTTGGATCTTTTTTGTAATTTATGCATAACTTAAAATAATGTGTTTGTTAGACTATAAGAGATAGATCGATGATACACATATATAACTCCATTCATAGATTATTGAATGAATATTACTAACAATCTACTTTTGTATTTAAAAAATAATGATATGATGTGCTTATTTTTTAATTTTATAATGATTCATAAATAATTATTTATATTTATAATTAATGCGATCATTGATTTAGTTTTGAAGAAGGTAAGAGAAACTCATTAATAATACCTTTTGTATTAACTGTTAGTGAATATTTAAATTGATATTAAAGAAGATTCGTCACTTAAATAAAACAACATACAAATATTTGATTAGCAATTTTAATAAATAAACGAATATTAAATAATTTTGACGATTACTATTTTAAATAATAACAATATTTCGACATGCACAGTAGAATATATTATACGTAAACGCATCTGGGACTCAAACCCAAGCGCTGATAAAGTCACTCCCTGTAAGCGCGTACTCTACTTCACGAGCGAAGTGCGCCGCGCACATTTTTTCCCGCTGGCGTTGCCGCATAAGAGTTCCCATGGCGAAACTGGCCCAAGGGTTACAAAGGAGAGTGCAAGATTAGTGTTTTGGGTTACGTTTAAGTAGATGAATAGTCAAATTGAACTTCAGCTGGGATCGTAGCGTCATCCTGTAATCCATGCATTGGAGGCTGGTTATGGTGGAGGGTCTGAGGCGGGGGTTCACTGTTGGTGCGGGCCTCACGTTGACTGGGCGTCCGCACTAAGCTCGCCATCAACATGGGCACCCTGGAGGAGTCCGGGGTGACCAGGTTAGCTAAGGAGAGGCGAACCGGGCCAGAGGGGAAACCCAGCAGCCAAAAGTCTCCGTGGCGGGCAGTAGTGGGATCGCGCCCGGGAGTGGGACCGCATCGGCAGCCCGGCCAATACGACTCGACCCATAACCTTTTTTTGCCTTTTTTTTTCCGCGCACTCGAACCAACCGCGCGCCTTTGGCCCATTGGCAAAAAGGACCGATTTTTTACGACGACTTTCCGCGGAATTATTATTTTCCCGTGTCGGTGAGAGATGGGCGCGTGTGTTGAGGCGCGCGCGTAACAGCTGCTGTGGGTGCCTCGGAGGTATATGAGCGTAGCGCTGCTTGCGCCCCGTCGATAATGCCGGCGCCGGCGACAGGACCGGCGAACCGAGCCGAAGTTTGCCGTTTACGGCCGAACAGCTCATCACCTCGTATCGTGGAAGTATGCTTTTATGCGAAACGCGTACTTAAGCGTTACAATATAGATAAAAGAAATAAACTGCGTGGCCACAGTAATATAAACAGGTGTTCGATGGTTTATCTTGCGCAATTGACGCGTATTCGAATCTTTTAAATTCACCTTTAAATATTTGCTTGCATTATGTAATTTCAAATGTTCATCGTCAATATAATATCAAACATTCTCAGTATAATAGTCGTTTTTGCGACAGAAATAAATGTCTGTTTGATAAGCCATCATTCAAAGACCTCGCATAAAAAATATTTTAAAGAATATTTTTATAAAAGGAAATATATATATTTTCATTTATATGTCATAGTGTAATAATAAAATTTTAATATTAGATATCAATATACATAGAGTAGTACTATCTGCACGTAGAAAATAGTCAGCTCATGAAATTAGTAATATAATATCAGGAAAAATAAATCTTTCTATCTTAAAAATAACTCTTCTCTTTGTTACATAATCTATACTCAAATTATGATATGACAAATGGACAAGAAATTGAATTTTTCTTTTTCATAAAAAATGTTTATTATTTAAAAATAAGTAAATTCTTTTTATTTAGATAATCCATTAAAGTTTAGCAAAAATCTGGACATTGATAAAATAAAAAATAGATTCACCGAAATATTAATGAATTTCATTGAAATATCGATGAATATTCATCGAAAGACACCGTATTTTCACTGATTATAATCAATAATCCGATTTTTGCTAGTTTATTGGACTTTAAATCATTCATTTTTATAGAGTATTGGTTTTTCCAATATAACTAAAGTACTATATTTCGTATATTTATAATAATTACAACCAAGTTTTATACATGCAATAAATCATTGTATATTTCAAGCAGGGATACCATGGCTCTATGAAAAGATGCTCGTGGGCCACCTGAAATCCAATCAGAACTAATTATTGCACAGCTCTCGGCACAGCTTCAGATTTGCGTTTGGGCGCGAGGCCAAGAGGCGCGAGTATATACAAGAACTTCTGTTCTTTTCTCGCAGTCGCCAGGTTCCTTAAATTAAAAGTTTTTCCAGGCAAGTCAATCATTAGCGGGATTGGAGGGACGCTTTGTCCCGTGGTCCGCGATACCCCGGCGAAACTACCCGCGCCGTGGCTTTACGGCCCCGTAAAGCCAGCCGCGTTTATACCGGCCCTCGTTCTCCTGGCCAGGCAATTTCTGGGAATGCGCGGGGGCGAGCGGCTCGGTTATCGGCGTGTTCATTGCCAGGGCGAGTCCGGGGGAAACATTTTTTTTTTCTCCCGAGGATGATGCGCCGCCCTGACCCGAGAGCGCACTTATCGGATTTCCGGTTTTTACTATGTTTGTCCTTGCGAGTCGCGGGCTGTGGCGCTCCCGCGAAATGCCGCTGGAAAAGGCTTGCAGGCCGCTTGCGGGCGAGCGCCTCGATTACGACTATATTAGATATATTACTGGACGAGGAATATTTAATGGCAATATATTGCGTATAATTTATCAGCGACGTAAAATTGTGCGATTGGTGTAACGAACTGCTTAAAATCCATTAGAAAGTTTTCCGCCGCAGATCTAGCCCTAGGGCATAATTATAATCCGGAAAAAAAAAACAAAAAAAAAAATCATAAAAAGGATCATTTTCCGTCGAGTTTTAATAGGCACGCAGACGAGCGCTCATGTCGTATACGTTTTTCGACGCAAATTTTTACGATGCGGTAACTAAATTCATGAAACGCATAAAACCGACATGCAATACGCAGCCAAGGTTTTCATAGTTGATGAGTCGTAATATAACACCCGACAGAGATCCCCCCTCGTGAATATACTGACAATTAATCGACTCGTTAATTCAAGCTCATAATTGCGTTCGCCGAAGGCACAAGGATCAAGATGCACGCGTACACCAGTACAATCCCGCAGAGATCCACCTTGTACGTGTATATCTTTTGCAGACACCCTCGGTACAGGGTCAAAGCGGCCCGACAAACGTTCGTCACCCTTCAATTTGTGAGCACTCGATAACGCGGACGTCGCGGAGGCGCTCGCCCCGAGTCTAAATTCATGCGCCAACGCCGAGGGAACGAACCTCGCGCGCGACACACAATCTTCTTAAAGCTGCGATTAAGTTAAGCGCGCAGCAAGGGACCTGGACTCGCAAGACGTCGCCGGGTGCACGCGTACGTGCCGCTCGGTGCGTTCTTTTCCCCAAGCGTACGCGACGCTCGTAAATCTCCGGCTAAGGGGCCGCGTGCAGCGGTCGATCGCCGGGTTTTCGGACGGCGCGCCTTTCCACTCGGCCGCCCTCCCCGATCCCGCGCCTCTTTAGTGCATTGCGTACGCGCATGTACGCTCTAATCCTGGGGAAACAAAAAAAAAATCGGGGCGGTGGCTTCAAATGGCCGGGCCTCGCCAACGAAGTGGCGTTTTACGGCGGAGGGTAGAAAAAAGAAAAAAAAATTGGATTGGAGCTTGTAAAAGCCGACGGGCGGCTCGTTTCCCCGCGCGAGCCGCAATAAGCGCTTCATTGAAATGACTTTGCGCCGCAGTAATTAGTCCCTTTGTCCCCGCGATTATTTATCGTCCGCGCCCTTTTTGTAGCTGATGCGTTAAAAATTGCTCGCGCCCGTGATTAATGAACGGCATTTAGGCCGGACAAAAGGAACGACGCTCTGTCGCGGCATAAGTTTTACAAAATAAATATGTATGTATTTAAGCCGCGTGCAAGCGCCAACCCGCGTATATATACATAACAGAAACAGGTGCTCGCTCCACTCGAATACGATGTATCTCACTGCGACTTCATCCGTTACACGGTATCCCCGTACAACGCCGGACTCGCCCTGCCTGGAGCTGCAATCACAGACCGAAAGCCGCGTCTTTCCGAAATAAAAAAAAAAGAGAGGGCCGCGAGAGGCGAGATAAAAGGGGATCCGTCCCTGTCGGTGGTAGGGCATTACAGCGATCACCTGGCCCGCGGGCAACTTCACAATGCGACTTCATTACTTTAAAATCCGATAGTCGGCTCGCTCTCTCCGCCCGGCGCCCGGCCACATCTAATTCAATGAGTCTCCGTCTAAGCCGGCGCTTCCCTGTGTGGGTCATCGCGCGCGGCGGACCGGGCCATCGATCCCCGGGCGAGCCGGGAAAGTTGCGCCCCGGGTCGAGTTGGCCAAGTTTCCCGTCCCCGGGCCGACTGCATACCGAACCTCCTGGACGAGACAAGAGCCCCCGCGTAAGACTTCGACGTGGCCTGCTGATGCGGACTTAATTGGGAAGGGGCAAGCGCATCTCCTGCCCCGGCTCGTCACCTGCTAACTTCCCCGCAACCACGTACGTGCATTGACGGAGATCCCGGCCGACGGCCGCTCTAAGCCCGAGAGCGTCTCGCGCGACTATGCGCTGACGGAAAGATTCCTTTCATTTAAACTCTCTGCGAGTAGAAAGCTGAAACGTGTAATTATATCATTTTTTTTTAATTATTAAACCTGTTGATAAACGTAGCCTTTGGATTATATTTATATTAATGCAAATCTTAAGAAAACAATTTATTATTTGTTCCGAGAAGTCGATCGAAGACGCGTTAATATGTTCATACCTTCTTCATTAACCTTTTACAGTATAATTTATCCATTATTAACGATCATTTGCATGTCCATTGAGAAACCTAGTGTGTTAAATTTGACTATATTTTTATTTAATGGAGGGATATGATTACATTGTGTGGATTTTGACAAGATTTTGTAGGAATCGTTAAAAAGAATAATTAATAAGATAGACAAAGTACCGTGGTATTAATCATAATGATTAATTGAAGAGTCTATTCCAAAGCAGTGAATACCTAAACTCAATAAATCCTTTCAATCAATAAATTACTCGTTTTAAATTAAAACAAAACCGAATTCGCTGATCGGGCGCGCTGATTAGGCGTTTCACGGCAGCGGCCTCATTCCGCATTAATAGAGTGCAGTGCGCGCACACATCCGCGGGAAAAAAAAAAAAATACTCGCCGACCCCGTAGACCGATCAACGGCCGCTACCGCAAATAATACAGCGATGATTATGCTAGGCGGGAAGGGCTGACGAGCCGAGCCGGGGGCCGCCTGCGAATCGACTCGCGGATTGGATTTCCGAGAGTCGTTAAGCCGCGCAATAGTCGCGCTCAGCTTTCGCGCCGATTGGATTGTAATTGCCGGCAAGCGGGCGGCGAATCTTTCCGCAGTTATGCGAATTTCTTAACCGTCCCTCGGGGCGCGACCCAACCCCCGTTCCTTAATTGTCGTCTGCGCAAGGGGATTAGCGGAAGGGCCGCGCGCGGATCTGCAGCTCTCGCGCGTTACGGGTCTGCTTAATCCGCCCCGTTACGTGTAATATATATACACGCGTACGTATATCCCTAGATCGGCGTAAAAGAAGGGTTAACCCGAACTCAGGAAAAGAAAATTCGGCCCCGCCGCGAAAACAAGCAATTCAAGGACGGGGACCTTAAATAAAGCACAAATTGTCAGCCCTCGCGCTCGGTCTGTGTGTAGGCGCGTGCCACCGGCGAGGCGGCCCGAGACGCTCGAGTCGTCGCCCTGTGTGTATATATATATATATACGCGATCTAAGTTGATTATCGGCTGGAGGCGCCTCCCTCCTAATTACCGTTGATTTAAGTCCCTCAGCGGTGTATCGACTCCGGGCGGCTCCTCCAAGTCCCCCGCCAACTTTCCTCCGGGCTCTCCTATATATCTGCAGGGACACGTGCATCGATTGTTCGAGCGCGCGCGCAGCTGGCGCGGCGTGTAGAGCGCGTTAGGGCGCGTTCACAATCGCCGCTGCGGCTGATACCGGCGCATCGCCTTTTGCAGTATTCATGCGGCTTTTGCCCAAGTCCGCGCTGCCCGCCCTTCTACGGCTGACCCACTTCTGTAAGACCCTAAATTACGCCGATGCACGTGTAAGAAAGTATTGGAAGAATCCCAATACTCTAAGAGGATTAAGCATTCGGTGGATTTGCCTGCACGGATCCCTCGTGCATAATCATCAACCGAGCACGCCTGTGAATTGCTAAATGTTTTTCAAATTAAAGATAACCAAGTTTTAAAAGATGTGGACTTTTGGCGAATGCTCTGAATTATAAGTTAATGCTAATTTTATGCATAAACGAAAGTCGGACAGTCGTAGCTTTTCCTAATAAAATTTCACCTGTTATAAACATGCTGAAGAGCCGAAAGTTGTAAATAAAGATTTGGCTTATCTTAATATTAAAATGTATTGTTATATAGAGAATCTGTGTATTACCGAAAGCGAGATAGAGAACATTTTTGTTTGCTCAATTTCAATAGATATAATTGTTTACGAAGAGAATAATTCACCTGTTAAACCATAGTTTCTACTTCGTCCCATATATGCATAAGTTACTCAGTGCGCCAAGTTGCAGTTTAATCTCGTAGATCTATCAACTTAACTTAAGTGTATTGTCACGTACACACCTTCGGCGCGATACGCGACGAAGCCGCGAAGTCAGCGGCTCCGACGTCCGCTACCGCGGAGAAACCGGGGGCCCTGCACTCGTAGCGCGGGGTCACCTCTCTACCGGAGCCGCGCCGGATTTTCGGAGATATAGCGGCTCGATTAACTGCTGATCGAGGGGAAACTCGCGGCCGGGCCACGGCACTCGCGCCATCGGCGGCTTATGACGTGGGATCGGCTATTGCGCGAGTCCACGGGTGGGGAGAAGCGAAGCCGAGCCGCGATAAAAAGGGAGGACAGCGTGGGGCTCGTTTTGTCGTTCGTCCGAGTGACACGCGTCGGGGCGCCGTCTCTTCCTCCCGAGAGCCTAAGTCTGGATAATAAACTACGTCTAGTCGTTACTCCTCCAGTCGCCAGCCCCCCTCGAGAGTTCGACTCCCTCCATATGCACGCACGCCCGGCGCGTGCGTAACAGTGTACATTCTGTATTAACATCAAATGAAGTTTAGCAAACTTTCGCGAAAATACCGTAACCTTTGTAAATGTTTAACAATGAATTCAGCTGGAAATAGGCATATTTACAATTTTTTTAGTTTGCAATTAGCTGATAATCTGCCAAAATTGCTACCATGAGGGATTTTGACGTGGGATTCAAAATTGAATATTCGGACACCAAAACATTCGGGATATTAAAATGATGTCTTTCTTCAATCACGGCGCTTTTGATAGCGCGCATTACAGATAGCGTTATCAAAATCAATTTGCAACGTTATATCACGTTTTAGTAAAACGTAAAATCACGCTGCGCTAATGAAATAGAATGGAACTATTTGAATTTGCTTTAAAAATAAAATATCACGTTCCATCTGATGAAGCTTATGGGTGCTGTTCAGGCTACACGTAGGTATTCACGTTCGGAGAGGCAAGTCCGACGCTCTTTACTGTGACCATTTGCACGTGCTCTTCGAGCCACTGCGCGCTTTGGACGCCGTCCGTTTCCGCAAGCGTATAAGGTTGAATCGACCTGCAATGAGGACCGACCCGGCTTACGGCTCTGTATACGGGGTAGTCGTGTACAGGGGTTGGAACGTACTTTCAGCAAAATGTTGCCTTTAATTACTCACAAGTGCGTACATGAAGCAAATGCCGTGCATGCTTTACTTCCTTATTTAATAATTGGATTACTTATTTTTGTAATTATTTTAAAAGTTTTTGAATGCCTGCTATTACGTCCAATCTTGAATATCTGCAGGAAGTATTTTATTAAAAGTATTGGTGAATTTTAATTACTTAAAAACGAAAAATATAGTAGTATGAATGAGAAAAAAATTCTTTGTACAATTTTACATTGCTTCTGATAGAATTAAATCTTTTAGAACCGTGCGAATTTATTCTTTGCTGAAATATAAATAAATAAATAAAAATTTAATTGACATGTAGACGAAGCATGTACATCTTAATAGATTCCTTTTTGCATAATATTACAGACATACCTTTGCTCTTTATCAAATGACTTATAAAAAATATATATTAGGTGATAAAGTAAATGATTTTGATGTACGTAGTAAAATACTTAAAAATAGCATTATAAAATAATTTACATTGATATATTAAAAATTCGATAAAACATATTAAATAGTTTATTATTTATTTTATTTTTTAATAAGTGGATAACTCAGTTTAATTATCATTAATTAATGTTCGTCATTTGTTTTCACTTTTCTTCCAACACTTTTTTTGAAGATACAAACTTCTTTTTGTACGCTGCAACTCGTATAAAAGATGAATTTTCATCATTCATCGCTTTTTGTATAAAAGATGTATAAGATGAAACTCTTGTATAAATAGCAGGAAAATGGTTTTCATTTAAATTAGGAGCAGTAACTAAAACTCCAATGACGAATTTATTAACAACAAGTGGACTGCCAGCATCGCCCTAAAAATATAGTATACAAAAATTATTATATGCATATAATATACACGTATTTATAACATTATACAAGTAAATTGAATACAAATTAAAGCAAAAAGCACACCATAATAAGTGACTTTACATATTCATAATTGTAAAATTGTAACATTTTAAAACAAACTTACGTCACTCGTGCCTAAAGGAGCATTGCTCTTTTCGTGATGTGGCATAACTACAGCACATAGATGATTGTCACGAATAAGAGTTTTATAAATTACTCGACAGCCTACATTTAACACGATTCTTGTTTCAATGTTTTTCAATAAATAACGCAATTCTTTGTTATGCGAATTAGTACTACTGCTACTACTTGCATCTGTAGTTACATAGTAAGGAAATGTTCCAAACCCAGATAAAATGGGTTCTGTATTACCATAACTTATATGAGATTGTGGTAGATTTATCGGATAAAATTTAGATTCAATTTCTTTTTCTAACTGTAATTGTTATCATTATAAATTAGTTATAAAAATATTAATGACACAAAAAGTATATCAGCGAAAGTTGCAGTATTGCTATTTAGGACAGCAGTTTAACCAAATCTTTTGTTTACCTTCAATACAGCAATATCAGCATCGCTGCGATAATATCTTTGAAAAGCAGGATTCGGATTATTAAGTTTGTATTCTCTCGGAATGTAAATTTTTCTTACGGCTATAGCAATATTTTTACCACTTTTACTAACGATCATTCCTCCAACAATAAAGTATTCTCTGTCTATGAACTTTTCATTACCATTAATAAAGCATTGGGCTGCTGTAAGTACATGCGATTTGCTAAGGAGGGCACCACTACAAATATGTTTATTGTTCACTTGTAGAGAGACTTGATAGCTATATTTAAAAATGTCACCATCATTTCCACCAATTACGCCTTCAACGCTTCCTAATTTAGAATTACGAATAAATATTTCGGTAAACATTATTACGAATATATATTCAGGTTCTTTTATCAATTAAAAATTGCCTTGAAGGGCAAAGAAAAAATCTTTGAACAAATATAAAATATTTACCAAATTTTAATAATATAATTATAATTAAATTGATAAAACTTAATAAAATATACTTCATTTTAAACTGTTTTGAAAACTATTGTTGGTACTAGTTAACATGTGAAAAAATGAACCTTACTATATAGTATATTTGGTGTCGTCTTATCTATAGGATCATTATCATTTTATTAAGTAATCATTCTTATTTATTAAGAACACACTTGCTAATATATGTAACGGAACATTAAATTTAAAATAATTCGGTGATATAAATTTAAATGATTGACTTTTGGAACTTTAATGCAAGACAAAATTTACATATAGAAAAAAATTAAAACATTATAAAAACCATCGAAAATAAAGCAGATAGATCTGACACACTTGAAACTATAATATTTTACTTTGATCAAGAGATATGAAAATCTAAATTACTGGAGATTTTCCTATGAATAACTGGAGGTAGCTCAATATTAATCAAAATTTCTAATTATCATATGACCGATTAAAAATATACTGTATTATACACAAATTATTATGATAATATTAAAAATATAGAATCAAAAATTTGGTACTAAGAATATGAAATTAAAAATTTTTGTATTAATAACTTTATATATTTAGTGTAGGATTTCATGAATTAGAATGGATAAAAGATATATTCTGAATATAAAATAATGCTTTCAAATTTTAAATGGCATGCGATACTCCATCCGCTATCCCGTTTCAGTTTTATCGCAAATTGACTAAAGTGCACACTTTGATTTTTACTATACAACGTCATAATAAAGAAATTAGTTTAACTTATTTTTAAATTAACTTAGATTGTGTAATTATTTTGTAATACATTTCTGTTTTGAAATTTTATTTTTAATTACCTAATTGAATCTATAAATCTTACAGTTCTATTAATATATATTTTAGTGATAAAAGTTCATCAATTTTAGACTTAATACTTGCATTATTTAAGGATAAACAATATTGTTGAATTACGCTAACAATGCTGTCTGCGTGTATTAAAATTGTTAGTTTCCAAAACGTCTTAAATTAGGTTTTAATCTCGATTTTAATACCTGGATCTATGACCGTTATGAATTGCAAATAATTTTAAATCATGATTACAATATAATAATCTCAATGTTTACAAATTTTAATAAGTCCTAGGTAATCGGATTTTTTTAAGTCAAAGTATGTTCTAAAACATTTCAGTATAATTTTGAAGAAAATGTATCAGATTTTCATACATAAATTTTTTATTATACACTGGCATACAAATATAAAAACAACAGGTCAAAAATGCTAATGGCTGTAGAGAAATAGTGTCACAGTCCCGTGGGGTAAAAGTTACAGCAATATATGCGAGACTCTGTAGACTGAGGTGTGCTTTTTATTATATTCCACTGTGAAAATATAGATCAAGCCACGAATCACATGAGCAGTTTCGCAGGCGGTAATACGTGCCTGAATTATAAGATGTACGAATCTACATCTCACAGTAACGATCACAGAAAAGAAAACGTATGAACTTCTTTGAGTTATTTTTAATGCGAATTTCATTTTTCTCTAAAGATAATGGTTTCGAAATTTAGATGATCACTATTAAATTTTCAAGTGAAATTTAATTATCTCAAATTACATTTCATTACTTATATACAGAATTTTTTAAATTTTAAATACTAAATATTATTAAACTACTAGGATTAAGGCAAACATTTATTATACATACAGATAAAAATTAATTCACTTTAACTGTAAATGCGCAATTTAAGAAATATTTGATCATTTTTAATTACAATTTTCACGATTCTTGAATGATAGTTTCGAACATAGAACGCGCGTATTTTCAATATTATACTCTGTAACCCGAATGTCAGGCGATCTTCGATCATGAATGGCATTTTCAATGAAGGATTTGTAAGAAGAGACTCTTGTGTATATTGACGGTAAGACGTTTTCATTAAAATTAAGAGGACCTTGTACTAAAACTCCAATCACAGTATTATCTATTACAAGTGGACCGCCGCTATCACCCTGTTAATAAAAAATTAGATTACTTTATAATTTTGTACGATAACAATACATCATTGATTCATTAAATTGCCATTATGAAATAAACCATTTGGTAAATGAACACATACATAATTTAATTAAAGAGTAGAATCCCAAAA
Source organism: Sycophaga agraensis (assembly GCA_018906755.1). Lineage (NCBI taxonomy): Eukaryota > Metazoa > Arthropoda > Insecta > Hymenoptera > Pteromalidae > Sycophaga > Sycophaga agraensis. The sequence continues at coordinate 5,197,236 of JACCIE010000003.1, forward strand.
AGCATATTTAACAAGAATAATTTCGACTTACATCACAGGTACCTTCAGATGAGGTAGATAGTTGTTGTCTAACTTGAGCGCAAAGATGTTTTTCGCTTATTAGATTTTTAAATATCAATTCACATCCGTTATTCAGAATAATTTTGGTTTTAGCATATTTTAAGGTATAATGAGTATCCTTGTTAATTTCAGCGATTTCGTTGCCTTTTATATCATTAGATGTTGTAAACGGAGGACTACCAAAACCAGTGATAATTGGTTCTTCATTACCATAACTCGAGTAAGCTCTTGGTAATACCAATTTTTTAAGAGTAGCAGTATGTTTTTCCAATTGCAATCCTCTTGCCAACTATAAACATCAAATGATTATAATATGAACTTATTTTTTAATAAATATTATATATTTTCTTCTATTTTTATAAAATAAGATTTCCAAAATCAAAATTTTTTTCAAAATACCTTTAAAACTGCAATATCTCCAGTACTTCTAAACAGAGCAGAAGAATCGCTGTTACTGCTTTTAAACTCTGTAGGGACGTATATTTTTTCCACTTCTATGGAATTTCTTTTGCGATCATTAATAATAATACTTTCAGTTATTACTGAGAATTTTTTGTGTATAAACTGGTCATTTTCATCCAAAACACATTGGGCTGATGTGAGTATGTGCATCTCTTCGATAATAGCACCACCACAAATGTGTTTATTATTCATTTGAAGGGATACTTGATACTTAAATTGACTTATACTAGTAGCATCAGTTCCACCGGTAAGTGCATTCCCTGTTTTATAAAATTAGTAAAGATTAACATTTGTGTAAAATTGAATTCAGAAGTATTAAAAAATTAAAAATATTTACCAACTCTAAACCACAAAAATATAATTAAATAAAATAAATTAAATAAATTTTTTGAATATTCCATTTTTTAACTATACTATTATGTTATTCCTTTGAAGATTTAGTCTGAATTAAAATTGTATAAAATATTGTACAAGTATTTTGTCTACTAAGTTTTGATAATAATTATACCTATTTATTATTAGAAGTTTCTTTGATATCATATGTTCTTGGTGCAAATAGCGATAAGTCGCTTTCAAAACTACCAAAAACTTACTTTATTTAATCTCATTAAATAAACTGAATAATCAATTTAATGACATTTTGACTTTATTAATTGTGTTGTTGTGTGTTCTATCTGTAGTAATTCAAATGTTTTAATATAGAATATGTTATATAAAGTAATTATGAATTAATTGTAAATTAGTACAATTTTTGTATTCCTATAAAATCTTGTATCGTTTTAAGATCGTTTTGAGGTGTTTACCATAGAATATTAAAAATATCGTTGATCTAGATGATAATTATAAAAATAGGCATTTAATAGGAATTCTATAGTTTGTTATATGCTATAGAGTAAAAAATAGTTAAATTTTTACCAGGAAGATATAGAATATCATTTGCAAGTTATTTTTGTATATATTGATTTGTTAAACAATATTGTAAAGTAAATTCAAATGTCGAATGATGATTAAGAATAATTGTTATAGAACGAAACAATGTATTAAGATCAGGTAACTTAACATAACACGTGCCAATTAATTTTTAATAATATTGTTCTAAAGAGTTAATTTTTTAAATTATTTTATTTATAATTATATCGTACATATTTATATAATTCTTTTTATATAACTAATCTCAATTAAGAATTACGTGCACTATCTCATTACTTAGATTATCGATTAAACCGTACTATAAGATATCATATGCTATGAATAATGTAATGCTATAATATGCCTAATTAATCATTAATGCTGTTACTTAATAGCAAAATCATTATTAGTGTAGCTCTTTCTAAATTCTGCAGTTGTTCAACCTGTAGCCACACTTCTATTATGAACATCTTCTTTTTATTCTGTATTTTTATTATTCTTCTTTAGAAAAGATTTTCAAAAATACCTTAGGACTAAGATAGGATGGAATTGCAATCAGGGCTTAATCCATAATTTACTTTGATAATGAAGTCTAGTTGCTTGTTCGTGCGTATTACGACCTCAGGGATCGAAACACGTAACAAATGCAACTAGAGGTTGTCAACATTTAGGTGCTCTTGGAAATGAAGTAAGGACTAGGTGGAGAACGTGTTTATTCGTTCGTTTAAAGTAGTAGCTATTCATAAAAGATAAAAATAAGTTCAAAATGAAGTTTTTATCTTTTCTTAAAGTACGTATTTACGCTAGAACTATTTTATTCAATTCAATCATAAAATGTAATAGTTTGTATTAATAGTAATTATTAATAAAAAAAACTGTTAGTAAAAATTGTAATGTAAATTACAAAAAATAGAACTCCAATCGTACAGTACGGCACACAGTAATCTGTAAATATAGTAAAATTTACAAAATTGATTTGTTAATAGCGTTCATAAAATATTCATGTACTTTGTAAAGGTGTATGGGTTATTCTTCTTGTGCATAAGTATTTCTACTCATATCATTACAAGTTTCCATTTAAATTACAAAATTAAACAATTGCAATTTATAGAATTCAAAACATAAATTGTGATTATTTCAATTTTAACCTTGCATCGAATGTTATAAATATGATCGCAAAACTCTCCAAATCTCGATTTTTTTAAAGCATCCCCCGATCAACTTAAAGAATTACAAGAGAAGCCGTCTATTGCATAATTTAGAAGGCCTAAATTGCGAATGGCGCAGCAAGTGAGATCGTGGGTAAAGCCGCGAAATTATAGTCAGATTTTGTGGGTGGCGAAGGCTTCGCCCTAGGTTTATTACCCGTGCAAAGACCACTTCTCTCTCCCCACGGCCTACTTTAAATCCCAACTTCTCGGGGCCGTTCGACGATTTAATACCGAGTCGTAAAGTCACCGAGGGATCAGCCCAGGATACTCTAGGCGTGGAGATTTGCATCGCTTTCTTGGGGCGACGGAAAAAAGAGATGAAAGTCGTCTTCACAGCCAATCCCAGCTTACTCCAATCTCTCATGTTTGGTATTTCGACCGTCACGCATTATTCATACTTTGAATTCAATTAGTATATTTTGCATTTTTGTTTACAGGAGTATCTATATAATGAATGTGTAATTATCAAATGCTTATATTTTCACAATCTATTACAATATAATCATAATATTAGCATGATAAATATACATAGGATAAAATACAAAAAAAAAATTGTAGAGTAACAAATAGCTATGCGAAGTTTCTTCGGTTAAATCAATCGTAGCTGTGATGGTTGTATGCGCCATTAATTGTAATAATAATTATTTACATATCAAACTATTGTAAAATGCATGCGTTTAGTTATATTTACATTATTTATTTATTTTCGGTTAAATTTACAAATGTATGTTTTTTGTAAGCTTGCTCACTGTGTTTAGTTTCGAGGAACGAAAAAAGCCCGGTAGTTTCGAATATGTAAGTTTGTAAAAACGTATGTAAGTCGGACTGTGCCTGTGCAAATCCATAAGGGATTCGTGACTTAGCCGTTCCGCTCGGGCAGTCATAGGGTCTGCCCGAGGCGTTATAGGTCTCGTGGAGTTTCTCCTTGTAAATGAAGACCGCCCCAAGTGCACGTGAGCGAGATATCTCCAAGCGTGGTTATTAGACATCGCGGCCCTTCGGGGAAAAACGGAGAGACTCGAAGCGCAGGACTCCGCGGTGAGCGCGAGAAATAAAAGGAAGTGGGCATAGCGAGCAGCGATTGATGAGCGACGATCGAGGAGCGACGATCGAGCGCGAAGCTCGGGCTTTATTATTGTTTTGGCCGACCGAAAGGAAAGGTAAGCGCGAGGTTACCTATTGCTTTGTTACCAAACCTTTGTTTCAAATAAATCTACTTTATTATTTAAAATCAACACTTTGTATTACTTTAAATATAACCATTTCCTTGTCTTATCTTTAATTTATTAAATGAAAAAAGTTACTTGTATGCTACATGCATTAAAAATGGATAGATTTAAGATTACATGATTCATCAAAAAATATACGCATGTAAAAGTATAAGTAAATATGTATTTCAACATGATATCGCTATTATTCGTATGATGAATGTAGAATTTGAACATAATACAAATTAGAGTTATTTACATAGTAATACATGCCATCAATATATACCACCAATATTTAATTAATAAAATCTATCTGTTCTGCATATTTAATTTAATTGAATGTGTAATGTCTTATTTAAATATTATGTAACCATTGTGCATATATTTAATGAATTAAATGAATCTAATACTTTGTAATTTAAAAGATAATAATTAAGAAAAGTATCGTAATCATTACATTTGTCCTAAAAAAAGAATTAAAATTATGTATGAAAATTTTAATAATTATATAAAATATATAGGTTAATGAAAAAATAATGTACTTCTCTGATATATTTCTATTTTTATAATAATGGAATATTGATAATAAAACTTGTGATTTAATTTTTAATTTCGTATAAAAGGACTGAAAAGTTTTTAAACTAATTTCACCGTTAACCTACTTAAATGAATTACATTTTTAAGGCTCATATGACGCTCATACATTATAATAATAAGTCAATTACTCCTAAACCATTATTTTTCAATATAAATTTTATTACTTAATATATGTATGTACGCATATATATAACTTTAAATCATTATTTTTAACTATTTTAAAAGAAACATAATATCTGTAGATCTTTTATTACAGATAATTTATCAAAACTAAACTTAGCAGTAAGTAGCAGTATTATCTGTTATTGAACGGATTATGATAATGTCTAATGTATAAATAACATAGTATAGTTACTTCTTTAAATCCGTAATTCGCATGCAAATTATTTCAATCCTAAAAATAATCCTAAAAATACTTTAATTTAGATAGAAAAATGTTATATATCATGCGGAATTGAATTAAAATTGCCCCAATTTGAATGGAAGGATAAAGAGAATATCCTATCCCAAAAGAATACATCATCGTATATAAATAAATCAAAGTACGATGTTTTACAGCGCTTTTGGAAGATACACTGATTTTAATCCAACCTTGTAAGAAATAACTTAACTACAAAATTAACAAAACTGCTAAAACGTAACAAACACATATTAAGTCAGTAATTTAAAAATACTTGACTCTGTGGGAATGAAAGAAGTTTTCAATAATTTTATTTTATTATTTATTAAATTATCACTGTGTAAGATTTACGACGAGTATTAATTTTAACAATTATTTGTTTTATTTATTATATAAATATGTGTAGTTGAATGTTTCATTACATTGATCATTATTGTGATTAAACATTACAATATATTGTAGGACAAAGTAAATTGAGTTCACTTTAAATTGAAATAAACAATTGGTATTGTATCAATAAATGTTTATTAATTTATGTAACTCATGACATTTATTTTGATATTATCTTTACTAATGGAATGTCTAATTATGATCACATATTAATTATTCTTAAAAATACAAGACAGATACTTTAAAATATAAAAAATTGTTCTTAAGGCTAAATACAAATATACTTATTCAAAGATATTAGATCTAAATTCAAGCACAAATAATAACTAAGTTGCATTCTGATTTTGGGAAACAATTTAGAGATTTTTTTTGTAAATTTAATTAAGGTATAGTTGAAATAAAAAGAGCTAAATCAATAATCGTACATAATTATGTATAATTTGAAACAGTTGAATAATGTAGCAGTATTCCAATGTCTATACTGTAGGAAAAATATATACAATAATGTAGCTATTATACTTAGTTATGCCATGTCATATATTATTCTCATTAATGTATTGCAAAAGATGTTAATGCTAAAATAACGTTAAAATATTTCAGAAAGATAATGTAAAAGACAATAAAAAATAAAAAGTAATATGTAAATCTTTGAGTAAAGAAATTATTCTTTATGTATGCAATTGTATACTATAGCATATACTTTTGTTCGTTTTATATAAACTAGAAAATAAAGCATACGAGTAATCATAAAAACTATTAATTATTGTGAAAATTCTTGTTTAAGTTTTCTTAAATAAAATGATTTCTAAATCAAATGCTTCTGCATGATGTGTTCAAACTTTAATACAGAAAATAATTTGAATGAGTGAACCAGTTAATACATTATCAAAATAAATAGGTTTTTTATGGATCGAACAGTACCATCCGCAGCAATAGAATAAGTTACTTTACTTAGTTATTAACGGCTAATTTAATTACAAAATTCTCGCTTACAGTTCAAAATGATCCCATAATTTTGGAGTGTTAGGAATCACCTTGAGCGCGTAAGCTCACTCTGAGGCCCACTCCAATCAGTTGGAAAGGATGCTTCAGCTCCAAGCGCGCCCGGAAAAATCGCGGCGACGAGGCAGCGTCGCGGGGACGGCGCGTTAATCCACGTCGGCTCTCGGTGCAGGGCTAATCCTTGTAGGTCTTCCCATTGTCTTGGGTCTGGGGCGAGTTGGTCGGCTTGTCGCGATCGGCGTCGGGCTTGGTCGAGGATTCCGGCCGATCGTAGAGATAGCTCGTCCCCCGGGAGCCTCCCGGAGCCGCGGTACTGTCGTAAAAGTAATCCCGGGGCCGGTAGAACCTGCAGGCAGAGACAGGGCCGAGCCCTACGTTAAATCCGCCCCTACACGCGTCTTGAGCAGTGTCATTGAAATCCCCCTTCCTTTATATACATCTCTTTCGAGTAATTGTCCCCGTTCCCCTTTTAATTAATATCCCGACCTATTATTATATCGATTTTAAAACATTTGCAGAATCATAGTGTAAAAAGAAAGCACGAGCCGAAGACATAATTTGAATTATAAGAAATATAATAGTGTGAATATAATATAGAAATAAAAATATTTTTCAATGTTATGTATTCTAGTTCTAAATGGACATACAGATTATGGAAATAGAAGCTTGAGGTTTCTCGTGAAGATGTCAAACATGACTTCGAATGTATCCTTACCCAGCGTCACGATCACGATCTCGGTCCCGATCACGATCGCGGTTCACGTCTCTCCAACTGTCGCGATTACCGCTTGCGTAGTTCCATGCGCTGGCGTATGCAGGCCTGTCGGAGGCTCCGGGTGATGACCACCCCGCAGAAGCGCCGTAGTAGCCACGAGAATCGGGAGCAGGTGGTAGTCGGCTGCCGCCTCCATATCGATCATACCTGTGTAAAAGATAACTAATCACATTAGTATAAAGTCATTTATGAAAATGAGGCTTCGATAGAAACAATGTATACTTTATAGTTAGTAAAATATTGACCGAATAATTATAATATATAAACAAACGTTTTCTTAATCTGTTAAGGGAAACAAATTTGATTTATGTTTTTATAAAATATTTAAAATTATGTATAATGCAATATAAGAATATTATTTATGTAGAAATCAACATTTTTTATTACATTAAACTATTTGCAAAAAGTTTGTAAAAGAATTTTGCATGGTGTGTAACCTGTTAAATTTTTTTCTGAATACTTTAACACAAAATTTAACAAATATTTTGTACATGAAATATATAATATTGCAGACAATGAATCGGACGTGACACAAAATGAAGTTATACAGCTCTACGTGGAATGCAAGTTTACATTGTAGTTTGCATGAGATGGTAAATCAGACGCTTTATTATACATGTATTTTTATTTGAATTTTCCTAGATTTTTCAAGATAATGAATATCAACTTTTTTATTTATTTTGATATTCAGAAACTTTTAGAATATATTTAGCATTTCGTTGCTAAGAAATCATAAAGTGTAAAGAAAGATATAATTTTGTCTCTCATAAAGTACACCAACACGTAATATTTCTACTTGTAAAATAGTACCCACCTATCGTCATAGGCTGGTCTTCTGTAACCATTCCTATCGTACGCATCGTAACGGTCGTACCTGCTGTCATATCTTCCATAATTGCGATTGCCGTTGTAGCGATCGAACCTAGCGGGTCCATATTCCTCGAAAGGAGGCCTTCTTGGAGGCCCGTACCGATCGTCGTACGGATAACGTTGATCGAGATTGTCGTAACCGTTGCCACGCTCGTAAGGTCGATCACCCAGTGGCCGGTCGATCGGACGGTCCGCTGCGCGATCGGGGTAGCCGGTCTCGATTAGAGGTCGATCCATCGGCCGATCTACTGGGCGCCCGTAAAAACGATCGCGTTCGTAAGGGTCATACCTGCATCACGGAAGAGAAGATTAGGTAATTTTTAAAACTGCAATCTTACACTAAAGATAAAGATTTACCTGTCGTTATATGTGGCTGGGCGGAAGAGTTCGTTCTTTGCATTGTATGGATCATAACGATCGTAATCGTAAGCAGGAGCCCTGGCTCGATCGTAGTAAGGATCATACCGATCTCTGTATCGTCGATCGTCGTACTCCTCGTCGTAATAATCGTATTTACCTCTTTGTCTCCACCTAGCCGGATATTGACTACTGATAAGAATGTTAATCGTGTCATAATTTATGTTTGCTTTATAAATAGGAAAAGTGCTTCGTCAAATTTAGATGTATGACGTAGTATATACAAAATTAGTTTGACGTTAAATAAAAGCCCAGATTATTATTAAGCGAGATCGACGAGGTTTGTATAAATATTTGATGCATGCCTACTCGGAGAGTTATTCAAAGATCGATATACTTATACTTAATGGCGCGGCAGCTATCTTACCGGTAACCCCACTGAAACTACCAATCGGTAGAAGCAATAAAATCAGGTAGCCATTAATCGTGGAAGGTGGCCCGGCCAGGCTCTAAATCAAACCGCAGGCCCGCGTAGAGACAGGACGCACCCGAAATAAATCAGTCGGCAGCGCGACGAGCGCCAATAAATTTTCCCGATACATCGTCTCCTCGGCGCGGGCAAAAGAACAAGGCGCGGAGGGGTTGCACGCGCCCCCCCGCGTAACTCACTCTCGGTCCGCCTGCTGAGGGGCCGTCCTCCGCGGGTCGCAGGTGATGCACCTCGACTCGAAGTAGGCCGAGTCCCGGTGCTCGAGGGGGTCGGACCGCACCGCCAGGAGCGAGCCCTCGTCCGAGTAGCGGCCCGCGGAGGCCCCGGCAGTCGAGGCGTAGAAGTGCTGCTCGGAGCGCGCCTGCCGGAAGAGGGTCCCGAGGGTCGTCGCCGCGGAGGACAGGGCTGCGCTCGTCGTCGTCGACTCCTCCTCGGCGCGCGCCACCGCCAGCAGCAGGAGCAACGCCGTCCTACCGAGCATCTGCAAAAGAATCAGGCAGTGTGTTGTGGTGGCAAAGACGATCATGGTTAACGCATATAGTATTAATCTCAAGCAGGCTTGTCGGCATTTCAATCTCACGCGTTTGTATTTCGTACTGTAAATAAATACATTTTTTAAATTCATATCCTGTGTAAATACTATTAATAATATCATGAGTATTATCAACATTATTATACGTAAATCTTGCTCATAGCCTTATTAAGAGAACATTAATTTATTTTTTCAGTACGTTACAAAGTGCACGATGTCATCATCATATAGTTACAAACTAGCAAATGGTGCACTGTGATGCAACGACGTAAGCGGAAAAGTCAGTCCCGTTGCTCCAACTTTATCAGAGCGTCATGGTATACCTATACCTACTGAAAAAATAATTCCGCGGAAAGTCGTCGTAAAAAATCGATTCTTTTTGCCAATGAGCCAAAGGCGAGCGGCCGGTTCGAGTGCGCGAAAAAAAAAGGCAAAAAAAGTTATGGGTCGAATCATATTGGCCGGGTGCCGATGCGATCCCCCACACCCGAGAACGCGATCCCACTACTGCCCGCCACGGAGACTTTGGGTGCTGGGGTTTCTCAACCTCGACCCGGTTTCGCTAGCTAAAAACTGATCGGAGGCTTCCCCACCAACGGAACCCAATTATCGATAGCTAAAGCTTAGTGCGGACGCACTGTCAACGTGAGGCCCGCACCAACAGTGAACCCCCGCTCAGATCCTCCACCATAACCAGCCTCCAATGCATGGATTACAGGATGGCGCTACGATCCCAGCTGAAGTTAAGTCTGACCACTCGTCTACTTATAGTAACCGAAAATACTAATCTCGCGCTTTCCTTTGTAACCCTTGGGCCAATTTCACCATGGGAACTCTTCTGCGGCAACACCAGTGGGGAAAGATATGCACGGCGCACTTCGCTCATGAAGTAGAGTACGCGCTTACAGGGAGTGACTTTATTGACTCTCAAGTATCTGTGTTTTTAACTCCGCATTCTACAGTATTGATTTGTCTTCTATCGGAGGTTTATTCAAATACAAAATAAGTAACAATCGCACGCTCTCTTTTAAATTTTAGAATATATAAATCAAATTATAATATTAAAGCCTACAATTAATTTATACATATGTTTTAAATATAAATAAATAAAATTCTCATTATCAACAATTGCAGAGATGAAATAGTTTTAACTTAGAATGTTGCACTTTGAAAAAGCTGCAAAGTAATTTCTTTACAAGAAAATCTTCTAAATAATGATATTGGCTGTTCTTGGAATTGGTCTGGAAAGTACTTCTCTTCAATATTAAATGATTCAATGAATTTTCAATAAATAGTAGTCTTTAAACTCTCACAATTTCTATTAGATAAAATTACCTTGAAATGGAACTATCTGACAAATCAATATTTACTTTCATGCAAATTACAAGTACACAATTTTGTTCACAGGTAAATTTTTATAATTGTTTTTACTTATAATTTTACGTGTATATTCATAAATGTACAGAAAAAATTTAAATAAATATATATGAATAATAAACAAGTTTGGATTAATGTACTGGTTAAATTTCGAAGATTTATAAGTGAATATTAGCTTCTTTATGACTATGGCAATTAATAAAAATCTATCTATAAACTTCGAAAATAGTAAATTTATTGTAAATTTTATGATGAAAAATCTACAATAATGTACACTTTACTATTGCCTTTAGCTAAATAAAAATATGTCAACAATTTGACTCATAATTAAATTGAAGTGGAAAAATCATATTCAATCCAAGAAATGATTATAAAAATGTAATTCAAAATCGAGAAGTCTGTTACGTAATTGATGTATATAAAACGTGAATTATTTAAAATGATATTTCATTTGTGTTAATTAATGTCTTTATTTATATAAAATTCAAATATTAAATTGCAAAATTTATGATTAAAAACATTAATATATTACAAATTTATATTAAACATGAAAATAAAATAATTATGAATATGCTTCGTTAATTATAAAACGTATCAACATTACTGAAAAGTTTGATCTTGAAGAAATTTATTCAATAATCTTCTAGCTGTGATCCATACTACTATTTATTTAAGTATGTAACAAACGAATTAAGGGTCATTTTAATACCTATAGATGGATAAGAGTATGCTGATGAATAGATTGGTAAATCAGGATTCGAAATGTTAGATACACTAGTCACAGTTTGAAGTGAAAGGTAGGTGAAGTAAGTATAAGGGTAAACTATATCCATTAAGAAACATTACGTTCACTGTTAAAAAAAGTTGCATGAAATTTAATGTAAATGCAATGGAAGCTAATTTCATAAACGTAATTAAATATAGATTAATGCATGTACATTAAAATTCATGCACTATATATATTAAATTTAATGTATGTAATGGAATTTTTGTTTTCATGCATTAATTTTTCATTGGGAAAAATTGGTAGGCTTTTTTTATGATTTAGTTAAATAGTTATAACTATTTAACAGTTTATTTACATTTTTTATAATAAATAAAATTAAATATACATTCAATACACATGTATCCTAATTTTTCTGCTGTCGTGTAGCTTTTGAAATTCTTTTCGCTCCCATTGTAGAATTGATTTTGAAAAAGACCCTACGAAAATATCCTAGGAAAGTAATTAAAATACCTTGAAGAGCATTTTGACACTTGACGATAATTTTTTGTTCAATAACTACTGCAGATACTGCATTCATATCATACGAAGATTGTCCTACAACATTTAAATTCTAGTAACATGCACATTCTATTATATTTATAAACAAAAATAAGTATGACGAAATTTATTTATAATTTACATTTAATACTTGAATTTAAGATCGGTTTTTGTAAATATAATGTAATGTTAAAATACACAATAACTTTAAGCTATAAAATTAGTTTTTTAGTATTACATAACCTATAAAAATTAGAACAAAAATAATACTTACTTTTGTACGACACCTGGGATATTACTTATCATAGGGAATCCTTGTGAATTATGCCTTTTGTGCTTTTATGCAATTAATTTCGAAAAATAGCAGCTGTGGTCTGCAGTCGAATCTTACTGTTATAATTTTTCACTGTACCGAATCGAACGGGGTCTACAAGTGTCAATACAAAACACGATCGCGCACGCTTCGAAGGCCTTAAAAAGAAAGAAAGAAAGAGTGACATGGTGTTCTTATAAGCATAACTATAAGTTCCCAAAACTGTTAAATAATATTCTCATTGAAATAGGTATATTTTGAGAACCCATTACCGCTATTGTAGTTTCAATCTTTGAATCAATTTATATATGTTATATATTATTTCCGTTAAAAATTTACAAATTTTTTACATGAAAGTTAATGAACTTATACATTAATTTCATTTAAGGTACGAAAAACTGAAATTGCAGTTACACTTGTAACTGAATTATACATTAAATTTAAGGTTTTTTTTAACAGTGTTCGGTAACTCTTGCAGTATTGGAGTAGATCTGATAGAGCTCACAGAATCACAGAAGTAGGATGGAATGAAATATAGGAGTCGATATTTTCCGGTAGTTTTGATTATAAATAATTTAAATGCACGCGATAGTACGACATTTGTGCATCAAAGACAAAGTGTGTGTAAGTTTTATTGACGAGCCGTACAGGCAAGCCTGACACGAAATACAACCTAGTTGATGTTAATACATGATACGGGTCAATTATAAGAATATTAGTACATATAATTCTTAAGTGATCTGCATCGGTGAGCTATAATTTATTCTAGCTCTATAATTATTATTTAATTATTTATTCTACCTGTAAGAGATTTTAATAACTGCTTCATTATAATTGACTGGATACCATTTCTTGGGATCAATTTAAAATCATAATGTTTATGGCATATTTGCCATGACAGTAACGTTAATTAAAATAAAATATATCGGTTATATTTTGATTCCATTACGTACAAATTATGATCTGTGAGCGAATCACAACATTATCTCAGCCGATCTCAGCAGCGCGAAGATCCCAAGTTCAATCTAAATATTTGAGCGAACCTCCGAAGGAGGCCTGAGGCCGCGCGGTACTTCGTCAAATATTTAATCTCGGTAAACACACTTCGTTAATAGGGCTGACGAGCTCCGATAGTCGCCCAATAGTCCGAAACTCCATCGAGCCGTCCGCGTCGGAGCCGGGGGTCCAATCTCGCGCCTGGCGCACCGTAACCGTATCTTCGCGCGAGCCACCGGCGCATACGAAGAGCGGCATTAAGGCGCCTATACGTGGGTGAAAAAAGTCCGCGGCATCTTCGAACTCGCGAAAATCTTCCCGGAATTGGATCCCCCTACTCCGCTTGCGGGGGCCATAAGCAGATTGGACGAGCGCGGGGGTGGCATTAACGGCCGCGGCGATAAGTGGATTGACCGTTCGCCGTTCACGAGGCCCGTTAATGACCCCATCCATGTTGACCGGAGCGTGCGTGGATTCAGGGGAAGCCGCTGATGCTGCAGCTACACCTACGCGAGGGCCGCATTACACGCGTATTTCATCCAACGATATCTGAGCCTCCCAACCGCGTGCGCTGATGTATTGTTTATTCGGGCACCTGCGCGCGCAATTGCACTAATATTCGACTCGTTGCGTGTAATGCAACCATCGTGAGCGCGCGTATACTCGTCGGGAGATTTAGCTCTCCACGTCGATTGATAGATTCAAGCGGATTCGCAAGAAGACGTACGGATTTTTTAGTTTTCGAGGAGCATAGTATACAAACGCATTGCTTTATACTACCTTGGCAGAATCTTAACTAATTATTAACTACTTATTCTCTTAGTTAACTTATTAAGGTAATAAACTATCTCAAATGTTAGGATTTTTTGCTAGTGCTTAAAGGTGTAGCAATTAAGGTCTGTTAAGCATGTACAAACTATACATCTTGAGTCACGTTCTAACAATATAGTTAAATATATTCTTCTTGTTTCGCCAATACATAACAAAGTTAAAATTTATACGTTATTGAGCCAATGAATTAGAAAATTTTGTATTATACTATACGTGTATAATTCATGTGCACGTGAAATAGAATGTCGAAAGTGTTTATGTTTTCCATGCTATTTAATAAATGATAATAATAAATAACAGTAATAAGTTTGAATTAAAAACTGTTAAATAAATAAATAATAATATCAATATTAATAAAATTAATCAGATGAAAATGATTTAAGGAAAAAAAGTTTATATTTATGTAGTAATTTATAAAAATGTAAAATTATTTTAGGAATATTTTTGAAAACACATTCAGAATTAATTTAGTTTATCTTTTTGAAATAGTTGATTGCTTTAACGATATCACTGCAAAATGCGGTACTTGACGAGACTGAACCTTAACTGTACAGGGATGTATTGGAATGATCCGTTTACCCTCTATACCAGAGTATTGGGTGTCGAAAAGTGCAGTTCTGGTTATTGCACGTTTTATGGCAGCTAAACTGTACTCATTTCTGTGTTGGATATATATATATTCCATTAAGTGCATAAATGTAAGATACTCTAAAGTAAACTGCGTTACATAACAAATTGCTAATATGGTATAATTTGAAATTTATTATAATTTGTTCTTGTATAATGATGCTTTTCAGTTATATTACCGGAGTAAAATTAAATTTAAGGAGTAAAACAGCGAGGTACTCTTGTATATTGCACTTTCGTGCGTGCGCGTGAAAAATATTAGTATTATAAATGCATTCATGATACCGACAGACTGGTGTAAGTCCCGCGAGCACACTACGAGGCTGATTTTTCAAAGTCAAATGCGGAAATCATTCTGTATATACTGGAGTTCTTTAATTTCGCGCGGTGATCGAGCGCGTTGCTCAAGCTGCGAAATTGAGGCATAACAGTTTTACGAGAGCATAAATCACATTTGGCTATTTATCATACAGGAACTAGCAAACGTGAAATCCTGACGAACCTCCCCTGCCTCGCCGTTTTTTTTTTACGCAGCGCCGACCTCCGTCCACATGTACAGTACGTGTACATGTACACGCACAGTCCGCGGGTATATACATTTTATTCGCATCAATCACGCGCGCTTACCAGCTTAAAAAGCGCACAACACCGCAACAGAGATACTAACGTAGCTCGATTACGAATTGGGCACAGCAGCAGCTGTCCACCTGGCCGGCATTTAAAGCGCCGCGACGCTGCGAAGGCGATAAATTAATGGCGACTGGCCTCGCGGGAGGCGCAAGGGAAAAAAAAAAGGGTATCCTCCGCAGAGTTCGCTCTCGGTAGGGCTCTACTACGAGCTATCCCCGATCAATCTCGTCGCATTCCGGGGCGGGGCAGTTGACGCGCTCTTCCGAGGTTGGATGCTGGGATCGGGGGCTTCATCAGCCGATTGGTCAAGCGGCGGCTCGTCTCCTGCGCGCGTGAACGCGAAACGAGTCGCGGCTGTACGTCGAGGGACACGCGGCATATAAATCCATTAGACTCGTCCCGCTATTGTATTCCGTCGGCGCCGCATCATTTCTAGAGCTCGGGTTTTGTGCATCACGGCGGCCTTATATTCCCACGGGGCCCTTGGCCCGATCGGCTGGTCCGCTAGATTCGTGTGCGCGCGCGGCCGCCTCCGCAAAATTAATGGCTGTTTCGATTGTTTAGAGCGGCCGAGTATTTTTGTTGCTCGCGTCCGCGCGATTCCCTGTGAAACCGAGGAGCAAAGCGGGCAATAGGATAAAGCTCGATTATGAAATCTGATATATATATATGTATGCGGATATATGTATTGTTAGTAATGCTAACACCGCAAATTTTCGGCCAAGTTATTATTCAGTGGGGCCGAAATTCGTTAATTACAGTGTTTATTCATGAGTTTAATTGCAAATTGCGGTAATGGATAAATGCATCGTATATTTTTGGTTCTGGTCATCAAGAGGATAAAATGGAAAAAGAATCGATCTACTTTTCTTGCAAATGCATTAATCAAACAAAAGTTTGAAAAACCAATTAATGCTCGAATCAAAAATTATCAAAGATTACCGCTGTGTTGAAAAATCACGTGGGATAACCGAAACACGTATACGTTCCTTCAAATTTTACATTCAATTAAGAGCAGTTTGAAAATTAAATCTTGGCTGAAAATTCGACTGTATGGCCGGCAATATAAATTGTAACGTCAAATACATCCAGCTTCAATTAGCCCTTGGGATAAATCTCGGCGGTCCTCCATTGCCGTTGGTACCCGCCACCAAGGACGGACCTCGGCTCTTAATTTTTCGCCCTCAAACGAGATTACGGGGACATTCCGGACTCGCGCGCTCCTCCGGCCGCAATTTCCACCAGGGCGTCACATCTCGGGCGCCCTGGCTCCGCGGCCGCCCAATGAAATTACCCGAAGGCCGTCCGGGAGCGTCCAATTGTCCCTTATTTAAAAATCACGGGGGATCGGCCCTCGGGGCTCGCGCGCGTTAACGAAATGCATAATGCATGGGGGCGGGGGCGCGAGTCGCCCTGTCCAAGACAGCGGCTGTCTCGGGCCGAACGAGACGCGCGGGGCGTGACCCGGCCTGATTCGCCGGGCAATTGTGTGCGCGGGCGTACGTAAGCCGCGTGATTAATCGCCGGTGGATTTTGGACGCCGGCCGCCAGACGCTCCGGATGTTTACAATACGCACGGCGAGCGGCACGTGAAGTCCTGGCGATGAGACGGGCTCGGATGCCGGAGGCACATCGGGGAGTCGCGTACGTTTGAAGATGATTGCGCCGGGGGGGAGCGCCATGTCTGCGGGCTTTTCTTTAATTCAGCAAGTGAGATCACGAATGTCGAATAAATCGCATTGCGCAATATGTTTGTTCTGAGCTTGTAACTTTTATGCCTTTCCGCTGCCGCTTCGCATTTCTCTTCCTCGGAAAATTTTTTGTAACGTGTGTAACTTCGGAGATAGCATCTTGGCTTTTCCTTTCAGCATTTACATATATTGCTCTAAGTAGGTATTATTTCGTAAGCCGAGCTCTCCATTCATAGAACTGGCGAATCGGGCTCCCCATTGTTTCATCGGATGAAACATCTTCCCCCGGTAGCCGTCGAACGCCGCGTTTCATCAAAAAAAAAACTTACCTCGGATTCCGTCAAATATTTCCCGGGATAACGTAACGCGCGAGGTCAATTAATCTCACAAAAAAGTTCGAGGTTGAAAATTGTGAATTTTTGATAAACCCCCGCGCGAAAGGAAGATGTTGGTTACATTGCCCTAAAATTATCCCGCAAGGAATGCCGACAGACGCGGCCCGCTTTGATTATTCCGTTTTAAAATTCAAGCTAGAAGCCATGCATAATCCAGGCAGGGGATACAATTTGGAAGTGAAAAAATAAAGCCAAGCGGGAAGAGGAACTGCAGTTTGGAAGTGCGCGCGCTCTGCGCTCCCGGGTCCAAAATGAATTTCGCATTCAATTCGTTATACCAGGGCGGCTGTCCCGCGGGGGCCAACTTCTTACATCGATTTACCCACAATTACGCGAGCCTCGCAGATTAAAAGCCCGGCGGATGGGCCGTCCGCGCCGGCTGCGACTTTGCATAAAAAAAAAAAAAAAGAAGCCGAGCCCCGGCCGGGGGATCGAGGGCGGCCCGGACGCATAATAGCGCGACCTCGGCCGTCCTCGCCGAATTGAAAATGCAAATGTGCGCTATCGGCATAGATGTCCCATGCCGATCAAGGTTCGCGGCAGTCGATATAAAAAAAAAAAAACACACACGACTCGTGGTCGACGATTGGCGACGCCCCCCGTCGTCGCCGCATTAGCGAAATCTAATAAAAAAAAAAAAAAAACAGGAGGAAGGGCCTCCCCCGCGGGCCGCTCTAATAAAACGCGCCCCCACGTCCGGCCTGTCCGCGCGGCGGAACGCCCGCGCAACAATGTGTGACCGGGGGGAATTCCGCGGGCGCCTCGCCTGTCCTCCGTCCTCTTTCAATCTAAATGGAGAATAAAGCGAAGGGGAGGAGGTCACGCAAGCGTCAACCCAGGAAGCGCCTCGGCTTTACGAGCCCGGGAGTTTACGGGGGGAGAGAGAGAGAGAGAGAGAGAGTGGGGGGGGAGGTTCCTTTTTTTTTTTTCTTTTTTTTTCAGGAGACGGAGCCCGCCGCGATGGAGGCTTTTAGGCTAATGCCTCGCCCGGCATGGATTGAATTGTTGATTGCGTCGGGGGAGCCAGAGTCTCCGGTGCGAATCGCCGGTGAATAATCCGGGGCTACTTTTATTTCGTTCGGCCGATTCAATTGTCCGCCCGCGGCGCCGCTCGTGGGATCCTTCGGGAAGAAGAAAAAAAAAAATGGAAAAAAAACAGCCGGCGGAACGACGCTCGAAGGTGATATGATAATAATAACGCGGGCAACTTTACCGCGGCCTTATCTCCCGATCGCCCGGCGGGTCTATCGGATCCTCCGCCGCGCGTATTTATAGCCATTTAGCCGATCCGCAAATCATCCTAAGAAATTGCTTTAATATCCACCTGCCTGCGCTCGTAACGTCTCCGATAGAGCAATTCTATTTCATAACGCCCGCGGCTCGAGATTAAGTCACAGGACGCTAATCGCCGCTTGATTCACTAGGCGCCTCTGCAAGAGCACACGCATATACATATCACACTCGCGGCAGCGAGCCAGCCAGCCACATATGACTGAGAAAACCGCACTCGTGGCTAAATGGAAAAAAAAAGAGAGAGAGAGAGAGACGGCGCTCTAGACTCGGTGTACACTCAGTTATCAGCGACATAAAGGCGCGCGCTTGCGCGAGCATAAAACTTAGTTTACCGCACAAAACAATCCGGCGGCATTAAAAGTGTAAATTGGCGTGCTCATATACTCGACGGTACGTAAGCCGCGATATAAATATATCTCGGCGATCGATCTTCGCGGCGGGCGGGCTTTTTGTCCTCTACACCAGGGGGCGGCGGGCAGAGTGTGTACATAGGGGCTTAGCATTAGTTCCGCTTTCGGCGCGTGCGGCACGCCACTCGATCGGCCCGCGGCGTCATTAAGCCTCGCCGCCAGACTGATCATTCGAGTTATGGACAGAAAAAAAAAAAAAAGAAGGGGAGCCAAGGCCACGGGCCTTTGTTGCCCGTGGGCGGATCCGCTTTCGCGAGCGGACTTCCGCGGCCCGCGCACAAAGGCCCGCGGGCATAGACTGCCAATTAGAAACATTGTCGTCGGCCCCGTCTTGCGTGGGCCCTTGCCCGTCAATCCGCGACGCGCGCCCTCATTAGGGCACTTTCATCAGCGGCGCTCGTTCAAAAAAGACCCGGCCGGAACAAATGTCGCGCCCTCGATGTGGAGCGCCCGGGGCGGCTGTGTGCGCCCCACTTGAAATACACGCCAAAAGATAAATTGAATGATCGAGTGCAATTTGCGTGGAATGGCAACGGAGGGACGCGGGCTTGAAAATCCTCGTATTACGACGAAATGGTTATTTTTTTTTTGAAAAAAAGCTGCACCGACAGCGCGAATTTTTCATTTTAATACTTTCAGGATTGCTTTGTTGTTACGCTGTGCGTAAGTAATTACAACAGATATAAAACAATAGGCTCCGTTGAATGTTACAATGAGCTGATAATAAATCCCCATTTCAAACAATTACGCTCTTAATTATTGTTATCCTCGCTCTTTTTTTTTTAAATTGTAATAACGCGCTTATCAACGGGCAAAAAAAGATGAGCTAAAAAAGAGAACGAATTAAAGGAATAAAAAAGAGGGAGACTAAGTTAAGACGAGCTCTCAAATTTATTTATCACCACTCGAGGGCTTATAACAGCTAAATACCGGATTTAAAACAATCTGCCCCGAATTAAATGAATATTTAAATTCGCCCAATTAACACTGTAGGAGCTCGTCGGACATTTTTAACCTTCCGCCATAGAGTAAAATATTACTCTCTCGCAGCGTGAAGGTCTTTTATTCTTGCATAGCGGCTCGTAACGAGGATGTCACACCATTTCGCGTCGGCGCGCGCGACCTCCAACGACCAAATAGCCGTTCGTTAATTGTTCGTAAAATTTTCGCGCTGTTCGAATAAAAAAAAAAAAGAGCCTCGCGCGATCGGACGCGCGCGGGGAAAAAGGAAAAAAGGCCCCGCGGCAAAAATGCCAGCGGCGTGAGTCGCAACATCGGAATCCCGCGCGGCCAACTCCCTGGGAACTCGGCCTATTAATTATCGCGGCTTTGGCGCCCAGCCGCTCGCGATTTCGCGCACCTTTTTTTTTATTATCGGCTGAGCCACCGCGAGAAACAAGCGCGGGCGACGCTCGGGGGATAAAGCCCGCGACGTCATTACGCTTAAGCATTGTTGCCGGCCGTAAAGTTTAAAGGGGCGGATTAGAGCGTGCACCGCGAGCGCCCGGCGTTCTTTCCTCAGGCCGCGGGCGCAGATAGCCGAGGGTCCGCCGCGTCTAACGAGGATAATCCGGGGCAGCGCGCGCGCGCGCGCCTCGTAACTCGGGGACGTCGGCCGGGCCCCCGTATACCTGTATAACGCACGGGGTGCTTTCTTGCGCCGGGGAAGAATGGCCGACGCGCGGAAGAAACCCGCTAACGAACGGCGGCTCCTCCTTTCCTTTTTTTTTTTTAAACCCGGCCCTGTTTTTCCGGGAGGAAGCGCATCGTGCGTGGGGAATCGCTGCACTGGCCCCCGAGCTCCTGGGGCGGCTTGGTCTTTTAATTGCTGATGCTCGGGGGAGCATTTTAATTGGTCGGTTAATTAGGAATGGACTATCGCCCGCGCGGATCCGCCCCGAGATTGCGGGATTACATATTCATGAGCGCGGCGAAAAATTATTGTAATTTAGCTGCGAGGACGCACAGTGTCATGCAAAAGAAGGCGTCGCGTGCGTTTTGGAAGCTAAATGCTACGTATGGAACGGGTCTTGATAGCGATACATCGGGAAAGTAATTGCAAACAAATGAATCTGGAGAAAATGAAAGAAAATCTAGTATGTGTTCAACGATTTTGAGCATGTAGTCGACTTCAAAATACAAATCGCCTATGTATGTACTACTTGTAAAATAGTTAACAGCATTAATTACATTCTAATTATATCCGAAATATTTTAGAAAAACTTAAATATTAGTATAAGGAAATATATTGGAATAAGAGAAATAAAATGTTTCTCTGAAAAAATGCAATTATAAATGAGCACAATAAAAAAGTACACGCGTCTTTTTTGTTAGCGTTTTCCGAGCGTTATATTCGTTATTTTTTATCAAGGTTTTGTACATATAAACTTGATCACGCGCAGAAGCCTGCCAAGGTTTAACGATTTTTGGTACATTCAATCAGCTGTAAAAGTTTTCCAGAGCGTAGAAAAGAGAACCGACCAACAGATGCGCAAGCGCATCGAGAAGTTAATTATTGCTGTAGTTCTACCCAATAGCCCAAATTCGCCCCCGGAAAATGAAGGGATCTTAGCGAAAAACCCCCGGTGGTACGCGACTGGCGGTCATACAGCGCGAGGAGAAAAGTTTTCTCATTACGCAAACGATTCCTTTTTCTCTCACTGGCCGAGTAATTCCGAAGGAAGGTAATACCGAGGCGGCGGCCGGGACGCAATAATGGCCCGGTGACTCCTTAACATCCTATTCGCGACAACGGGGGAAGAAACGGGGCCCGTCCCCATTAAGAGACGTAATTCCCGGCGATGCAGAGAAACTAAAGCTCGCGAAGGAAGCATTCGTTAGATTCCTCCCCCCGGCTCTTTTTCTTCTCTCCCCCCAGACGCAAAGTGGCCGCTCCTGCTCGGCGCTGTTTAGCCGGCCGAGCTCCCCCCGCGTCAAAGCAGCCCCCCCCCCGGTCGCGCGTGTGTGTGGGGGGTACCTCGCGGGGCCTCGTTTTTACGGCATTAGGCTGCTCCTTCACGTCGGCGGGAACGCCGCGCGAGATTATGCAAAGTGCCGGCGGAGATAAGGTTAGTCGACGGGGAGGCGCGGCTCCCGCGGAATTCCGGAGTTTATTTAAAGGCCGGCGCTCGGTCGGCCCCCGCACAATCCCGAGGAAGCCGCCTCTCGATTCCGATCTGGCAATTTCATAATCCCCCGGGCGGAGCCGCTTTCCCCGCGACGGGAGTCTCCCCTCAGCCGCGCATATCATCGCTCGGCAATGAACCGCGGGCGCACCGGTCGCCCGGCCGCTCTTAAACAGCGACCTCAGGGGCCGACGGTAAGGCCGAGGGACCGGAAGCGAAACGGGCGGGTCAAAGTGCCGCGGGCGATTGCCGGGCCCCGAAGATGACCCGCGGCGTCCCGTCGAACCCCGGCGTCGGACGTTGTCGGCTCCTGGCGAAGACGCGGGCCGCCCCCACCCGGGGCACAGGCCGTCCGGCGCGAGATAATGCCGGCGGAAGTGAGCCGCGCGCGGGCCATTGTGCGCCCGGGGCCCTTGGGGACGCGCTCGTCGCGGCTCACCTGCCCATTATTCACGCGACAATGTACTTCCTTTTTTTGTCAAAACAGCCGCGGCGGTGCCGCCGCCGCCGACGCCCCCCGAGGGGATTCCCCCGCGGCCACTTTTTTTCCCCCGCGGCGTTATTTAGAGAGTGTCAGGCCCTGGGCTCGCGGCCCATAACTTTCGCGCCCGTTGATTATTAGTTTGCTTTCTTTTTTTTTTTTGTTTCGCCCGGGCATTATATATATATACATACAAATATATTTCGCGGCTTGTTTAGGCGCGCCGCGCCGCATTCGTTTCACTTGGCCGGGGAGGCTGCCCGCGCGCCTCGGCGCCACGCCCACGGGGATGAAGAATCGCCCGGCTAACTGTTTGCTGGGTTTCCTCGGACCTTTATGATAGCAGGGCCGAGGGGCGTTTTTCAATTTTCGCGCCCGGGATACTTTTCCGGCCGCTGCCTCGGCTCTGGACACTGCGATTGTTCGAGTATAATGCCCTGTTCGTAATTTTCCCTGGCGGAGGACTGAGCTTAACAATTTTTCGAGAATTTCCACGCTGCTCTATACATGTATGTACATACGTATATGTGGAGCGAACTTTTGCAAAGGAACGCGCGTGGGCTCGGCGAGCGGCTCCCGAGACAAGGGGGAGACGGTCTATTTGCACCCTCCTTCCCTCGTTGCCTCGCTCCTCTTATGCAGTGGGCTCAGCATAAACTGTCTGCTGACGAGTGTGTGAGTCGCATCACTTTTACGAGGATGGCAATTAAGGTCAGACCCTCCGATATTTGCAGCAACTTTGCCTCATTAGAAAGAATTACCGGCAAAGTAAACACATTGATGGCAGCTTATAAAGTATTCTAATATATATACGTATATCAATGGATTAAAAAATATTGGAACAAAAAAAAATGTTAATCTATTGATGATAATTTATGTAGTTTAAATTAAATGTCACAATTACTCAGAGTATATTTTAGAGTAGCCAGACATACATTACATTCAGATATTAGTCTTTTGTTATAATTTTGTGCGAGTTTAAACTGAAATATTCTCTTGCATTTAACGTGAATGGCATACATTTGTCTGGTATTTTAAATGTTGAATGCGCACTGAACGAGTTTACGTACATGCAAGTGCATGCCGTATAATATTAATAAGAATTTGGTTTGATTTATTAAAGAGATGTTGTATTATCCACTGCGTCATTATATCAGTTTTTAAAACTTTTTAATAATATCGGTTATTCAATATTCAAATCAGATAAATTATTAGGACGATATCACTTTTTCAAGAATTTCTATTTCTTACATTTATGCTCGTCCTACTGCTTGCATTTACCATTCAGCAAAGCAGAAATGTATAATAAAACTTTGTAAGAATTTACAAAGAATAACAGAAGCTTGTGGAGAAATTTCCGAGTTATGGGAGAACAAATATTTTACAGGCCGTAAATTAAAGTCTAGACAAATTGAATTTTGGAACAAATGTCACGAGAAAACTAAGAGAGCCTGGGTCCCAAGTGTCACGCTAGTAAGTTATGGTACATGAGCATGAATTTCCTGTCAGTGCTTAATTTGAATTATTTAAATACACGCTCCATTGTCATTCAAAATGAAAAGTGAGTGGAAAACAAAACTTGCACTTTCACCCGACCTTTCACGTCTAGTCGATACGTATATAGACTGAAATTTCACTATCTACACAGAATTGATTCTTTGTCACAAAACTCTCTTTATTTGATAAATTCTAATTTTTTTTGTAGCAACAGAAATCTATATATTAGGAAAATAGATTCTCAGAGTTAATTGTTCTTTTTTTATAAAAATTATTGTACGATTAAGCATTCGATGTAAGAATAACCTTAAAAAAGGTACTGCGCTCATTTGAATTTGTAAATTTTGTGTAAATCGAGTTTTTGTAATTAAAGTAACTTTTGAAGTTTATTTAGTTAAAAATTTACTTAAAAATGTAGTTAATAATTTAAAAATATAAACGATAAAGTACTCAACATTTTCAATTAATATTGGTTGAATGAGCAGCAGTTGAGATCGTATTATTACCAGCTTATTGAACGTAGGTACGAATTTCATGATGGGTCTATTTGAAATTGATCCGCAATATCACATAGTGCATATAATTAATAATATTAGGTAAGTGGTCTATCATGTTACCTTCCCTAAACACTGGCTTCCCTACAAGTGGAAGCGCTTTACATAGCTACTTCCAAGGTACTTGAATTGTTCAAAAGTTTATTGTTACATATTCTTGGTAAGTTCGACCGCAACAACCCGCAAGGTTAATGATTTTCAATTATTTTTAACGATTTGTGTACCAGCAGCGAGCCATGCAATAAGCTAAATCAACAAGGACTAATTACTTATCGAAAGTCCAGTGGCGATGAATGAAATTCGTCCGGGAGGTCAGCCGGTGCTTTCAAATCGCCCTAATGCTCATTAACGCAGTGTTAACAATAATCGAGGGCAGCGCTAACGAGCAATCAGTATGAATATTTGACTCGGGGCGCAAAGGCACCTCCGGCGGGAGAAAAGCCACCCCCGCGGGCCCACAGGTGTTGGCGGGGCTGCGGCCGCGGGGCGAAAAAGGCCCGAGTCACCCGCGTAATGACAGGGCCCCGCGGGGCGGCGGAACTATTTTAATAACAGGGGCGCGCGGCTGCGGCGACTCCGGCGGCCGTAACAAAAGTCACGCTTGATAAAACTCCGCGGCGCTCCGGGGGAAATCCTGCGGGAGCGCGGCGAGCCGGCCCCGGGTTTACGGGTCACGCTAGCTTGCCCCCCTTTGTCCCGCGGCTACATGCGCGGCCGATATAATTACGCGCGGGCGGACGAGCCGGCCAAATGACGAAGCGCGCCGGATCTTCCGGTTCCTGCGCGCCCCGGCCTTTTCCCGCCCCGTGGCCGCGGCCGCGGAACGCCGACCGACCGGCCCAGCCTCCTCCTGGACCTGCCTGCGGCCAAGGGACCCATAGCCTCGCCGACTATGCCTTTCCATAATTGCGTCCGATAGAGGTTCGAAAGGAGTCTACTCCGACAATCCCGAGGTTTTCTCCGAAAAGCCGCAGCCGCGCTCCCAGGCGAGCGCCCCAGGGATCGGCTCCCGGAGTAATTAAGATGTATCAGGCCGGGGGTCAAGCGTCCCGGGCGCAATGGCGCGGATGGAGCAAAGACTCCGGGAACGGAGCGCCGGGTCCCTTCGGGCTTATCCCGTCCGCGGAATAAAGAGCGACCCGGCCGGGGGGAGAAAAAAGCGGGTACCCGATTGATTAGGTTTACTCTGGGCGGCCGATGCTGCGGGCCCGCGAGAAAAGGAGGGCGCGGCCGACTCCCCGGCAATTTCGCGATCGCCGCGACCTCGTAGAACCTCTCTTCTCCTTCCTCTCCTCTTTCCCGACTTTGTCCACAGCTTTTTCTAGCCTCGCCGCGCGCCACTCGTTACCGCGCCCATTTCCTTTTTGCCGCGAGGGGAAGCACGGGGGAGAATCAATGATGGGCGATGGACGCTCGTGGGAAACGAGGACGGGCCCGGGGCGCGCGCGCGCGAGCCTTGGAATCCGGCCGGGCGGACGGGGTGGAAAAAAAATGGCCGTTTCGCCCTTTTCCCGGGGAATCCCCGAGGGCCACGGCGCCGGAATTCAATCGATGCATATTTCGGCCGAGCGGCCCCCGGTCGCTTTTAAATATACCGCGTGCGCCGCGTCTTCCTTTATCGCCAATTTTCGCCCCGGCAAAAAAGCCCAGCGCGCACTCGTGGATATATAACCGACGGGATCGATCAGCCCGCGCTGCCCGGCAATTCCCCCGTTCAATTTTTTGACCCACTGGCTAAATAAAAGAAAAAAAAAGGGTAACTTTTTTTTTTTTTCAAAGGCTTCGCGACCGAATGAAGATTGTATAAAAGGCAGCGCGTTGCCGCCAGACAGAAGCCTGAGCGCCTCGCCGCAGCGGATAATATCGGAGGGTCGGCAATAAGCGTCGCCGCGGGCTGCACCACCTCGCGCTGATCAATCCCCCGGGAGCTTTGAGTCGCCGGGGGCAATTTTCATCCCCGGCCCCACGGCATCCGGGGGCCTTTGTCGCTTACCAGGCTACGGCCTTCATTAGTTTTGGCACTTTATGGGAGTGACTCGATTTACCCGGTCGAGACGGCCTGAAAGAGGGCCGAGGCTCAGGTAGAGGCAACCGGCCACCGCAGCATCTTTCCGCCCCGGGCCGAGGGGCTTCCAATTAGGAGCGGAGTGCAGCCGTGATTCCTTCGCCACGTGGCTCGCTCGGCTCTCGCGGTCTACATCGGCCGTCTTTGCCTGCAGGATTACACGGCAGCCGGTGCGCTTCGGAAAAGACGCGCGCGCCGTCTTGCGGAACGGCAGCGTTCCATTTTTTTTTTTTATTCTTCACTCTTATCGAGATGCAACGGCGCGATTGTTGCGACACCGCTCGATTAGAATCTAATTTCGTTAATTAACGGCGATTCAGGTCGCGTTCCCAACCCGAAGCCTCCGCCGCGCAGCTTCGGCTGTAAAACTGATACGCCGACTTGAAACACCGCGCGAGGTTTCCACGCGCTCCTCCTTTCCACGATATAATTAGGCGGATTCCTGCGACCCTTTCGTTTCGTTTCGTAAAAGAACAAAAAAAAATAAGACGCACCGCGTGATCGGTGATAGACCGCCGCGGCGGCAACCATCCACGTCTCGGACTTACCATGTCGAGGCGGTTGTTCCCGAGGGACGCCGATGCAGTCCTCGCTAGAATCACCGTATCCCCTAGCCAGAAGAGAACGAGGCAGCTCCGCCAGTGAGCGGATCCATGCGTCGGGAAGCACTGGCACCGCGGGCGCACTCAACACTCGCGCGATCTCTGGGTACCTGGACTCGCGCGGCGACTCGGCCGGCCGGGAGGGCTAACCCCTGTGCTCTCTCGTCGTTTGCGCGAGACGCCGAGCGAGTCCCGCGCCCACGTGCAGGTGCTTTTATAGCCTCCCCGCTAACCTTGCCCTGCGTCCCCCCCCTACCAGCTGGCGCGACTCCCCCGCGACGTCACCTTCGGCCGCCGCCGCTGCTGCTGCTCCCCCCCACCCCCGCCCCTCACGTGAACCAAGCCGTGAACCCGCGCACCTGCCCGCCTCGCTGGCTCGGTACACCGTGGGACTGGCTTTCCGGATCTTATCGGCGCCCGGCTTTCGACCGCTCGACCGCGATCTCTTGTTTACGCGCGGCTTGGCTTAATTATGGCCACTGATTCTCTTTCTGTTAATCAGACAGGTTGGTCGGTGACATTTGGACAAAGTAGTCGTTTGGTCACTGCGATTACCCCTACGGCTCAGTTGCGCTGTACACAAATTAAGTTATATCCTCGTTCCTCTGTTGTAGCGTGTCGGCGTGTGTGACGTCATTGTATTTGTTCGTTTAATGCGGTATCATGGCTAAAGTGGATGTAACGTATTGAATCGCAACCAATACCAAAATATCAAATGACATTGACTGTTATTCATCTAAAAAGCAACACTGCAGGAAGTTGTCCACGCGTTTGGAAATAATAAACTTCGCTAAAAATAATTTTCAAAGAGTGCAAATGCGTGACTTTGCACTGTCCTATTTTATGAATGTCATGTGTATAGATCAAGGTAGATAGGAAGCATTGAAAAATGTTTCCTCTACAATTGATTTGTATCTTGTGCATTTTATGTGCCTAGCAAAAATTTATAATTCATGTAACTGTAGAATGACTAGAAAATGAATCAATTCGAAATGTCTGTGACTCGTCTATAAACTATCCAATCATTATTTATGCCCCGAAGCATCTTAAGCAAACTGCAACATAATTAATATCAAATATGAAATATTAGAGACATTGTATTTGAATGGAATTTATACTTCATTTAATGGCATTAGGATAATTTGTAAGAATAAAAAAATGTCAGCAGTTCCCGCGTTTTGATACAAGGTCTACAATACCAACAAGAATTTTTGTGCATGTTATATTATTAAATTTACGGTGTAAAATAAAGCGTATGAAAAATATGTTAAGCAACACGAAAATTTAGCCTCCGGGTGCAGGAGCGGTCTTACGCTATATATAAATGTACTCTCGCGCTTGCTCTGTTCCCCTCTCAGATTCTTTCCTTAGCTTTTTGCACCGTTTTTTGCCACCATGCCTAAGGATTCGCTCGTTGCTTTCTTCAGACAACTTCCCATTTATTTAATCTTTCATTTCTGACTTATAATTTAGAGAGGTTAACCAAGGTTTTTTCAAAGTATCATCACCGAATGGTTTTGTACTACCAGGTGTTCCATCAGAAACAATAATAGCTATAAAAAAGTGTCCATAATATTTTTAAAAGAATTCCTTTTCTTGCTGTATTTTATAGCATTGTTTTGCAACAAGTGCCAGAGTTTCTTATATATATTTACAAGTAATTGCTACGAGAAACGTGTTATGCGCTTGTTCGTTATAAAAATAATTATCACATAATGAATAGAAATACCATGTGTTATATTAATAATATATGTTTACAAGAATTTGTCGAATAATTGCAATAATGAATTTTTATGATAATTGGGTCATTATATACATGGATCTATGAAAAATGGGTCTTACCCAATATTTTTCTGAACCAAATATTTTGTAGATCACACTTTATACGGAGAATATAACTGATAATGTAAAATATGTAAAAATATTATAAATATAGGGACCTGTTAATTGTGTAATATCGCAGTTTAAAGTCCTACACCAATTATAAATAAATTATCATAATTACTATTACTTATGCGTATAAATCGTACATAGCACGAAGGTTAATGTGAAGGCTTTTGTCGTTTACAGATGGAGAATCAAAACGAGACCATTTACAGTAAGTTTCTCCTGATTCAATTCTATATTAATTCATGATCAACACATATATTACACGCGAATAGATTGTTTGAATGAAATCCTCATAAACATAGATTTAATCAAAAGTAATTTCCGTATAGATTGAAGTGTCTTTGCCTCTAATGTTTCCCACGAAACTGAGGAAAACTTATGTAGTTTATCTTATTTGAAATCCACAATATACTTATTATGGAGCTGTAAACAAGCGAAGTCTATAATCAACCAAGATTTCTTAATTGCATAATGACTGACACGATTTTACTGGTTTCAACGAAAGCATCAATATGCTAATTTACTTGACATTAATCCTTGTTTAATGAACTTTTTTTATTGCGATCTTAAGTTACTGACGAGGTATTGAATCAATGCTAAGAATTTTTAATAATGGTTCTTACGCTTTAATTTGAAGTTTTTATAACTGTTTTTGAAACTAATTTGTGCAATAATGGAGATGACTATCTTTATCTTGCACTTTTAAAATATACCATTAGCACTGATTTTTCTTCGAGGAAATATTACTAACGCAGGTAATCTACAGTCAGTGCATCACGGTTGGTTACAGCCCTTGCGTGATTTCTATCGTGAATGTTTTAAACTTCAACTATCTTCAATTAGTATATTATTGAATATAATATATCTCCACTATATAATTAACAATCATACATTTATTATACCATATGTACACTGGGAAAACAAATGTAAAAAAAGTTTCAAAGTAACGATATAGACATCAAATGCGGCAATCATACTCTCAAAATCTAAGATATTATAATATTAAATAAAACATTTCACTGTCTTGATTCGAAGATATTTTACACTTACGAATAATTTATACAGTAAAATATTATAATCAAGTTTTGCAACTATTTTGATTTCAACTAAGCATGAAGTTAAGCGACCACTACGATTACAGTAATCGCACCGAACTGCTTTAATTTTTTATGGAATATTGTGGTCTCGGTGAGCATTGCACGCGTAATCCCAAGCGAGCACGACGGTGTACATAATGAAATTGGCTGCATGGACGTCCACGTCGTCTGATCCCTTTATTAATTAAGCAGCGCAGGGCAGCGGGCGATTCAAATTCAATCGTCAAAGCCGCACCGCAGCGCCGGCGAAGAAGCCCGACAAAGAGCCAGCTGCGGAGGCGCTTCCGGCAATCTCGCCGGGCGATCGCGCCGCGGCTTATTAATAAGCGGCGTCGGCGGGCAATTGTGCACTTCGAGGGGGAATAAAGCACGGGCTTATCTAATCGCTCGGCGCGAAGCCCGAGAGGATGCGCCGTTTAATAAGCGCGCGCCGAGGCGGTTGGCCAACGGACCGATCGGTCCGCGGGTACCCCCGGGCCGCTCCTTTCCCAACTGCGCCGGAAGTCGAGGCGAGCGTGACGCCGTTGCGCAGGCAAACCTTTTTACGCCCCCGCCGACCGGGGGCACATTACGCGCGCGAGGCGAACACAAATATTGGATTGTGTACGTGTGTTGCAAAGAGGGGAAACAGCTCGGCTGATTATTCGCGGGCGAAGCGCGGCCGATTAACGCCCTCGGGATTTCTTAGGGTGGGACCGCGGACGTCGTTTCAATGCGGGAGGGGAAGGTCGTACACGTATGCATCCGACTCGGCTCCGGCAACAAAAGCCAGGAGGAGAGGCGAGTGGTGGTAACGATATGCGCCGCGTACATGTAAGCACTGGAATAATTAACTTTCAAAGTGGCGATATGATCGAGGCAGGACGCGTAAACCAGCGAGGAGTCTTGCCTGCGTACACGAGACACACGTACAATCCCTGAATTTCATGAAACCGAATCTCCCCACCCGTGGCCAAATCGCCTCCCGTGAATAAAACTCGCGCATATTATTACACCGTGTACGAACAATATTATAATTCAGCGGGGGATAGGCAAGATAAGAAGTGGAGTTTGCCACGGATTTAACCAGCCGTTTTGGCGGACTCGATCCTCCCGGCAGCCTGTACACCGGCTCTTCACGTCGCCGCGGTGAAAATTATTTTCCGTAATAACACGCTGGGATATTACGCGGGCCGCCCTAGAACACGCAGTGAGCAAGCGAGCGGAGCCCACTGACGGGTGCGTTAATCGCTTTCGCGTCTTACCTCGGGGATGGGCCTTTCATTCGCAAAGCCACCGGGGATTACGTAGGTACAGCGGCACCTGACAGCCCTGCCGCGGGGCCGCGCGAGACGCGCGTGTATATACGATCGACGCGGGGAACTGCGGGAGAAAACCGACTGTCCCCCCATAATTGATCCGTCGATGCGACGGAGCGAGGATGTTATTGTTTGGCCTGGGCGCGCGCGCGCCCTTCGTCGACGATCATGCCGCGTTACACCCTTGCGCGTGATTATTCGATTACCGATTACACTCGGGGGGGGGAGGAGAAAAAAAAAGCCTCCTCGACCGGCCGCGTCCAATTATTATATCGTTATTACACCGCGCGTGGCCGGGCTCGAGCGAGCCGAGGGGAGCCGGGCGCGTATTCCCCCGGGGCTTTCCCCGACACACCCGGGCGACGGCCGAAGACGCGCGGTACATCGCGATCTCGCGCGCGGACCGCGGAAGAGAATCTCGCAATCTCGGGAGATTCGTATCGGCGAGCATGAAGCCAGCGAAGCCAAAAGACGCGCCGCGATATCGCGCCGCGGGTCCCTTTTGTTCCGCGGCAAAACTCCCGGCCCCTTTGTTCTTGGCGCCCCCGCGGCCCGTGTACTCGCGTATGAAACATCGCATTCCAGTTGGCCACCCGCGCCGCGCGCTAAAGAGAAGAGGAAAAACCGGGCGGGGAAAAGGAGGAAGGTGAAAAGAGAGCCGCGGTTCCTTTTCTTTCTTTCTTTTCTTTTCTTTTTTTTTTCTCTCTCTCCCCCCTCCTTCGAGCGATGCTCGTTCTTTTCGCGGGCCAAGCTCGCCCGTGGGAGCCGCGGGCGTCCCGCGCGCGCGAAAAGCCGATCGACGTGCGCGCGGCTTTGACGCAACCTCTCATTGTCTGCAATTGCGCACTTACTATTTGCATAGACTCGCGTGTACTATTCGGAGCTGCGGATTGCTTTGTGCATTGCCTGCGAAATACTTTTTTTCCGCTCGAGAGGGGGATTTCACGCTTTATGCGCTTTTCCACGAGATGTGTACTCTCCGATGAAATGCCTATATATACTGCCCCGGCATCAATTCAATTCCAATTTCACTATGAATTACGTTTTTATCTGCCGGCAGTTACTTGGAATAACTATAAACACAATAAATATTAATTTTTCTACTTGACAAATAGAAAGTAATATATAGCTATGCGAACCTTGTTACAGATACGTCGCGCGCTAAATTGCTTGTATAGAATTGATGATTTATTGATCGTGTATATTTTAAACGTTTATCGATCAGAATATCATGTATTAACTTTTAGTAATAATTACACTATTTAAGAAATGTGATCCTTTGTAAGAGTAAAACATAATAGTACTTACTTCTACTTAGAAAGTGTATAAATTCTTGACATGGTAATCCTATCAACCCTTGCGTTCCCCGCGGCTATAGTGGACAGTTGAGCATCGGGCGAGGATTGGCTTTTGAGATTTAGGGTGCATTACTACATTTATTCCTTTTTTATGTGTAATTGGCAATTGCAAATTTGATAGAAATTGTCTTAATATAAATATATACCTGTATACAGTACTAAAGGATTGTTCTAGTGATTATGCTGAAGATTTAAGCTACTGCACTAATAATTTTTTTCTTAATGTACAATAATTTTTCACCTACAAACTTACTTAAATATTTCTTGGATAATATAATTAAGTGCTAAATATTATCAGATACATCAATACCACAATTTTTCTCAAAATTTATACAATACGGGTGAATTATTATGTCATTCAGCTTGTTCGCGATAATAATGAATCTGTTATAAAATCTACTACAGCAAAGCCTCGTAAAAACCGTCATTCTCAGGTATCATATATTTCTTCTTAGTTTAATTGATCTCGTGTAAACTTTATACAATCATGCTCTTTGTCAGACATTCTCATGGGTGCAAGAGCTAGGCCCTAGGCAAGGAGCCTTGCCTGAAATCTCCATAAGTCACAAATTAAAGCAATATGGTTCCTAAAGCGAAACTTAAATGACTTTTGAAGCGTCGTTAAAATGCATGTATATATCTCCCTTTAATACCTCGCTTTAACGTTTAATCCAAGAATACGGCATAATGTTGGTAAATAAAACCCATATTAGATCAGCCATCCCGGCCGCTCTCATGCAGCCTCTCGCAGTCTGTTAAATAATGCGCGTCCTGAAGATTTTTCCGAGGCTACGTAATGCTGTGAGCGGATATTGCCTCTTTTTGTTTTTCCCCTCCACGTCTCCCGAGGAGGAGCGAGGGCCGCATCGCGCTGCACCGGTGCCGGATAATAAAAACTCATGAAACGTTGAAGGAAAATAATCTTCCGAGGTGGTTCCCTTTATGCGCCAGGCGCCAAATGCACGCACACCAGGCGCGGATGCATGGGGATGGCTTTTGGATGGAGCGACTCTTTATTTACGATTCCTTCTGGGCATTTTTCATAAACAAAGCGAGTGGCCAGAAAGGGGCACGAGGGCACGGAAGAGAGGCCAAGGCAGATAGTCGGAAGCGACCTTTGCCTCCTACCTTTGCCGAGTGATTTAAGAATTTTATAAAGTTCTCCGGAGTCCTTTATTGCCGACTTTGTCTATTTATCATGACCTCGCGCTGTCCGCATTATTTTACACGGCTCTACGTAGCCCGTTGACTATCTCGAGAGTGCAAATATTTTCCGCGACTAAAAGGTGTAGATATACCAGTCAAAAACACATTTTTATCTTGTTAAAGTTGAGAGTATTTACCGCACTTTTATGATACCTACACCTATCTCGAAATTTAATTGGTTACGCGAATGAGACAGTCAATTATGATGTGTAAATGAAGTCATCGAACAAACCGCATGTATCACATGATGTTTGAAACAAACTGTTTATCTCCATCAGAAATATGAATATTTTTAAAAATATATTAATTATAAGTCTTTATACTTTAAATTTGCATTTATTGATTTATCGCACTTTAAAACCTAATTCCATTTACGCAGTGAAAATGCTCAAAACGTCAACGTCAATTAAAAAGTAAAATTAAGCACCCTCTTACGGTGTTAAATTCCCCTCGGTACTACAAGGCTATCCCGTGCAACGCTGCAGGGCTGAAAAGCGTGCCGAGGTTTCGGCGCAACGACGTCATTGAGCGTCAAAAGGGTCCCGATATATTCGGGCGGGAGCCGTTATTTTCGCGGGCTTCTCCAACCCTGCCCTCCCCCTCCTCTCGGAGGAAAGAGAGTCCGCCGAGCACCTTTTCGTCCTGCACACAATTTATGGTGCTCGAGGGAGGATCGTCTCGCAAACGCGCAGTCAAGAATCTCGGTATAAAGGGCCGAAGAGCGAAAGAGCCCGCTTTTCGTAAAGGGAACCCGGAGCGCCTCGTCATTTTTTTCTGTCTTTGCAGAACTTGGTTGTTACTTTCTGCGATGCCTTTTAGCAACGCCCTTAGCCTGGACTCGTTGCATTGTACCGATGGATTGTCGAGTGGGTTGTTCTTTTTTTGAAGCTGCCACGAATTAAGGTTGAAGCTAAAATTTTTTTCGTACTATTCCTATAACACTAGTATAACAAAGCAAATTGAAACTATGTAGACATTGTTTAAATAGAATAAATTAGCTTAAGCGTGATAAAAATCTATATCTTCGATATTACCCGTAGCGTGAAAACATTACTTATCTTATTAAACTGTTGAATTGAAAAAATATTTGTTTTCTATTAGTCTATATACACAGTATTTTAACAGTGTTAATTATACCTAATCTGTTGACTTGTATATTATATTAGTTGTACTAATATAAATTATAGATGTTTAGAAATTAGGTTTAAATGCATACATGCAAGAGTATTAAAATCGAAAAAACCAATAATTTAAGTAATATTACCGAGTTTTTTAATTCTTCTATGTCTTATACAAAGTTAATAATTGATGTTACTTATTCTGTTAATTATTAATAAATCCTTTATAAATAGAAAAAATATGGTATGATTTAAGATTAAAACTGAAAAAATCTTAATCTGTATTTTATTCTATCTATCTTATTATTTTCCTATTTACAGTTTTTTGTTTTAATATTATACGTCTTTTTTAATTGAATCTGAATTATAATTACGTACACGAATGACAATATTAGAAACTCGATGATATTATCTTTTACAATTTAATTTCACGCATGTCCGATGTTACTACGTTATTTAAAGCATTATTAATTATTTTCAAGTAAGATGTAACTCGGGTATATATTGTTGGGATCTTAGATTCGTTGCACTCAATCGGGCCCATGCTCACCAGTCCAATTAACGTACCATCATTGATAACAAGCGGACCACCACTATCACCCTACAAGATATAAGTTTATTACTACAATGTTTACTATTCGAATCCGATAATTTATTGTTATTATTATAGTCTTATATAGAATTCTATAACATTTTGAACTTACCGAGCATATTCCTTCAGGCGTATTTGATTTACGCTGCATAATTTGAGCGCACATATGATTTGGATGAATCTCTTTAATATACGATCTCGCGCACTTTGCATTGGCAACCACTGTCGCTACTGCATATCTCAGTTTAAAACTACCACTTAAATTCTTTTCAGCTGCTTTACGAAGGATTGGATTTCCAAGTTGAGTCAGAGTATCATAGCCAAAGCCAGTAACTACAGCTTTTTCATTAATATACCTGGGTGGATCGTCTAACATTGCTGGCAATGTTAATTTGCTTAGATCAGGATTTTTTCCGAGACCTAATCCTTTAGCCAGCTGAATTATGCATTTAATTAAAAATTATGATGCCATGATGTTATTTATATTTATAAGTATTAATAAAACTGTTATTCAATTCTAAAAACTGATTAAGCAAGCTTTTACGAATCATTTTACCATTAATATAGCAATATCTCCAGTTTCACGGTAGAATGGATTTTTAGGATTTGGATTTACTCGATGATATTCTGCGGGAATGAAAGCTTTCACAACTTTTTCCCGTATTGCTGAGCTACCTTCTTCGTAGGCATAAGTAACTCCAGCAACGATTGAATATTGATATGGTAGGACCTGATCTTGTTCATCCATGATACAATGAGCAGCTGTCACAACAAAGCAATCAGCAACAATGGCACCGCCGCACATATGATGTTCATTACCTTGAACCGATACTTGATATTTGAATTGCTTCGCACGAGCACTGTCCCCTCCAATGATACCTTAAAAGTACAGTTACAATTCAGTTTAAAGGAACAAAAAAATATTGGATAAATGTAATGTTTATGTTACATTTATATTTGTAGGTATAACTTTAAAATAATTACCCCAACTTCGATTATGTTAAAACTATATATAATATTTTTTATATATTATTGTTTGACATTATTTGATGTATATAAATCATATTGGTATATTGCAGATTAAAATTTAAATAAATTTAATTTTAAGTTTTTATTTTATAAATCAGTATTAATATTATAAGTGAATGTTGTAGCTAGCTCTTTTTGAATAAAGATTACTTAATTTTTAAATGTTATATATCTACGTTGTATGCTCTAACACTAGTATATATAGGTTTTTATATCAAGAAAACAGATAGAAAGTTTTTGACAACTCTGTATACCCATGAGACAAACTTTTGCAACCGGATTAAGTGATATATACTTTAGTTGGGTACAAAAACTAATTAGAAAGTATTTTTATATTATTAACACACTGAAATAGTTTTTAGGCAAATTATTAAAATATTTTAATAGTTTAACAACAATTTAATACATACATAATAATTATTAAATAAATATATCTTACCTTTAACAAGTTTAATTATTGATAAATTAACTAAAACAAATATTAAATATGTGTAATGCATTTTCACTGAAGTAAAATGAACTACGTAAAAGATTTTGCGCATTTATAAGAGACTGAATTTTTTTCAATGTCTCGTTCTTTATATATACTTTAAAATTCATTGCTGGCCTTAATGAAGAATAACAACGTGTTTGTAAGAGCTATCATTGTGTATAGTTAAATAAAACAAGAATCGTATATGATTAAAAAGATGAAATTTGATATATTCTAGTATTTTCATCTTTCAAATATCTTAACACTAATACAGTATCATAAAATTGAATCGTAAATAAGGAAATGTCTTTGTGAGATAATACAAGGCACAGCACAAAAAACTAATATACGAATTTCTCCAAGAATGGACCATATTATTGAGTAAATTCAATTATTTGTTTCATAACTTTCTATCACTGCATATATATATAATATTAATTTAATAATATTGCTATATCTGTACTTTATTTTAGTCGTTTTCATTTGTGATTGAAGTGAAGATACATGCAATCTTATTATAAAAATGAATTTCTTTAATTAAATGTTTAAATTTTAGGCAGGTGAATAAGTTTTCATCATTATAATTGCCTACGATTGAATATTCTATCATTATATATTTATATAATATATTTTTAATTTATACACATATTTATGATAAAACTACTAACATGTTTCCTTAACAGTTGTAAAGCAAATATATTGTTTAATTAAATAATTGAGGTGGTTTATTTAATTATAAAATAAATTGTATAATTACTTATTTCAAATTATATTTTATTATGTTAAAATTTAAAATGCTACTTCAGTATTCTATGGCACACTGTAGCTTAGATCTTTATAGTACAGCTATAATATATAGTGCCAAGCAATATAAAAATTACAATTTAAAATCAGTTTAAAAAACTATGACATTAATACTTAAGATAAAAAGAAAAGGCATCCTGCGAACTATCAAATTCCCAGCCTGATGCTCCTCAAATAGCAGAAATTCTGACAAATAAAACCGAGGGAAGAATTGTCGCGTGCGTGTATATGTATATTCAGAGGCTCACTCGTCACGCTTAAGGCGCCTGGAATTCGCTCGATCACGCCGCAACTCGTGTCACATCCTGGAGAGTTGACGATCGCTCGCTCGTGATACCATTGAACTCGCTTGCCGACCTCCTACGCTCTCACCGCCCCCTTTCTTTTTTATGAAATTCTCGAGTAGCATTTGGGTATCGGGGAAGCGTATTGTGTTTGCATAGAAATGTGCGGTGTGTATGTATACCTGTGCCTTTTACCTCACCTACAATCGCGTTAGCGGTGCGAAACGCGTCTTCAGCAATTGCGCGTCGGGCGAAAAAATTTTAATTGCCCATTACGGTTGCTAAAAAAGTAATGCATAATATATACGTCTGGGAGCACCCGGTAGAAAGCTATTTTGTAGCAGCTATATTTATGTCTCGGGTATATATACGTTTACCACGACGTTTACAGTTTACCGTGGTTCGGGCATTGTTCGTACCCGAGTTCAACTTCGGGCATAACTGAAATTTCGGCAGATATGCCCACTTGATACGAGAAAATAATGGAGAGCGGAAACGGAAGGTGCCGGTATTCTAATATACTTACTTTTTTGTGTGCTGACGTAATGTACGATTGTCGTCTTAATTATATATATTAAAATAGTGTATGTTATGTGTAAATATACGTATATATATACTTATGTGTATAATGTGTGTGTATGTGAATTATAAAATGTAGAGCATGTACCCGTTACAAATTTGAAATTCAAAAGAAATTTCTATGTAACGTATAGGTTATTTTTAATTTTAAGATAATATTTATGATGTATTTTTGTATTTATAGAATAAATACTTCTGTAGAAATAACTGAAATTTCCTCGAAAATTTAATTTTGCTTCCTTGGCAAATTCCAACTGGAGAAATTGTCTTTTCCTGTATTAAATTTCAAAAACACGGTGCGCTTAATTTCTATTTAATTTTGATTCATATAATTTACAAAATTTGGCAATGCTCGGCGTAAATGCGAAAAGGTGCAAAATTAAGCAGCGCAGCTGCGGGCGGACATTTCGGTGCCGGGCCGCGACTCATCCACCCATGCACGGAATATGCAGAAGCGGGCGCGGAAGTTCCACTCCTTTCTTCCAGAGTTTTCCCGTTAATCGACACCAAGGATAAGATTAGTCTTTAATTACATTTCTCTCTGCTGCGTGATCTTCCTCCAGGCCAATAACCTCGTTGCGGCTTTACCCATGTTAATTGGATAACAAGCATATTCTACAGACTATTAGTTATTTCATCTGCAAACGAATTAAAAAAATTTCAGTTACTATATCACTTATAGAGTCATAATTGCTGTATTGGGTACTAGAGATGGATGATTCGAAGATATTTTTAAAAAAATAACTATAATAAGAAAAACGATAGAGATCGATCTTTAGTAATATTGTATAATATTAGTAATAAAATTTATTTATTTGACTCAAATGATGTAGTACTATTGTTGTTTAATAGTGTGTAAAAAGACAATTAAATAGTAAAAAATAGAATTGCCATTTAAACTATTTAAAAAATAAAATAGCAGTAAAATATATTATAATACATTTTTATTTACAAATGGCCTTGTTATACAACTGATAAGAAATCTTCTATTCATCTTGCTCACAGATAAGACTTTAACTTATATTAAATACTCATTAACATAAAAATTCTCTCTGCAGGTAAAAAAACACTTACATTTACAGAAAAGAAATGTTTATGTGTATATAGGTTTTAGATTAAAGATATATATGCTTACTTTATACGCTAGTTTTTACACTATTTCTATTTGATATATATTCAAAGTAAGAAGATTCTAGTTTAAAAATAGTTTACGTTTTTACAAGTATTTCAACTGAAAAAGATATTTTTTCGATTTTAACTACGTGGTAACTTATCAATTTAATCTAAAAATGATTAACTAGATTGCCAGTGTATCCTAAATATTACAAAAATCAAAAGTACAACAATGCAACTCATACATTAAATTCTATTAGATATATTATAGATATAATATATCTAATATATATAGGATATAAATCAATAAGATTCAAAATCAAAGATATAGTTAGATACATCATAGATTTGTGAGATAGATTTGTGAGACGGTGCATTATCTTGTTGAAATAAAACTTTTTTTTTGTCATATGTGGTCATTTTTTTGTATCTTTTGGGTTTAAATGCTCCAATAAAATTATATATTATTCACTGTTCTGAATGTTGTCGATTAATATACTCTTACGCACATCCCAAAATACCGAGGCGATAACATTTCCAGCTAAATGTTAAGCTTTCGGGCGCTTTGGACGTGGATCACCGATTGCTGTCCACTCAGATGGCAATCGTTTTGATTCTGCAGTGAAGTGATAGATCCATATTTCAGCCGCTGTCACATATCGACTAAAAACATCCGGTTTGTGTTGTTTAAATATGGCCAAACACTGCTCAAAATCATTAACACATTATTTTTCGTGGTCAACAGTGAGCATACACGGGACTCATTTTGAATAGAGCTTTTTCATGGAC
The DNA here is from genome assembly GCA_018906755.1 of Sycophaga agraensis. NCBI lineage: Eukaryota > Metazoa > Arthropoda > Insecta > Hymenoptera > Pteromalidae > Sycophaga > Sycophaga agraensis. The sequence goes on from JACCIE010000003.1 coordinate 5,238,279, forward strand.
AAAAGCTTATTCAATGTAAATCCAACATGTTCTTATGATACGTTTACTACCTCAGCTAGCTGAGGTAAATTAACTTTCCGATTATTCAAAACAATTTGCCGATTTTTTTATATTTTCTGGTTTTACTGCTTGATTTTGACATCTACTGCATTCTGCATCATCAGTATCTCTATGACCATATTTGAAGTCAACAAGCCAACGTTTTATTGTTACTTCTAATCGAACGGAGTTCTCCTAATACTTTTTGCTTCGGTTGAACGATATTACTAGCTGAAAATGAGGTGACTGCAAAAAATAACGCCATCTATGTGAGAAGCCTGAGACTTTTCAACCCGTGTGTTGAAAAATTGAAAGCTTAAATATATAATTATTGATGATGCTTCATTGTACAAATTGTTTACCTTTATATCAAAAATTGTATAATAATTGCTTCTTCATTTCAGTATATACAGAAAAATGAATTTCATAGGATCTAAAAAGGCTTATAAAAAATAAAATCTTATATATGTCAAACAAGATATCATTTACCTAAGATATATGAAATTAAATTATGTTTAGTTTTTACATTTTTTAGAAGTAACAGAGCCCAACAGTTACTTAACATTTTTTAAAAATATCTAAAAAATTTTATTTCTAACGTTATTTATTATAGCTATTTAATATATCTTCAGAAAAATACACAAAATCTTTATAAAGTGTGAAGGATTAAGTTGAAAAATATGCTACTTTACCTTTATGATATTATATACTTAAATGTATTATGTCATACATTTTTTAAAAACATTTTGAAATTATTTTTGAATTATTTTTGATTTGGTACTTTAAGAAGCTTTCGGATATCGATATTGTAGTTTATCATTATTGGCAGTAAATTTAAAAATATATGAAAATATTCGGGCGATGGTATATTCGTTATAGGTTTAGAGATTATTCGTTTGCTGTGATATTTTTGGATTGGTCGTAACTGACTCAAAATGATAAAAAATTGCAATAACTTTTATTTCGTAATTTTGAACATACCTTTAAATTCGTTATTATATTATTATTGATAGATATTCGGGTGATAACAAGTCAACGCTGCTCTAACTTCCCTACATGATGCATTCAGTTCCATACTAGTAGAAAAAGGCGATCAGATGGGACCCTCAATAGAATGATAGACGCAGAGTTCCTTGTCTAAAACGATTTTCAAGACTATGAGAGGGCCCTCCACTCCTATTCAGCTCTTGCACTCTCAAAAGTTTGGCCGTACGATTGTCCTTATAGCTGCAGTAATATCTAGTGGCTCTCTCATGTTTTTTCGATCTGCTACAATGTAGACGTTTGTTCATTTAAGTAGAGTGAAGTCAATACATCTATGTTATTTGTTATTATTCAGGGCCTTTTTCAAAAATATTTTAATTTATGTATTAAATAATTATGAACAATTGCCAATATTTCGACTCTTACAGGTAGGGATACAAAGAGGTAATAAAATAAAATGTATAAAATCGATAGATAATAGATACAGGAATTTTAATTAATGCAAATGCATTAATTTTGTCTGATTCACTGAAATAAGATCGGTAATTTAAAAATTAAAAGACTTTGATTGCTTTATTTGTATAAGTATATTATAATAAGAGAAGTAAATTGTAAATCAATCCAAAAATCTTCTTGCTGACGCAGTATGCTACGCAATATCAATTACTATCATATCAACTTCTATATATGACAAAAATAACAAAACTTTAGTTAATTACAGAATCTTCCCTTGTTTTCTGTCTTTTATTTGTAATATTTTTGTATAATCATAGAATAATTGGACTGAAAATCACGGTATAAATGTATACAATTTTTCTCTTTTATTATACAGCCTACTTAAAACTTCATACATTAGATGTTATGTTAGTCTAGCTTATCTCTTTTTATTTCTTTCTTATTTATCGGTCTCTACTGCGACGCTCTTTTATAATTAAAGTTTAAATAAAATTTAGATAATTAAAATCAACATTTGATAAAGGTGACTAACGACCAGCCAAAATCTGCTTTAAAATCTGCAAGGATTCTAAGGATCTATTGAACTCTTGTATGATAACAATAAATGTATGCAATATTAGGGACAAGAGATTGAAATATATTTAGTATCAATAGTATAGAAAATATATAAATAAATATATTTTAAAAACTAACGTGAATTTTTACATGCGAAGGACTCGACAGTAACAGCGGCCGCAGCGGAATTCAAGGCTACGAAAACCAAAATATAAACAAAGCTAAGGTAGCCCTTGCTCTAAAATTTTAATCTGGGATTTAAATTGCGAATGCAAACGGAATATTGTAGCACGAACAATGTTTTAAATGTAAATGTAAATTGTTAAATAAATTTAAGTGCTCAAGCGCTTGTGGTTGACGGTCTGGATATTTTAATATCGTGGAGCTATTTAATAGTACGAGCCGTTTAATAGCGCGAGGTTTCGTTTTCCTTATTTAAAAATGCCACAAAAGTCAGGCAAAATTTAATTCACGACTGACTTATAGTGTTCGCATGGAACCGATGAGGGTTACTAAGGCTGCATGGCCAGGCGCAATTACGGAAGCAAACAAGCCCAAAGGGGATCGCAACGAGATCGTGATGATTCCCAGAAAGCTCTGATACTGTATCATGGAGTCAGTACCGGGCCCTCCTAATTAATTTCTAAAGGGAATTTCGAATTGATAACCGGTGGGACGAGGTGTGCAAGGAACCCGTTAAAGGTTTTAAAAATCGGCTATGTTCGCGCCTCGTGGTGATATAAAAAGTGGACAAGTGCATGTGAACACGTGCAGAGTGAGACGCGTTCGCGAGTGTTATAACCCATCGTAGGGGTCGATGGGACATATTGAACTCGCCCGCTGAAACATATTATGCAGCTGAAGTCCATCAAATATGAATAAAATTATTTTTGAATACACAAATTCATTTTTGGATAATCATTAATATTATCCTGATTAGATTTTTCTTCGAGTCCTCTGTGACAGGAGGATGTTTAAATTTTAGTTTCTACGCACACAATTAGGGTAAGATTAATAAATCTTCTAATGTAACTCTTGCAACATGGCGAGTCAAAAGAACATGTTCAATTTTTGAATGCATATAGCAATTAATTTAAATATTAAAATATACCACAAATATTGTTTTTGAATCAGTTACGCTTTCGTTTGGAATCAATCTGTTCATTTATCCAGAATACATCTCTGCAGGTACTCGGGTTTGCAGCTAAAATTGAAAGCAGAGTCCGTCAACTAAAAATTCTGGTTGGAATGGAGAAGAAATCTGAATTTGATTTCTATCAGGAATCATTTATTTAACTGAGCTTATTAGTTTAACTATAAAAATAGAACATGCAAGTACTAAATAAATTTGATATATTTTATTTTAAAAAGGATTATTAATCCAATTTGCTTTTATTACAAAGACGGATAAATTCGCTTCCTCCATTTAACGGAATTTCAGTTTACTTATTAAGATGTAGTTGATGAAAGTTGAAGGATAAATGCACTTGGAATATCTTCCTACATCGGGAAATGAAATTTGAAATTGTTCCGTTTTACGTGCGGCTGAGAAAATTTGGAGATTAACTTGTAGTCCATGGCAAGTTCAGCCAATGGAATTTAATATCCTGCGTGTGAACGTATCGTCGCTATAATCAGAATCTTTATAGACATTGGCCATCATAATTTTTATTTTTAATACGCGATTCATAAATCATGCAAAGGTCTCTTAAACGCAGTCAAATTTTCGTCTCTCTTAAACCTGGCGCGTACTCATCACAACTATGCACCTTCAACACTATTTGCTACTGTCTTTATTAGCAAATGAAACGACTCGGCTCATTAAAGGACAATATGCAAACTTGTTAGAGAGGGCGTCTTAAGGCCGTAAGATGAAGTCCTTCGATCCATTAGGAATGAGTTCCATGAGAAGTTGCCCCGGGTTACGAGGCATGTGCAATTCCGAATGAAGACTGACCGGATGAAACTGCAGCTGGGCGCGGGGATTTTACGCGTGCAGCGTCGTTGCGCGGGACAAGCGTGAGAAAACGGCGGGCCGGAAAAGGCGTAAAAGCGTTGTAAAACTTCGGGCTACTCGTTTCGCGCGTGATTTACGTATACGTGGGGAGGCGCAAAAAAGGTAACAGCAGCAACACGCGCGCGCCCGCGTAAAACACTGGTTATTTCGGGGATAAAGGGTGCCGGGCGCACGCTAACCCAAAGGGGAGAGCTAAGCTGCTCGGAAATTTATTTTGCGAATATTCCGATCGGCAGTTCTGCCCGATTTATGCCCTAATGGAAAACGCGGGCCGCTTCGAGGTTATAGGGCCCTGGGCGTCATTTCACGTCGACCTGCCGGTAAGAGTCGTGCGCAGTCCCACTTGCCGTCGTCGGTGCACATTCTCCCCGCGCGTGTTCAACGGCTCGCGGGGCAAGAGCCGGACGCGCCTTCGGGAGTGTCCTCCCGGTGGAAAAATCCCGCCGCTACTCCGGGGGCATAAAGCAAAACTTCCACCTCATAAAGACGTCGATCTTCCAGGCGGCGTGGGATCGCAGTTCCGGGGAATATAAGTTACGCGGCGGCCGGAAGAAGACACTCCGCCCGATTAATTCACAAAGCTCGGGGCGCCCGCGCGGGCTATCGAATCGCAGTAATCCCTGGGGGCGCGCAGCCGCGTGAAAAGTAACGGTCAGCCGGACGGAGCCGAGGGCCGGCGTCAGGGGCACGCGCGCCCCGCTTGATTTAAAGGCCGGCGCGTGTCTGCTCCTCCCGCCGGCGGAATATATGCAATAAGCGCCAAGCGGCGCCTCCCGGGGGGGAGCCCTCGAACACGGCCTTTTGTCCCGCGGATAGTCCTCTTAATTCATCAGCGGCGCCGCGAGCGCGCGCGGGGCTCTTTGTTCCCGTCACTCGGGCGCCGATTGTTCCCCGGCACTTTCAAGTTCAGAGCCGCGCCGCGGCGTTAATCAAGCTCGAGCGACGAGCGCGCGGGGGAGGGGGGGGGGGGGAGAGGCCGGCGGTTATGCCGTTAATGCTGGGGCGCGCGCGACGATCTATTTATCAGCGACGAACCAATTATTGCCGTTAATTACAATATAAGCCGCTTGTTCAAAACGCGCCACGCGGATTTGTAATTCTCTACGAGATTTATCGGCGCGAGGCGCTGCTCGGGCATAATTATCGAATTTGCACACCGCACCACTCTCATTTTGTCTCTTTCATTTCATATCCAGGGGCAGGGATGAATGGTCCAGTGATTGGTCCGTGTTTTTATCGATGTTTGCTCAGCGGTTGGAATTATTCTTCATCTTGATCGCGTGATGTGCGAGATAGGAACGACGTCGCGTTTTTTAACGATTATTGTACAGTTTCGTGATTACATCACACGTTATATACATCAAATCGACGTTTCGATACCGACATGAATCTTGGCCGCCAACGTACACATCGATTCGGTTACGAATATTACGATTTAATAACGAAGCATAAAAAGCTTGCATTCCGCGCTCGCAATTATATCCGAACATATTATGTGATTCATGTCGCGACATGCGCTAAATTGCGGTCGTTATCAGAGTTTACCCTGCAATTATTATACATGCATTCACGGAGTTATAGCGTCAAGTTTAATCGAAGGGCGCGTTAAACGTAGAGTATACTTTTTGCCTGCATTAATCAAGTACTATGCAGCGTTTAAATACAATTTTACATTACAGAAAAAGGGCACGAACCAAGTGCATTTGCACTCGTTATCACTTTGTTAACAATCCGCGAGATGCTTAATACTCCGGCCGTGGGTTTAGGGTGGCGTTCTGTGGGTATGTGTCTCGCAGGAGATACATTGCTCCATCGCCAGCCATTAATTCTGGGGCAAAGGGCGCGGCAGGTACCGATCGTTCATCATCGTGAATATTTGCAAAGAGCGCGATAGTCCAGTTTTCAAAACGAGAATCCAAATTTTTTTTTCCGGTCGTTCCTAATTCGTACCCCATTCCTGCTAGGGCAGACCTCGTTGGAGGTGTCGTTCTCCGCGGGTAGACCCTCGAGTGGGTGTACCTGCGCTGGTAACGGATTGCCGTAATGCTTCTTGCTAGATTTACCCTGTACGCGGGGGAGCATATAATTCTGAAACGCCACTCGAGGCGTGGAACGCGATTCTAAAGAAAGAGTGAAAGGAAGGAGGTAAGGTCTTCTTTCCCGGCAGGTGCAGGGGTTCGTTCGCAACCGCCCGGAGAAAGCTCCCAAAGAGAGGGCGCCGGGCATTTTCCATGGGCACATACATCAGGCTGTCTCGCGTTAGTTCGCGGGTTCCTGCAAGGTAAAAAATCCTCGGTGCAGGGTATACATAAATTTTGTTTGGACCAAGTGTAGACTAAGTTTGGCGAAACATTTCTCTGGGAACAACTTTGTGCCAAACGTCATTCATAAGATTATATCAACTTCAGATGAAGTTTGAAAAAACTTATAAAGTAAGTAGATGATAAAAAATATTTGAATAAAAATTGGGGATAAAATTGAGGGATCTAAGAATTTGAAATTCATTTTTACGACAGATCACTCGATCACGTAAGAACTACTTTTTAATTGTTAACTTTAGTGCATGACAATACTACTATATTTAACTTAATTGCAATTTTGTATAAACTGACTTGAGATTAAGTTTTAGTTTTATGTATTAGGTTGTAAATATACAATTTTTTGTGTAAGTCATTTACAAATAAACATTAGATATGCATACTCTATCTATCTTTTGTTGAATATCAATCAACTTAAATTTATTTATGCTGTTCATTATTATATAGTATTTTTTCTGTCAAAGATAAATTTTATTCATAATGTAGTTGGAAATCATAAACAAAATTTTAGTTTATGGAGATCCAATGAAACAGCTAACGCAGGTGCTGCGGAGTAATGTGTTAAATTGTGATGATCGATCGACTTTCTTTCCAATTTTGGTTTAAAGTTTTTTATTACCTACTTAATTTTGAAGTTCTTTCTTCATCCGAAGTCGATATTGTTCCATGGCTCACATTTGACAGCAAGTTTTAACCATGGAAAAGTTTGAGCAAACTTTGCCGGAAACGAAATTTTTTACGCCGAATATACATCCAGCGTAATCAAAAAGCAAGCAGTGACGCCAGGTTTCGGAGTTATCTGGACCTCGCGGACCCTCCGCCCGAGTGCGGTCCGCCCACGCAATTTACAAGTCGGCGCAGCAGCAACGTTCCGCGCGAGCGGCCCCCATAACCCCGCCCGGTAAATCAGGGTCCGCGGCCGGCCGAGCGTCGCTCGGGATTAAGCCGGGGGTCGGCCCGCGCGCGCATTAAGGGCGCGCGCGAGCAATAACAAATTGCCCTATGAAATATAACGCGCTTCCAGGGTAATTTCGTGAAATATTACGGTATAAAAGAGTCGGGGCGAGCCGACCCGCGGGACTTGGCGCGCCTCCTGCCGCTTTTGCGCGTACGCGGACCGCAAATGATGGGGGCAGTGGGAGGGGAGGGCCGAGTGAATTACTTGGCGTGGGCGGGAGTCGCCCGAGTGTTGCAGGGCAGCTTTTTGCGAACGAAGGGTCGTAACGCTTCTTGCGCCAAGGGGCCGTTTCTTGCGCGCAATAAGTGCACTCCCTCCTTTCTTTTTTTCCATACTTCCCCCGAGAGTTCCAAAGTAGTCGGATTATTTAGTGAGATTACACGGTAATGTGCGTGGCTCGGTCGGAGGTGCAGTTTTGGTACAAGATCGTTTAACGAGCTGGCGCGCTTTTCGACGGTTTGCCGCGAGTGGGGCCGCGGTACCCGCCGCTTATTTCCGGGGGCGGGAGGTCCGAGGCCGAGTGAAAATTATGTAAAATGAAATTGTACCGCGTAAATAAGCTTAGTTCCGAAAGGCCCTATTTTTACGCCCGGGGCGTAAAACGAAATAGAAGCCGGCGCTGCATATCAAAAAGTTTCCCGCGCGCGGCCAATGGAAGCGGCTGAAGTCCAAGTGTATAAAAGAAATGAAATACAGGGAGCCGAGCGAGAAGGCGATAGACAGCTGAAAAGAGGGAGTCTGAATTTTATACGTGTATATGAATGCAGTAAAAAGAGAGAGGGGGGGGCAGGTAGGAGGAATAAGTAAGGCGGGCCGCGGGCGGGATCGTTCAAAGGGACGCGGGGCCCGGGTTGAGGGGGGGGGGCGAAGCAGCGAGTGAATTTTTATGAAAATTGGAAAAATCGAGAGCCCTCTTCGCCCCGGGCGTGCGGGGGGGCCCTTTTATTAATCCTGCGACGCGGCCGTAAGTCCGCGGCCCCGCAAAGTCGAACGTCTCCATGAAATTCTTCAGTTGGCCAGCGCTCGGAGGGGGGAAGCTTGGCCCGGGGCCGTAAATTAGCGGGGGCGGCGCGCCCGCCCAGCTGTGCGTAAGTCAGGAGCCGGGCACTCGCCGCGCGCTCCTCTAAATACCCCGATTTCTCGCGCACTTACCGCCTCATTTATCGCCCGTTGCTAAATTCCCGTTCAGCTTGTCTCCTAGAACGGCCGGTCCTTTTTTTACCGGTCATTAGGGCGTCCCCGCCACGCCCGCTCGTGGAGTAGATATGGCTTTCTGGGTAGACGCACTTCTGCCTAACGATGCTATGCAGTTTTCTGATAGACGGAGATCGCGAAAACAACGTTTTTCTTTACTACCTCGTTGCGCTCGAGGCTAGGCCGGCAAGTGAGGGCGCCAGAAGAAATACGAGGCAGCAGAATTTCATTCGTTATTTGCGGATGCCAAAGTTGGAAATTCTTAATTTTGCGATCATTCAAAACTCGATGCTTTTATGTGAAGTATCTCGTTCAACGTATGTAAATATAAGCCCCCTCGTTCGACATTGGAAACAGCTAGTGCTCTCCAAAAATTATCAGAATATTTGGATTCTCTTGTGTAAATTATACCGTTGTTTAAAACATCCGCGCCAGTCGACCAATTTCCAAAGTACTTGAAAGATCATTTTTCTCGGTATTTAACTTTGCCCGCTCATTCGATGGATTCCATAAATTCGTATAAATTATCATTTAGGCAGTTATTCAAAAGTTTCGCAATAATCTTCGAATTGCTAATTACTCGCAACACGCGATAAAATCCGTGCAACGAGAAAGGCTTTTAATCCGTTATCACCCCCGAGCGAGGCGAGCCGGGCAAGAATCTGATGCGCACACTCGTTGCGCTGTTAAGCCTTTCGCTCATTATACGCGACAAGTGTAACGAATGGAGGCTGCGCGCACTCCCACCTTTTTATTACGTCCTGCGACGCGCAGGGGAGGAAATGGGAGGCCATTACTTACTCGGGCCGCGCTGAAAGGCAGTTTGCCGCGGGTTCGGCTGAGAGGATCCATAATTAACCTGATAACTCATATAAGGTAGGGCAGCGCCCTCCGTCCTTTATCATCGCAATGGTGTCGACCTCGTTATCGTTCCGCAGCGGCAAAAAGGTGACCCGCGGGCCAGTGGTCCCTCGTTCTTGAGTGGAGGGCGGACTAATCAACGCGCCCGAGTAAAGATCACCAACGATGCTCAGCTGCTCTCCAAGATCCGAGGCTTTGATGTTGGGCTCTTATGGTTGTCGCAGAAATGAGGTTTTTTGCCCATTGCCGTCGGGACGGCTGAGTCCTCGAGACAAATTTATTCCAATGGAGATGGAAACTTATGGGATTAATTAGACCACTAGGATGCTTTTACATTAGATAGTAGTAAAGGACTTGTAATATTGTATATTTCGCAAGTACTCTCTTTTAACAACATGTTACATATAAAGTGTAATGTTAGCATTGTTTTGGATCGAACAGCAAAGTATTTTATTATTAGCATAAAAATTTAATGTAGAGTTATAACATATTGTGGTAGATTTATCTGCAGCTAGAAAATGTTAGTTTTAGAAGCTTTAAAAGTATGATAATCAATTGTTTCAAATACAGTGCTTGTCAAAAATCTTTCACATCATACCTGTCTTTAAATAAGCTGTGCCGAGACTATAAGTGACGAAAAATAATGGATAGAGATGAATGCAAGCACTCGATTCTCTAAGAAACGCGTGACATTTCCTGCAGAATAGCCTTGTGATTGATGTAGCAGGTGCAAATATGCTGACTGAAAAGTGCAAGCTCTTTAATGGATCTATTCATTAAAGATTGGAGCACTGTAAGCATGGATTTTGTAAAAAGATTGATGGATTTACCCTTTTATGTTTGACAGCTTAACTTCCTTGACGAGAAGCGTTTTTTAAACAAAATGATCAAACCAAAAAACAAAAATTTATACGTGCTTTAAAATGACTTTGTAATTTATAAAATAATGGTAGCCACAATAATGGAAGCGCATTAATATACATTTGAAGGAAAAACAAGCAATAAATATACACAAACAAAATTTATCGTAGTATATTTGTATATTTATATTTATCATGATTTGTTTACATCTTGTATAATACAAATATCTCCCAGAGGTGTAATTCGCACAACAAAACTGACGCACGTATTAATAAAGTATAAATCGTAATCGCAATTTCCCTCGTAAACAATTCGTCGATTGGCACTTTAATTGCATGTAAAAAATTAGATAACACCCCCATAAACTCTCGAAATCCGACCGCGTGGGCGCGCCAAAAAGTACCCCTCGATATGTCCCTCGTCAATTACAAGGAGGGCCGCTGGCCCGCTTTGCCTTTCAGCCCCGCCGATCGCCCTTAAGTACAAAATTGAAAAAATTCCCCGCCGGCAAGCGTCAAGGATCGGCCGCGGGGCGCGGAGACTCGGTATAAAGAAAAAAGCTCGCTGGGAAAGGGCGCTATTTTACATGCCCGCGGCAGGCGGCGGCAGCAGGGGCACGCGCGTAAACTGAGGCGGCGCGCGTGCATCGGACAGGGTGTGGATTTCGCAAGCGGCGCCGTCAGTACATCGAACGCCAGATGCAATTTTTCTCCCGCGCGCGCGGCTTGTTGCCTCGTGTGCGTGTGCCGAGGGGCAGGGGGCGCACCTGCAGCTTGCGCTCGATAACTCGGTCCGAGGAGCCGCGGAATTCTTTCTCCTCGGAGTCGCGGAATGCTCGGCCCTCCCTCCCCCCCCCCTTTTCTTCTGAAATAATAAAAGTTTCTCAACGCCTCGCCGGGGGACTGCGCGCGACTCCACTGCCGAGTCGAGTGGTTTCGGGAAGAATGTCGGCTAACTGGTTTAATTCTGTCCCAGGGGCGAGCAAGCAGCGCGCCGCTCGAGATCGATATTGATAATTTTCTCGGCAGGGCTATAATACAATTTCTGCTGTTCGTTAGTGTGAGATCGTTTCGATTCTTTTTGTATGCTATCGTTTGAAAAAATTTCTCAAAATCTCTTTTGTGTAATGGAACGATATCGGAAAATTTCAGAAAGTCGCCTGATTAAATCCACTAATTACAATAGTAATTTCTGAGAGAACCTTACGTACGTACATGTAAAATATTGAAAAACTTCGATTATGGTAGGATCTTTGATAGAAAAGAAAAGGTTACTTTGTAAAAAGGGTTATATCATAGATGCCTTTGTATCAAGGTTGAGCAGGTTTGCGGAGTATAAAATGCATATCTTTTCAAGATATAATTATTGTGAGTGCATCCGTGCCTCATAAAGTGTGTTACGGGTTTAGAGCGTTTTGCAAATTTCCAAAAACCTTTTAAATTAAATTTTTTACCTGCTTCAATTTGTAAGTTATTGTATAATCAAATGTTCATAAAAAGCACTCTTTGTGCTCTGACCAGAATTAAATTTTAATTTTTTTCCAAAAGCTCGTTCTAACGATCAATATTTGAGATTTATATATATATATAATATTAGCTATGTATAATATTCATATATAATCTTTGGTTTATACACAGTACTTTTGTACATGATATCTTAGTAATTGGACACTCGGTGAAAAATGACTGGAATGCTTCTTCTGAAGATGTCATATGACTCTCATCTTAATTCCGCGAGATGTTCTTTATACTTCATTCAATTTGCTTTCATTGACGCATATAATTATAACGATTAGTTTCATTGTAGTTGAAACGTTTCTATACAAATTTCCTAAGTTATCGTTAATCTCCCGTGAGAGATGATCACAAATCCGTCCCAACAACTCCAAAGTACACACCTATATACGTTTGGTTTACTAGTTCAATTAGTCACTCTTTCTTATACATACGCAGGCATATGTATTTCTGCTAACTCGATAAAAGATAAACGCTATAAACTTTAAACAAACAATACTTAAAGTGTACATTAATTATTTAATATAAATTGATCGTAAAATATGTATAAAAAATTAATGAAAAATTATATTTTTCTTTAGAATATATAACGTAATACTGTTGATCTGTTACATCAAATTTTAAAAACCGCAAATTTTTGCAATAATTGATATTATAATTATTACATATTACTAAACATTATATACATTATATAACATTAGAAACATTAACAAATAGATATAAAACTTAAATTTAACTTTTTTCTAAACAATTGTAACAATTTTAATTTTAATTAAATTATTACAAGTATGTAAATTTTTGATAAAATTATTATTTGAATTAAAAAATTTACGAGCAAATAATGTCAGAATAATAGCATCTGAAATACTCATATAAAATTGAAAATTGAATATTAGAAATTTTTAATACCTTTTTCCGAGCCTTTTTCTCTTTAATAATTATCAAGTCAAGTAATAAGATGTAATATTTTCCATGAAACTAGTAAAAGACTCATTCACATTGCGAGATTTACTATATTCCATAAGATAACCATAAAGTCATTCTTGTAATTTTATTTTAGAAACCGAAACGAAAGATTAATACACAGTTATGAATCTTTAAAAAAAATAACGACACGCACGACTTTTAATTTATTACATACTTATAAGGATTGAAATAGCCATTTTATAATAAGACTAAAAGGACTACATGATAAATACTGATATTCAATTAACCGAGGGTAAGTACTGACAAATTACGACAGAAGTTCATGACGATTAATTAAACTAGCAGCGCTAGAGAGAATTTTCAAAAAAAAATTTCAACTGCCGAGTTACTTATACGTGCTTACATACTTAGTCGTGATAATGTTGTAATATATAGTATACAGTCATATAATTTATAATAAATACTAATTATCTACTCGTCTATAAGTTGATACAGTATGAAGACCACGGCTCGTATATGTAGTATCTTTCTTTTGATCGTACAGGGTCTGATTCCTTTGGTATTACAAGAAGTACTCTAAATAATAAGCGAATGTAACATACATATATATATATATATATTACATACTCAGCGCCATTAGGTGAATGTGAACTCATGTTATTTCATGAGTAACCTTTGACTATTGTCATTGCGCCAAATTTTTGGAATTCTCTCTAGCATATTCTTTTGCATTTCAGATACTTACTTACTATTGGAACATCTACAATTATAATTTATCAATATTTACACCGCTTAATCCAAGTATCAGTACTTACCATTAAATCCTTCAGTCAAACTATAAAACGGATGTTTGATCCATTACAGCTCTATAAATTTAACATGATGCACCACGACCAGCCTACACTCAAATTTATATGTATATATATATATATAAATAAACCATATCACGACTCGATATGACTAGATAACCGACTCCGCTTTGTCTCTATATACACAACGCTTTTGAGTTCAATGTATTTACAGGCGTGCGCCAGCTATTGGGCGCTTACTGCTTGACCCGCTTATCCTTTTTTGGGGATGGCTTCTTCTTCTTCTTGGCAGTGGGACCCTTGAAGTTCATCGCCTGGCTGGCGATATCCTCCCGGAAGGCGAGGAAGCCCAGTTGGGCGTGCGAGGCCTCGTTGAGGGCACGCGAGCGAATGCACGCGCGGTACTGATCAGTCGATAGCCGCTGGCTGGGGCCGCCGGAGCACACCTGTGAACAACAGCGAAACTGTGACGATCGGATTCAGAGCTGCGGTTACAGATTTAGTTTCCCACATCGGCTGTAGGCTAGCTTGGACGATGCAGCAGAGAGCGTATTTTGAAAAAAATATTTAAGTTCGAAGTATTATATCATTGTTTAAAAAACATAAAAGCTAACAGGAATATAATAGTTCGTGACAAATAACAAGATAGTGCCATTAATAATCATTTATGAAGAAATTCATTCTCCTTAATGTGATTTTTAGTACCCAAAATGTGAAAAATTCATATTAACTAATACATAAATTATCTCTTCGAAAAAAAATTGTCAACTAAATTTAGATTACAAAATTAATGCAGTTTGTTAGAAATTTTATAGTAAAACCAATATAAATTTATTGTAATGCATATCATCCATTATTGTTATTCTTTTTTATAGATTAATATAAAACGATGTCTCATATTTTTAGATCAAATAAAATCATACTAAAATTTATTACTGCTATAAAAATTAATAATGTGTTGTTCTAAAAAAGTCATTTTTCCAATCATTTTTATAATTTAAAAATTGAAAAGTTGATATGCAGTTATTTGTAAAAATGTAATATTACAAATATTTTTCTTGAAATAAATCAAATTAATCATTTAAAAAATAATAAATAGTTGAAAAACTTCTATGTCCTCAGCTCATCTAAAATAATTCTAGATTGACATGTATAATTTTTGAATATACGTTGGACGTAATTACAGACAATTTTACTGTAACATGAGTATAGGTTTCATAGAATATTTGATACTAAAGGTCTATGTTCAGACGACACAAAAAAAGCAGAAAAGATTGGCTGCATAAAAAAGAAGTACAGTTCATTGTCCGCATCGGGCCAACGTAAAGAAAACGAGTTTCTCCATTTTCTTCTTTTATATGTATGCGTGGTAATTTCATTTTTACCGCTCTGGGTAAATACTAGCGCACTGGTTACCCACGAATAAATAACAACAATCATTGCCAGTTTTTAAATTTTAAAACGAAAAATAACGCACTCTTTAATAAAATTTTACGTTACTTTTTTAAAGGCAAATGTGAGAGTCACTCTACAGTCGATAATGCTTTATTTTATGAAGACCATGAAATGTAGATGATAGAAAATTTATTGCCGCGAGTAAAACATTTTTCCGAATAATTTTTCGATTAATTAAATAAATAATAATATTTTTTTGTTCATTTCTTCAATATCTCGTTAAATAGATATTACTCTGTTTTAAATGCAAAAAATAAAGGATTAATATGCAGTGTGTGATAATTCTTAAAAAATAAAGATTTACCGTAACAGAAAATTTAAAACCTAGATATTATTTCTATATTTTTAGCTGGTGTACAAAAATGATAAGTATATCTTCTTTTTCGAAATATTTTCAATTAAAAAGATTATTAATGAACTACAAATAGACATGAAATGCTCGAATCTTGACTCCCTTGGTGTTGGAGTACGATAGTTTACCCTATAGTATTGTTATATTTATCTACATTTTACAATCAAAAGCTCTAGAACTTAATTTGCAACTTTGTCGAGAAAAATAAAAACATAATTAGATGAGAAGAAAAGATTTCGCGATGTGTGTTTTCTATTTTTTCAGTTTCTCTTGAGTCTTTTCAGCTTTGTATGTACTTATAACGAAAGCTGATGGAAAAAATTAATTAAAGTTTCCCACACGTTTTACCTCAATCTTTAACCAATTAATTTTGATAAATAAACGATAATGATGAAAATATGATGAAAATATTTTTATTCCAGAAGTTTTAATATATTATTTTGCGACTATTAATTAAATTATAACTCAAATTAGATGTCATTTTTAAGTAGATTTAGCAAAGTAATCGCGAAGGCTTAATCGAGCTCAAAGTTTAGTTGCGAGTCCAGTGGCGTTGAAATAACACCAAGATTGGAGCGATTTTGTCCCCTATTCTCGTAGAATTAACTACTTGCTTTTTGCATGAAGGGTTCCAAGAGAATTAGCAGACCTATTGAGGTAAGTTCATCAATGTAAATCATATAATAAAGGAATCAATCATAGTAGCAATACATTTAGACGGATGTAAAATATTATATGAAATAACATATAACTGTAGCAACCCGAGGAATAACGCCAAAATTAATAAACTGTAATTGTATTATTAATAACGAATAAATAAACTATTTCCTTTTTCCACTTTTTTTTCCTCATTAAATACCTTTTAAATATTTTTTATTATTCATGTATAACTTATTTATTATTTATTTATAACAGAAAAATTTAACAAGTATTACTAAAATTAATGATCTTACTAAAACATTTCTTACTTACATACATGAAGTTTTAACCGTAAATACGCCATTATATATTTAATTGGCAGATATTTAAAGAGAAAATTATGTTAATAATTAGAGCATCTACTTTGCATATTGCAAGCCATACAATTTGCTGTAACAAATCCGTTTGGGGCCAATAAACGCTACCGACAATTGAAGAGCTCTTGGCAACGACCCGTACTTCAATTATCAAGGGTCCGAAATAGCCTCTTACGCCTAATTACACGCCCCCTTTTCTGGCAGGTCCGACGTAGCTGGAATTTCATATAAGGTGCGGAAAGGAGTATTTTCCTCGGCTTTCCTTCTCAGATACCGAGACGCGAAATATTCGCATTGCTGTAGAGGTAGCCGAAATTGCCGACGGCCTCTGTTTGAGGAAACCGACACCATATCGAGTATCTATATGTTAATATTCGAGTGGCGTATGTAATAACTGCATTTTATGGATCTGGCTACTCAATAATTTGAGCATAAAATTCTAAGATATTTTGCGAATTCAACGATGGGGTGCGCGTGGAGTGTAGAGATTCTTGGAGCGATATTGTGAGCATGGGTTATTTCACTTGAGCTCTTTATCTTGGCTAACATGATGAACAATTCCGACTATCCGGGGCCTTGCAAAGCTTTGCCGGACTCGTCCTTTTGTGAGTTCAGGGCATTGAGTAATTTTAGTTATTAATTACAAGCCTTTCAATGAGTCTGAATGTTGTTTAAACATTGTGAGAGTTTTTCAGAAATTTTTTTTATAAATTTATTATGTACTTATGGCATTTTAAATTAATAATTAAACATATAATTCTTGCAGAACAACATTCTGTTTATATGAATTTTATAAAAGTTTCTTGGGTTGATTGTATTAGAGAGTTCTGGAACAATAAAACTTTATAAAACTATAAGTTTCCGTTATTTTTTTTCTAAATTATTTTACAACATTTTTAATGTGTGGCTAGGTTCTGCACGATTGCGAATCTGCACGAAAGCACTCGTATATGCACGATTAAATTGTGTTGTATACATATCACGAGATCGTGAAAACTAGCGATCGTGATGCTCTGCAAATAATTATGCTGTACTTTCAAAATAGTAAACAAAACTGTTTTGTATATTATTACAAATTTATTCTGTAAATAAAAAAACTACATTTAAAAAATAAATAAATGTCGCATACATTAAGTTACAGAAATACTTATGATTTACATATTGTAAAATTGCTAATTATTAAATACAATGTGGCAATTGAGTAAATCAATGATTAAATTTAATACTAGTATATTTAGCAGAAAATAAAATAAAAAATAATAAACAACAGGTTAGAAAAAATATAGATTCTGTGGCTCTGTTCAAGACGGTAGATATATGTATATGTGTGTGTGTGTGTATATATATATATATAGTATATATATATATAGTTAATTAATGTTATTAATTAATTAATGTTAATGTTAATAAAATATTTTGATTTTATAAATTATTAATATTTTATACGAAAATCAAATTTTTACTCCTGATAGTTCAGTGAAGAATAATTATGCTTTAAACATAAAAAATGTAGTAACTTTGCAAGTTTAAAATTTGTTTTTCAAGGTAAAATCATAAAATTACCTTTAACCACCATCTATATGCGAAAACAAGAAAGTTAAAATAAAGTAAAAAATAAAAGTTACATCTGGTAGTATATATAATGTACTAACATAGCAAAACCGAATTTTGTATTCCTTTAGATATTTTAGTTATATCCTGTAAATTATTCGATTATGAAGCTTTGTAGTTTATTATCACTTTTTGTAAATTTACTGGTTATAATTTTATTTCAATTTGGTAAGGATTCTTTAATTTACAATAATTTTAGTATTTCTATTTGAATCGTAATAAGTGATCAAAATATACTATAGGATTTATTTAAAATATTATGCATGTATTTGAATAATGTTAAATTCGTAAGAAAAGTGTTAATTTAGTCTAATAATTAATTAACATATTTACCAAGGGTTGGTCGAAGGAATTATTGGTGGACATGATGCGAAATCATCATCGTCACGTTCTGCAGTTTATAAATATACTGTCTCACTTGAAAAAGATGGCAAACATAAAGGTGCCGGTTGCATTATCAGTGATAAATACGTATTAACTTCTGCTCATCTTATTATGTCCGACAAAGGCCTATTCTTAAACGGAAAGTGGAAGGTTCTTGCAGGGGTCCTTAAGCTCAATGGTATACATAAAGGGAAAAAACGTTTGGATGTCATACTTGCATATGTACCCGCAGAATTCAGAAAAGCTCATACTAACAAACCTAATCACCCGGAAACAGGAGATATTGCAGTATTAAAGGTATATAAATTGGCGTCACTACCTGTATTAATTTTATTTCAATTGATTTTTTACATTCAACGCGTTAATATCTACTTTAATAACCTCGAAAATAAGTTAATCTACTGCGATGCAGTAATTAAAAAAATCATTTTAAATATATACGTGATTATTTTTAAACTTAATTGCGAAGTAGAATACTAACACAATAAAATGTTAAAACAACAGAGTATATAAAAGAACAACAGAATATTATTAACGATAACTTTTTTATTTATTTACTTTTTATAGTATTGAAATAAACTTTTTTTGCATTCAATACTTTATAATATTGATTTTATGAAGCAAAATATAAATTAAGTTACAAAATACTTGAATAGTCAAATCAGTTTTATAATTGTACTATTTTCTAGAATATTCTTTTAAAGTGCGTTAAATGTATATTTGTTTTAAATTATTAGTATGAATACTGGTGTAGTTTTTATAGTTAATACTTTGCAATACATTCCTTTGATTCATTTTCGTTTTTTAACAAATACTTAAATATTTTGATAAATGTATTGCTAAAGGTATTGTTTTATAAAAAAGTAAGTTATTTTTTATTAACAACTTTTGGAAAACTTTCTATTGTATTTGTAAGTGATTGTGAAATAAAAAACTCGTAGTCGTAAGGTTATATTTATGGTGAATATATTTTGAGCTAACACCTGCTAAACTTTTGAAAGTTACGATAGTTAAATACTTTCAAAATTTAGATATATTTTCTATTTAGAGTCATTTTTTTATTTGAGAATACATATCGTCAAAAAATTTTTACTGATTCAGTACCACACTTGAATACAATAAAATTGTTTCCATTTTGAGATCAGAAAGATTTAGTTAAAATACATAAGTATACGTTAAGCAATTTAGGGGACTAATCAAAGTACTCGAGCGTTATATTAAATGCGAATCATTTTATAGGTTTCTCGGTCGTTCCATCTCAGTGACGATTCTCAATTGGTTAAATTAAAGTTACCTCCGAGTATAGATGGTCAGTATCCAATTTATTCTAAGAAAACAGCTATTTTTAGTGGATTTGGTGCAGATACTTTGGAAAAAAATAAAAAACACCAGATAGGCAAAAAATTGAAGTATTCAAAAGCAAAGGTTCTATCAAAATCTAGCTGTGAATCTACTTGGAAACCATCGTTTACTGATTCCCATCTATGTGCCAAAACAGAGCAAAGCGAGAACAAGGACCATTCAGGTTCTTGTTATGTGAGTAATTTTATTATTTACTACTATGATTAATATATATTGGTATGAAATTAATTAAATTTAGAATGATCTAAACAAAATAAAACAACTTTAATCAACTATATCACATTTGTTAGGCAATTATGTTTGTACATTTTGTATATTAATAAATATTTCAATTGTTAAACAGTTATACAATTGAAACTAATTAATAAATAACTTTCCTTTAAATATTACAGTAATATTTGTTATATATATAATGAAAACACAGACTTATAAAATGTAAAACTTTTATTGATACCAAAATTTTCATTTGCCTAAATAATTATTTTCTATAAGATGCACTAGTTAAAATTAGAAATATAAAATTTCAACGGTTTTAGATTTCTCATTACTAACAATATTATGTATTAACAGGGTGATGATGGTGGACCGCTAGTCTTACGTGGTAAAATAGTTATTGGAATATTGCAAGTTCATCTTGATGATTGTAATGAGAATAAGAAGTCAGCACTTTTCACCAGGGTTTCATCTTTCAAATCTTTTATTGAAAGTGCTATAAAAGATCAAAAAACTGAAGATATGCGAATTGCCAAGTGGAATCATGGAAAAGTAAAAGAATTAACTAAAAAGAAAAAAAATTAGATTTGTAAGACTTTAATGTATAAGGTATACTAGCTATAATTAGATGTACTAATTAAATTAAAAATTGAAAAAATTATCAACTGTTTCTTATTAGCAAAAAATTAATATTATTCAATAAATATATTCATAAAACTTGCAAAATAACAGAAAATATAAGTAGCTACAGCACTAGAGAATTTTCTATTTAACACATAACCGGAATGAGGGTGTTGATAACCATATCAACCGAGAATTGCTTGGGCGCTATGTTGCATTGCTTGACCTATAACAAATGTCTTTAATAGAATTAATTTTTATGACCATAACTAAAACAAAAGAAAATATAATGTCATTGCTACCCTATTTAAAGGTACTCCTTACAATAACTAGACCAATATAAAAATATTATGAAACAATAGTTTAATTTAGCAGAATATAACTATAATAGTACGATATATAAATACCGGAAATTTATTACTTTGGATAGTTTCAAATTTTGTCACTCAAATGTATTTTATATCTACTATTTTCTTTATTAATGAGAAGTTACCGCATAAGCTGTATATTTTGACAAAAATCAGAATAATTTGTCGTTTCAAGATGCATTGGATTCCATTAAAATTCTATTAAAAAGATCATTTTTTACTTTATAAATTACTTTTCTGTTACAACGTTTATCAGTTGCCTAAATTCAAAGCAGTCAGCAATTCAAATTAAGTTTTAGACAATAATAAAAAAAAGCCGTATAATGAAAAAATTCGCAAACTTTCTTATTCGTTGCACGCTGAATAATAATATTTAAGACTGTTCAAATTATCCTGAAATTTATTAACATTATATTTCGGTTTCTACATGACTACGATAGATGACCTAGCGATCTCTTGTGACGCCTGACCTCCTCAATATAATCATGTCTGTCGCAGCAAAGTTAAAGGAGGTCGCGCACACCGATGTCTCGCCCTCACCCTTTATAGATTTTCCGTGGCGTCAGAGGCGCTACACGGCTATATTCAATCGCCGCGGCTGCGGCTTACTAGCACGGCAAACTTTCCGCTAATCGCATTACACTTGGAGATACGTCCCTTAGGTCCACGTTGCGACAGCGGTCACTTTATGCATCCGCCTTGACTCTTAGTACGTATGTGTATACGCGCGCTTGTGTGGTTATCAAGCATGAGCGGAATAATCCAGTTTTATAAATGATGTGTCTGTAAGGCGGTAAGTTAGTTTTGGTAGCTCATCTCTACTATGTTATTGAAATGGTATAGTTAAGAAAGACTTCCGTAATAATGTTACAAACACAAAGGTCCAAATATAGATTATTATACTATTTAGTATTTAAAAATTAATGTAAGTAAATAATAGTAATTGTAATTTATAAATTTAATTACTACTAAATTATCTTATAAGGGAGGTTGTAGGGTGAGTGATTTAACTCATTTTTTATAAATTATAATTAATCATGTTCTTAATTATAGGTTAGATACATTAATTAATTAAGGACAGTTGAAATATTCACAATTAGTATAAAATAAAGTTTTTATTGGAGAAAGAACTGTATACTGAGTTACGGATATTGAATCATGGATAGTGATAAATTAAAAAATGTAAGACTGCTTACACATTTTCAGCTTTGTTGGAGTTATTAAATTTTAAAGTAACGACTTTTTTATTTGAAGATGTATAAATGCACTCGTTTCTTCGGCAACGTAAATAATATTTCAGATGATGGGATGCTTTAAAAAAATATTGCTTTTCTTCATGTTTCTGTGGATATGAGTGCATTTTCATAAAATAAAGAGTTTATTCTGTTTGTATATAACCTAGAGTCTATATAAATCTATAACATTAAATAATTATTCAAACAAAAAAGTAAATGGAACGATGTCTTATACATTAAAATGAAATAATCTATTTAGATAGGAAAAGATTATGAAATGGTGCAAAAAACATAATATCAGCAATAGGACAGTTTTTTGCGAGATATAACTAATACGAGTTATATGCAAAGTTTAATGAATGATCTTTAATTCATAAAGTTTATTGACTATAAATAACTACAAATGTTAACTTATAAACATGTATGTATTTATTTACAGTACAATTTTGAAGGTATACGTTGACAATTTGTCTAAATTATTAAAACGATTATGTATTATTCTAAATTGTCGATATTAATTAATATAATGTCAAACATTGCAATAACTGTATGACTCAATAATTTAATTTTAAATATGTATTTTAATCAAATTTTTATGACATTTTAAACACAAAATCTATTATCTTTAAATTTATTTGAATTTAATATCGCTGCGACAGTTCGTATCCGCTTACAGTTGAATTTTAATTCCGCCTCTTTTCCTTTTAACCGTAAAAGAAAGCAATCTCGCTTTAAAAAGAGACTCATTTATGACCTACATTTAAATTTACGTTTGAATATATACATTCAAATCCTCAGTGTACGCCAAGCTCAACCGCGTTTAGTTTTCAAAGACACCATTTCTCCTATAGCAAACAAACCAGTGTGACAATATTCCTGACCTATATTTCACACGCTAAGCTCGATAGAAACCCGAAGCTTAAAACATTTACGTAGCTCAAAAGTAGTCGGATGAGGTAAAAATAACCGGTAAGAAAGTGTATAAAAGACTTTTCACTCATTTGTATGAACAACCCAAGGTGCATAATCAGGCATGTAGATTTTTAGCGTACTAAAAACACGTAAGTGAGGGAGAAGCAACTCAATTACAGAATGCGCTTACGTACGACAAGTTAGTGCAATTTTCTTGCGTTTATACAGTGGATCGCGACGTTCTGCTAGAATTCCCAGGGAGTAATAATAGCACTAAATAGAGAGTTCAGGCAAGGGAATTTCTTACTCTCAGTGCAATGCCGCAGTCGTCTTTGTTACATCAAAGGGAAGATACTTTTGTAAATATTTTCAGTGCAATGACAGCAAAGTTTTGAGTCTGAGTGTTGAAAAAGTTACGTACCTTCGGATGCCAAATGTGGAAGATGCCTGGGTCGGTGGCGCGGATGACCTTGATGTTGCTTTTGACGTACTTGCGGTAGAGGGTCACATCCTCACCGCCCCAACCGACTATGTTTTCATTGAATCCTCGTACCCTCAAGAAGTCCGATCTTCAAACAAAATATCGATGTTTTTGGGTTTATTTAAATATTTTATGTTATAGTATAACTAAATTCGTAACAATAACTATAACTGTAACAATACTAATTATATATTTCTTTTGTTTTCTAAAAAAATATCTGTATTTGATTACAATATTATAAAGTGAAATTATTTTAATATTTTAAAAGAAAGAAATTTGACTAAAGTAGAGTTAATACTGTGTGCATACCGATACTGGCAAGTCATCCCGTAACCAAAATCTCGCCAGAAGCCCGTATCTCTTGAGATCACAAGCTGATCCGTTTCAGGAGGCACGTCCCTGCCTTGGAGAGTGTATACAACGTGCGGATTATAAAGACTAAAGACAATGGGGTAATAAACTTTTCGGCCTGGGGCTGTATTCCATCGACACCTAAAACTCGAAACAAATATATATATATATGTATGCAGATATTTGTCACTGAGAGATTGTCTGTATAAGTTTCAATTTATACATCTTTGAATTCTTTGATAAAATTAATGTTGTATAGGTCTAGTTGGAAACATTTATTTCCATTACTTGGGATTTAAAGTTTACTTAATTAAGAAGAAGCATAAATAAGCATTTTGATTGTGCAAAATGAAACTATATATTATATACTATACGTATTAAAAAGCATTCCTATTTAGATTACTGAATGAAAATACTAAGTTAGTAAATAAATCATTGTCATCGGAAGAGTTTCACAGTCCTCTCGAATAAGAAGTGGAATGTTCTCACACCTATCGAGGAACCTCGCGCTGAAGACGACATCGACGTCGCACATGAAGAGTAGGACGTCTTTTTCGCCGCCCCAGGCCCTCTCGGCGCCAACCCGAAGACCCTTGCCTCTTGAGAAAGTCTCGTTGAGAGCGAGGAGCCTGAGATTCTGGTTGGTGCCGCCGCTCCCCCTCGACATCACCACTCGCGACATAATAGCGCGGGCCTCGCTGAGGCCTTCTGTTCCGAAGTAGACTACCGTCAGGTGGACCCTGCGATCGTTCTTCAGGCCGATCTTGACGAATTTGTCCATGAAGCTCTGGAAGGTACTCGTCCGGCCTGACAGGGGTAGGATTATGTGGATGAGCTCCTTCTCGAGGCTGCGCTGCTGGCGCTCCATCCCGACGAACTGAATCGGTGCGAAGGGCCTCATCATCGTGATCTTCGTGTAGCTGCTCTGCTGAAACGCATGAAAATCAAGTGACTATCTTAACTCCGCTGTTGCAATCAATTGCAAGAAAGCTTTGAATTAGAATCTCGATCGATAATACAGTTTCACCTTATTTTACTTAATGGAAATTTCTTTTACTTTGTTCAGTGTAGTTAAAACGAATGGATTGAAAGTTTAGCGAAATTACGTTTAACTTTTACAAACTTGTACACGTATTTCAGTTTTACGCAAAGTTCGGTAACAAATCCTGGACAAATTTTCTTCGGATATGTTAGTTTTGTTTGAAAACTATGTATTTCGTGTAGATCATTAATACAAAAGGATGAAAGAAGAAAGTGAACAACTAACCTGGGGAGTTGCACTGGCAGCACTGCCCTGGCCGACGCTGCTCTGAGCCGAACTTTTGTTCAGGTTCTTCGTCCTGAAGAACATCTCGTACTGCGTACCGGTGGTCGGCTCGATCCTGTAGAGGCCCTCGAGGAAGTCGTCCTCGCTGTACCTGGCGACCTGCTGCTGCTGCTGCAAGCCGAGCAGCGTGACGTTCCGGTTGAGAATGTCGACGGCCTTGAGGAGGGCCTCGTTGAGGTCCTTGCGCTTGAAGCCAATGGGCTTCTCGACGACGCGCTTGCCCAGGCCCAGCTCGACCGGGTAGAGCCGCGACACCGTGAAGTGGCTGAAGGCGATCATCTCGTACTCGTTGTTGAGCGACAGGCCCTGGCTGATCTCCGCCTGGTCGACCTGCCGGCGCGCCGCCAGGCAGTCGCCGATCTCGCTGCCGTTGAGCGGCGTCGAGGTGTCCAGCCCGTGGCCCGGAGGACCGCCTGCCAACGAGAACCAGCCCATCGTCTTTAACTATAAAGCCCCCGGTGGTTCGAGATTCCTCCGGTCGAGGGGCCGCGCCCGGGAGGTACATCCGGCGGATCCTCGAGGAATAGGAAAGGGGGGGGGGGTGGCGGGAATGGCCTCCCCCACGGCGCTGGCCGAAAAAAAGAGGCGGCGCCGGGCGATCGGAACTTCTTTACGAGGGGGTGGCTGTAAAATCGATGCTCTTTACGAGGTCGGCCTCGCGCGGACTTGGCATGAAAGAGCCGGCGCAACTGCAGTTACCGCTACAATCGCCGCAGTGGCCCCGAAGAAAAGGCCGAGCGGCCGCGGCGTCATAATAAAAAAAAAAAAAAAGGCCGGCGGCCGCCCGGCACCTACACCCACCCCCGCCCCGCCACCCTCGGGCCTTTACGGCTTCGCGCGACCGCATCGCCCGTCTGTTTTAGATTTTGCATCGCGCGCGCCTTTTATCCGCTTTCTTGGCCGGCGCGCGCGCCGAGCCCCATCCACACTAAAGCGCGGGGTCCTGAGGCGCTCGCGCGCCCGGAGGAATCTTCGGGCGATAAAAACTTCCAGTTACGAAGGGCACTCCGACAAGTAACGTCCCGACATAAATCCGCCCCCGTCTCCCCGTCCGCCCCCCCCCCTCCCCCCCTCGCCGAGCCTCTCGACACCAGCGGCCCGCTCTCTTTTTCCCGGAGGTCGGTGGTTGGCCGCTTTCGCCCGCTGCCTCTGTATACGGCCCTGCACACACACACACACACACACACATATGGTCCCTCTTCGATCTTTTAATGGCCCGGGCGAGCTGCAGTCATTTATCCGCGCGAGCTCCTTCGTTTTTCCGAGGCCTTCAGCCCCCGCCACCCGCATCTAAATTAAATCTTCGCATGGTCCCGCAGGCCGGCGCGGGTCCGGCTCCTCCGGCCGATCGATCCCCGGCCCGGCGCATTGCGGAGGAGCGATTGTCTCGCTCCCTCGGCCGCGCCCCCGAGCCCCAGGGGCAGGTTGTACCGCGGGCCGCCGCCCGATACATTTGCCGATAATGCCCGCGAGTCCTTTTTTTTTTTTTTGAAGGCCCCTCGGAGAAGGAGGCGGGGGATTGAAAGGAGAAGGGAGCTGGCCGCCGCGCGAGCCGCTGTTTAGCCAGCCCGCGAACGATCCATTCCCCCCGGGCGTATAACAAGTCCTCCAATTGTCGCGAGCAATAAAAATCACTTGGCGCGCGGGCCGGCTAAGCCAGTGCCAAGTAAATCACCGCCGCGGGCAAACAATGAGCCCGGGGGGAGCTCGAGCAAAGTTGCGACGCGGCAACTTTTATTGCGCCAGTCGAAGACTTTTAATCCGCTATATCCCGCCGGCCTTAATCTCAGTGCGGCCCCCCCGCACTGACGCGACGGCCCGGACTCTTTCGCGCGGCGTCGCGCGCGCGCGCGCGCCCCTGAAACTTTGCGACTCCTCGTAAATGTTTGTTATCGCGCGGCTAAGCGACTTAAGGGAGATTTCGGAGCTCTCGCCCCGCCGCCGCTGTCGCGCGTCAAATGGCCGGCCGGAAAAGTGCGCGTATCGTCGGGATAAAATCCCCGGGACACGCCCAACTTCCATAGCGTTACGGCCGCCGGAGAATGGACAAGTGCTTCGGGTTCTTGTCGGCGGCCCTCCGAGGGTTATCATCCGCCCGAGATTATTTAACAAAGTGGGGTTTATGGAAACGGGACTTTTTTTTTAAGATGCCCCGCCCTCGGGGCGAATAAAACTCCCATCGATTTTATAACAGTACACCGTGCATGAAATAGCTACATTGAATTATATGTATTTTTAATCGCTATTTAAGGGCTGCTTCTTTCTGCTCCTTTTATATCTACTCAAACCTTATTATACGATTACTCCAAGTGCATCGCAAAATTAATGCTTAACGTGCTGAGAGTAGAACCCATAAAGCAAATAAAACTCAATTAATATAGTAATTATATCGCTTCAGATTGCCAGTTTATTTTTATACATCCTGTAGAACTCGAGTCTTATATTTTCTTTGAAAAACATTATTTTAGTATTTCAAAAGCGGAAAAAGATGTTTGAGCATCCCAGCACTTCTCGATATTAACGAATTTGAAATCATTTTGTGATTAAAATTTATCGGGCATGAATTTATTATTCACATTTTTGATGCATATTTTTATAGCGTATTGAAAAATCAGGTATTTGATAAGCTTACAAAAAATAAGGATTTTATATTATTTAATAATTTGGAACTAAAATTTTAATTTAATTTAAGAAGAAATATTCTGTGAGTATCGTTAATTAAATGTTTAAAACCTGGATAATAAAAGATTCAAATAAAAGTTAAAATGTAACTACTAAAACATTATCAATAAAATGTTTCTATTAAAATTGGACATAAAGACGAACAGTTTTAATGACGTTGAGTACTATTCCCTTCTCTCTTATGTAACTCCAGTTAATTAACTCAACTTTCAAATGAAGCAGGACTTCTTTGAATTTAATAATCAGTTAAAAGATTCATCTAGCGAGGCAACGTGTGCTTGAAAAGTACCAATTAAGCGAAATAATAAATTAGCTAGTAGCATGAATGTTGAAGACTCGTTACCACGTTTATAAAAACTTCAAAGCAGGAAAGTTAATTTTTTTTTCAATTGCTCAACTGCAGAGAAGTAAACGAAATCGTATACGCCTAAACAGTTTCACGCACAAGCACGCCATTCGCTTTACATACACACCGGCCCGTATACTTAGCGAGAAAGCCGCGCGTGGCACTTTAAAATTTAACGGCGAGACATTCACTCGTACGAGAAATTAAGGGCAGTAAGGAACGCCGGGAAACGAGGAAATTTCTTTCCCCCCGAAGGAGTCTTTCCAGTCTTTACTGCCCCGCAGTCTCTTTTTTCTCTCTCTCCCTCTGTCTCCTTTTCTTTGAATTCGCGTGCCTTTATACATATACAGAGACAAGCGAAAGAATGCTAGGCAGTCGTAACAATAAAGTCCATTCGAGACGATCAATATTTAAAGAACCTCGCGAATGACTTCCTTGCGCACTCTTTTCCCTCTCAACTAGGGCCCTTCTCCTTCCAGTTCCACTCATCCCCCTCTCGCCGATAAACGAGATTAATGAACGGACCCCCGCGGAACGCGCGATACAATTTATCCCGTTTCACTGGCGCTTAATTGGCGCCCGCCGACCGGCAAGATAAATGGCCGGCAATTGGTTTTCTGGCTGGGAGGCTTTTATTTGATAGATGGCACTAATAATAATTCGTGCAAATTGAGCGAACTGGCCCACGGGCAGATCCCGCGAAAGCTCCGCCGGCGCCGCCGCACTGGTCAAATGCCCAGTAGGTAAAACAGCTTAGGGGCTTTAATGGGCACTTTGAGGAGACGGCCACTGCCCAGTCGATCCAATTGATTGCCCTCGGTGGGCAAGCCGACCACGCTGATGCGCCCCAGGCGACGTTTCGACGCGGGGGAAAAAAATTTAATTTTCCACCGGCCTTTTATTGCGTGGAGATCGATGTTAATAAAAGGTTTCTTCGTAACGCCCAGTTTACTCGGCGAGTAGAATGTGTACCCTTTTTTACGCAGCCGTAAGTCACCGCTCTTTAAATAGGCTGAATTTATTGTGCAGTATATAGTTACAGCGGCCGGGTAACCTCGTAAAATAGATCTCGTAAAATTGAAACCCTACATGAGACGCGGCCGTGACGTTTTCTTCGCCGTTTTGAAAATTGTTTGTCCAGCCGGCGCGCCTCCGGGACAGCGTGTCGCACCTCTTACCCCGCAATCTCATCCCCTGGATCTTTACCGCGGAAAATCAAAGTTTCCCCGTCAAGAGCATTACCAAATTTTACGAGACCTCCCTCCCCCCCTCCACCATCGGTCCATTCTCGTTGTGCAAAGTGGGCTCTTTTGCTTCTTTCTTCGAAACCCACCCGAATTCCCGGGCTGGAAGCACGCGATCCAGGCCCGGCAGCGAGGAAAAGGCTCCGAGCCAAGGCCGTTCGGCCAAGTAGTAACTGCCGCGATCATGCCAGCCCCGCGCGCGCGCGCAAGCGGGTCGGAGAAACGATAACAATAACTGGCCGACTAATCGGCGGCACATCGTGAATATTCATGGGTCGGTGGGCGATCGCCTCGCAATAAGCGCCGCGAGCCCCGCGAGCCGCGTGCACGTCTTGCCGATGCTTCGGGACTCGGGGACACGGGAGAGGCTATCGATGGCCGGGACGTGGGGCTACGCGCCCCCGGCCAGTATCGACTTTGCTTATTTATAGCTTTCCTCTCTTATCGAAAAGCATCCCTTTTAAATATTTAAATCGGCTTTTTTAAATTGAAGCTAATGTACAGTGTGGGACCACTAATGAGTTCATATTGGCAATTTCTCAGAATAATTTAGAGGACGTTTCTACGCGCAAGGCATTGATTTAAGTGATTATTCTTACGTTTGCAGGTTTCAGTTATTAGTATTAATTGAAATTTCTGTTTAATTAAAGTCGTAGCCAAGAGAAGTGTTTAATTATTTATATATCAGGCTGCAGGTAAACGACTAGCTTTGTTGTTTTTAAGAGATCGAGTAGTCTATTGCAGATATGTCGCTTTAACAATGGCGATTAAAGATTTACTTCGAGCTTATTATAACAAACTTATGGATTGTTTTCTATTCATCTGCTTTGTTTTATGCCAAATGCTAATTGCACGTATAAATCTCTCTCAAAATACCTACATATTTTATTAAAAACAATAATTTGAAAACTTTTTTATGTTTTGTTCAACTGCCATGTTGCAAAATATTTAAACGCTCTTTATTATCAATATAACTAAAGCGATCACCGTCTTCCCAATAGTAAATTTCAATTATTTAATCAAACTTTACGACCTCTTGGCCCATTTCGGCATATCTAGCTCATCCCCGCTAAGGCCTGCAACCATTTCACCGAGGGGGAAAACCAGGCCGGGAGGGCGCGCCGGGGAAAAATCTAACATCGCGGCCGCTTTTCCCACAGTGCAGGCGCATCCTTGCGCACAATGGGCCACAAAAGCCCCCACCCAATAAAAGCGTCGTCGCTTAGCCGCGATAAAAAGCGCATAGGCGGGCCGAGCCACCAGGGGGGGGGGGCGGCGGGCGGCCGGCAGGAGGAATTGAAAATCGAGCCGGACAAAGCCGCGCGATGGCTATCGGCCCGCGCGGGATGATAATTGCTCCTCGTTAGCGCGCGCGCGCCCGAAACCGGACGCTGCGCGAATTTCCGCCGCGGCGAAGGGGCTCGCGCTTTTGCCCGGCGGGAAGGGGGAGGAGAGCCGCGACAATGGGGGCCCGGCAGAGGAACACCGACGCGCGTTCTTCTGTCTCTCCCTGTCAATGGCCGGCGCGCGTGTTTGTCTAATTAGCGGGGGGCTAATGGCCGCGGAGCCCGCGGCCGCTTTCTTCCGCGTGCCCGTGATATTATGCGGATTTTCAATGGGACATGGTTTCGGAATCCGGTGATTGTTTGCCGCGGCCGGGAACCGCCAACAACTACCGCACCGCTAGAATAATCGCCCGCCGCAGAATTTACCGCTATTTTTCTAGCTTTAACCGACTGCGCCACGCGTGTACCGCTCTGTTGACCTTTTTTTTCTTTTTTAAGAAACTCAAAGAACGCTGAGTGTGTACAAGCGTTTCTTTCGCGTTAAGAGATTTTTAATTGGACCTTGTATTTATCAGCGGACTTTTGCGTTAAAACGCAAAGGTTATGAATATTTGAAAACGTACACAGTGATACATCATCATTTGGGAAAAAACAACATTATATCCGGATGATGCCGGTGGGCAATCGCACGGGGGCACGCGCGTTTATCAGCGTTATCAATATGCAGGGCGTGTCGGGAGCAGCTCTGCATTTGGAAAACCCTCGCTCGACCGCGTTAAAAATAATTCTGTCACCGGAACGAGTGCGCGGCGCGGCTTGCCGCCCCGTTTCAGGCTGACTCATTAATGTCGGGCGCTAATTATCCGAGGGCCGCGGCTCATCGGCAACATCAATAACCGGGCCCTAAATCACTGTACTATTTTGGGCGGTATTCCCCCGCTTGGCGCATTGTTCCCGAGGAAGGCGCGGGCCTGAATTATTGGTGCATCGGCGACGTAAGCTCCTTAGGGCGGTGCGCCATTGTGCCCGGCGATTCATAATGCCGGAGGCTCGCGCCCTCCCCCACCTCCCCCTCCCTGCCCAGCCATCCCTCGCTCGCTTGTGCGGAAGATATCAATTTTCCTTTATCGGCCGCGGCTAAGCGATGTCTCGCAGCCGGAGGCGGCCCCTTTAGCCCGAAAAATTACCGGGATGGATGTCGGCCGGAGATGGCCTTAACGAGGAGAGTGCGTTAGTTAGCCTGCGATTAATTTGCCACTTTTTTTTTTTTTTTTTTTTTGTTTTATACCTCGGTGAGGCTCCAACGGATGAAAGGTTACACCTGCCAATCTGGCGCCAATGGAAACGTTCTTTATTCAGCGCGAGCTTTCTAAAATCACTTAGCGATGTTTAACATCGCGGGTCTTTGGCCGCCATCTGAATTGGCCCGCAGCCGGTTATTCAGTATGCAGCTACGGATCGCAAAATTCTATGCGGCACTTAAGCGTACTAATTGAATTAAAGCCCCTTTCCAAAAATAAATGTTTGACCGGGAAACGCAGAAACTCCCGTGACAGGGGCGTATGCGGGGGAGCCGTCCCTGGTAATTGCGTCATGAGCTCTATTCAGTATTCATGCTACGCATCAACATTTTATTTACTAGTGTGCAAACTCAATTGCAGAATGCATTAGAGCCGCGATGAATATGCAAGCCTGAATTTTCATTTAGATTAACTTTCCTTCTTAAAGGGCGAGGCTCGGCCTCTTTGATCTCCCCGTTAATTGGACAAATAACAGGGCCTCGCTCCCTGTCCTCCCCTGACCAACATAGCCAAGGAAACGATAAAAAGGGCGCTCCGCGTCTCCCGCGGAAGCTACCCTTCGCACGCGTACAATTTATAATCCTCCGGGCGCGAGCGAGCGATCCATCGGCGGCTCGTCCATCCGCGGCGGAGAAAAAAAAAATGGGCTCAATGAAGGGGAGGGAGTTGAGTGGACCGGGAGACGAGTTCGACGCGGGGGATCCTTGCGCCCGGGAGCAAACGACGTTAAGGAAGATCGAAGAGGCTAAAAAGTCGCCGGGGCGAAACAGGTCCCGGAAGGGCCGAGGGCCGAAGGGCAGACCCATTATTCCCCCGGAGCTGGGGAGAAAGGGCGGATGTGCCGGGGCGGGCGCCGGCTCTTCTTTCCCCGTGGAATTAGCTTCCTTTTCTTTTTCGGCGGGCCGCGCTGGATCGGCTTCCGCAGACGGGGATCTATGAAAGGCCCTCTCCGGACGGCGTTATAATTGCCGGGCCAGTGGCTCGTGCCGGATTTTTATTGTAAGGCGCTTTCCGTCCGCGAGAGGTCGCAAGGGAAAAATTGTACGGCCTCGGGGCTTCGATATCGCATTGGGCGGGTGTACGGCCGGGGCGCGAGTCGTTTTTTATGGGGCGCTAGTGATACTAACCCGTCAGCTGCAGGATCTGGAGCTTGAGCGTGCGGATTTCGGCGGTGAGCCTCTCGACCTCGAGCCTCGTCTCCTCCTCGCGCTGGTTCGCCTCGACCAGGCTGCTGCTCGCCGCAGTCGTCGTGCCTGTAAGCATAAGTGCCCCAAAGCCCCATTGATTATCCTTCTTTATGTACCTCTGGGCGTAATGAAATAGTCGCTCTCGTGGCTTCTTACCCACTTGGCTAAGGCAAGTCTTGAACTGATAGTCTACTATCTCACCAGATTAGGAATTAGTAACATTCGGATTCGTTCTATTACATGCACCGTTTTATTTTCTCAACATTAATAACTGAATAAAATTCTTGTTTATTGCATTATTGCTTTGGAACTTATCGGGTATCCGTCCCCCTCTCCCCGGATTGTTACAAAAGTTGTAACTAAAGACCGCAACACTGGCATCGGCTTGTATTTCCATACTTTAGATTTCTTGGCGCTCCGCCTTGAAATTCCAATGCGAATCCGAGATAATAACAAAGTTTTTGTGCAGTCGGACAAACTTCGGCCGCCCGGCGGTTATTAAATTAGAAAGGGCGGGCCGCGCAGTCACGCGCGGGCCAGCCAGCCGCAGCGGGCGAAAATCTTCAAGTGTACCGCGGCCGGCTCCCCCGTCCCCGCAAATCTCGGATAACCATTCGGCATCCAAACAATTGTAAACAATCCGCGGCCGCCGCGCCCGGAAATCCTCGCAATCAGTGGGCCGGCACAAGCCGAAACGCCGGGGCTCGAGTGTCGCCGCGCCCGGCCGACATCCGGCTTTACGAGCTGGAAAACGCGCGACCCAATTTCCTCCGCTTGCCCCCCTTCCGTCCGCGGCCGTAAAGCCGAGACGCCGCGGCGGCGGTCCGCGGACTTGACTTACGGCCGCGCCGCGGCTCTACTTTTCCCCCCGCGTCTATGCACTTCCGGCTTTGGATAAATCATGCCTCCCCGTCGAACGCGCCCCGGTTTTTATTTATGGGCGCCGGATCGGTATTTACGGGCGCGGGCTTTTTTCCGCCGATGCTCAGCTGGAGCGCACGCGCGCGAATCAACCAGCGCCGCGGATAGTTTTCAGATGTGTTTTATGGAGATGCATGGGGCACTACTCGCTCGGGGCCGTGCTGGCTTATCCGCCCCTCGGTTTTGAGGCTGCGGCCAAGGGGCATAGTTACAGGGCTGGAAGTCTTAAACTTTTTCTGCAAACTGATGCTTCTCGCTTGCGCGCGGGAAAGTTTTCTTTAAACGCGCAAGTTGAGAATACTAGACAGTAATAAGTAACTGACTATTACAACGTATCTTCTTCAGACTACTTTTCTACCATGTACATAATCAACTTTTTTTTAAAAGACGCTTTACAAAAAGTTACCGCTTGTATTTAAGATAAGAAAAAGAAAGAAAAGTAACGTGCCCACATTTTGTATCTTGCGAATTCCATGGTACTATCTAGTCTTATTCACGTTCTAAAATTTTTGTTTAAAACGGAGTACGCGACTCTTGTTTTATACGCATTCTGTAATGTACCCTCGTTATATTTTGCAATGTGCAGACATTAAATTGCCATTGTATCCCGCCTGAAGCTCTGCATCTTCCTTTGTGCGCCGTTCCTAGGATCAAATGTAACTTTGATTACATTTCCAATTCCTTGACGCACGGTCCCAGAAGAGGAATTATTCAGTCGGCCTTAATTTGAATTTTCCATTTTTCACCGACCGCGAAAAAATTAATTAGTTCTATAACGCCAAGGGTAAAAGTTCCGAGCGAGCGTCCGCGCAATCGTTTCTATAATTATTTTTCAAAACTTTAATTCCCGCATCCGGGGGTAAAAAATCTACAAAAGTCAAATCATTATTCCGAGTGCAAAGTAAACTTTAATAGAAAAAAAGTTAATCCCCGGCCGAACTTGAGGGGAAAGTTGAATAACAGTCCGATAAAGATTCCTGGGCGGCTATCGGGGCAGGAGGGGCCGAGCAAGGGGCGGCCAACTAAAAAGCCCCCCCCCGCCTCGCTATCGGTGAAGTTGGATCGAATTTTTCCGACTCGCCCACAGGTAGGTTAAAATTCATCCGGGGCCGCAATTTCCCGGGCGGCGCTCCTCCGCGCGGCTCGATCTATCAAGCCCCAATTCGCCTAACCGATAGCCGTGAATCATGTGGGCCGCGCCTGCACCCGGAAGAATTCAATGTTTAATCGCGGCGGCGTCGGTGGCCGCCGCGAGCTTTACGACCTTGTAAAGAATCGACCCGTTAAGCACAATAAATTGCGCGGGCCTCCCGAGTGCAAGTGAAATAAATGTCTCTCCGGTAGCTTAACGCCCGGCGTAAAAGCCCAGCAGCGACCCACGGGTATAGGCTCGAGGAGTTGTCGCCTTTTTCCCCGCCGGCGAGTGTACACACACACACACACACACACATGTATATATATGTACGTATGGGCCGTCGAACGCCGCTGCTCGGGGCGTTTCCTCGTTTAATGAGACGCTGCGGCTGAAAGTTGCCAGACGATTCGGGGGAGGGTCAGCTCGAGTTACGCGGCCCCACCGACACTCTGTATCGGCCCTTCCGCGCGGTTTATTCTTCCACTGTTCTAAAGGGCGAGTTCGACCGCTCGCTCGGTCGGCGCTCGTTATAAATTAGATATCGCGTTGCTGCTCCTCGCGGGGGAATTGGATTTGGATGCACCGCTTAGACAAGCTCGCGCCGCGTCTTACATTGCTTTCTCGATGGTTTTTATGGCATCCTCTCTTCTGAGGAAGCCTAGTTGTTTATTTACAAGAATTGCGCACGAGGAATAAAGTTTCTTTGTCCGGGTAGTAGATTGTTGAAATTCATTTTGTAGTCCGACGGCGTCCGTGTCGCTGCTTAAAAGCATTTTTTTGTCGCGGGCCAGCCTAGGAACTGGCGCCTCCTCATTAAAAGCGGCTAAACTAATAACGCTAGCCGGGTAAAAGCGTATTCTCAAAATTACCGCTGCTTTAACACGTCTATCCACACAGCTCGCATAAGCGCATTTCGCGCAGAGGCCGTCGCTGGGATACGGCTCGCGTTATAGGCCACGGCGGAACCAGGGCGCCACGGCCAAGTGAAAGCTACCGCTCGCGGGAATATACTTCAGGAGTGAAATGTTTGCGCGGAGCCGTCCTCCGAGTGCGATTCTTTGTAAGATCTGCTTTTTTTTTATTTCTACACACTATGAGGTTAAAACAATTGCTGGCTCTCAGAAGTACGAATTACCTCTGGAGTGGACTGTTTCTTTCTCGAAATCTCAAAAGCATGATTGTTGTGAAAAACGAAGAAATAGTTCAACTGCAGTACTAATCGATAAGACTGAGCAGTTGGGACTTTTACCCTAATTTTCCTTCAGAATTTCTTCTTGAAAATCACAAATCATTCAAGGGATCAATGTTTTGTATTTGTTAACAATAACTACTATGTTCTACGACATCCCCAGCGAATAAATGCCTTTTATTTAACGAATACGAGTTTTATTTAGTCAAAAGAGTTAAAAACAACGAGTGTTCAAGCGATAGCGATCAAAGCACAGACGGCAAACTGAAGCAGGCGCTCGAGGATTTCCTCTTTGCGGAAGTACAAAGGATTCGTTTCCGAAACGAAGGACGAAAGAGACACGTCGCCCTGCAGTTCCTCGATCCCGGGATATACTACGTGAACTAGAAAAACGGGAAGGAAACCTACTAGCTTTTATTGACATTATGTTCTTGTCTAAGGCTCCCATTTCTCGAGAAACTCGCGTGCGCTTGCGAGCATATGGTGAAACAGACTCAACAAGACGGGCGATTCGCCAAGTTTCAAAGTCCGAATGGCCTCGTGTATCGTTTTCAATGGGCCATGCCGTTTCACAGCTCGCGGATTCGCTCCGCTTTGACGTCATGGCTATTGGCAGAGCTTGGTAACAGTGACGGTGCCCCGGCTTTTACTTTCGATAATGGTCTTATAGGATTAGAGAATGGAAGGATCGATCCGGCTCGGTGCCTGTCTTCATCAATAACCCAAAATGCACGAGATCGTCGGTAAATGCATTTACTCGAAACAATATTACAGTAAAAATACTCAAAGTGAAATTACCGACAAAGAGTCCCGCAGTGCTTTATAAGCCAATGAGCGTCTGACTGAAAACGGACCCGCACTACTAGCTCGCGCCGCTTTATAATCCAGCCGGCCGAAATCCCCTAACCATCCAATCGGTCCTAATCCCATCTTTTCTCGATGACTACCCTAAGACCTTGGGCGCATCCCAGCTCGAATATCCGGATGCCCTGGCTAATAATTTGGCAGCTCATCCGTCCTAGCGATGCTCACTCCCGATCGGACTATTCCCTCGGTCATGATTTGCGCGATGCATTTCTCATGCTCATTGGCATAATGCGAACCAAGTCCCGGCAGTTGTTTGATCGAGCCGCAGTGAATCCCAGTCGCGAATAGGTCGGCATCTCGCAAGCGAAATGACCCGAGGTTTGCTCGGCCTCTCGCCGTGTATGCTGGGTGAGATACGTCAGCTCTCTAAATGAATGTTTCTCTCCTTCTACCACGCATCTCCTGTGTTTACAGACCACCTTTGACCCAGAAAACTCGAAAAGAACTTTTTTTTTCATTTATTATTTAAAGAAGCATTCCAATAGAGATATCAGCAACTAATATATATTTACAAAATTTACATTACACATATGAACATAATTAAAATAAAATATATACTAAATTCTTACACATCATTTCTGAAATACAGTTTATCGATGAGCTTTAACGCTTGCTAGCATGTAGTTGAGTTGTTGAATTGAATATTTCTGAATATATTGATATTATCTAACTTGTACTTATATCTTGCGTCATCATATATTCGACAGTTTAATAATACACATTTGATTATTAAATTTATGCAACATTCTTTCTTTCTTTCTTTATATAGCATGGTGGGTGTTTAGTGAGTGTCTTAAGCGTAGACGTACGATAGTTTCTTAATCCTTTCTTGTTATATTCAATGCTGGGTTTATTCGTAACTTTAGGTTTAATTTTTAATATTTTTAAGAAACTTTCTGTAACTGTTCCGTCAGCTGCACACCCGTAATCTAATTTAGATTGTATAAGAACTTTGTAAACATCAATTATAATTGTTTGAGAAAATCTGTAGTTTTTAGTTTACTATGTGATTTTAAAATGTTTAATTTGTATAAACACTGGTTCTTCAAGTCAATGATATGGGATTTTGAAAGTCCGCGCGAAATATTTTAATTTTCGTCTAGCGACTTCTCTCGAAATCTGATCTACGTGCCGAGGGTCACTAAACGCGCACCGCATTCGGCTGTTTACCCCTACTACAACGCGACTGCAGCTCCCGTCTACGATCCGAGTGCGCAATTTGCGACCGCGGCAGTCGCCCACCGACGCCCGACCGGCAAACCTCCTTCTGACCTCACAACCCATTCCCGACCAGACGGCTAAGCCTTGCCTTCGCTACGAGTGCTAGTCGCCATTCGACAGAAAGGGACCACCTCGAAACCGGCGCGGTGGTTTACCACCTCCAAGCGTAAAGGGAAGATGTTCTCTGTGCACGTCTTCGAAGGGCTGCAACTTACGCTATCTAGCCAACGGCGCTATTCGTCTTCAAGCAAAAAGGCACAGGAAGAGATGCAAAGGAAGATATCCATGGCGGTTAACCTGAGATTTTCCTATCATACTCTTTAACCTCGTAAACGCACAATTATCACATTAATAGCTGTTTCATATAGAGAACTCTTGAAAATATTCCGCGTGAATTAATTCACACGACTTACACGGACTAATTCATTTTAACTTCTGTATACCATCAGAAACGCCGACAACAATTTCCATGTAAAATTTCTGCCGAAAATAATATTTTTAATTAATTTACAATTCATATTCTTTTAACACGAACCAGTAATTCTATGTTATCATGAATAGCGCTTTTACTGAATACAATAGCTTGAGATACATTCTTAAATGGTTTAAAGCTAGCTTAATTAGTATATTCGATTAGTTGATTGGAACAATCTTTAAGGATTGTCTAGCTGATGTTAAAATTATTTTCTTTAATCAATAGTGCTACACATATAACATCTAATATATATACATATAACATCTGTGAATGTTACAGATGTAGGTATATTATACCACCGTATGCACCTTTTAGGACTCCGATTTAATCTAACTTTTTTTGTTCTATTGCTAAGGAAGGTTTGAATAAAATGAAGTAGATTTTCGATACCGTTTAAATCGAGGAGCATAGTCAAAATTCTTATACACCATACTAAGGCGTATACTCTTTCATATCAAGTCAAACTGCTATCAAGTGCTGGTTATTAACAAAACCATTGGAGATATTCGATTCAAGTGTAAATAAATAGTCTTTTATTTATCATTTTCTCTAAATATGACATGTACAACATGTTATAGAAATTGGATGATAACCGAATGTATAATTTTTGTTTTTTCCTGGTCTGAAAATTGAAAATCTTTCGCTTCGATCCAAAAGCAAGGAAAAATACTTTCAGTACGTATAATATTATATACATATAATAGTTTATTAGATATTCTATATAGACCACAACTTGACATTTAAAAATAAATAATAATTTTCCATAGAAAATTTATAAATCATATTGGATTATTGGGTTGGGTTAGTATTCTTTGCGATCAAAATTAATTTTAGTTTCTTCTATTTCTTGTTTACAATTAAGGAGGTCTAATGTATGATTAAGAAGAATTTAATTACTTATTAAACTAATACTAGTTTTAATTGTTTTGTTGCAATCATTTTTAAATTATAATATTCTATTTTTATTTGCATAGTTTTCTTCGTTTTGTATTTATTAAATGCTCTTTGTGGTAATCTGAATGGACGCTCCATATTCACGATTCCACCAGAGCATTTTTTTAGCGATTTGCTGTCCCTACGATTTTGGAATTGATTTGTTGACTGATCCTAAAATTATGGAGATTCTTGTACCCCATTCCGCTCCATTCGGGAGCATTTTGACCAGCTGCACCAGCCGTGTACCCGATAAATGTTTAAACCTGCCCCGATACATACTCATATGTAAACTACACTTCCGTGATTCTAGATATCACTCGCAATCAGTAGGTAAATACTTCTTATCTCTATGAGAGTTGTCAAGAGACTGAAAGCTCCGCTTTGCCGGGGACTGTATACTCGTATGTGCATAACGCACTTATTAATTAATAAGTTTGCTAGATAAAGGTACGTATCTCAATTGTTCAGTGATGATTGGTAAACAAATTACAAGTAGGAGATTCCGGTGAATAACCACTCGTATTATTTATTTAAGGCGGGAACAAATATATCGAAAAGATGTATTTTTCGAATAAAGATTGTATGAAAGTGTAATTTATCCCAGGCATTTCAAGCAAAACAGCTGAGCAACTGAGCAACAACATTTTTCCTATTGAAAACGAATACCGAGTATAAGCCAGTTTCCGCTAAAGCTTGAAACTGAACAAAAAAATGAGCATAATGGGAAATGAAGAGAGGAAAAGGAGCACAGTTGTTTCCATAATAGTCCAGATAAGGTATAATGGGAAAAGGGAGAAACCCTACCGGGGCGTAGGTATGGAAGGCGCAGAAAGAAAAATGTAAATAGAGATGCAGTAATGTAAAGACGTAGCAGTGGAGTTAAGTAGCGCGGGCCAGCTTAAAGATAAATCTAAAAGCAGAAACGAGCGTGGGGAAAGCGGCAGTAAACGAAAGCATCGTCGGCTGGCATTCAAATTTATTCAAATATCAGCAACTCGACCGCGGACTTGTAAAAATAAATACTCCCCCGTGCGGGCGCCCGGCGGCCAATCGAAGCCGGGCAAATCAAAGAGCCAGCTTGAAAAGTCCGACGACAAAAAGGGCCGATAGTGTCGTGCGCGCGGAAGTAACCGCGCGCCGCGCACACGTAAGCGGCGCGTTACGATTCAATTAAGCCGCTCGGCGGGCCGCGGGAATTCGCGAGCGCTTGTTTGCCCGCGCGGTTTATGTTTGCGCGTCGCCCGGGCCGACCCGCGGACCAAACACCAATAATGTTTGCTCGCGATCCCGTGATTTCGAGAGGGCGCGCGACGTTTTGCCCGCGGGGACGCGCTGCAAAATTACACTCGGCCGGCCATTGTCTCGCGGCGACGTCGCCCGCGCGCCCTCGATTGTTTATAGGGAGAGCCGCGCGCGCGCGCGCCGTCCATGCCGCCCCTCCCCCTTTTGTTGATAAACGATTCGGTAGGGATTCTCCGCTGTGTGTGTGTGTGCAGCCGCGGACCGCGCGATCGATCGGGAAATTCGGGAGATCGCTGCGAAAGTTGCTCGCCGTTTTCGTGACGTTTATCACGGGTACGAATGATCACGCTGATATCGATGGGAAATTCGAAAACGTGTAGGTATCTCTTATCATGCTGATATTTACTGTAAATTCTAGTAAAGACATTATGAATTGTACTAAAATTATCGGTAGCTATTAGTTACAGACTATGTTTATTTGTGTTTGCCAGATTTGGCTTGCCACATCAATTAACAAACTATAATACTACACAACTGTACTAAACTACTGCTAGTTATTATTAGTTCGTTACAGCGCAGCGTAACTCTGAAAGTTTGTTAAATGTTCAAATAAAATATATTAATTAAATTTGAACTGTATATTACAAAAATGAATAAAACACCGTAACATTCGTTAAAAATCGTTAGATTCTAGGTGCCAGATGGAGCAACTGTTACAATTGTCGCTGAACCGTATTGGAAAATTTCTAACAAGGATAGGAAGCACTTTAATGCATATTTACCGCGGGAGACACATGTATATTGCGCAGCGTCGCTCCCAGCACTTTCATCAGGGGTAGCGGTATTGTTAAAAAATTCAAAGCTTGTTTGAAATTAACTTTGGGGGTCGCGCTGCACAATTCAGGCGGCTCGGCCTCCCGTGAAATTAATTGAACCCCCCGCTATATTTAACGGCGGAGTCCCGCGCGAGCCCCGATCCAACTTAATTGTCCCCTTCCTTTTTACTTTTTAACGCTCTAATCCCGCATTTGGCGCATCGACTGGCCAGTTTGACGAGTGTCCGGATCCGCGCGGCGGATACACCTGCCGGGGACCACTTGGCCTCCCCCACTCCCCCCCCGGTAAGAATGAGCCCCGCGACAAAATCAAGGCCATTAAGGGCGGACGTTGATCGATAGGCGCGACGCCCGCGGCAAAAGGAAGCCCGCGCCGGCCAAGTTGGCCGATTCGTCACGGGCGATTACGCGGGGGAGGCCGCGCAAGTTTGCCCGCGCGGCTGCCTCGGACTTGGCCGACAGTTACCGAGCGGAGATCAACGCGGCCCCGGTGGCGATCCTTCCGAAAAGAGAGCCGCCCGGCCATCCGAGGGTCGGCGTAATGCGGGAATTTCAGGCCGGGCTGGCTTCCCGAAGTGAAATGAGATATTTTACGAGGGCCGCCGATGAGATGTGTCGCGCGTAAAGGCGCCGCGGAACTTCCCACCTAAGTCCCCGTCCCCGAGATGGATATTGGTTTTTCATAATTGCTCGCGAAGCTCCGGGGCCTGGGGGAGCGCTCTAATGAAAACGCTGCTTATTGCAGTTTGAAAACTTCCCGCCTGGGAGCCGGACTGACTTTTCACCCGGAGCTTGCATACACACACATTCCCATGCCCCACTGCTAACTGAATATTAATGGGAGCTTTTGGGCGGCAACTGCATATATATATATATACGTAGCGCAGTTTGTAACGAGTGCCTCTGCGAATGCATACAAGCGCCAAGCCGTTTTCCCAAATACATGTAATTATCGTCCGAGAGCTTTCTCGGGGCTTGCGAGGTCGGCCCGTAATGGATAAGCGATTAAGCGGGCCGGAAAACGAGTGAAAAAAAAAAAAAAATAGCGGCGTCTAGCGAGGGCCGTGCATTTGCACTCGTTATTTATGAAGCTATTATGATAACGGCCCTCGGCCGAAGGATCAGCTCAATCGAATTCGGCCGGGGAAGCGCGCGGCGCGATAATCTCGTAAAAGACTCCTAACTGGCGAAAGACTCCCCGGGTCCTCATCGCCGGGGCCGCGCCCTCGTAAATACGTATCGAGGGAAGAGAGACGACATGATCCCGCCTCGAGTCGCCGTTTATCAAAGTCTTTCACTTCTCTCGGCCGCTTAAACTCGCTCGGCGCCTCCTTTCCCCTAGCCCCCGGTTCCGATTCTCCGGGAGAATCCGCCGGGGCGGAAGCGTTCGCCCGCAAATAATACAAGTTCCCGGGTGCGCGCCGCGAGAGTGCCGTGGTAGCCACCGGGCGCAAGTCAGATAATATGGAGATAATAAGGAGATGGCGACTATACGCACTCGGAGAGGGTCTTACCGGGTTATGGACAAGATACGGGTCGTTCACGAGCCAGTAGACGCTCTGACTTTGGTTTGCGAGTGGGACAAGCACGTCATCCACGGGTTTAGATACTTCGATAAAGAGCTCGGCTTTTATCCCCTTCCGCCATTTGATTAAATGAACAAAATTGAAGATCGCCCAAATTTTTTACGATTGCTGACGAATAATAATTTTTATCCAGTGAATGACAACCGACGAGATTGAATCTAATTATTGAAATATTTTAAAAACTGACGTATTATATTTAAATATATATTCGAATAATTATATAATCCAGTCTGTACTTTTCATAAAATATTCTATTTGTCGTACGTTTGATCAAATCTTAAACATTCAAAAATCATTATATTGAAATTCGTACCCTTTTAGTAGTCAGTAATTTAATATTTTTAATAAAATATTTTTATCATAAATTTGTTTGTATTTACTTCTTGTTCTATTAAATAATATAAATATGATTTTTGAAATCCTATATGATTTTATACAGAAATTAAATAATCTGTTAGAAATAATTCTTATCAAAATAAAAACTAGTTTAAATAATAAATAATTAAACATTTTACATAATAAAAGAAGAAAACTATTTTAATAAATTCTGATAAAGGTGTGCATTTGGATTTGATAATTATTTTTTTAATATTTGCAATAACAAAGAAAAGTTTTAATTTATTTACAAAAATATAATAATGAAAAATTAAAAAAAGTTTTTTGTTAACCTCTCATGTTTATTTGTTCATTTATATTTCTGTACTAATTAACTATTTCCCTTAACTTGCTGACCTTTAATCTTATGTAATGGAATTAAAATAAATTTATACGCGTGTAAGAAATAAAAACTGGTGATATACCATGATTATTATCCGTACTTTGCAAAATACGTTTAAAAAGTTCACTTTCGAAATGACGTCGAATAGGTCTAAGAAAAATTCGACTAGTTATTAAACTCTATTTCATCCCAATTGAAGAAACGG
Organism: Sycophaga agraensis; assembly: GCA_018906755.1. Classification (NCBI taxonomy): domain Eukaryota; kingdom Metazoa; phylum Arthropoda; class Insecta; order Hymenoptera; family Pteromalidae; genus Sycophaga; species Sycophaga agraensis. The sequence continues at coordinate 5,282,837 of JACCIE010000003.1, forward strand.
TCAAGTAAATTAACACAGGCGGTAAACGTAAACGGTTTAATACCGTGTTCGCTGAATTTAATCAGGATCCGATAACTGCGAAAAATTTCATTTTACCCAACCAGGAAGAAAAACAGCCGAGAGGCTCCCATTTGTATTGGACTGCATTGTGTCGGCCGTGCAGTGCACGCGCGGCGTGCATTCGCGGCGTGAAAGACGAGAACATAGCCGAAAAGAAAATGGGAAAAACAAGGGCTGCGCTAATAACAGCAGCGGCATCGCACACTATTTATTTTAGTGCCAAAAAAGTAGTACTGGATGATAGTACACTGGAATAAGAGAGCGGGCCGCGAGAGATAGTCAGGCAATCTTATTACCCAACCGGCGACGTGCCGGTACGATAGAAATATTATCTCGCAGTAGCACACCCTAGTACGCTAATTAGATTTCTATTAGTACACGATACGAGCGCAAATCCGGCGGCGCATCTCACCTTTTTCCATTTGCTTACTTATGCTGGTCGCGTACTTAATAGCCGCGAGATTTAATTTGATCCCGTGTATTTTTGTCGGCTAACCGGCTGATGGTGCACTGATATTTTTAATTTGTACCGCTCAACCCTCGACTGCTTGTGAGTTTTTCATTTGTATCCATTTGTATCGGTCGTTTAGCTAGTTATTTGATTCGTGATACTCTCGAAATGAAATTCGATTGGTGTACAACCTTAATTTAACTGGCACAATGGAGTTTATGTTATGCAAATAACTGTTATGTACTTAGTGTTTTTAATCCATATTAAATGGTACATGAGATACATATAATAATAAACAATTATTTATTAATTCGACAAAAATTTTCTCTTTCACATTTTGTGAATAAAATTACCAAAATGAATCTTATTTATAAAGTAATTATGTGACTTTAAGAGATATTTGTAATATTTTCACAGCTATGAAATATATCTTCCTCCAAATATATTGTAAACAGAAGACAGTAGCAGCCTTGTCACGTATTATTATGTAAGAAGGAGTCAGAGATGGAAAAGGAGATAAAGAGTCTAGGTAGTTAATTCACAAGAAAGCGCTATACCGGCGAGCCGCTTAGAGATCTTTGTGGGGGGAAAAGGACTAAATAAGTGGGGGTATGAAACAGTTAATTGCCTACGGGGTGCGTGGAGTCCTTTCAGATGAGGTAAGTCTTCTCACATTACTTTCGTCGATCTCTCTCATCTCTCTCTCTCTCTCTTTATTGTTAGAGAAATGAACAAATAAATACGAGTATATTATATTTTGAAATAAACTAAAATATCATATCAAAATCTACACAAATTTACATTACTGAATAAATCTCAGCATTTATTAAAATAGTTTTTTGTTTTATTATATAAACTAGCCAGTTTGTTATTTAAATCAGTATGTTTGGCTTGCCAGCCAGGTACATCAATACAGTGCTCTATAAAAATAAGTATAGTTTTTCATCAAAATATATTAAACCTTAGATTCTATTCATTATCGCCTTCTGATTATAATTAAACTCTTACAAATGCATCATTTACAACAAGAAAATCATTAGTTACACAAAATAATAATACAGTCATTGTATATTCGAATGATTATTTAATAGTCTTTTTGAGACAATAGGAACATCATAGCAATTAAAAAAGAGAATTAATAATTATACAAAAGTAATTTCATTCTTTAAAATGAAGATAAGTAATAAACTGACTTAACAATTTGTAATTTCGAAAATGTAATTCTGTTATAAATACATTTAATTTTTTTAATGCAATACAGATTAATTGCACTATTAAAACATTAAAGGAAGTTCTAGACCTAAAGTTGTACTTTCAAAGTAGTACACTAGCAATTCCTCTTGAAAATTTAATAATATGTAATCATATATGTAGCATTAAGTAAACATTCTTGAATTTCGAGAATGAAGTTTCAACTCTGCTATTTTAATTACGAAAACAAAATCCAAATGAAGTTCTCTTTTAATTAATACGAAATTTTATCCTGAAAATTCGAGAAAACAATATATTCTTGTAAAGGATATTAATTTGTTTTTTGTATAATTTATTTTAATATGAATAGAATTGTCAAAAATAGATTACGTAGTATTAAGAAAATCGTGTACTTTACCAATATACTGATATTACTATACAGAATCAACTATGTGAAAAATATCAAAATGCATTTAGTAATTTTCACCATTTCTGAACAATCATGAATACCGTACGAAAACTGGCTTTATCGGCAAACACCGAATACGCCATTTTCGTATCTCTGTAACTCTAGCAATTTACAGAACAATCGATACACTGACCACTTAACTTGTCGAGCCTACAAACATAGAGGAAGAGAGAAAAGGAAGAGCGTAAGGGAGCGAGAGAGAGAGAGAGAGAGAAGAGCAAGCAATAGAGGAATATTGGCCATTCGGAATTTCCCAAATAAGCCTACTGAGCATGTGGCGTACTAGGCAATTTAAATAAAACTCAGTTCACGACTATAGTGGAAATCATTTATAGATTATTGAACATAATAATCATATTACTTTGAAATAGAAATTTGATAGCAAAAATACTTTTTATATTTATTATTTCTTTGATTTGAAAAATGAATTTTTCACTATTGAATTATTTTATGTGATTTTGATACACAGTGAATGATAGCGAGCCATGTTAGCAAACAGTAAAAAACAGAGACTAAAAGGTCGATAAAACCCCATAATCCTTAATACTTTTTATACGCGATTTTATTCCAGACGTACCAAGATACGTCTTGTTTCTGATTACTATAACCAGATTTTAATCTCCTAATCATTAGCGCATTATCTTTCAAGCGTTCTAAGCGATTACGAACATTCCGCGATGCGCGGAATACCTCGTGCGTGAGAATAATGGAGCAGCTGGTGACAACTGTACAGAGGTCCTATGCGATAGAACTCCTTTTATCGATATGAGTGCACTTCGGCTCAGTAATTTAATCATCGGTATGCAGTAGTTGACCGTAATACTCTAAATGGATCGAGCCTACCGAGATCGCAAATACGAGTCTACCTTTAATTTCCCCTTTAATTACAAACACAACATAATTTAGACAATAACACTGCTTCATTAGCTTACTGATACTAGTCTGGAATGCATTTCAAATGAAAACGTTATACACGTATGCATAAAAGTTCAATGTCCAGGAGCAAACATTTGCATAAAAGTGTATGGGACCTTTCGTTAATTAAAACAGCTATTATGATGCTGTAGATAAAGCAATGGCAGCAACCAGCGCCTGAAGCATTTTTACTCTCTCACCCCTATATCCTTACATGACCATATCCCGCGCGCATATTAAATGTACGAAACGAGAACCAACCGAGTGTAAGCGCGAACAGGCTAGCATCGCGTTTACGCGGCACTCGTCCAATGAATTATGGAAACGCGCGCGTCCCCTAGCCGCGTTATTGTGATCCGCTCGGATAACAGCGGCCGCCAGTTACGGAACCAGCGTAAGCGTTGCTTATTAATTACACTCGAGGGCGCCGCGCTAAGTGTAGAGGAGTGAGACGCCTAGTGTGATTATATCGCGGTCCAAATGACAGACTGGATTTCGCTCCTGACAGGGAGGAGAGTGTTCCAATCAAATTTTTGGCGGTTTGCATTGTTATCGATGGCGCGTGATTACCTATATTACCTGAACTGTACACTGCACGCCTGAAGTTTTTATTCAATTAAATTCAATGATTTGATTTTATGACTGATCTTACTAATTATTTATATAATATTTTTAACTTTTTGTTATCAAACTTTTTGAGCGAAGAAAAGTATAAAATATAATTTATATAAACTCCCATCGAGTGAAATTAATCAAGAAATTTTGAAAACTATTTCTAAATCAGAATATGTTAAAGTCAAAGTTGAGAATTGCTCAAGTCTATGTGCTAGTATTGAAACGTGTTCTCTAATAAGCGACGAAAGTCAAAAGTTTGAAACAAAACTCATTACAAGGTCATGTCAAAGATGATGATGGAGACATTTCGCATTACAGGATGACTTGGGAGGTCTAAAGATACGCTCACATCTGTATAACAAGCTGAGATGAAAGGATTGACAGATTTGGGTCTTTGATCCAAGTTTTACATTCAAATTATCTTAGAATAAAAATAACAATTATTAATAATGAAGATTTTATGAATTGATAAATAAAATTAATGGACGGAGAATTAATGGTTCGCATATATGCGTGCATAAATTTAATAAATCACAATTTCAAATAAAACACTTTTAATTGACCAGGTATACTTTTACATATATTTCTTTTGATCTACTACAATAATTGCACAGTTGAATGTTAATGTATCACTAAATATATTGGATGTTTAATCCAAAAGTGTAATTGTTATGCACCGTATAACTTATGAATATTGTGTTACTTAATGATGATATTGCTATAACAAAACATGTTAATAGGTAAGCCACATTACGACAAATGAATTTCTACACTCATTCACTATAATAAATAAACAAACATATTGCCGCATAATAAAACGACTAAATGTCAAAAAGTAATTTTAATTACAATTCAGAAAACGTTGGGCGTACTCATGAGTACAATTTTTTTTTTAAATAAAAAATTTCTTTTTAGATTTTTAAATTCTCCACGATCTTTTTCAAAAGCCCTGCCTCGTATTTTATAAAGCATGCAATATCAAAATGTCATGAAAAACATCTCATACCGACAGGTGGAGACTCGTGGGATTCATGCAGACGCGGAAACCCATTAGAAGCCGCGCGACGAGCCACGTAACACCTCGCACATCAAGCATTATAATACACACTTGTGAATGTATATACCTAGCCGCACGAACGTTGGCGGCTGGCGTACGTACGTGCGTGCGCTTAATAGACGCGGAGGCGGTACGAATTCATTATTCATCCGCGGACGCGTTACTCGCATTCAAGTTTAACGCGGAGCACTTAACAGCCGATTCACTTTGGTGCCACGGGGCTTGCGCCAAGCCACCTTCCAACCTACATGTCACCCCGTGTGTACCCTGCGAAATTGTTTTTATTACAAAGCGTGCACTGGAATTTTGATCGGCTACGATCTAGATTTTCCGCATGGAAACGTTGAAAACGCGCGACGTCGCCGTTATAAAACTTACATATCGATGCGCACGAGGGAATAGCGTCGAAGGAATTTTCATAATAGTGCCCCGGTCCCGGGGAGAGGCGAACGCATTCGTTTAAATACAATGCAAAATCAGAATATGTCCCAAACGAACGTCTGGCTGTATTTTTCAGTCGGGCATTATGTAAATGATAGTGTTAGTCGCCCTCGTAACGCTAACGCGAGTATACCGGGTAACGGTTCTCTAAATAACAGGCCAATATTCTTAAAATAGCCAGGCAATCAACGTAAAACCAACATTTCGCATCGGGGAAAATCGGAGGCACCGCCATCCCGGGCCCGCCATAAACACGATTGTTCATCTACTCATAAACAAGCTGATTCTCCCCCTCCTCGGCGCGCGCCAGCCCATCGGCCTCGTAAAGTAAATTGCTCAAATGCACCTAAATAACCCGAGCACGAACCCCCTCAAAGCGGCGAGACTACGCGCTAGGTCCACCAATGCTTCCCGGGGAAATAAATCCAGAGGGCGATAAGTAACTTCGCTCCAGCTTCCACGGGCCGCCTCCTCTCCCGCTCGCCGATCGGACCTTCGCACTCCGGGCCGCCGAGTCGAGATGCAGAGAGACGAAAGAAGACCGAGCGGGGAGTGGAAACGGAAACACCGCTTGAAAAATTGATAAGCTCCGGGGAAGGAGGCCGCGGTAGTAAGAGCCGAAGTGAGAAAAAGAAGCGTAATTGACAGGGCGGGAGTGGGAGGGGCGCAAGACTCGGAGGGAATCGGGAGTAATCGTAAAAAAAAAGTGGGAGGGAGAGGTCGTATGGCGGTAGGGTTGTCAGTTCGAGGGGTAATTGCGCCGGCCAGCGAGTGAAACCCTTTCCCAGAGTGCCACTCGACTTTCTTCGGATAATGGGGGCTTGATTGTTCCCGCGCGAATCGTTATAACTAAGCGGCCCTCGACTGAGAAAAGAATACAGATGTCGACAAATGGACTCTTGGAGACAGCGAGAATTGATGCGCTCTAGACTCTTCTGCTTTGACGACTTGTTGGGGCAGAAGATTGCCTCCGTACAACATGCAATTTTAACTCGGGACTCGTGCTTTTGCAGCAAAAAGCCACCTTCATTGGCCCACGTATATAAACTACGAATTCACAACACTATGAACTTTTGCACACTTGCGTGCTCCTTCAACTATGCGCATATTAATGTGCGAAACGCGTGAATTTAAATGACGTGTCTGCCACTTGACGTAGGAATCTGAAGCAATTAGATTAATACCACGAGCCGACGTGTACTTTCCGCCAGTTATTGCTTCTACGCTTTTATTAATAAGATTATTCTGCTTCATGAATACATAAATTCATGTTAAGATTCGATTAATATTTATGATTATTATACAGCATTAAGCAACCCGATTAACAATAATATCCAAATATTTATAATAAATATTTACCATCTGTTACAACAATAATTAAGTATTTTGCAGCTTAGTGATTCGATTGAAAGAAAGATACTTGAAAAATTATGTATACGTTGTAGTCACTATGTATAGTCAGCGTATAATACTAACCTGTATTATTAATAATAATAACCTATTATGAAATAAATGTATTAGATAACTAAATGTGACCATTTATAATATTAATTATATTCAAGTATTGATTAAACTTTTTTTGAAATTTATGCATATCTATCATTATCTACATTTGACGTTTATTTTAAGATAAAGTATTTTAGACATTATTTTCAACACGGTTGGATAGAATTTATTGTGCCGAACGTATTCGTATAAAAATTGAGAGGAACTTAGATATATGTATTTATCATTTACTCTTATTATTGTAATTCCCTAAAGAATTCCAAAAAATGCCCTCTGTACGGATACAAGACTTATTTATATAAAGGAATATAAAGATTATTAACGAAATTATTTTTCTACACCAATTTAAAAAGAATTATACAGAGATCTTTTGATTAAATGAATATATTATGAGTTTCGAGCATTGAACAATTATAATGAGACAATATAAATATTGAAATTGAAAAGCTGTCCCGTTTGGAGTTTTAACAGGGCTCTATCCTCAATTAGCCATCCATTTCATCACACAACAATATCGTTCATTATGCCCGTTAAATTCTCACAAATTCGATTTGAAGCGGGCGTGCAAGCAGGAAGCGATCATAATGTTTCTTCATCAATACGCGGAAATTCGCGGGGGCTAGCAGCCGAAAATTCCTGGAAATTGCCAGGTATATATACCCGCGGCGTAATAAAATTTCCGGGAGCGGGCGCGCGCAGCGGCCCCCGGCCCACCTAATGGCCGGCGCCCCGCGAAATGGCCGAGCGGCGCGCGCCTAATGAAAATTAAACGCGTGCCCTGCCCCCCCTAAAGTCCCGTATCGCGAAAAAAGAGGGCCGATAGAAAAGAAGGAGGCATCGCGCGGGCATCGCGGTGGCCGATAATGAAACTCGTTCGCCGGAGATATCCGGCGGTCATTAGAAGCACACCGGCGGGCTAAGCAGCCCGCGATGGCTCGCGTCTGCCCTGTCCCGAGGAAAAGAAATTGGGAAGCGCTGCCCCGACTCTGGCGATTTATTCCAAGGCGGCCGCCCGAGACAAGCGTGTAATTAAAAGCCGGGCGAACGGGACTGGCGCGGCGGCGGCGCTGCTTGAAATTCCGGCTTGATTAGTGACTGCATTAGGTGGGCTTTTTTGCGCACCGGCCACCCCCGCGGTTATTTTAATTGCGACCCGGGAGGCTATGCGCTCGCGCGTCGCTCGATATTGCTCCGCTATCCCTGGACTGCTGGTAAAGATTAATACGCGCGTTCGTGATCGAGTAGAAGCATGACTGCTTTCAACAAGTACCGAGGGTAATTATTTATTTGGCGGATTTTAAAGGCGCGCTTAACGGGCATTTTTTAAATGGAAGAGGCGAACGTATACCTTAATGGTCATTTTACAATTCCACGCCGTTGAAAATATTTTTTAAAAATGTGATCAGTTGGAAAACTGTTCCTCTCTTTCATTTCGCGAGATCAAAGACCCGACTTAAATTGAGTTCTGATCTCGTTTAAAAGTGCTACAAAAGCAAGAATGGTTTAAGAAAGTAAAAGAACGTTTTTGAAATTAAATATATCAGCAAGTACACATTGCAGGAATCACTTTGGTGGATTTTATTTCTTCATAAAGCGCCTTATTTTGTTCAATGTCCGCTCGTAGAAGCCGAAATAATTTTTCATAAATGATAATCTATGAGGCTGCCCTCTATATCCGCATACCGATAGCCCAAATAGTTTTAACATCAAATAGAATTCACGCCCTTCGACTTCTCGCTTAAATTAGAATTCTGCCGTGAATTCTTTCGCATAAGCGCGTTGCGAATTAAAGTCCGAAGAACCCGCAGCCTCGGGCCCGCGCGCTTTCTAATTCCGCCCGCTTGGCGCTATAAAGGCAGTCCCGACTGCTTCGATTCCGTTAACGGCACTCAGCGGAGCGCAAAAGCCAATTTAATTATTTTCCGGGCGTCTCTGAGGGCCGGGCGCACCTGATGAACGGTATCCTCGTCGACCCTGTATACGCGCAGGTAAAAGGCTCGAGAGAAGTCGAAACTGGGTGTAGGGGACGAGCGCTCGCGACTGTTCCAATTTGAATTTTCGCATCCTTTATCATGGGGCCCGTGGAAGCGAGGGCGACGATGGTTACGGCCCGGGGATGTAGGCTGCCGAGTTACGACGGTTGAAGTCGTTAAATTAGGAGCTCGGCGGCGGTGAGAGGCTCTTGCGCCCGAGCGGACCAACTTGCCTTCAAGTGCGCTTCAATGGCATTGAATTAAGCCTGTACGTAGTAATTTACATTTGGGTCGAGAGAAAATCTAATTTCCCATCTCGCCATGAGAAGCTCGTTTAACGACTGATCTATATTTTATTAAACTACTTACATCCGGCTCTCGTGGCCGGATTTTTCTCCCCCGAAGCTCGAACCCTTGATCCGCGCCGGCGCACGTCCATTGATACATGGCCGAGTAATAGCCCCGAGAAAATCGGTACAAACTGTGCATGAAACTCACCAGAGCTGTTGACGATGTCTTCGTCGAGATTGTTGAATCCGCAGCGGCTGACGAAGAGGAGGGAGAGCAGCGACAGCGAGCAGACGAGGATGAGGAGCCGCGACAGCAGCCTCACTCCCAGTACGCGTAACATTATATCCCTGCGTCGCCTGCAATCAGTCGTAGGGTGCGTGAGCTAGGTGCGACCTGGCGGCCCTCGCAGCCGACACGATTCAATTTGCGCCGGGCGTTTAGCCCCCCAGATATATATATATACATATACACGCCAGATCTATCGCCCGGGGGGAGTCTTGTAAACACCTTGGACTGGGGCGCGGCACTCGGCCGCACTGCCAATTGCGCGCGAGGGACGCCCCCGCGTTATCGGATTTTACCTGTCCCACGGAGCGGCAGCTGCCTCGGCTCCCCCCGCCCCGATTATAATCGGATGTGCCGCGGCCCTCAAATTACATCAGCCTCTCGCGAGCGCCGAGGGAACTGATCGCTCCTTGTTAGGACGGATTAGATAGGCGGGCGCGGTGTCGTCGCGCCCGCCGCCTCCTATTATTGACTCGCTAATCTTCTTCCTTAGCGATAGTTTGCCATTAGTTGCGTCGAAGTGTGTTTACGTGAGGGGTAAAGTATAAAAACAGACTTACGGGGAGCTTGCCTTTCGCAGTTTCTTTGACTCAGTTTATCCGGTCGTTGCGAGAAAAAGTCTCGCTCGCGTATAAGCCTGTTACGAAAATTGCGTATAATTTACTAAGCTGCTGAATCGGAGTCAGCGTCGAGATTATTAGTCAAAGCGACGGAGAAAAGGGAGTGTAAACAGAATTTAATTTCTTGTAAAACTCCTTATTTAATGAACTAGAAACTCATTACTATCCGGGAAAAGGGGACTGGAACCAGTGAAAGTCGGGATGGAATCGTCTAGAGAGCGGGTCAGTCAAGTAAAAGGGAGAAGGGTGAGGGAAAAATATATCGCGAGCCACACCGCTATCAAAGAACCTCGACTTCGCGTAAAAGTCAAAGATCTCTAATTGCGAATGTAAAATTGAGAGTAAGAGCCGGAAGTTCCAGAGACTCTCGATCCAGCAGGATTTCGCGTATAATATCTCCCTTCTAGTTTATTTTTACACATCTTAACTTTTTTATCGAGTTTTATTTGTACGCGAATCAACAGGTACAAGAAAAATCATTCAGAACCGTAAAAGTAACTTCAATGTTAAAAGAAAACTTAAAAGAAAATAGTTATCTCGTACAGATTTCATTATGTCATTCCTTGCCGAGTGTTTTTTCCCACAATTCCAGAATATCCGATTCAAAGCAACGTACTGTCCTCTTTTTCGCGATCATTTAGCAGCACTGCGAAACGTCTTTTAGTTGTTGCCAAACAGGTGATCAATATCCCATGTTGAGCCGCTCGAAAAACAGAGGCACCTCGTAAAGCATAGTAAGTCGGGATAATAGGTTCGATGGAAATCCCCCTTGGACGCTCGAGACTCGCGCGACGGACCGGCATGCGAGGCTCTCCTTCAGCGCCATTCAATTTGCACGCGACTGCCTCGTCAGAACTGACTAAGCTACCATTAAAACTTGTATAGGCTCCCGGATCTTCCCTCTCCCCCCCGAAGGAATTATCTTATTAATTATTGCTCACCGGGCCTGGAGCTTTTTACGCCCTTCACTGTCTTATTGGGTCACTTTCGTCGTTATCCCTCGGCCTACCCTCTTCTAGTTAACTGCGATTGAATGGATTTCGCGGGGATTGTCGAATTTATGGCATTCGGTATTTGAAGGAGATTTCGATATTTGGTGATGTTCCAAGTGGCCGATTCCATGCAAGTATCCAATAACTGCCTGTTTTCGCATACTTTTTGATAACTATTTATCGTAAAATTCATGACTTTGTGTTATAAACTCCAAAATCTCTTTGATTGAGATTTATGTATATACCGTTGAAATCATTTTGTAGACTGTCATTTGAATATTTAATTCCTTGCAATAAATTAATATTATATTGTGACTGTGTTATGTGAATTAATAGGAATTATATTCGGCTATTATTCATATAGCAAATATTAGTCCGCATGCCGAAGAGGATACAGGAAGCCTCTAATTAACATACGTGATTGTCCGGCCAACGTCGGTTAGATCTACTTTCAACGGAGAAACGGTTCTAATTATAGTTATCGCGTATTAATTTACAAACTGATGTTGCGTAGATTATCAATTGTTCTATGTCGTTGTTGTTCCCGTCGTTGGGCTGCCGCACGTTATTATTGCATACATAGGATTTAGATGAACATATTCGAATGAGATGATTTAATAATTTATCGAAAATACCAATGTTTGTGTGCATTGGAACTCGGATTCCTCAATGAGAACGTCAGAATCGTCAAATGAAAAGATTGCTTTAATATGAAAATGTATTAAAATTACAATAGCAATCACTTGCTAATACAAGTATAATAGATCGAAGCGAGCGCGCTTCATTGAGGTTTTCATTATTACATTCAATGCACACTTGATAAATTCCCGCTCGATCGAAATTACTCGAATTAAAATGGATATAAGCGGATAAAACTTATCCGGGACGGCCGCACGTCAGATGGCCGAGGAAAAACCATGGAAAAAGACACAGAGGGGAAACGGAGAGGGTCCATACGTTCACGAGCGCGGATCACGAATGAAAACTCGAGGGAAATCCCCCAGATATAGCTCTTCCCACGGAATAGATAACGACTGGCGTTAATAAGAACCGCCGTCTCACTGCGCCCACCTAGACTAACGCGCATTCAAGATTTAACGGAATTTTCAGACCTGTTTGAATGCGCCCCCTTTTCCAGAGACTGCGGAAGCAATTATTATTCAATTTATGCCCGAAGGGGTGGCCGTTTTTTCACGGCTACCGCCCTCGATCTCATTACGCGCTCATGGCCGATTGAATCGGAGCGCCGCTTTTACGATTGGCACATTGTCGATCAGCCGAAGAATAAAGTCATTATAAGTGCAGTTTATTCGCCATCGACAGTTTTACAGGCGATAATGGGATACAATTTTCGAGCCGGTCGGTGCGAGAGAGGCGCGGACCAACCGAGCCCCGGAACACGGCAATAAAAGAATCAACGGATAAAGGGCAGAAAAGGGGCGGGGGTGTATAAAAAGCGCGGTAGCCGCGGGGAAGCCGAGCGAGGAGTCCCGGGAGCGTCGCGCTTCGACAAACCATTAAAGGGACGGAGCGCGAGGCGACGGCCCACTGAATGCGACTCGGCCCGTGCCAAACTTGCCCGTTTAATATTTTTCCCTAGGAGGGGGGGAAAAAGTCCGGCCAGGGTACTGGCTGCCGCCAACTTCCCGTCGGACATGCAGATTCCTGCCGGGAGGGCCGCGGAAAGTTGGCCGCGCGGCGGCCTCGGATTGCCGGGCGAGTTATTGCGTTAAAAGTTCCGTGATAAAAAGACCGAACACAGGCGAGCGCGTGCTGATATGATTCGGAGGGCCGGACCAAGTTTCCGAGTTAACGCCGGCACTCGAGACGCTCCCCGCGATGCAGTGCATTGTCGTCGCGTTGCCGCGCGGCGTCTGCGATCGGCAGCGGCATCGATTCGTCACGGGCCTCGCGAGCACCCGGGACGCGGCTCCCGTTTGTTATCACGCTCGTTATACGACCTCCTCCACGCGTAAAGATACGCGCCGAGCGGTTTTCCGCGTACGCAACCGAGCACATGTACATATGGGTGTAACATACGAGGATGCACATGTGGGCGCGACGATAAATCCCGGGCGGGGACCTACCCGCAAATCCACACACGTACGTATACACGTGTACCTATGTATTATTCGCCAACGAGGCCTACTGGCGAAAGACGCGGCCGTGGGCCTTCTTGTCCCGCGCATCGTCGGATCCATCCGTGGCGCGTCGGTCCGCGGCCTCGTAAAGGCCCGATATATGTACGCAGAAACGCGCGGCGCGTTAAAGTCCGCCTCGTAAATTCACGTGTGGCCATGGAGTGCGCGCGGCTCGATATTACGAGCGCGGGGGATGTGTCCACGCGGCCTCCCGGAAATTCGAAATGTCCCTCATTAGGGATGGAGCCGCGTTGCCGGTGTTTTACCCTAGCGCGTCGAGTTTGCCACTTCCGCGCTGGCGAGACGAGGCTGGCCTCGCAAGGGCCGCCTGGAGGAGCCGACCGCCAAGGGCGGTTACACGGTCACGGGGCCTGGCTCTGTTTCAACAGCTCCTAATTACCCGATTTCACTCGGGCTCTCGGGTGTTCTAGCTCCTTCGCGCCGGGATGCCGTTTGACTTTCGGAAGTTAATGCACAATTAAATAGGCGGGCAAACAGGGCCGAGCTGATGACACCCGACGCATCTACAATGGGCTAGACGAGTAATTTGAATTAACAGGAAGAAAGGCTGCTGGTAGTGCGCTCAATCGATAAGATAACTCGTTAACTCGGGGCGGAAGCTTTGCAGTTATCCTCCCTTCTCGTCCACTGTGTACACTCGCCCTCTGGCTCCGGTGCGCTTCCTCTCTCTCCCTTTGTACCTTGTATACGTCCCGAGAAATTTACAGCGGCGCAATTCGATTGTCACGTAGAGCTCGTTCTTTTGAGTCCCGCTCTGCCCTACGAAGAAAAAGGGAGGAAGGCGTGCTACGCGGCAGCTAGGGCTGAATTTACATAAGGACAAGCAGGTGCCAGCGGCTGATAAACTTTTACCATAATCTATTTACAAGATGAATAGACGGACAGAGTGCATATAATCCCATTGAAATTTCAGGGGCCCAATTTACTCGGTTTTCTCTTTGTGGTGTTGTTGTGATGCAGCAAATCGACTCTTATCATCTGGTATATATATCAAGAGGAAAGGTACTAAAAGTTTAACTGAGATATATGTTCCTTTTATTAAAATAAAAATATAACTAAAAAATCTGATTAAAAACTGTAAATAATTAATTTCAAAACACATCACAAACCCAAGTGTCAGAGTAACATCGAATATTTGATAGTCCAGAACGCGCCATCCCAACCCAGGTCATTTTCTTTGAAATCCTATAGATAACTCATATAACACTTGAATTCTGATGGAGCTCGATCGCCTTGTGCTCGCATCAACGTGCGCATTTCTCGTCATGATTTAAGCAAAATATGTCAGGGATTTCTAATCACAGAATATTATCTCATAGCGAAAATAAGTTTCCCAAATTCAAAGCTATATTATGTTCGCAGATTTAATAAGGAAATATTCGGGATTACTGGGCACAGCACCGCATAAAGACGACTCGGACTCCCCGTAGTCGCACAGTAGCCCTGCGATTCTCTGGACTACGGGGAACCTGAGTGCCACTGTGGCTTGCCAAAGAGATGTTTTTAAGGCATATTTATTTCCGCCGGATACTCCAACCAGACTGGGTCTTTCCCAGTCATATTCACGAGTGGCATTCACTTCAGTGGCTACTACGACATACTGGGTCTTCCTTAGCAATATTAACCAGTGAATAGATATCACAAACTAAGATCATTATCATTGAATAAAATAAAATATTAATTATTAGGCGTTACTTTTCAAGTCAAATAAAATAAACGATTGTTTCAATACTTGAAAATTAATTTCTACCACGATCGTGCCAGTCGCCTGTATTCTTATTCAATTATTTTTATATCTATTTATAATGTGGTTATAAAGACGACTTCTATAAAGTCTGAAATGATTGAATTCACTAACTAAATTTTATATAAACTTAATTTCCCTGTATTACTTTATACACCTTTTCTGATATCTAACTGAAGTAGTTTATATTTACAGAATACGAACTGATTATAATATTGCGTTCATGCTGAGAAGTAATAATCTATACTTATGTAATCGTAATTAAAACATCAAAAATGGCACATCACTAAAATTCTACATAAGATTAGTAAATACGTGTAACGAAGCAAATGTCGCCAAATGTCTCCAAAATAGGATTACGATACAAAGTGCGATTCAGAAATAATAGATTGCAAATTTTTGTATTAATAGACAAAAATAATAGCTTGCGAGGTAGACGATTTTTTGAGAATTTTCATCTTTCAATATGTAAGAGTTAACGATAAAAGTAAGATTTATCCATAGTTGCACCGAATGACTCCTGAATCAAGAAATACTGATGTAGATGTGTCACTTTTGGGGATTAATCTGTATTATTCGTAATTGGATTTCTCTTCAATGGTCAGTTAACAAATCGTAATTTCAATGGGTGCACTGGGTATACCATTGAAACTCTGTTCAATCCTGATTAAATACTGCACAGATACTCGACTAAAATCAATGAAATAAAATTTAAACGTAACTTCATCAACCTTTATTTTGATATTTCAAATAAAAGTTTTAATTATGAGCGGATAGATATTTTTATTTCTGATTAAAAAGATGGATTATTAGAAAATTGTAAAATTTTAAGATCACACCAACAAATTTTTTAATTCCATAGTAATTTAACCTGATTAGTAAGTTCTATTAACGATAAGAAAGCAAAATAATGTATATAAAACATTGCTCTCAATATACTTAAAAGCAAACTTTAAGTATTTTTAGTTATAATGTTACTCAATCTAAAATAAAAGCTAAATTTTTCTTCGGAAATTGTTCAACAGTCCATTTCACGGAACCACTACAACCCAATTTATAACTAAAACTATGAAGAAAATTATGATATAATAATGTTATTGCGAGCAAAATGTATACGAGAGTTTTTCTCCAATTTATTTCCCAAAGTACTACAATATTCTACCTTTATTATTGACTCATTAACTCTTATCCGGTACATTCGCTTGACTTAGCGTTTCTTAAAAAGGGCACGTCGCTCTCGACTTTCTACACAGCAACTTTGCATTCGCGCCATCGAACGATTTTTCCCCTACCCATCTTTTCGTCGTTTTTATCACACCCGTTGCAACTTCCCCCCTTCCCCTCCTTACCGTGTCTACCGCCCTCCTTATCGGTACTTCTGCAATCCACGCTTCGAAAGTTGGCCGTCTCTCGACGCACTGATAGGGCGGCTGGTGCCGACGAGCTAAAATTCGAAGAAAGGGACACGGAAACGCGCTCGCCACGGAATGGAGGTCAAGCCACTATACAGAAAAGGGAGAGATGCTTGAAGCGAGGCTGCACATTTTTTCTGACTCGGCCTCCTTTTGCTTCCGTTGCGAAGTCTAGAATGCGGTAATTCTCTTCTCTTCACCGACTCGGTGGAACTTTTTAGTTGCAAGAGAATCGCTGACAGATTTGTTGAATAGCTTGTGGAATAAAAGTTGGAAATTTGAAGTTGTTTTAAGAATTTTAATTATGCATTTTATTAGTTGAAACCAATGAAAAAAATAAGTTTATATTTTTTTATTTATTATACTGTACAGCACCTTTTACCTGTCTCATTAATATGTTTATAAATAAAAAGATTTATTTGCAGTATCTTCATAAATTTTTTCTGAAAAGTTGGCAGTTGACATACTTGATACGTGAAAGTGACAAAATGAGGTCGGATTTTGTAAATAAATGAAAATAAAAAGAATTTAGCATTTATAGACATTGACTGTGATCTCAATATTCCAGTAGAAGGTAATAATAACAACGCGACCTAATTGTGTTTCAATGTTTATTTTGATTTTGGCTGTTCCGATAATTATACATTTTTAAACAGCGCCGAGTAATTCCCGAAAGCAGGGAAAAGAGCAGCCTCGGTCAATTATCGACTCTTGATCGAGCTCTCGATCTTCGATTCCGTTTCAGCTGATCGCACGCGCGCTAAAAGTCGAGGTGCACAGGCACAGGCGCATACACGTATACGCGGTAAGTCTTTAAATCGTTAATTCGACGCCCGGGGCCGGCGGGCCGTACATAGCCGCGGGCAAGTTTGCCCCAATCGAAAGAGAGAGAGAGACGGCGAGAGACAGACAGACAGGGGCGTCGGGGCGGGGGCGGCAGACGTGCGCGAAATTTTCAAAGCCTCCCCGGAGCCTCATCCACTAGGTGCGCCGGGGCCCCGGATGCTCGGCCGGGTGGGGCGCACGCGCTGCCTCGAAAATGCCGAGTGGTTTCGTACTTGAAAGCCGGGAGTTGCGGATGGCTCGGTTTTACGGCGGCGAGTCTCGATTACTTTGCTGCTTGAAAGTCTTGTCGAACGCCGAGGGCGTCAACGTGTCTCTCCCCGCGCCCCGCCCGCCAATCAGGCCCGAGTGGCCCGTGCTCTTTGATTTCGGCCGGGCCTCCGGCTGCGTGGGAGTGCCTCGCGACTGGACGCAGGTGCGTGTACTGCCGGCGAGACCCCCGGGAGGGGGGGAGCGACCGTCGAGCGACAGCCTTGCCCCTGCTTTACACGGCCTGATTTTTCCCGGCTAATTGATCGGCCCGCTGGCGTTCGCTTTTTTTTTTTTTCGTTTGTCCCCGCGGGCTGTTTTCACGGGGGGCGAGCGATCGGCTTCCGGCGCTGGCAAGGCACAGGACGCGGCGTGTTTTCCGCGCTGTAAAGCCTTTGTTCGGGCTTTGTCGCCATGCAAACGAGTGCCACGGCGGAAAAATGAAGGGGGCGTGAGTTTGACGCCGAGCGTCCGCGGGGGGGGGGAAAAAAAGGCACTACACCGGGTGACTGAGAAAGCAGGCCGGAAAGGCAGCGGCCGGCGAATCGAACGTATTTATGCACGCGCTGGCTCAGCGGTGGATGGACGTTGACCGGATATATAAAGGCATTCGAGAGAGCAGTTGATCAAACGCGATCGCAGCACGCGAAGCCCACGTCGTCGGGCGCAGTCGCCTTTTTAATCACGAGTCAGGCCGGCTTTAAAGCCCCGCTCGCGCACCCCGTAAATCGGCATTCGCCCTCTTGCGGGTGGGGAGGGGGGGGGGGGTGCGCCGCCGCCGCCGACATGTTTATGCGCGGTCGGCGGACGCAGCGACTCGCGAGATTGCGGTCGCCGAATTCAGGCCCGCGGCGACTTATGTGGGAAAGCCGGTTTTTTTCCGCGGCGCTTTCCGCAAGTGTCCTGGTTCCATTAGAATGACGGCTCGAATTCGCGGGGGCACGTATTAGGCATGCAGATCATCGTTAACGATGATTGAATAGCCAGCGACTGTGGACAGGCAATGATTCTAATTCAATGGGCAAGCCCTATTAGGTTTATTTAGAATAATTGATCAGTGTACTGTACTCGGTTGCTGTATAGGATGACTAGAAAGCAAACTCGCCATAAAGTCCTTAATGAAATATAGTGAACTCGTGCGCAGCCTGTTCATTTTCTAAATTTAGCAAACATCATTACTGCATTATTGAGTATGCGAACACGAATATTTATGCCAATTATAATAATTTATTCATGTATATACTCGGAGTAGCCATGTTTAGTAAAATGTACATCATAAAACACAAAATCAGTCGTTTGATACTAATACGTTTCTACTGATAACGTCTACCAAATATATATCCTATAAATTCAATATAATGTATAAAATGATTAAAATCTGAAAAAGGCCAATTTATTTTGTAAGAGAATTCTATAATTATTGATTTAAACTTTGATAAAAATATTTATTGGAAGGTTGGAATACTGCAAAAAAAATCAATGTAAAATATGCGGAATTAAAAGATCGAGCAAGTAATTTTTAATTATTTAAATAGTTTATGCGATAGCACCACAGGTAACGAGTTTCTACGAATTTCCGCAACGGTGCCTGACACCTAGATCAGGAGTTGTCTCCGTCGATCTTGTTCCCCTCTCGACCTTTCGTATAACTCCTTCACGCTTCCCTCGCAGCTTCTCTACATCTAGATAGCCCTTTTTCTCTTACTCTATCTACTCAGGGCCCTTCTCGGGTATTGGCCCTCATTCCGTCTCCGTGTCACTCGTCTCGTTCGCCGACTTGTTCATTCTCATATTATTGCGGGGATCCCATCACTCGACTTCTACCCCACCCCCCCCCTCACGCCTGTCACACATCGAAATGTATATGTGACCGACAAACTGCCTCTCGTGTCGCACGTGTTGTTCTCATTTGGTTACAATAAACTGACTTTCTCGTTGCACTCTCGTAACACGGTTCTATTCTACGCAGTAGTTTTCTATCCCGTGTGTTTCACGCTCTGACTACATTTACTCAGTTTGACAGTCGCTTTCAGGCAGCTCTGCGTGAATCTATCGCTCTTCTTTCGTTGCGTCACAGGTTGACTTAAGCTCCGTCTTTAAAGCTCCTTTCACGCGTTACCCACTTTATATATCTTTGCGTACATGTCTATCGTAAAAACCTATTTGTATACATGTTTAAAATTATAAATGTAACATTCGTTTAATGTATCAATTTTACAATCGATTTTATTAATTAATAATATTTAGCTCGCGAGGAAAAATAAGCAATTTTAACATAAAATTTACTTACGAGGAAGACACTTTGACGATGGAAAATGTGGACATGAGGTTACCAAAAGCCTG
Organism: Sycophaga agraensis; assembly: GCA_018906755.1. Taxonomy (NCBI): domain Eukaryota; kingdom Metazoa; phylum Arthropoda; class Insecta; order Hymenoptera; family Pteromalidae; genus Sycophaga; species Sycophaga agraensis. Next base: position 5,302,456 of record JACCIE010000003.1, read on the forward strand.
CAAGCACACAACGAAGGTATTGATTGTATATTTATTAATATAACATTAAATCTGATTCATATTAATTTATGATTTAATTCTTCGAGTATTATAATAATATAAATTTTGAATTGCGCCATAATAAAGTAAGTGGGTCAAATCCTACTGTATAACGATCTCAAAGCCTCCGTTAATTTTCCGAAACAAAGAACGTAATTAAATCATAGAATGTAATAATACGCCATCCAACCCGATTAATCGCAGCCACAAAAAGGCCGCACTTTGTCAGCGAGGACGGAAAAAAAATCGCCTACACGTTGAGCCTCATCGCGGCGGGAGTTAGTCCCCCGCCCTCGCAAATGTGGAAAAGGCGACGCGCCGCAGTATCGGTAGGGGGCGCGGGCCTCGTGGCTCGGGGATGTCCCGAGACGCCTTGGTCCTCGCCGGGCTTTATCGGCGGCCGGCGCTGACCCCGCGCAATCTCCCCCTCGGCCTCCTGGGTAATTTCGCTAAACTAATCCAATCCCCGCGATGAATAATGTTTCGGCCGCCGCGGAGGCTCCCCTCGCGCCTTAGCCCCGATACGATATGGCGCGCCAACTGTCGTAATTAAGTCCTCGGCCGCGCCCGGGCTATGATTTATACGCGGTCGCGTCGGCCACTTCTTCCGCCCGACTCTTCTGTAAGAAGTGGCTTGTGTAACGGAGGATCATCGGGAATGAGTCGGGGAAGAGAGAAAGAGAAAAAAAAGTTCGTTTTTGGGTATCCCGCGCTGCAGTGGAAAGAGTCCTCGGATTTCTTTTTTTTTTTAGTTGAGACTGTTATCTTTTCGTCTGGATTAAGCCACTGCTCGATAATAACTACCGCGGTGGGATTATGCTAATGCGGGAGTGAAGGCGAGGGCATTTGACTTGTAATAATGATTGAGACATCCGTCTAACAGTCTTCGGGCGCGGCGGATCTCGCACAAAAAAAAAAACCCCTCTCGGGAGCTGTCTTCTGCTACATTATGCAAATCCCTCTCCGGCTCGCCGCCGAACCCAATGAACCCTCTCGACGGCTAAAAAATTCATCCGAAAAGTGGGCGGTTGTCATCCCGCGTCAGGCCACATAGCCGCTCGGCCGCGCCTTATTAATTTTCGCCCGGCCATCGACGTAGATCGGCCGAGGTACACACGCGTAAGATTACCCAAGCGGGTGCGGCCCGAACTTGGCACAACATTTCCGGCCGCTTATACGCTACAACGCGACCTCCCACCCCCGGGGAGGGGGGAAGGCGTCCGGTGCGTGCGCGCCTACATTTCCCCAATTCCGCGCGCGAGCTGAATATTCATCGGGCGGCGGAATCGGGCGAGCGGACGGGGGTCAGCCGAATAATCGCCGTCGCGGCCGATAAACGCGTCGGGGCTGCCTGGCGCGTCGCCGGCCGGCCCCTGGCTTGCACGCCCGGATTTTCTTTCCATATATGTGTGTAAATATATATATATGTGTGTATTGTGCTAATTGCCTCTCTCTGGGGGAGAGGAGGGGGAGATCTAATTGAATGTTTCCTTCAAAGGTGGCTTTTTGGATTCCGCGACGAGTCTCCCCGTTGGCCCGCCTGGCGCCGCGTTTTAGGCGGAGCCTGCCGTGATTGATGATTATATTGCCGGGCGCGTTTGCAAATAAGTGGCAATAATCGGCGTTATTGATAATGAGGCTTAACTAAGTAGCCGGCGAAGCGCTCGAATTACTTTATTCAAATATTCAGCTGGCGTATGCATTATCAAGCGGATGCGAAGCTAGTTCCTCAGCCTCTGTCCCCGTTCTATCCAATTATCTTAGTAATAGGTTAACCAAGGCATTATCGATGCATAAAACGCTAGGGCGACGCGGATCACATTTAATACATTATCTGATTACGCGAGTTATACACGTTAGGCTAATATACACTCGACACGCGCTCTTTCCCCCCGGCGATGAAGGCAGGCGATACAGCGGTGGCCAGGGGAAATAACGCGATCGATTTACCAGGCTTATTGGCCTTTGATTAACGAGGCTCGGAGGCCGAGGAGCTCGCGCTGCGATTAAGACTCGGAATTCCGGAAATGTTCTCAAGTGCCGGTAAGTCTCACGGCCGGTGTAAGAAGGAGAGGCGGGCGAGCTTCTTAAGATTTTGAAATTAATGGCCGCGGCTCCCAGCGACGACGGCTTCATTTCTCTCGGGGGCCCTAGTGCAGAATCACCCCGCGCAACAATTTATTAATGGGATACACCCACACATCCGTGAACAAATGACCACGGACTCGAAAAAAAAAAATGCACTTTCAACGGGTCCGATCGGCCGGGACCTCCTCGGCGTAAAAAAAAAAAGGCATTCCCGGCGGCGCGTCGACCGGCGATCAAAGGCGCCTCCGAGACGGTATGTGTGCACCGCGGCCCTCTTCCCCCCGGTGAGCCGCCCAGCGAGGCGCGAGGACCCGCCGGCCTGTGTCTCCTCCGCGCGCCCTTTCTCTCGGAAAATCTTCGATATATTGAAACACGCAGTCTCGCGTGACAGCCGGAGGGGAAATCCCGGGCCGCGCGCCCTTCGGCAAATGGCGCGGAGGCAGATTTTAGGCGGGACGATTACCCGGGAAAAAGCCGCCCCGACGACGGCCTTTTTCTGCCTCACGTTTTCCGGCTTGATTGCAAGAGAAGGCTGTTATGCGGGCTCAAGGCGATTCTCCTGGTCAATTTGCAGTTTTAATATATCGACTGAACGTACTCCTTACGTTCAATATCGAGTGCATCTGTATGTGTACCGGTTATACCGTTATTACACGTTACTTCATGTATTAATTTCAAGGGATCCAGGCTCGCCGGCCCGTTAACTAAGATCGCGCAATAATATATATTTCCCAGCGGAAAAAGACGTAGAAAGCCTCGGCGTACAGCTGCGAGCGGGGGCCAAGGGGTCGGGCCGCGTCGAATACGACATCATCGCCTAGCGAGGAAGCGCGTGGGGAGGGGGGGAGGCACGCGCCCCGGTCCCTCGCTCGCTCCTCCAAGGAAGGATGAAATATGAAAAAGGATTCTGCGCACAGGGGCTCGCGTCTATCCCTTTGTTCGGCCCCTGACGCTTTGATAAATGAAGGCGCGCGCGCGCGCGCGCGAGGCTCGCGTCCAATCATCGCGCGGGCCGAAATAACTCAATGCGAGCCCGGGCGCTTCCCACGTCTACCCCCCCGCCCGCCCGCCCTTCGACTCGCCGCCCCCCCTCCCCCCCGCTCTCTTTCATTTCCTGTTTACTCTCTTTTTACGAGCGGTGATTACGGTGACGGGGCCGCGCCCGTCTCTCGCTTCGACGGGGCGTCTTTGCGTCAGCCTATACACATGTGTGTATGTGTGTACGGATTCTCGTCTCTTATTTTTTTGTTTTTTGATTTTTCCGGGGAGTCCCGAATTGTACTCCAGATGGCCAAGTAATTGGTTGGCTTTTCCGCGATGCGTTCGATGCGAACGATGCGTGTCAAATAAAATATGGGTAGGAATATTGCCGAAAGATGACCGGCCGTCGAGATTGCAATATAAATGTTTGTATATTGAGAATTCTCTCTTTTTTTTTTATCTGACCCACGTCAATCTCGATTAGACTAAGTGCACCTAAACGAAATTGCAACACGGTTAAAAGTATTTTTGACCGGGGCAAGTGGTTTATTTATTCCTCCCGGCGTTGCTTAAATAAGGTTAAAAACGGGCGATGAAAAGAGGCGGGTGAGGAGAATGTTTACCAAGGGATATCGCATTGATTCGCAATCCGCGCATCGGCGCGCCCATCAAAAGCTGCCGGGCGGTCCGCGCGGATTCAATAGCCCATCCCGCAAGGCGGCCATAACTTCCGTCGGCCAAAATTCACGGTTATAAATCTCGGAGTTGCCCCTCCCCGCCCCGCGTGCGCATCTTCCTTCTCGCGGCTCTCCCCGGGCGCATTCGTTCCCCGGCGCGGAATCTCCGGGGCGAAGGGACGAGGGATCGGCCGGGAGAGGAGAGCAAATACCGCGGCGCATTAATATTTCAGCCGTCTGGCGGGGCCCGCGTAACAAGTCCGCCGTGTGTGCGTGCGCGCCCGAGGAATCGCGGGGAATCCGCCGCGCGAAAATTCCTCCCTTTTTTTCCTATCCGAGCCCCCCGGCGGAGAGCCCCGCGTACGTAAGGAGGGGCTCGGGGCGGGGGCAGGAGAGACAAGCGCCGCTAAAGCCCCCGGGCCTTTGGCCGCGGTCCAACGGGAGGCTGCGAGATAACGGCCGCGCTACAGGCGCCCGCCGCCTCGGGATTGATTCCGCTTGATCTGACCTGTTGGCCAGGAAGCCCTCGCGCGCGAATCAATCCGGGCCATTTCACACGCTCCATTTTGGAGCCGTGGGCAGGGGCGCCTCCCCCGCCGAGACCCCGGGATTTTTCCCCGCCTTTTTTTTTTCCCCCTCGCGCCCTTGTAGAATTATGCGGGCCGACGGCGTCGGCGGCCCCGCTTTTCCCGCGGATGCGCGGCGCGCACTCGTGAGTCGCACTCCAGTGGCTGATTGCGTCTTTGAAGGGAGGAATTCTGTTGCGAGCCGGCGGAAAATCCCGGCTCTCGCCTCGTTTCATCGCGACGATTGACCCGCCCGCCGACGAATAGCCGAACTCCGCGCGTCTACCGCGTTGTGAATAAAAAAAAAAAAAGAGGAACGTCGCATTACCCGCTGAAGTGTGTATGTTAATAAAATGTTGGTGTTTACCGACGGCGCAATGCTTTCATTTCGGTTTTCAGCGGGAAATAACGCTTTTATATACCCGCATCATAAACCCATGAATGATTCATTATGTTTCTATAGTAACAGTAATTTCTACTTTCGCGAACTTTCGGCCTCGTCATTTTCATAATGTGAACAGCGATGGGGGCGTTTCATCAGAAAAAACACAATCAATGTATGGTTATTATAAATCGCCGCGCTTCGGCGGGAAAAAGTCTTTATTGAAAAAATTTTCGCCATTTTCATAAAGAGCAGCTGATGCCGGCCTCCAACTTTCCCGGCCACTCGTCAAAATCCAATATCTGCTTTTCTAACGATCCTTCCTTCCTTCGCGGACGGTTTTCTTTTCTTTTTCTTTTTTTTTTTTAAACACAACGGTGTCTCGACCTCCTTATATGTCGCCACGCCCCCACCCCGCGAACCTCCTCGATCGCACTAATCGATCGGCCCCAAGTAGCCCCATTAACGTCGACTTCCAAAGCGAGATGGAAATACGGGTGAAAAAAATAAAGGCTGACCTACAAATTTTATAATTATTCGAGTCCGCAGGAGGTATAGGCGCGGGCCGGTAGGCGGCGTCGCGCGCGGACACGCCCGAGACTCCCCCATGATTTATCCCGGCCATTATTCCTCCGCTTTTACTAGCCACGGCGCCTCGGGAAGTTTGATTTTCCGCGCACGTGGCCTTTAAAGACAAACTTGCGCCCGGAGGGCCGCGGGGAGGATCGCTTTCGCGCCCCGGCGCCTTATCGTATTTCGAGAGCGAGCGGCTCGCGGGAGAATCGGCCAACTTCCGATCGAAAATTCTCTCCCGGGGCTTCTCTACGCCTCCCTCCCCTTTGTTCTCCGTTCTTCGTTCGGCTGCCCCTTTTACTTTTCTCGCGGGGAGAAGCACGAGTGGAAGAGAGAACGTCCGGCGGAAGATAGGCGAGGGCCAAAAGTTCAGCGCAGAGATCCGCGGGGGTCGGCAGAGGCGTTAAAGGATTAGTGCGGCCGAGGCTCGAAATACAAGCTCGTAGGCGTAAGTAATTTATGGCGGCGGCTCTTATTTCGACCCCTTTTTTTTCCCCCTTCTTCGTCCCCGGCGCGCCCACTCGCTCCCTGAGATTTCTCCCGATCCCTAAAGAGATTATCGAGTGAGAGAAATTAATTAAAAAGTTTGACGAAAATAATTAAAAGGAATCCGCGCGTCTACGGATGGATGGCTCGGGCGCGAGTGTTTTTATATAACGAGGAGAAAATAACTTCATCAGAAACCAAGTGGTGTCATCGTCCAAGGCAGATGTACTCCAAATATTATCGCGAGGTGTAGGCTTTTTTTATTATTGAAGAAAGGCAAGTGATTTTTTATCCAAAGGATTGCGCGTGGAATAGCTCGGGCTAGTTATAACAGTTTGACATATTTCGATGTATAAATTTATGATAGGTTGTTTACTCGAACGTTTTTATAGGTTCAAACAGATATCAGAATATACGCCCGTTATCCGAATGTTTCTAGATAACTGCCACTTACTGTATTTGACACATTACCACGAACAAATGGAGCAATTATTCAACTGAAAATTACCGGGGCTCGAACAGAGTGAAATTAACCGTATCATCGTTATAGAGAAACAACTTATAGACGCAGTCTAGCAATATAATTCATCCGCGACACAAAACAAACTTTCTCCCCGGCAAAAGGAGCATTGATCGAGACACGGTATTAAGCACCTCGGCCTGTGCATATAATTTTAAGCTTATCAACCCCCACACGGGATAAAACGTATATGCTGCAAAAAAAAAAGGCATTAGGAGTCGATCGCCGTACAAGGGAAATCTCGGTCGTAGCTCATGCGTCGCGGGCCGTCCGTGCAGGCGAGGCCCTTGGAACCCGGGGCGATCTAAGCCCCGGTATAATTCGGCGATACGTCAGTCGGCCCGCGGACAAAAGGAGAAACGAGCCTCGCACGCCGCGGAAAAATGGAGCGACCGTCGGCCGAATGCAAAAGGCGGGGATTACGCGTTTGAGGGGCCGCTGAAAGACAGGACTTTGAGAGCGATATTTCACCGCGGCCAAGAGATCGATACGCGTTTTATATAGGCGAAAAGCGCTTTGGCCCGGTGGTCGACTTCTCGTTTAGGGGGCCCAAAAATAGTCCTCCTGGGATACAACAAAAAAAAATGGAGCGAATATCCCTCGGCGGATTCACTTTGAGGGCGACGGGCCACTGGGAAACGGTTACTCTCGGTCGGTGATATTGTACTCTATACTGGTAGAGGGGGGGCGATTCCGCCAGGAGCACATGCTAATTCCATGAGGAACGTCGCCCGGTGTAATGCTCTCGTTGAATTTATTCGCCGGATCGATTAATGAGCGCCGATGCGTTTCAGTTACAATTTTCGGCATTAGCGCCAATTTCTGTTGGCCGATGTATAAATCAGGAATATCGGTAAAGGTTTTTACACGCCGTTAATTTGAATCAGTGAGCATTTACATGTTTCCAGTGAACGCCCGATCGAATGTTTATATACCGCTTGTATAACTATGTCCTACACATATATAGCTGCTCTGCATGAATAAGAGATGAACTTGGCCCACTCGTTCAATTTTCTTTTTGTCTTATATCAGATAGTCTCTTTCGGAATACGTACTGGAATATATGTACCATTCTAAGAAAATGAGTAAAAATTTCACCGATTCGAAGGATAAGAGCAAAGCTTGGACAGATGATGTCGCTTATATAGGGAGATTTTTGCATTTGCTGCCGTATAAAGAAAGGGCTTCGAGAGACTACGTAGTACAGATATGTTACTTTTGCTTATTTCTTTCATAATTATTGTAACGTTTAAGTATAAGACTAAAAATAGATGAAAAACGATAAAACCTAACGTGAGAAATTTTTTGTATACCAAATTCTATCATTTTACGAGCTAGGCTGATTAATTTTCTATATTATCAGTAAGTTTTTTCTAAAATTATATCGTCAGTAGTACAATATTTTTCGAAAGTTAAGCTTCAACATCTTCTATTATTTCTATTATTCATCCATTCCTTTCTTATGCGTATTTATCCACGCTGCTCGTTCAGATGTAATAAAAACCGCCGAACCTATTATACAAATATTTACAAACATAATTTCGCTTAACTCAAATGAATGCCAGTGCGTCTAAGCCATAGTCTCTGCAAGGTTCACTGACTAGTCCATGAATCATATTTGATTAAAGCCACGATCTTCCATTCCTGTCCGCCACTCTTACATAATCCACACGACTACGAAAAACCACAAAAAATTCTCCGTAAGAATTTCGAGGTTCCCACGCAAGATTAAATCGGGGCCACAAAAAGCCTGCTAATAAAGTCTCCCGCGAAGCAACGGCTCCATTCGCGCGACCGAAGGGATATACCACACCGCTCCACATCGACACCCCCTCTTCTACCCCGAAGAAAAATATTCCATCTCCTCGGCAGTGCGGTGTATATCGAGCGCGCGAGCGCCGCCTGGGGCTACGGCGGCCGACACTTGTTAACCCCGGAGAAATGGCAATCTCCGCGGCGGATCCCCGGCGCTTTATACATCGGCCCGCCTCCCGGAGGGCCTCCGCCGCGGGGATTTTTCGATGCGCGCCTCTTTGAGAGCGCCGGTATTGATTTGCGCGGCGCCTTGCGATACACTAATATGGAAACGTCCGAATGCGGCGGGGCTGGCCTCTGGGACGCCCGAAACCTCGCCGCGGCGCGATCGCTCATTTCGGGAGTGTGCGGGGACCTGGTGACTTTGCTTTTTGGCGAGTTCGCGCGGGGGGGTCAATTTTTAGCTTGAGAGTTGTCAGGTGTTTACACCGGAGCCCGCGCAAGACAACCCAGGGCTATATCGAACGCTTCGCGAGAAGTCTATTAAAAGTTTGGTACAAATTTTAACGACGCTCCTGCTGGAGCTTTTTATACAGTCATATATACATATATACATATATTGAATTTTAAAATTTTCTAAACGGAAGAGTTTTACATCAAGCAAGTTTTTTATCACTCGCGCAATTTAACGTTCATTTTTTAAAGGTTATTAAAATATTCCGTACCCGCCGTTATAGTACATCGACTGGCATGAGATTGTACGATGTTTTAATGAATTTCAAGGACCCTCGGTTGATATAATCGAAACGAGACTGCACCTAAAAGTTCTTTCCACAGGAAAATTACGACGAGTAGGATTTGGGGGGAGAAAATTCCCGCTCTGTAACCCGACATCTCCGATGCAAACGTAGTAATTGCACCCGCGCCGACGGGCCGCCACTTGCCGGGACGTCATTCGATAATATGCGCTCCAACTCTGCGGCGCTGCGGAATAAAAATCCAAAGTCCAAACTACAGAGCCGGCATTAAAAAAAAAAAACACACCTTCTGATGCGATATCCTCGCGCGGCACGAGGGGAAACAAGCGGCCGCGGGCGGGGCTGATAATCCAGCCGCCGTGTAAAATTGTACGGCCCGACCTCGCCGGAATAAAGCAGTTAATTATACGCAGACGCGCATTCGCGCTAAACTGGGCGCGAGCGAGCCATTTCGGCGGAACATTATTCGAGCCGGCCATCGGAAATTGAACGGGCTTTCGCTCCTCCCTTCGACAATCACGGCGGGGTTGCAAAAAAAAAAAAGGCGCGCGCACCGGATGAATGTAACAATCCCGCGCGGCCGGTCTTTATGACGTCGGCGCCCCTGGGCGCCGATCGCTTTGACGACCGGTAAATGCGCCGGCCGATCGCGCGGTGAAAATTTCCCCGGAAATGAAATTCCGCGACACACGCCCCTGGGGGAGTCGCGGGCCGGCCGCCCGGAGAATGCGCCCGAGCCCCTTGGTGCACTTAACCTGCAGGATGTAAACGGCGAGTACAAACAACTAATATTGGCCCCCGTGCGGTTGCCGGTACTTAGGCCGCAGGAGCACCGGCTTATAATGCCCGGGTGCCGGTGCACCCCCAGAGCGCCCGCCGGCTGACTGAATTCCGGGCGACTCTCCTCGTCTTCCCTTGCCACTAGATCCACGCGCCAGCCTCTGTTTATCTCTCCCCATCAATCTCCCCTTCGGGCCCGTGTTTAATATACACTCGGCCCGTTGTTCGGATTTTTTGCCGGCAAGCGGCTCCTATTAACCCATCCTCTGTCGAAATTCAAAATTTTGTAACAATGTTTATTTCGCTGAAACGAAATGTTCTGGATTATCATGCGTTTGCATAAATTCTTTTATAGATACATATTTTGTCAAGATATTTAAACTCCGTCAAACATTTCTCCAATGAGATAATGCTTAATTAAGCTTTAACTCCGTAATAAAATCCGGCGGTGCATTTAATGCTACCGCGAATTCCACTTAATATCCGCAACAAAAAAAGGAAGATTTGTGAATACGTGCGCGGCGTGCATGTGAGCAGGAAGAAAGGTAAAGAGGGAACTATTGACAAAAAAAGAAATCGGAAAATACCTGCCCTCGCGAGCTCTGCTCTGCAAATACGCACGAGAGCTGGACTAACGAGAACGGGCCACCACTTCTAATCTCTGTATTAGCTCCCGACCCCTGCAGCCCCTCGACCCTCATCTCCATATTCGCTCATCTGCCTCGCTACCGCCCTCCCATCGGTTCATTCGTTTATAAGGCTATACTTGCGCTAGGGCCGTCCGACATTCGCGGGTAAATGGCCGGGCGCCGGTGGCCCGCGTAACTCTTGATTTTACCCCGATATTCCTCGGGTCGCCGCATGTATGCGCGCTTGCACTTATTATCGCTGTCAAAGTATATCGAGGGAGCGCAAGCAAGCGTGTACGGGAGCTTCGCGACGTAATCTGTTTTGAATATTTTCCCTGCCTAGTTTCAATTTGCCTCTAGGACAGGCTAACCGGGTTAATTGTTCTCGATTCGAGCGCACCCCGATCGCGTGGCGAAACTCAATTTTCTTTGTAATTACAGGGCCGAACGTTAATGACATTTGTTAACTCGTCCGATAAATAATCAATGTAAAGTATTTTCTTAATGCTTCAATTTGATAGACGAAACATTGACATCCCATCGATTGAGCGTCTTTCGGAATTTACTGTATACATCGGCTATATGGATATAAGAGAAATACTGAAATACGTTATTGCAAACGTGGCGTCTGTTTTAAGGGATTACTTGAAATAATCAACGTGATTCCTTAATGCGAAATCACTGATTTGAATAGTTAAGGTAGAAATATATACACATAAGATAGAATAGAAAAGTTACATTCGGTGTCAAAGGATTATTCGGAGAGCGGAAAGCCAGAACAATATATGTACTGTGAGACAAAGTGAAAGCAGGCACTCGCTGGAGACTTCGAAAACTTCGGAAGTAGCTTTCCGAAATCCAAACAGAATGGCGAGCTGTAGAAACGTCAAGTTCCTAAGTCTACACGATAAAAGACAAAACGCGTGAAATGTGATATTGCGATTTTATACAACGTCAGGATTGAGAATTTTTAATTATAGCCGAGAGAATCGTCTCTCAATGGACTTTATAAGGCGACGATAGTAATTGGATCGCAGTAATGGAAGAAATGGCTTTAGTAGTGACCGCGACGATAAATTAACTTGTCGTGTGGGACCGTAAAACGTAAAGTTTCTACTAAATTTTCTTACAACCTGCTTTAAAAAAGTTGACGTCGTTAATCGACTTCTTTCTGCTGGAAAACTTATAAGAGTCACAATCATTGCAGGTTGAAGAAAACACGATCTTATAAAATACTGTAGCAATAAATCCGATAGTATATACTGTATGTTATACTGCTTGCATTATAAATTATACCTTCATGCCCTACTATAAGAATAAATTGCACGAGTTGTAATGTTCTCTATGGGACTAATCTATTATCAACACTCACTAGACATGCCACATAAAATTTACTTTTCTTTTGCTCAACAAAGGTAGTAGCAATAAGCTCATTTTACTCTACTTTTGTCAAAGAGTAGCGAGAATTGTACATCCTCAAGCTAAAGAAATAATTGGAAGAATGAAAACGTAGAATTTTTCCAACGCTAACAGAGGAGATTTTCTGTCGGGTCTTCAGATATAGTTTAATGAAGAGTCATCTTGATGAATGTTACATCAATAAAATATGAGTAATTACACTCATTTAATATGTTTTCCATGCATTTTTTTTCTATAGTATGTAAAGTTTTGTGTGAAGGTCACAAGCTTGACCCAAATCTTCTAGACATTGCTGAACTAACTTTACCAAAAGCAATAATTCCTTAGGATCGCATCGGATATTAGGAAACCTAGAGTAATCCATCTCTTAACTAACTCGAATTATAAGTTCCTGTCAGTTGCCGAAATTCCATTTCTGTTATTTCTTTCTCATAATGAAGAAATTACCGACAAGACCGTCTCTTGATACTATATAGTTGAAGGCAATTTCCCGCCTGGGAACCTATTTCGCTGAATTGAGATTCGGACAGGAATACGCATACATGAATTATGGTTTTGCTCAATTTTTCATTAATTTATCTTATTTGATTTATTACTTTAGTACTCACTATTATCAACCTTGAACAAATATGCACGAATAAATCTAATATTTTAATGTAATATTAAGGGAGAAAAATCAACTTTCCCTTATATTTCTTTATATTTCTAATTGGATGTGTAAGGACTTGACAGTAATTATTAATACTCAGCGAAATTAAAAATCAAACTTCAAGAATTAAAGCTATATGTATAACCTATAACAAAAAATAGTTTCGAAAATTTTTACGTTATACAATTATTGGCTAATATTTGATTAGCTTGATATCGGTAGAAAATTAAGGCTTATTCTTTTTATCGGTCTTTCGAGCGAATATAAAATGAAAGGGTGAAAGTGTCGTGGCGATTCTCTGTGGAGGGAATTAAAACTGCTTAAAAACAAACAGCCAGCCGTGCGGAGAAAAGAACAAAGTGCGGCAATTGTCGCAGTGTCGTAGACAATAATAGGAGCCGCGTATCCACGTAGGCAGTCAAAGACCCCCTCGTCTTCCCTCTTAACCAGATTACTGCGTCAGTGGCGCTCGCCTCTAAATTCAGTAAACTCCTCTAGAGCTAGTGGCGCCGGGGCGCACGTCATGCGAGTCACGTCTGGGGCTCGCGCCACTTTCGCCCGCGGCACCGAGGCGACCGGGGGAAAAAAAAGCCGCCGCAGGACAGGAGGGCTTCATGTCCTATCCCTCCTTGCGGCGGCCCTGGGGAGGGTGGGGCGGTGGCTCGACACCGGGGACAAAGGCTACAGGGGACCGAGGGGCGAGAAATTCGCCGCCCATGTAAATGGGACAAGAGCACCTGCGCAGCCCTCGCGCGAGTAGTATTTAGCCCCGGGGCCTGTTTACGCACGTGCAGCGGAGCCCGGCGCAATGTGAGTCGGTGAAACGACGCGCGCGCGCAAGCGAGCCGACCCGCCTCGAGCTGCCGAGCGCGCGCTCGCGGGGTTGGCTGCCCTGCTTTCTTATTACGCCCGAGCTCCGCCTCGTTTGCGAGGAACCAAAACGGCAGCGATTTATCGAGGCGTGAAGAATGTTAAGAATGGGAGAAAAGTGGTTGCAATTAGAATGGAAAGACGTTCGCTCTCTTTCCTGCTTACGAACTGTGCCGTAATTCCCCGTTCTATGACGTTATGAGGAAATGAATTTGCCCTATTCGCGATAATAATTAAGTAATTAAAATAAATTTAAGGGCAATGCAGTGCCGTTTAAAAATGAAACGAAAATTAATGATTAAGCCGTTTCGAAAATCCAGATATTTTCACTGTACGAATATGGGCACTCTAATTTTAAAAGAAATACAATAACCCGAAATAACGTTACATACATCGTACAATCAGAGGTAAATTAAAAAGCACTAGTTTCCATATTATCAAATAAATAAGGAATAATAAATTCGGTTCCTTTGTTGTCTGACTAAAAATATTGTTTAATGAGCCAAATTTATCTGATTCACAAATAAATATATAAATAATTTAATTACTCGTAATCAATGAGATTCAAATTCATACGATTTCTTCATTTTGCCTCATTTTAAAACAATCAGTTACATCATAAACATACTTGAAAAATGAATTTTGTTGTAGCAAAATAAAATGCTTAATCAAACGAATGCACGCAAGTATAGTATCCTGTAGCATCTTTGCTACCCATTGGTCCTGTATATATCAACTCCATTTACACCATACTATCGACCACTTTTCTCTCGCACAAGCGGTTATCGCATTTCTTTCGCCGGTTAGCGATGATCCGCTGAGAAAACAGCTTACCCAACGTTTTTTCACTCGAATGAAGATGACGGCATCAAAAAGAGGAAGAGTCGCAAGTGACTTCGTAACGGAATCCAATGAACTTCCCTGATCTCTTTTTCAAGCTTATTTCTGAGAATTGCAGAAAGTGTTAGGAACTTGTTGGTAGCAAATAATTTTAATATCCCAGGAGATCACATTTTTTCAGATTTCTTTTTTACTTGATTATAATTTTAAATTTACACTCAAGTTTTTCTAACGAAAGGTAATATTTAATAATTTATACAATAAAAGGATGTGTAATCTGAATATAAATAATATTCGTATAAATATCCTAATAATTTTCAGTAGACTCGTGAATCCTTTAATGCTACTAAATATTTGCGAAACATACATTATTTATATCAACTAATTAAATGCCAATAAAACTTGTATTTATAAATTTTATATGAAAATATTCTTGATTTCTACCTTATTTTAATTAACGCCATTATAATCACATAAATATTCGAAATAAATTATTCGTGAATAAACCTTCCATTTTCTGATCTTTTATAATTAGCAAAAGTGTTTTCTTTACCAAAATGCATAATCTAAAGTATTAGCCATCAACATTTCCCGACGAAAACTCCAAAGTGTCTTTTTCATTAACCCGGCGTGTACTATCGACAAAGTATTTTTTAAAACCGCCTCTTAGGGCGTAATGCCGAAGAAGCGTCGCGCCTGATACTCGTCCGTGAGAAAAATCTTGCACTCCACTCGACTGGGCTCGTAAAAAGGCTTCAAAGCCCACCTAGGCGTCGGCTTTAGCCGTAAACAAAGTCTCGCCCTCCGTCCCACCACCCATGAATTTACCACCCCCCACCCGCTCTCCATCGTCGCGAGCGCGCCGTAAATTATTGCCGCCTAATAAGACTCCCCCCACTGTGCGCTTTATAAAAATTCCCCGCGCCTCCGCCTATCTACGATATATTTCAGCTGGCGGGGTCGCGATTTTTCTCTGAGGCGCGGAAAAAAGCCGCGACTGAAGGTATATATATATATCCAGGGGACCGGCGAGACGGCTGGGCGACCATAAGGCTCTCTTATTTCTCACGTTTCGGCGCACGTCGCGTCTTTATTATTTCCCGTTCTGTCTCGATGGTGAAAGCGCTCGCGAGTTTCTCCTCTCTCCCTCCCCCTTCGCCCGGTCGCCAGCGTTCTCCTTTTTCAACCTGCGCGAGCCCGACTAGATTGATTCTGGCTTCAATTGGCTGGGCGCGAGCGCCGCCACAGTCGCCGTCCGTGCGATCGACGGTACGAAAAAAGAAAGGTAAAACAAGAGACGTGGGGGCACGCGGGAGTGAACTCGGGACGGGTGGGGGCGGGAAAATTGAATAAGTACGGGGCCGAGTGTAACGCGCAGAGGAAATAGTTGAAATTGACTACCAATGGCATGTATTTATATCCTATTGTTTAACGCTCAATTTACGGGGGAACTTTTGAACTGCGATTTCTGTCGGTCTTTTGGTTACACTTTATTTTTGCGATAAAACGCGCTGGGCAGATTAAATTATTTATAAAATGTGGAACATAAATGGATTCTCTACTATTGATTTTCTCTTTTTTTCTTAAATTCGATATTGGGTTTATGCTTTTTTCCAGCTTGCCATTTCTGTCGTATTTTTAAAAATATATGCCACTCGACTATTATCCAATCGAACCTATCGATAAATGCATTTCAAAATATATTAGGAACCCTATAACGATCAAGCGATAACCAGTTCTCGATCAGATATACAGAAATAAAAGAAAAAATTATCATTCGGTACACCGATAAAAATTTAAGAGAAATTTTTGAAAATGTAGAAATATTCTCGAATTTCCTTATTAAAATTATTGTATATTTTAATCAAAATTGCACATGATCATATTTATTTTAACTACAGAGAAGCATTTCTCAGTATTTAATTTTTAATTGAAAATAACATTTAACCAATAAATATTAAACGATCACAAAATAAAAATATTATATGCATGACAGTTTGTTAATAAACGCGTTCGTTTCAAAATTTTCAAATCAGTGGACCTTGACGCAATGCACGATCTCGGCGGTATGCACGGCCGTCATAAATACGATATACACAAGGTGAGGGAAAAGTAAGAGAGTCCTGGAATCTTTCTCGAGTTTCTCGATAATAAGAAAGGAGTTGGTCTGCCGCAGTGTCGGCCGCGGCCCCGCGAGAGGTGCGATCGTACGGAATACGAGGGCGCGGGAGATGGCCCTGCCGGCGGCCTCGGACGTAAAGTAAGGCAAGAAAAATGAATAAAAATAGAGGCGCGCGCGAGAAAAAGAGGAAAGAGCGTCTCGGGCGCAGAAGTAACGGCGAGCGTACCGGGGCTTCCGCCCGGCTTCCATTGTTTTTCATTCGCTCCCCGGGGCCACCCGCTGAATAATTCATGCGCCGCGTAATACAATTCGCGGATCCCGCGAATCTTTGCGATTTTTATGCCCGGCGCGCGCGCGCGCCCCGATCGGGAGCCGGGCGCGATAAGCAATAGGGCCGCGTTACGATCGGGCCCGTGTATCCCGCGCACGATTGAGCCCCGCGGATTGAGAACCCCGCCGCCCCTGCGGATGCAACCCTTCCGCCGGGAGTACAAGGGAGCCGCCCGCTGCGTCTTACAACGCCCTCGCGCCCCGGGGATTCTCCGCCGGTTCCTGGCGACGCTCCGCGTCAAAATCGAATATTTCCTTGGCACTTCTCGCGACTAAATTTCTTTCCCCCCGCGCAGGTTTGAGGGCTAATGCTGCCTTCGCTAAACGCTTTCATACGCGATTAAAAAGTTTTTCCCAGAAAGAAAATTTCCACATTTTCGTTCTCAACCTTTTTGTACTTGTGTTGTACTAATGGGGTGAGTTAAGTTTTTTCGTGGAATTTTTAAGCTGAAACTTGCATTTCAATCGCCAAAATCCGTAGTAAAGAATTCAAGAATTTAAAAAATGAAATTCTTTTAAAGTCAAAAAATATACGGGCTAGCTAAATAATTATCTTAAAGAAACGGACAGCATGTCTGGAATTTTAAAAATCCTAAAAGTCATTAAAGAATAAAGAATCCTTTTCAACTTACTAGAAGACGTAATATTTTCTTTGAAAGCCGTGGCGCACAATAGAAATGAATATTTTAAGTAAATTTTACAAAATTTTGTAATGGCATTAGAGATCAACGTAGGCTAAGATATTAAGTAATATTAACTCAAAAAGTGAGTTAACTAAATCGACTAAAATAAAAAGGAAATAAAGTTAATAACATGGGTAATTTTTTATAACCGCATAATATTTTTACAGAATGAGGTACCTGAGGTCCTTGAATGTTCAGTGACCGAAATATTAAATTTTTAGAATGTTTGAAGTGGCCGTTTGCATCAAGTGGTATAAGCTGCAAGTCACGTGTAAGCAAAAATGTTAAAAATTTAACTTTTTCCTGAGTCATAAGTAGTTGTTAAATTCAATTTTACGAAAGCAATACCACATTCACACTGAGGCATTTTCTTGTATTAAAGCTACAATAATTCAATCTTGCAAGTACTTATTAGCATGTACAATGCCATTAGACATATTTATTACCTTGCAGGGATATCTACATGCCTACTGGGCGCATATCGTCACGCCAAGCGACAGAGCGTCCTTGTCTAAGTAGAACAAGTCGCGTACGGTGCGACCGGTGTCATAAACACTGTAGTCTGAAAGGCTACTTTATCATCTTTATTTCACCGCTCTTACGCTTTCTCCTGCTCCAAAAAAGTGCCGTACATCTCTCGGCAGGCTCCGTAAAATGTTTCATCGCCACGTAAAAAAAGAACGGCTAAAGCCGTGGCCGAAAAAGGGAAGCCGCTCGAGCGGCAAAATGCGCGCATCAGCCAAAACTCGCGCACGACATCGCGTGAGCCTTAAGAGAAGCCCATACTAGGCAAGGAAAAATTTCCGCTATGTTATTTTGCTTCATGCGTTCTACACCTACCTAATAGCTAAGAATAATATGATGCTTTTGCACCTGTATGTCCGAGTTCCTTTTACATTCGAACGCTTAGGCAATACTAGTAAAGTCAAAAACTAGTCCAAAAAAAATATAAAATAATAATTGTTCTTCTTTCAATATGATTGAGAGTACACTTTTTCGATATAGTGTTTTTCGTTTACGTAAATGTGTTACTTGTTTACAAGTTGCAAATTGTACATCTCAAGTTCAATCAATTATCTAAAAATGAAGCAAGAAATACACATTAAATATTGAAGTTTTAAATGATGGTTAATTAATATCTTTTCTTTAGTAGAAGAATCTATTCAAGCACGTTCCATCGGAGAATATAAACATCACCAACTACATGAAAATTTTTAGCTGACACAAATAATTAAAAAATCTAAAAGAGAATTTTATATCAATACTTATTAATAAAATCCTACTGATTACTAGCATTATTTGAAGTTTGAATAATTTATACAAGTATTAAGATTTTAACTTAGCAATACAGTGTAACTTGTTTTCAAAAATTTTATTACTACAAATTTATCGATTCTTTTATAAATGGATTTTACTACAGTTTCATTAGTTTTTAATCAATAATTTAAATACTGTACATTATAGGATACAATGAGTTGTAAAAACGAAATAGTAACTAATCAGTTATTCTACAAAGTTTTCATTTTCTTACTTTTTGCAAATTCTACGCTATTTGACGAATGGACTTTTATCATAAACCCGGGAGATAAAAGACTTTTTCCAAGTTTAATAATAAAAAAATTCGAATCAGCAAGTTTTAATTTATAAGAAAAATATATACCCAGTGAAAATTCGCTAAGTCACTCCGAAGAGAGCAGTCGCCATAAAGAAGCAAAAAGGAATTCGGCCCCGCGGTTCTACGTACTTTTGCACTCTATCACCGAGGCCGGTTATAGACACAAGTGCGCGCTGAAAGCCCAACCGAACCACTTGGCACATGTCACTCACCCACCTGCCCCCTTGGCATGCGGTGTTTTTACAAAAACATTCCAAGATTTCGCGTGTGCCCCGCCTCTTTTAACATCCGCCAATAAAACTTGGCGACAAGCCAAAAGCGCGGAGCTGCTTTAGACATGCCGCGTGGGTGCACTCGAGGTTGAGGGCACACGACCCTCACCGCCTCATGAAGTGATCCTTCGCGGGGGAAGGGAGGCTTTGTGAAAAAACGCTTAATAGGATGGCCGCTCAACGCATAGAAATGTAATCAAGGTCTCCCTTTTTGCAACGCCAGAAAATCGAGTTGACTCATTGTTCCCGTGCGAGTTTACTGTGCGAGTGAAGCTTTATTTTAAGTAATGAAATGTTTTTATTAATATCCAGTATGAGGGCGGGATTTTCTCAGCGGTTCAACAAACACAAAGTGCAATGAAAGATACACATCTGCCTATTTTTACTGAGACTTATTAAAGTGGTGCCATCTATTTTTATGCGTGAAGTCGACACCGGTAGGCAATAATCGATCCCGAAGCAAAAACACACATTTAATTTCAGCGGAGAGCGCTTCTACCAGCTTGCCCAACTCACAATCTCGACCGTCTGTTTGAGCTCGAATCATTTTTCCATTTATATCGCGTGCCCTCGGCACTATTTCCGGGAAAAGCCCCACCGGCCGCAGGCGCATCCCTTCGGCCGGCTCCCCTCCCCTGATTTTTCACATTCGTCAGCGGCAGCGTCTGAATAAACATCAACCGCACTCATTGCTCCGTGGCAGGTCTAATCCCCGATGAGAGCTCGGCCCTCCAGGAACGTATTAAGCCAATGGGGGAAAAAAGCTTTCCCGGTCTGGCCAACGCGGCACTTGGGAGCCAAAGTACGCGCGAGAGTCTGCCGGTAGACCGAGCCTCGCGAGGGCGAATTCACTCCCCCAACGGCAGGCTCCCTTTTTTCTTGCCGCTTTCAAAGGCTCCTCTCTGCGCGTTTCCCCGGCACTGATTTTCATAAAAACGCTCGGCTTGGCTGCGCAGGAGCGTGTAGGGCGTACTCCATGGCCTGATCTTAATAGCTATATCGCTTTCTTATAGTGCTTTAACTGCACAAGTGAGTAAATTTCACTTTTCAGGAAATCCCTTGCAGGGCCGACTTGGAGTAGAGAGACAAAATTTCGGTGAAAATTCACCACAAAATTAATTATAGCACGAGAACTATACGGTTCGAATCTCTGCTTCCAAAAGCTTGTCTAATAAGCACTTTCTAGGCTAAAGCTACATTTGCAAAAGATGATGAAAATCCAGAAAATTCTAAGACTAACGTGATATTATAATATAAATAATAAAAGTCTGTGTACCATTAAAATATTCAGGTGCTTTGAGCTTCAATTGTGAGGGACGGTTGAAAGGTGACGCATCGCTATCGGATATTTTTAATTTACCCATTAAATTCGCGATATTAATAGAAAATTTTTCGCTTTAATGCTTCGCCCGCCGCGTATAGATGTCCTTATTTCGATAGTGTCGACGGCTGAGACGAGAATTTCAATTAGAAAGAACGTCAGCTATAAATTATGTATAACTGAAAAATAAAGCAGAGTTGAAAGTTTCCAAGTCATAAATCAATCGAGCATAAAACGCCGTCGCAGTGCACTCGGCGACCGATTTAGTGTCCGTTCTCACCTATCTGCCAGCTAAAACTTTTCGATGCGTTCGCATAAAATATGATTTCTTTTTGGAAAGGAATTTTCTAGACGTCGCAACGGTCCAGTGGGTCTTCAGTCACGCGATCACGTTTTCGTCTCTATTCTCGTTACTCGGTATAATCTGCCATGTTTGTCTCTCGCCGTTCGTAGAATACGTGACCAACGTGATCTTTGGGTCTAAAACTCTTATATTTCAAAATAAAATCGTATTTTAGTCTTTTAAAAAGAGTTTCCATTTCGTTTTTCCGTTTTTATGAAAGACTGGCTTTAATAGTGGTAAAATGAACTTTGAAAAGCGATTCGAAATTATATTGTTCATTTTTTATTTCCTGTGCAACTTTCTTTCGCTTTACATTAAGTCAATTTCATATAAAAGTTTTAAGCTACTTTAATATCAGTAGTTGGATAAATGGATATCGAATGGTCAGTAGTACAAGTCAATAAAACGTCAGCCGTGGAATTTGATTCCACTTTTGATACGAATAATTGAGGTGTCTTAATTGCCATTGAAACATTAATTACCGACATACTCATAAATTAAACGACTTCAGAAAGATTTTAAAAGATTTTTAAAAAGCAAGCGCTCTGCATCTGTATAAGGCAGGAGAAATCCTTCTTCCCTTTTCGACGACACAGCCAAGCGTTTCACTCCAGGCAGCGGGCAAAAAATGAAACTCTCCCTATATTCCCCGATTTTCATCCCGGCAACTTTTCAATTAATTTTTCAGCGCACAAGGCGGTATAAAAGAGTCATCGCGCCCGCGTGACTCAAGTTCCGCCCGCGCGAGCCAGATGCGCGGCAACTTATCGCGTCAATATTTAATAAAACCTCTCCCCCCGGGGCTCGCGACACTCGGAGGCCCCGCCTATTCATTATGGAGGTGACGGGCGTATCGCGCGGCATCGCCGATCTTTTTCTCCCCCCCCCCCCCCCCACTCGCGCCAATGTATGCGTCGCGCGGCGCCGACGAATTTTAATGCGCCCGAAAGTTGGGACCGCGGGGGCAAAAAGCGCCCTCCTCGGGACCCATCGGACGCCCCCGCCCGAATCCCTCGGGGAGGGAAGTTTGCCGGATTCTTACGCCGCTCCTCCTTTTTTGCCCGGCGCCACGCTAAGTCGACTGCCGCGGTCCCGAGCTGCCGCAGTTTGCGGCCGGGGGGGCGGGCTTAATCCTCCCCCCCCGGCCGCCATGCATTTTAAGGGATTTTTCGCAGGCCTGCCGTAATCGCTGATATTAGTTTCAATTAGCGGCCCGAGTGGGACGTCTCGGTAGTTTTCTGTTGTTCGACCGTGGGCCGGTGGTAAGTGGCCGAGAATTACAGTTAAGCGCCACTGAAAAATTGCTGGGAGTCGTGCTGGTCATTGACACGGAATAAGACTGATCCTGTTTAAGAGGGCACCGCTTGTTCGCTTCCTTCGAGTCTTTCCGATCTTTTCAAATTATCCCGCATTTTATGGTCGGTATGATGAGTTTTGTCCGGACGCGTTATACTGTGCCTCTGTTAACGATGCTGCAAATGTCGGAGAATTATGTCTTACCTAAGCAGTCACAACCACCACTTGTATGCGATTTTAATTATATTATACTTTTTTTACAATGCAGTAATAATAACACCATAATAAGTGTCTCATAACCTTTATTTGTCATACGTTACATTTATGCAGTAATGACAGTATGCCCATAAGTTACACATAACCTAGATCTATAATGATGAACAAAAGATTTTATATATAGATGTACTTCGGAGGTTAATTGTCATTATTTTTCTGAATATTTTTGTGAAAAATCTCTCGTTTACACAGAATTATCTATCTATACAGATAGATTCTGATTTGGATTTGCGAATGTCATAATATCATATTGTATAAATATTCAATAGATATTACTTATCTACTTATCTGTTTTGTTGTATATCTTAAGATCTAGACTCCTATATTTCGTTCCTGTCTGCTATGGTGGGTCTTATCAGATCCGATGTTATTGCGGTACTGAGAGTTATCCTAAATGCTATACTAAAACCCATGTGGTATGTGTAAACTCCCAGTGTTTCAAGAAAGGTACGTTCTCTTGTTGCCGGACGGCAATTCTTGAAATTGTTTCTAAAGCATTTGTTTACATTCTGGAGTTTTAGTTGCTACGAAATCTTTATCACTGTAATTTGCTAGTATTTACGCCCCTTAATCGGAATGCCAGTACATGTGCTCTCTTACGTCAAGCTGCACAGCGTGTATCTAAATCGTTTGACTATTTGTTTAACCCAGTTTAACCTAGCAACCTATTTAGTAAAATCAGTGATGCAATGTGTTCAATGAAGTAGTTGACGTAACTAAAAGTTAAGAGAGTAAAAGTAAAGAAAATAGTTATATAGAAAACTGCATTACGTATGACACATTTCGGTCGCGGTGAATCATCATCATCATGTCGACGAAGTCAACTTTAGAGAAACAACTTTTGTTTGTTTTGAGTAGCGATGCATGCTTTGGCCCGTTTACCAAGATAACGTTAGAACGGCAAGTTTCTTGATTAGGCAAGTCAATTTCACTGCAATGGGCAAGTAGCAAAGTATATCTACTAGCCTGCGGTACTTTTCATTTTTGCATACGAGTAGCCGATTGGAAAAACAGTTGCTTCTTATGAGAAAGGGGTTAGAAGTCTACTCACCCCTACTCCTTATAATCGACACGGCCTGGAAATTCCATATCTCGCCCAGTTCTCCACAATTGTCCAACCTGAAATGAAACAAGCGAGACGGTCAGTTAAAAAGGAGGCGCGGTTATCCACGGGGAAAGGGAAACTTGGGGTCTAAAAAGCGTAACGAGGATTCTCATCAAGCGGCGCATCGTCTCTGCAGGCCGGCGCCAACAAAAGGCCCCACCCGCAAAGTTTATAAATCAAACGCAGGCCCGAGTCGGCGGCGCGCCGCGCGGCTTCTTCATAAACTCAATCAGCGAGGGCGCGCGACTCGCCCCGGCCGCGATAAAACCCGGGGGCTCGCGACCTCCTTCTCGGGGCGCGCATTATTGGGCGGAAGGCGCGCGGGACGAGTAACGGCCGGCACAATATCCGCGGGCGGCCCGGGCGCATTGTCGTCTTTATACTTGAGGCCCGGCCGAATGGCCGCGCGGCTATATAAGAAGGGGCCGCTTATCGCGCGCCAGTTAGCCCCCCCTTTCAAGCGGCCCGGGGCTCCATTTCTCCGGCTGGGCTTTATCTCCCGCGAGCCGACGCTCCGGCTTTCTGATATTGCGCGCGGCCGCGTAATTCCGCGGGAACGAGCCTCCGGGCCGGACTAACGACTGCCGCCCGCTTATGCATTCCTGTTTATCGCCCTCCAGACCGCAGTACTTCACCCGATATCGCGCCTCACCCCGCGTACATACATACACGCCCGGCAATCATCGGCGATCGCTGGCCAAAAAAAAAAAAAGTAGGAGAGCCCAGTTCAATATCCCGCACGCTACAGGTCGTCCCCTCGGGCCAAACGGTGCCGCTCGGAAATAATTTCGATTTTTCGAAGTCCGCGGCCATCGATCAGGGCGATATAGCCCGGGGCCCCGGGAATTCCGCATAAATCTTGGCCGGGTCGAGTCGCGGGGCCGCGGCAGGTAAATTGGAGTCGCATTCCGGCGAGTACAAGGGAGGCCCCCCCGAGGGCCGGCGGTCGAAAAGTCGGGGCGCGCGCCTCCGTTATTGGCCCCCGCCGGCCCCGTTATATAACCCGGAGCCGTCCGCGGGCCCCTCCGTCGCGTAACGGCTTTCCGGCGCGCGCGGCCGAGCGCGTAATTCCTTCCCCCCCGTTTTTTTTTTTTCCTTTCTTTTTGGCAATTCCCACGCGCACCGGGCCCGCGCTGTCTTCCATCGGTGCGTTAAGGCGCGCCGGTCCCGCGGGATGTGTACGCCTCCGCGGAAGTATGTCTCGCGAGGGGGCGCCCTGGAATGTCCTAATAAGCCGCGGACGCCCCGGACTGGATAATTCGCCGTTACGATGACGCGGGCCCCAGAGGCCGCGGCTCCCGCGAGTCCCATCCGTATATAAGCGGGTGCCGCGCCCTGTCAAAAGTCCCCCCGTAAACAAAGCCGGAAATAAGGCGGGCGTTCGAGGCCGCGGGCGATTGTTCAACGAGTCCCCTTGATACGGCGCGGGGGCACTCGGTCCCCGGGTAATCCAATTTTAATTACGCGTTACAACGCCGGTTGGGAAGGCGGGGAAGGCCGGGCAAACAATTTCGGAGCCCGGGGGCCATTGATTTCGCGGGGCTAATGGAATCAACCGGCTACGCCTTCCCGGCGCGGCCAATCCCTCGGACTTGGGTTACAAAAAAATAAAAAGAGCCGCGTGCGCACGCGAGATTGGCGAAAATGATATTAGGCTGTCGCGCTTTGTCGAGCATAAATCCCACTCGCTCGCCCTCTCTCGGCGGGCCTCCTGATTTTTTACGAATTTTTTCCTCGGGCGGAATTCTCCCGCCCTCCTCTGCCTCGCCATTCTCTTTCCCCCGGGGGTGGGGGGGGCGTATCGCCGAAGAGTCACCGGTCCGGGAGATTATGAAGGGGGGAGGACTATGGTATTAAGGTAACTCGTTTTCGCCGCTTTCCCGCGATCTCCCTTTTTCCTCCGCTTTCCGGCGGCCGAAGTGGATGACGAGTGTTGGCCCCCGGCGCTCCCGTCCGCGGCGACCTTCCGAATCCAATTTTCGGTTTGTCGCGCTGTTTCCAGCAAGCCGGATTAATCTAAAAATTCATGCCGCGCGCCCGGTCAATCCTTGTCCGCGGGAACAACGAACGCGCCCTCCTGAATAACCATAACGCGCGGGATCTCGAAACGGGCATAGCAATCGGAAGAGTAATTTAAGGAGCGCGCGCTCGCTGCTTTTGACGCAGCTGCTTTTGACGCAGCTGCTTTTGGGAAGAGGGGGCCGGAGGGGGGTGAGGGGCCGGCGCGTTGACTGCGTTTACCGGAACACCGTCAGAAAGTTTGTCGCGAGCTCGCTTGTGTTTACTCCTTGGCGCATCGGCCTCGGTTACACGCGTTTATGTGCCGTTCTAATTGCAAGTTGGACTAGATGCACGCTTGACTTCAATTTTGGCTTTTGATCACGCGCGCCAAGGAAGTAAACACCGGCCGACTAGGCTCGGCACTTATCAACTCGATCGTTCAAATTTACCTAACGCCAAATGCTAATGTAAACAGGATTATTAGAAGAAAGGGGAAACAAGTGGAAAAGCATAATTATAATAACGGCATTCACTCTGCATAATGTATTACTCGTGTTAATAATTAGCGTGAAAGTTATTATTATTTACAGAGTTAGTAATACCATGATAAATTAGAATCATAAAGATAATCGCCAAGATTATTGTAACTCTGCAAAATGAGAAAGAATAAAAGAGGATTTCAGAAAGAAGGACGAATATTATAATAAGCGGGAGAGATGCTGGGAAGAGATATAAGATAAAAGAGGAAGAGGGGAAACAGGAGGAGTGGAGGAGTATTTTATTACCGGCCCGTGGCCATAATACTTTATTTATAATATTATAAGCAAGGAATGCAAGCAACTAGAATTTTCGTGTCGAAAAAAGCCGAGGAAAGCGCCTCGTTGTAAAATACTCATTTCTTTTATCGCCCGCGGCTTTATCCCCGCAATTAAAAATTTTATTTAATTCGTAAATAAATTATTCCCGAGCGGGTCGCACTGTGCACGCGCGCGTATGGGGAACCGGGCGGGGCTAAGAAATAATTCATAAGCACCATTATGCATGCAAAACAGTTATCCCCTCTGGTCGACGTGCGCGTGAATTTCGCTGAATGCATTACTATTAACTAAACATTTGCCAACTTCTCACCTCCCGCGGGCGTCCGCGTAAAACGCGCCAGTTCCTCCTCCCCGCTTTTAATCGAACAAATCCGCCCGCCGACTCCCCCGGGCGAGGTCAAAGCCGCCGGATGGGCGTGAAAATTAAAGAAGTATACGCGGCGACGGACGACAAG
This sequence comes from Sycophaga agraensis, assembly GCA_018906755.1. Taxonomy (NCBI): domain Eukaryota; kingdom Metazoa; phylum Arthropoda; class Insecta; order Hymenoptera; family Pteromalidae; genus Sycophaga; species Sycophaga agraensis. The sequence continues at coordinate 5,329,105 of JACCIE010000003.1, forward strand.
AAGTCCAACAACGCTCGCCCGGGGTAAAAGCCCCGGGGTAAGCGGCCCGAAAAGTACAAAAATATATGGGCTAGCGTATCAGGGCTGACAAAGGGGCCCGGAAGGAAGGCTTTAGCGCGCGGCATCCCCCGGACTGACGATCGTCTCTTTGTCTCCGGCGGAGGTTCGCGCGAAGCCTCCGAGCGATTCCAAATGAAAGTGCTAAGTTTGTCGGCGGGCCGCTTTTTTCGGCTCGGTAATGCCCGACTAGTTTGCGACTTCTTATTGTGGCCGCGGGCGGCGCCAGCCAGACGAGGGCCGACTCGATTGTTCTCCCACTGCCCGGGAAAAACTGTTGACGAACCGCCCCGCGAAAAACGTCTCCCGGGGAAAAACAGTCGGCTCGGGGGTGGGCGGGGGTGTACAGCGGCGAGCCTCCAAGTTCGAGGAAAGTCAATGAGAGAGCTGATGAGGAGGAGCTTTTGTTGCAGCGCCCCCGCATAATTGTCTGGGGGGGAAGGGGGGATGCGGCTGCACCGCGGCTAACCTATTTACCAAACTTCTTCCACCCTGCGGATCGAATTATTTTGTTATCGGGATATTGGCAAAAGAACCAGGCGTGCCCTTCTCTTAATTAACTTAAAATTCCAGGGCACGGCGTGCACAATTATAGATTGAATAATACCGTCATCGTGTACGAGTGCGGGTTTGCTTATATGCAAATATACACAAACTTCTGTTTGTTTTTCGTTTTTCAATCGCAGTATTGTTTGTTTAAAGTAAATCGCGGGATGAATCGACTTGTTAAGCAAAGCGCGTCGACAAATACGGCAAGCGGTAATTGTAATTAAAATATTTTAACGAATGTAAAGGGACGTACGATCAATTTCGCAATAGCGCATTTTTATTGAAAAGTCGATCGCCCGACGAGCGGGGGCGCCATTCAAAAATAAATTGTTTTATTTTACACCCGCTCTCGTAAAAAGTACACGTTTAAAAAATAATTCGTTCCGCGCGCATTTGCCCCGTTTGAGCGTCGCGGCGGCCCTTTTGAGCTCTGAATATTCCCCTCTGAAGAGACGAGAGTGCGCTCGTCGCCTGCGCCTCCTCGAAATCATCCCCCGGCTACACAGCGAACTCAAAAAAAAAAAAAGACCAACCCTTCAAAAGCTTGCGCCAGGCCGTAAACATTGGCCGCGAGCGGCGCTTCGGCCTCCTGTCGGGACTCTTAGGCTCAAACGGAGCACCGAGTCAAAGGTCCAATTTGTCTGATTCACTCGCGAGCGGCGATCCTCTTGCGGCCCTCGAGGGATGGCATTTTATTTTTTTACATCCCGGCGCACAGCATCCACAGGAGGCAGTCCATAACGCTGTATACGCGCGTGTTTAAAAAAGCACCGTGTCCGGCATAAGTGGTCGGCGGCACGTTTTTCTTGGGCAAACTGCCGGGCGTTTAGTCGAGGGGGCCGTAAAGAGCCGTAAGGGCTCCCGCCGGCTCGCGTCCTTGTTTACTCGTTAGCGGTTATCGGGACAGGGGGAGCCGCGCCCCCGAACTTGGGCATTAAACAAGCCGTCTGAATACTAACGATCTTGAGCGCCCGAGCCAAAGTTTCGACGACCGACGCCCTCGGCTCTATATCTAAATTGCAGAGGGGCGGCGATTGTCAAAAAAGGAAAAAAAAAGACGAGGAAGATGGAGACGACTACGGTAGTTCTCGTTAAGCCCCGACGTCCTCCGGCAATACGTGCATCGTTAACTGGGTCGCGTCGACAGACTGCAACCGGAAGTAGCCACATTTTCGTTACTTTCTTATTGCCAGTGGCCGCTTCCTTAGGTTGATTTCGCCAGGCGGATATCGAAAGATCCATCTAGGAGATAAGGACTTTAAAGGGAACGATTGATTGCGGAATCGAGGTACGGAAAGATAAGAGCAAGGGATATGATTCTTTCCTGCAATATATATTTTCTTGCGCGTGTTACTTTATTGAGACGTATTGCGTTATCGAATTTTGAAAAACAAAATTCGATTACTTTATGTATTTCATTTGATTGAAAAATGTTATATATTTTCCTTTTGTATTATTAACTGAATTATAAATGGAATTTATAATTTAATTTTCTCAAGCTTTATTAAATTTCCTACGTTGCGTGGTGAATTTATATTACATAATAATAATTTAATTTATAACATTTTTGTAATATTTGTTTACATTAATTATACTAATTTTTCACAATCAAACATAATTATTTGTCGATGAAGACTAGTTAGCAAGCAATTAATGTTCAAATGCACAATTATTTCATTCCTTATTGATACTTATTATATTTACTAATACTTACAAAATACGCATATACTGGTACTTCAAAGTTAACTTTTCAATAAATTCAAAGCTTTATATAACGTATTATAAGCGTAAAAGGATTATTGTATAAAAGATTTTTTGATCATTTCAATCTGTTACAATTTTATTCAGTGCTATATATTTAAACGTAAAAATAACTTGAAAAAAAATAATTACATACGTATGAATTTTATTAACCGCTGTACATTAATATGAATCCGTACTATTGCCGAATAAATTAATTGAATAAGAAAATTTGTAAATAAAATTAGAGTTGCTCAGAAATTAAATGAAAATTGAACGTACACTCCAATTCAATTGAAGTACATGGCAAAATAGAATTATGACATAGCAACCTACGGAGAGCAGAAAAAAATACGACTAGTTTATGAGCCATCGCCGATTATAATAAATTTTATTTTCTTATTGAAAGGAAAAGGTACTTTAAATAAAGTTGAAAGCGCATTTTCTGCTAGTGACGTTATTATGTATTGCAGAATTTATACTGACCGCAGATCACTTTAAACATTTAGTTTAAAAATGAAAATTGTTTTCCGTCTTTGCGACAAACGCGAAAATTGTCTGTCGCAAGCTTTTGCTTCCTAGACTGGCGTTCCCAAGGCTTAAAGAGATACTCATCTTTCGCACAAGAATCTTCACGAAGCCACGAGAGTGCCCAATTATACCCATAAGACCGGATCAAAACTTAGACGCCAGCTAAATTAAGAAAGCTCAAAGTCCGGCCGCGCGAGTCCCCCCGGAAAAGAGTCCCAGACAGCTCCCCTGCCCCGAAAAGGCGGGCAGGGCCGCCAACGCGCGGCAGCAAAAAGCAGTCGGCGGAGGTGCGCGCGAAGGCGTAAAAGCCAAATAAACCGGGCGCGGGCCGGAATTTCCCGGTCGTAAAGGCCGATCCGGCGGACGGCCGTTACGCGGAGACTAGCGGGCCGACTCGGGGCGCACGCGTCCGCCGCGGACAAAATTCCCCCGAGGAAATATCCCGGCGTTTTACGGGGCGACTCGGCCGATCCCAGGTAATTCGGCCCCTTTTACCGGCCGCGGGCGGCGGCCCCTTCCGGGGGGGCCCCGGCGGCCTAAGTGCGGACTCGTGTTTACAATCGGGCCGGCCGAGCGGGGATTTACGCGCGACACGTGGACCCGCGATCGCCGGCGAACGATCGCCGGCAGTCTTTCGCCCCGTCGGTTTCCCGGCTGGCCGCCCACGCAGCCCCGAGGTGGCTTTCGCGCACCGCCGCCCGCGCGTCCCCTTGCATTTCCCCCCAAATGGAGTAGCTTATTGCCATGTCGGCTATCGCCCGCCTTGGGACCCCCGCGCTCTCGATTCCACGAGTCCGACTGGATGATTAAGATCTGGTTAAATCCAAAGGAGTTCTTAAGGACATCTAAGCTGATTTATGTATTTGAGCAGTATTTTAGCTCCCACTCGTAATGACATGAACCTTTTATATAACTAATTATTAGATCTACATTTGGAGTGAATTTTCGATTATTTTTTATTGTACAGTCTATTATATCGATTTAAGAATAAAATTTGTGATTCTCTAATTCAATTTTTTAATTTAGTAAATTTTTTGATTTAAGTAGTCTACTTAAAAATTTCATTTAATTTCAAATTAAATTAGGAAAGAGATACGATTATGTCTGTTTTCACGCTTATTGTAATAATATTGGATCAATAAATTACAGCAACAAAGATTAATTAATTCTCTATCGCGGTTATTTTGATTAATATTAGTTGAACATGATTAAACATCAGAAGAATATTATCCTCTATTTTAAAGTCTGTAATAATAGACCTGCTGGAAATTTGATCACTTCTGTAATCAATTTATTAATAAAATATAGTATTCAATGAACAATGTTAATTAATAAATATAATAAAAACCGCACTGAAAACCGAAACCACGTGTTGAAATATGACATAAATTACACATGTGTGACTTTTTTACATCTAAAGCTCTTATTTAATTTTTATTTCTTTGTATAAAATGGTTTAAATTTCTGCAGGGGAGAAAAAAGGATGAGCTTAAAGTTTAACTTCGGCAAAAGAAGGCCGCATTAAAATATGTACAGGCGTCGGAAGGGCATTCTCGCGAATTGTGCTCGTTATGACGGGGCGACGCGCAGTCTCGTTCGGAAAAAGCGACGAGGAAAATTGCCGGAACAATCGCGCGGCACTTCTTGCCGCCAACTCCCGCGGCCTACGCGCCCTGCTAGAAACAGCAGGCCTCCTGTAATTAGTTAAAACGCCCCCCCCCCCGCCACCCCCGGCTCGAAGGGACCCGCCGCCGCGACAAAAAGTTTCCCCCCCCCGCGAGGCTCACTCTTTTTTTTTTTGCCGACAGTGCGCCCGGTCCGCGAATGACGGGACGAATTCGAGGCAATTCGCTCGGGAAATGAACGGCGACGAGTGCATTTTTTGTTTAAGCCCGGGCGGTTTAATGGGCGCACCGAGTGCGGCCCGAGATACGAGGCCTCGCATCGGCGCACTAATAGCCTGCGAATTGTTATTTTTCCCCGATGAGAAAAGTTGCCCCGCGAAAGGGGGCGTCGGCAAGAGCCGCCCGGGAAAACGTCTCCCAAAAGTGAAACCGCAGCCGCGGGTATGTACATCCGTCTCCCGGTTAATCTAGCTCCGAGCGCTCGCCACTTGCCGAAAGGGGGGCCCGCCACCGCCGAACTTCCCCCGGCGGAACGTGTCTTCGAGGAAAAAACTTTGCCCGGGCCCCGTAAAAGAGCCGCGGGGAGATGAACGACAAAAAAAAAAAGGAAACAATAATCATTTCCGGACAGAGCTACAATACCCGCGAGCCGCGGCAGTTTAACGAAGCACTTGAAAGGAAAAAGGTCCTTCGCTCCCTGCGACGGCCGAGGCGCGAGCCGAGAGCGCCGCTCGCGATCCGCCCGAGTAATTTTCATCCCCCGACTTTTCCGGCCCGCGCGCCGCCGGGCCGGCAACTTTCGCGGGCTGCTATCTCGCTTTTTCGCGGTCCCTTTACAAGAGAGGATCTATGGCGAGGTGTCCCTCGCGCCTCCCCCGGAAAGTGAATTTTCGAGAGCGGAGGAGCCGGCTCTCGCGGCACTTTTTCGTTTGTCTTTGTAAATTACGAGGCGGCTTTTCACGAGTAACAACTTATTTCCGTCGCGTTTAACACCCCGCAATGTATTTGCGAAATTCCACTGGATATACGTGAAAGCGCGTGCGGTTAATGCGCGGACTCCTTTTACAATGGAACGGTAAAAGCACGCTCGGTGCCCATAAGTCGTTTAATAGAGTGCATTTCGAACATGACAAATACGGGGGTGTTACGTTTACAATATAAGTTTAATCGATTTAATTTCAATTGTGTCTAGATAATAACATTTTATTTATTATATAATAAACGTTCGACAATCGCGATAGAGGGCATAAATAAACTTTGATAGTCGGCTGTATATCATGGTTTACGATGAGCTGATAGAGAATCTTCTACCAACTCCTACATGATATTCCAACGGCGACAATAACCATTTTATTTCCAGAAGCATGCGTACCTGTGGTTCTTAAAAAAACACGTGTTTTCCTTTTTAATACGCAGTAAAGTATTTACTTCGGTTATAGTGCTTCCGACAAAGCAGGAGTTTAAAACTCATAAATTATTAACTTTTCTCCGGTAAATTATTCATTATTGCACAAAGTTATAATTTTGTAAAATTAGTTAATAACGAAAACGCCGCTCAAATCTAATCAAACCTAATAACTTAATAATACCAAAATGATTAATAGCTCCCTAAGGCATTTTCTGACGCTTCTAACTTGTGAATCGGCTCGTGAACAGCGGAACACTTGAAAAAAGTCCCTCGTAATACGAGCGATGAAACCGCTAAAGCGCGCGCGCTTCATCTTATCCCCCCTCAGAATCTAATTATACAGCCAACAAAGTCCTCGACCGCTTGTCACTTGAAAAACGAAAAATCGGGCCAAAGGGAAGCCAAGGGACAAAAACAGGGAGAACAAAGAGAAAAAGGGACGCTCATACAGCAACACGCAAAACTGGAAGTAAGTGCCGGGCGAGGACGGGTGGAAAAGAATCCTCCTGGCCCTCCCCTTGCCCGCGGAACGAGAAAAAGAGAAGCAGCGCGGAAGAAGAAGTTGGGCAACGCGCGCTCTTTCGTGAAAGCAGCGATGTTTAACCATAAAACGAGGACCGCGGCAAGCCGAGAGAGGGAAAAAGTCGTTGCGGAAGGAAAGGGGAGTAGGTAAGGCGGGCGGTGGAAATAAAATGAATATGCATCCGCGCGCGCGCGCTCGCCCCCCCCCCCCCCTCGCCGCCCCCTGATGAAGAAATTAAAGCGGTCGGCGGGCCGCTTCTTTTTTGCCCCCGCGGCCTTTTTTAACATAATTTGCGCGCAGCCGAAGTTTGGCCGACAAATAGTCCCGGCCGAATGCACCGGCGATTCGGGAGTGCAGCCGGTATATGTGCCCGGAATCGGAGATTTATGAATAATGCACGCTGGTCCTGGGAGGAGTAGAGCCCGGCCCTCTCGGCTCTGTTTAGAATAATAATTCAATTCTCGTGCGTTCGCTTTGACAGGTGAAAGAACGGCAATAAGTCCGCGCGGGTCATCTCGCGTTTTTGGCCGGCTGTCCCGCGGCAGTTTTGAGGTTATGGCCCACGTCAAGGGTCCCCCGGCGCGCCTCTCATTTCCATGCGAATAATTAAGTCACTCGGAGTGATCGCTCCGCTGGAGCGCTGCTTCTTTTTAAGCGACGCATTAACGGGACAAATTATATATTCGACGGGGCGAAGTTTCCTTGGCCAGCTGGGCACTTTTTAATTGACTGCGCCGCCAAGTTTTCGCGTAATTTTTTTTTAACGCTCCACTTGGAGAGCAGGCTTGCCAACCGATTTGGAATAACAACTTGGAATTGACGCGCTCTCGAGTTTTATGGCGTCTCGGTTTGATATACGGCAAGGGTTTCCTCAGGATCATTCGCGTGAGTCTGACGGTAGCAAGAAAACAAAGCGACCGACGAGTCTTGTGCAGGGCGGCCCCTATAGTTCCCGGAGAATAGACTCGCGAAATTCTCAAAGTGCGGGGACAAAAAGCGCTACCGACACCCCTAATATTTTCAATAGACCGCGAGGCGGAGCTCAGTGAATTTCGCACAATCTCCGTGGCCCGGCGAACCATAAGATTAATGAAAACGAGGAATGGGAGACAATATAAGCCGGAACAAACAGAGGCCCGCGGGAGGATGAAAGTGAAGGGACGGCGGGGAGAAAAAGGCGAGGTCTTAAACGCGGAGAAAGAAACTCATCAACAGGGCCCGGGCGCAGGGCGAAGCGCCGCTTTTAAGACGGCCACGGGACGGCCGCGCACCCGCTCGTCCTTGGGGATCGCCCCGGGGTAATTGAAATTTGCCGGCGCCGCTTCTTCGCGGTTTCCGCCTCGTTAATTGACGGTCGCCCCGCGATAAACGCCTCGGGGTGCTCGAGGCACGCCGAGAGATATGGAATGCAGCAGTTTTAGGCGACGATTGCATTAATGGGCTTCCGGCCGCCGGACTGGGTTTATTAGCCGGCAGAGATACCGAAAAAAAAAAGAAACATTAGCGGGCGCTGGTGCGGTAAGCTCATCGACTGAGAATTTCAAACAAGCGTTTATGTTTGGTGACGCTCGTTCGGGTGGTGTAAGCACAATAAAACTCTTACGCCGCGCCGCTACTCAACTCCTTTTCGAGCTCTTATCGCATCGAAACTATCAACAACTGTTTCTAAGATTATAGGTTGAGACTTAAATTATTTAATGAGCCAAACTTCGCGCCAACGTGTACTTTATCAAGAATGTTTTGCTAATGCTCTTATCAACATGGCGCCGAGTTGTCATCTTTACAAAGCAAAAGTATCTCCTATAATTAGGAGCTTATGTTATGACCACCCTCGCAAGTAAATACGTGCTAATAATATAATGAGCGCGCACATGCAATAACTCTCATCGTATCTGCGCAATAACACGGGAATACAATCGTAACATTAGGACCGCTTCTACAATTATATACAATCAGTAAGTTAAGTGATTATACGTAAAAGCTAAAGAAAATCTAGAGTAGTTAGCTTTAAATGCCGTATATTCTTAACACACAAGTTATATAGCTTTAAAAAGAACGCTTAGATTCTTATATGCACTAACTTTCATTATTCAAAAGCTGAAATTTCAATTAGCTAATTGAAACAAAGGCAAAATATTATTTAGTTTATTTTAGACTTATGAAGTTAAAAATCTTAGCAAACTTACTTTTCTCTTTTAATTATTCATTTACTAATCCATGGGGAAAAAATGTAATCAAATTAGATATAAAAGTAAAGAGCCTTTCCATATCGACATTGCATTTGCTATACCAACTTTGTACATCGATATCGAAAAAACAAATTTCAACGCAAGTAGAAGTAACTTCTTCGACTACTTATGAATTAAATAAAATTTTTAATCGAAAAGGACGCAAGGTATACTGCAATTACAAAGTCTTATGTACCATAGACTTAATACTGTAGACACAAGAGCTGATTGATCCACCTGCTTAATCCGCGCGTTCAATGGTCAGGCGGGGCGGCAGCTTTGCTTACATGTCGAGATGAGGCGCGTAAACAAAGCCAGCCATCGAGGAACACAGGATCGGAAGCCAAGCGCACCCGACGATTACACGACAGGTGCAGTCGCGAGAGCGAGATAAAGAGAGTGCCGAGAGTGTGCGTGCACGGCGATATCCGCGGCCCCGTGTACGTACACGGGCAGATCCGTGCCCCGCGACTCCCGCGGGAAGATACACTTTTCCGAGGAGACTGGCAACTCAGCCGGAGGTGTAAGGGCCTCCGAAATGTGCGTGCAGTGTATAAGTACAGGGCCCGCGGTGTTTATCTTTTGTATGGGTGGGCGCGCGGTAACCGAGTTTCTCGAGCCTCCCCCGCGGCGGAAGTGCCTCGCGGAGCCCCGCCGCGAGCGAGGCGCGCAACGACCCTTGCCGCCGAGCTAAAACGTGCGCCCACTCTAGATTCCCCCTCCGTCCCGGCGCGAGCTACCTCCTCGGCGGACGTATAGTGCCTTTTTCGCCCGATTTCCAGTGGTTACAACCTTTTGCCAATCGTGCGCTCCGAAATGCCAGCTTATTCCAACGAAGTGGCGCTTTGGTTTAATTGAATCTTAGGCGGGTCAAGAGCCGATGGGGGATTCAGAGTAAGCGCAGCCTGACTGGTTCAATATACAGGATTCGCGCAATCATTCAATTAGAACAGTCGTCAGCAGTAGCTTCTCTCTGGGATTGACCTAAATGCGTTTTACCACAATACAAACAATCTATTATCTCCTAGGTATATATTATTAACATTTTTTTTAAATTGTACCAATATCTTTTATTTTAAATACGGCAATGCTATTAGAGCTGATGTGAATTATAAAAATTTTAAAAAAATGAATAAATGCGATGGATTTATAAAATACTATATTTTAATGCTCTTATACTAATCTGATGTGAAATATTGGAGAAAATGGAAATATTCGACAGTCGCTATATTGAAATCCATCCTTTTAATAAGTAAATAAACAAAATCTTCTAATTCGCTTCGAGTCTATTTACGTTATTAAAATATTTTATGTATTATTTTATATTTATTATAAAATATATATCCACATCGCAGTACTTTTACACCAAGTGATGATAATAATGCACATATTCTATATATTGATTCGTAAACACAGATTACTGAACATAGATTAATAAACATTCGATAAACCGTACAAACGAGTAACTGAGAAGCTTCACAAATGAACTTTTATACACAATATTTAATTCAATCATTATTTTTGTTTATAATGTGAAAATTGAAATGCATAAAGCATGAGTCAATTGATTAGAATCGAAAGGAAAGGCAACCACGAACTCGAGTCGCCTGAGGGATAGTTTGTCCAGAATTTCAATCTCCACTGCACCAACTCAATTCCACTATATTTGCGCGCCGTACGTGTGTGTACTTTATCGGATCTACGGCCATGAGCTTCTGGTGATGCGAAAATGACAAACAGCTTTTGATGTTGTCAGAGAATTTTAGTTATTATTGGAGACAGAATTTGTTTGTATGTATAAATTTTTTCAATTCTAATACCCTGAACAGTGTTTATTTATCATAACGTTATTATTCCCATAACATTATTGCGCTTATAAAAAACTGTTTTTAATGAAGTATAGAAGTGCTAGCATTAAATTACTGGTATATGTTTGGTTACGAATATATAGTATCAGTATGTCTCCGGAATGTAAACAAATTCACCAGAGACAATTCGAGGAATTTCGACTGTCAGGCAATAGCAAAAGGTCACTTTACAGAATGGTACCGAGTGAGTCGGAAAATAGCAAGTAAGCATCCCTGAATCATTTAAAGTATAGCTCTCAGTACTGTAGAAGTGTCGGATCCAGTAGGACTTACTCAGCAGGTATAGGGGCGAGACATTAGATTCCAGTATCTTGTATTCCAGTACGTTGTGCCATCGGATAAAGGAATAAATAAGCAGTATTTTATTTCGGAAATTATTAATACGAACGCGATTGTATGACGTTGGTATATCAATTTTGTTATTAAATTATATATAATTTCAATATACATGCAAGACAAATAAACGTAAATAAACGTAAATATATGGGTTATATGATCTACTCTGGTGTGTTATAAAAACAATGTATCTTAATTGTTATTGTATTTTAGACACCATACAATAATAACTGAATCTTTTAAATAGCCTAAATAAACAAATATGTCCGAATTCTTACATCGAATGTAATACATGCAATATCACTGTCACCTCTCTGTTTTCTAACTACTTCAATTATTTCAGATAATGGACGTCGTTCGAAGTCCTTAAGACCTTCCCAGGATTAAGTTCTTCAAATAGTATGATATTTTCTTTCTAACTTCTCACCTCTATGATTTCCATCACTGCATCTTTCCAAACTTATACATACATTTTCTTTCTAGTTGCTACCCCTTGTGTTCTTGGCACATTTCAACATCAGTTTCATTTTGGATTCCATTACTGGATGCACGGTTACTTTTCGTTCGCCTCCTATGTGGCTATCTCTATTTATACATCGTCTCGCGATTTCTCAAACCCAAACTTTTGCTACACAGATGCAGCTACGAGCCCTTCCATTGCAAAACTTTTACTGTTATCGGCAAATGACAGCGTATCTTTCGCCAGTCTCTGACTATTCCTCGGGGTGTTCTTTCTACGCCGACTCGAGCTATTTCAGTGGGCACCCCGAGGTGCACTTTGGGCTTGGTTTCTACCGTTCCTACCGGTACAGCTACTATTGTAGATTCGACTCGGGCTATTTCACTTGTTGCCCTAAGGTGACCCGTGACAGAGTATATTTCAGTCTTTGATTTCGGCTCGTTCCTCTTGGTTGCACTTAATCTATTTTAGTATTCTTTTAATGTTTAGTTCATTCTCTAGATATACTCGTATGCTCACATAACCACTACTTTGATGGATCGATATTAATTCTCGATTTAGTATCCCTTATATAATCTACTATCCTTACTATCTATTCTTACTATTTATTTTGACATAATTTCGTGACATATTAAAAATTATTTCTACGCAAAACTGAAAATAAATGAAATCTCCCTTTAAAAACTACATTTCACATTTAAATTTTAAATTAAATTCTCTTTAAAATAAAAAAGTAATAATTTTATTTGTTCAAGAATGATATAAATAATGTAGATGAAGTCAACCAATCTATTTCTTTGTAAAAGCTTTCAGCTGAACAGACCTTTTTAGAAATTGTAAAATGCGCTGGAAACAAATAATTTGAATGTACATAACATGGAAAAGGCGTTACAGAACGCGATTTTACATTGCAACTTCGTTCAAATTCTCTCGAATATTTGTTTCTCACTCCTTTGATCTCACATAACTGTCGTCTCAGAGCGACCTCGAAGAGGAACCTGCATTTAGAATGAAGCTGCTAGGAAATCCAAATTTTGGGAAAAAAATTTCACTTTAATATTTATTTACTAGCTACAGCTTTATTTATCTTTGCTATATTAAAGTCTTACGTTATACTTTTGATAAATTTCTATTTCTCAAGAAGAAAGATGTTAGTGATTAAAATAAAGTTTATTATTGTGATTTTATTTCCAGAAGACTTTGAGCACAGGAAATTTTATATAATACTATATTCTTTTATGGTATAGTTTAAAATCTCAGATAACAAAAAACGGAAGAACTACAGGTTGATCTCAAGCAGAAGACTTACCATTGCAATTATGATCGAACGTTATTCCGATTAATCATTCCCTTGTCCTTTTTTTACCTGAAACTCGCTGAGTCATTGAAGCGGTTTAACAAAAACTAATCTCACAATCGCGACAATCAGATAAGAAACATTTTGCAGCTTTTCTTTCTGGATCATAACGTATAAAATATTTAATTTATTCTAAACAGTTATTTTATTCAAATTAAGGAATTTCGTATCTACATGATGAATTCACTATCCGGTTGTTTAAGACAGAAGACTTTCGATCTTCACTGAATTCATTAATCTTCGTGTCGCACAACGAACATGATATCAGGGAAAATGACTAGAGCTGCATTACTTCTGGTCGACTCATTTTCTACTATATTTAATAAAAATAAACGTAATAAATCTCATTTTATTAACAAAAAATATTATGTCAGTGAACTAGTAATTGAAAGTCTTTATTGCAAAAATTACTTAACTTCAATTTGCTTAGTTACTACATCATTAAGGTAAAGTAAATTATGTAATAAATAAACATGTTCTTACTATTTAATGATAAAATGTTTGATAGAATAATCAATTGATTTAACCAGAAAACGTTAGTTTCGTGGCGTCAACTTCTATTTTCTCATCAAAACTTGGAGGCGGCTTTATTTCAAAGTCAAATGACGGTATTTCGAAGACGCTAAAATCGATTAACATGCTAATTAATGCGGCGATCAATGATTTCGTGAAAGTATTGCCACTCCAGGACACTGTCTTGTAGGATTCGCCATTCTCTCACTTCGACTCAGAGGAACTGGTTCAATAGTCATTTTCTTTTATCTCGCGATCGAGGAGCCGCGGCACCAGTAGACAAACCCGCACTTGGGGAATTCTTTGCTATGAATTGGAAGCAGGACGATTGAAATTTGAAGTTTGAGGTAAATTCCTACAGCTTTCTATATTGGAAATGGATAGTTATTGTTTTAGATTCCATTTCTTAGATTGAGTTTTAAAAGTTGGGAGGCTTCCATTTTCTCCAGAAGCTAGATTTTACTCGCAATTTACAGATTTTATTAATTTATCGAGAGGGTTACCAATGGTTTTAGTTTAAAAAGTTTGGATAAAAGTGAAGTTGGCTTTATCGTCAAAAGTTTTCAATGGCAAAAATGAAAGATTCAAATTGAATTCTCTGTTATTTTAAGTCATTCGGAAGTGGGACTAAGAAATGTGTAGTAATTTAAACACGAAATTCTTCAATGAATATTAATACTGTGCCAACATTAAATCACTTTCTTTAATTTATCGTTACTCGATTAAGTTTCAGTGCAATCACGCGTAAAGACCTTTTATAATACGGATTTTTAGCAGAATCATAACACGTCACTTGCGTCTTGCAACGGTTGCGGTGCATATGCTCACTAAATTTGTCAGAAGTGCGATTGGGAAGCGAGCTGTCTCGGTTATCTCGACGAGCTCTGCTCTAAGGAAAGATTTTCTTTTAATCATTAGGCGGAGATTTATTGCCTGCGAGTACATCCGTTGTCCCTAATTTAACGCACGTCTACGGCACGTCATGCCCCAGCGATCCCTTCGTGTCGAATAAATCTCCTCTCACCCACACACATAATGCGTACATTAACCCACAGTCCGACCTCCACTCTGCCTGTTGTTCACCAGCTCCGTGTCCCCGTGAGCTGGCTCTCCCGACGCACATCCACCTCATTCAGTGTAGGGGAACCCTGTTTGTCACGCCGTGCTAACAGGGTGTCTTTCGTCCGTATCACGTGTTCTATCCTGTGGCCCGTGGCGCAGTTCGCATCCATCGGCGACCAAACAAGATGGCGGCTGCTGCTGCTCATAAGTCGAAAGCGGCGGTAGCTCGCCCGGTTCTCTTCTCGAGCTACCACCGAGGCGCTACTCTACCGCGGCTACTTTCTTGTCGAGTCGGCATCGAGTTTGTTTGTTTGGTCCCTCAGCTGAGCTGCCGATAACTCCCGCCGGCGTTTGCTTTCCCAAGCCGCTCCCACTGTCCTGGATCACTCCTCCCCTCAATATATTGATAAGCAATATGTGCAATTCTCACGCTTGCAAGTAGACTTGATCGGCGGCTTCGCGTGACAACCCCGGTGCACTGCTCTGTGATCTTTTTCTCTCTCCTTTTTATTTTCGTGACATTGTCACACAATATGTTGGGTTTACTATTCAAGTCTACACATGTATTACTTTCCATCCAATTAGTTGATAAGGCCATTGTACGTCGCGGCATAATTGGAAATAATTTTCTTTTGAAGGATAGCCTGACAAATTACCTTCAATCCCTAATTTTAATAATGCGCCCGTGTACAAAAATTAACCGAAACGAGGTCGTACAACATAGGTGAATCCACGAGGAATTTTGGAATTAATATAGCGCATAATTTACATAAAAATGTACCGTGCACGGGCGACTCACTGCCCCCTTTATTGCCCATCCCTCAAGTTGGCTCGCGGCCGGCACTAAACTCTCTCGCGCTTGCGCGCAATCTGCATCCATAAGCAAACCTTACAAAATTTGCACATCTTTTGAGTGCATCACGGGCGTCGAGGCGGTTTTCCCCTGCCCCTCGAACCGAACCGAGCCGGTCAAGAACCGTGAGCCCTCGAGCCCTGAAGCCAAGGAAAAGGCGCAGAATCCACGGGGATGCTCACGCAAGTTTGAAAGCCGCGATCGCAGCTTCGATGTAAAAACAAGCCGGAAGTACGCGTGCGCATGTATACCGGGGCTTTTCAGTCGCCGGCGCGAGGAGCGGCGCTGCTTTTCAGTCTTTCTTCACCAGGAAAAAAAAAAGCAGCACACCGCGAGGCCTTGATTCATCCAATTAGCGATATTAAAGGGGCACCCCGTCGGCCGTCTTCGAGGCGTGACAATATGGCCGCCCGCCGGCGCGTGTCGCCAGAGGGCTCACGAGCGCTAAACTGCGCCGGGCGCTATACACAGCCCCGCAGGCGTAGCGCCGGCTAATTTCCGCGCCCGGCCCCGTTGCATTTAATTATTTCGGCCGCGATGAATTGGAGGAGGGGGGGAGTGTCTGATTAAGCTCCGCGGCGGGCGTCCGTCGAATCCATTTCCCACGAGCAGGAGCGTAGTTTTTGTTTTTTCACGCGGCGCTATGTATATATCGCCAGTCCGCACTATGTGGTTTAATTCCGCCTGATTTATGAAGGGAACTCGGGCGGCGAAACTTGGGGACACGACGAGGGCCGCCAGGTGTAACGGCCGGCCGGGCGCGAAATATCACGCCCAACTTGGGCGGCTTCATTTTTTCATTATTTCTATATTATCCCGATCGGTCGCGGGGGACGCGGAAATTTTCTAAGGGGCGCGCTCCTCGCCCGGTTTTTCCTGGCGACTTTTAATCTCGGCCGGCCGCTCACTCCGCCGGGATATTTTCTTCCGAATTGCTTTGCGGGGTGAATGATGCGACCAAAGTTATGGGCATTGATTAAAATTATGCGCGGAGAAGTTATGCCCCTCGAGCCACGCTTGGGTCTACACCCGGCTCCGGAGACTTACAGCGACGCTTTGGTCCCTGGCGGCAGAAAAAAAATGGCGATTAATGCATGGCATTAAAAAATGAAGAAAAAAAGAATGAAATCTGCAAGCCAAATGGGACGCGCACGCCGGCTGCGGTCAAACGGCGCTCCGCGTGAATTCCAGCCTCGCATATATACACACTCCGCGAAGGCGTTCCTTTTAATTACGCCTCCGACCGCGCGCAAAAGACAGCACTCGCCGGGGTTATCGGCCGCTCCATTGTCGGGGCTTATTTTCGCTTTATTAAAAAAGTTCCGAATGAAGGAGAGTGAAAAAAAGGAGGGGAAGCCCCGGGCAGTGGCTCAAACGGCACGTACAACTTTGCCTGGGCGCCTTGGGCGCCCGACAATTTGGACGGGCGCGCGCTGCCGGATATCTCTCATCCGAGTCTCGAAGAGAGGTATAAGATGTGAAGGCGTGCAGAAAAAAAAAAAAAATAGGAATCTTCCCCCGCGCGTATCTTTTTCCCCTGGCCAATCCTCGGGCATTTTAATTTCCCGAGGGCTCCTCGGGGGCATGCACCCGCGGCCCCGGTTTATTTGCCACTTCCGACTGAGCCGGCATTAGCGACGATCGCCCTGGCACTCCTAATTGCCCCTCGACACGCTACCCGCCTCTTCTTCCGGCTTCCGCTCTTCTGCGAGCCTCGCTTGGATATTAATTTAATGGGGCCCTCGTGAGGCCGGATGTTGCGGATCGCGTTTCTTCAACCAACGGTCTTGTAGGCGTGCTGATTGTTAGTCAATCTTCGCAAAAGGACGATAAGTTAAGGGAACGCTTTTTAATACTGACATTCGTCAGCCAATTCATGCTTAAAATGTATAAACGTTCATGCAGATTAAGCAATTACTTTAGCGCAGGTAAAATAATAAATACAATTATTTGTACATATTAATATAAGTAATCTCAAATGGAACGTGTGTACGAGTGGCAGCACGCTTCGTCAAGAAGTCTCAACATGTGCATATGTATGGGCATTCTCGCCTTTAGCGTGCTGTGGCGCGTTTTGATTTATACATTAATCAGTTTTAAAGTTTCAGTATTTTACTTTATACTTCAGTACTTATACTTTGAATTTAATTGAACCTTGAGCAAACAACAAAACTGAAATTCCATTAAAATCTAATAAGACAACAAATTAATTAAATACGATTTATTTTGGTATTTTTTTTTTGTTTTCTATCTTACTAATTTAATCCAGAACTATATTACAATAAAAATGTTTGTAAAATATGTCATGAAATTTTAGTCAATATTATATTGTACAATCAATTTATAGACAATTTTATTTGTAGCTTAAAGTCTACATTCTGAATACAACTCATTATTTCCTATTTTTTACTGCCGTACAGTTTAATATTTTTATCGCCTTCGTAATACCTGTTGATAATACTATTACTATTATGATTATTATACCAATTAAATTTCCGCTCTAGAAGAAGAACATTTAAAAACAGTGTTGTATAAAGCGAGGTTCAATTATTATGGAGGTTTTAAAGCTTGCTAAGGCCTTAGTGCAACGCAAAATCTTGGCACTGCGCAATCCTTAAGCCAGTCAAGGATTACTTAAGCCCATGGCTTAAGCTCCTGGCATCTTGCTCATGCACCTAGCCGGCTGCAGCGGCTAGATCAGCTCCCAGTAATTATGATGTTGAGCGTATTTTCGAGGGTACAGCATGTGGTTTAGAACTTGAATTCTCTTTGTAAATATCTGGCAACTTAAAAATTAAAATATATTTTAGTTAGAAGTCGAGGAAAATAGAAAAAGTCGCAATTAGATGTGCAGCATCCGCAAAAACGCATGGACGAGCCGTACAGGCAAACTATCCCAAACTAATTTATGTTTTTCCCTCGGGTCGTTATAATTTTCGGCACGAATAAATCATCTTAGCGAGGAAATTTTGGAGGAAAAGCAGAGAGGGCAGAGTCCCCGGGGTATCTTGAAAAAGCAGGGCGATTCAAAGAGGAGATGTGGAGAAAAGCAGGGCCCATTCGTCATAGACCCCTAGAAGCTGGCACATAAATTACAAGCCGGCACCTTTATCTCACGTGCGGACTCGAGAGAGTCTGCCCCCTCGGCGGGGTCGCCGATGGCGTCCCTCCGGAAATCGACTTCAAATGACTCGCGAGTTGGCCCCGTCGTCCCCGCGGGCGCATCCGACAAAGGAAATGTACACGTCGCCGGTCGGCCCGGGCGTCTCTTACGGCTCTCCTATCGGGCCCGAATGAATCGATGGCCCGCCCCCTCTCCAACTCTCGAGAGCTACCCTGTCATCTTGCCGGCCGACGTGCCAGGGCTCGCCGACCGATCGTCAGTGATTAGTGGGCGAGTACGCGAGCCCGGAGCGTCACTTGATCATCAGTCCAGTCCGAGGCCGCGGACTAATCAGCAATTGGGGACACCGCGGAAACCCCGACGGCAGCTGCGACCAAGTCAGCTCATCGGCACACAGGCCGGGCCTGGACGCGCGCCTCCCGGGAGTTTCGGGGCGCGCGCCAACAGCGACGCGAAAAAAAAGGAAACCTTCAATAATTGAAAAAAAAAAATTCGATCGGCCGACGCCGGCGGCCCCCCCTCGACCCGCTGCATAATGCAACCGCCCGGTTTCAATGCATAGCCGATTGCGGAGCCGGCGCGCCGGAAGCCCGCCGCCGGGATGATTTCGGGAGACGGACCGCGCCGGGTATAAGTGCGAGCTTCCGGCGGGCTTTTTATCGGGCGCCGCTGCCACCGGTGCGGCCGCCCCCGCGGAAGTCCGCGTCTTGGCGAGGAGCGTCGTTAACGCCGAGTCAAACAGCGGTCTCCCCGCATGATAATGCCGGTGAGGCGCGAACGCGGGGCAAACAGAGGAGGGGGGGGGGTGGATACGCGGCGGGGCTTCCGAGCGGCAGCCGCGGCGCTTTCGAGTTCGTTAGATCGGCAAACACGTAGCTTTTCTCCGCGGAGCGAGGGAAAACGTGGAGGGCGCGGGGGCTTACTTCTGCTTGGCCGATCGGCGCCTTCGCCTTCGCGTGTCGTGTAAACAAGCTGTTAGGGAAATATTGGAGGGCTCCCCGGCGCTGCCGCCTCACGTGCCTCGAATCGAATCCCTCTTTATTGATTTATTGCCTCAATCCAATGTTTATGCATTTTGCCGCGCTCCACTTTTCATCCTTTACGGGCTGTTCTACAACCAAGGCAGATTGGAGAATCATTTGCATAAAAATTAGTTCCGTGCAGCCCGCCAAGATCGATACTTTGTTTATACGTGTAATGAATATTGCGGATGTTGCCGGGGCGAGTGCAGGACAGTGCGGTGTAGAAATTCCGGAATAAACCGAGATGTAAAGAAGCCGTGCTTGTCATGTTGTACTTCCGAATCAGACTCAGCTATTTGTTTTTGACAAAATCTAATTTACACAGATAAAACAGATGCTCCGATTATAAATATGAAATAAAATAGATAAGACTTAATCAATGCGTCAAATAAGTAAAGTATGCAGCATACATGAATAATTCGACTCATACTTATTATGTGTGGTGATAAAAAGTTGTAGGTATGAGTTTTCGTAGAATTAGGATTTTTACTATTTATGAATAATATCTGTTAGGTATATATATCGAAATGCAATCCGATGAATATACATTATTATTTCATAGTATATCAATTGAATTACAATCATTCAGATTTGCATGAAATATAATAAGCTAGCGAGTATGTGAAGTATAAATATAAATAGGTTCACTTAATCATCGAATAAACGCGTACAAAGTAACAAGGTAAATTAAATGGTTATAACGGTAGCTTATGATAGATATTGATTGGCTTCTATGATCTGAAAAGGCACAGTATGTTATAGCAGCTAGTAAAAAATTTGCCACTGGTAAAGATGACTGGGAAAAGCTTAGCCTGTTGGAAAAGCCAGTATGAGAAACGCCTCGAAAATGTCTTTTTTGATACGCCGCAGTGACACTCAGATTCTCCTTGGCCCAGAGAATCGCGCCACTACAGTACGACTACAGGCAAGTCCGAGTCGTCTTTATGCGATGTTGTGCCCGGAAATTGCGAATATTACAACGATGCGGCGTACGGCTTTCACTTGACAAAATGTGTTTTCGGCAGGGGGAAATATTCTGTAATTCGAATTCTGGGACGTGTTATGCTTGCATCATTACGAGAGGTATATATTACACATATGTGTGCACGGGGTGATGGCGTTCCATAACAGTTTGAATGCGGTACGACCTAGAGTCGTGTTATCTGACGACTTATGAAAAAAATAAGCAGTTTACCATACAGGTTTTCTTCAATGCCAATGCCTAATCCTCGATAAATATTAAAATAAGGTTGGAATTAAAACCTAAAAAATATTTAAAAACTTTAAAGATTATTTTTTGATATGAAAAAGTGAAACAATAATAGAGGCGTTGGAAAAATATCTAATGCGGAATTTTTATAATTAATTCCTACATAAAAGATAATTGTATGTTAAGTAACAATCTGACAGATTCTTAAAAGGAAATGCCTCGATACTGATAAATCACACTTTTTTATGTATCGCATAACAGTAAATTATATCATCAAGTTGCCAAAAAGTTGCGCTTATTGGAATCGCAACTACTATAAGCTCGAAACTACGTTATATGACACTTTGACCGAGATCGCGAATATTTACCCGTTGATCTGCACGTTCGTCTTTGACTAGTCTAAGCCGTATTTTCACCAAGAGGAAATATCGGGCAACTTCGAAAGCTATGACATCTTGCGGAGGGATCATGAGCGTGAGGTGTACATCCATATAGATGCAATCGCTATTATACGAATGTATGTCAGAGAGCGAGATAATCTAGGACTGTCTTGTCACGTTGAATTTCTTTGAAAATAAAGCTAACTGTTCGCGGCGTAAGTTCTTCGCATTTAGTAATGCAATAAATAGCCACGACGAGCATTCAAAGTTTTCATTTTCTATCAGACTTCGTTTAAAGTGAACATTTATTACATTTTACAATTATACTACAAGAACATAAATAGATTTCTGTTTATTTGAGGTATAATAATGTTAGAATTTAGACAAGTCAAAAATAAATTAAATATATTCACTATTCAACTATTTAACTAGCTTTTATATGAACCAAATAGCCTTAACTAGTTTAGAAATTACTAGCTGAATATTGGATTATAAATAGGTTTAATACACGATTAAAATGTTTTAGTTTAAAAATTGATATGCAACATTCGATGTGCATAAAATTGGTTGGACTTATAATGCTCAATAAAAGGATTCCACGGCCTGGCAGCTCGATCGAAATCATTTATATACTACAAAATTTCCGCAAGATTCATATAATCAAGTGTCATTTACAAACGACGTAAATATAAACTTGTCATTTGCGACGCGCGCGTGTCACGGGCCGTGTTTTATACCCAGCTCGACTGCGCCGCTCGACTTTCCCGCGCACGTCGGCCGGCGCGCACGAACACGCCAAGCAAGCGGCGATAAGTGCATAATATCCGGGCAGCCGCAACCGGGCCCGGCCGCAAGGCCCTAAAGACTCGAGTCCCGCGAAGCTAAGGTGTGCGGCCGCTCCCACCGGCGTAATTAAGCCCTCCCCCCCCGGTGTGTAATTAATGGCTCGGTTTTGCGTTACGCCTCGTAGGCGCGCCCCTTTATCGCGGCTTGTTTACAACAACGGCGCCGGCGACGCGCGATTCGTTATTTACCCTTCGCGGGGCTTGTTGCCGTTCAGTGACTTTTTTCATTCCGGGCGGTGGGTAGAGAAGAATACGTGGATTTTGAGCGGCCCCGCGAATCGATCGGCGCGAGATAACCCGGGCGCGAGGACCTGATTAAAACGCGTCGCGGGCGCGTCGCCGCGGGGGAAAAACTCGGCGGCTCGCGTGGAGGCGGCCCGGCCGAGGCGAAGCATCAGTCAAGCCTCCGGCGATGAAGAGGGGAATTAATCAGATCGTAATTAAAATTCACGGGGCTGCGCCGGCACGTATATATGTATATATACGCCGCTCGCCTCCGAGATTGCGCGCCTTCATAAATTATTCCCCTAATAAGCCGCCTTCGATTTGACGTTTAATTTTTCTTTTTTTTTTTTTTCTTTTTTTTCTTTTCCTAACGCTCGATATTATCTATCGCGATAAGAAATGGCTCCCCGGCTCCCTTCCCGCCCGGAGGATCCCGTAAAAATTTCTTTCAGCGCTCGGAACATTCCCCCCGCTCCTTATAACCGCCCGGGCCGAACTAATTGCGCCCTTGCGCATCTCGTTAAAAACCCAACTATCGAGTGGCTCTAATAAAAATCACAACTTTTAATAACAAAACCCCGAAAGCTCACAGATCGAAGACTCCGAACAAGGAGGGAGAAAAGGTCAGCCCGCGAGCTCGTACCGCGCCCGCGGGATAATCCATTTATGCGCGCGGGTTAGCCCACATATATACCCTATTAGGGGCCGTGCCGACAAGGGTCAAGCCTCGAGAGGGCGCGCAGTTAAGGGCCTTCCGGTCTCCGAAGCGCACACAGTGCGGGCCCGGGCACTTTCCCCACTCACAGCATCCGGTCGCGCTATGCATAAATTGGCTCGGGCGCGGGGCGGGTCCTCGCGTCTCTCGCAGCCTCCCGCGTACCTCATCGCGGCACTCGGTCGAGAGGGCCGTGTCACCGCGCGCACCTGACCTCGTTATAGCGCGGGCCTCTCGAGAGGCAGACCCCTGGACGCTTATTCCGGGCCGCCTGAAAAACAACAGGCCTCCGCGGGCGAGCCTCGCGTAATCGCGTGGATGTATATATACGTACGCTCGTTGTATTAAACGGTAACAACTTGGCGGGCGCGGGATCGAAAAGCGCGCGCTCGCCGGGGGGGGAGAAAACAGCGGGCCTCGCGTAAACAGCTGCCGGTGCGACGCGCGATAACAAGCCTCGTCGAATAAGAGAGTCGGGGCGGCAGCTCATTTATTCAATTAAAGGCCAAGGGGGGAATTATACGCGCGCGCGCCGCGGGCCGTCTCGTTTTATGCCCGGCGCGCGGCCTCCATTGCGGCCCGGCGGCGGTGTCGTTTCCTAATTGTCTGCGATGCGGGCGCTCGGAAAGTATCGCCGGAAATTCGCCTGCTTGCTTTTCGTTTCAGCCGACGAGGCGGCTCTAGTGTCGCCATGCTTTCGACGCGCCCCTGATACTTGCGCCACGCGAATGTAACGCTCCTCCGCTTCTCGCTGGCTCGTCAAAAGAAATTAAAGTTATGCGAAAGTAAACGTTTCAGTATTAATTAACTATTCCTGCAATTGCACCGAGTAATTGCATTAGCATTGAAAGTCCATTCATTGCGAAAATGAAAAATATGTTAATTTTGCACTGAAACTTTTCAATGCCGCGGGAAAACATTTAATTTATTATCGTTATAAATTAAACGTTAAATATTTACACTGTCGCGTATACATAATATGATATAATGCCGTCGTTAATTAATACGAATCTAAATTAAATATGCAAGTTCTAAACTTTGTAATTCCTCGCTTTGGGTCCATCCGAAATGAGCACTTTAATTAAAGGGACCGCTTCATCACCTCTCGCAGACCTTTGGAATAAAGCTTCGTATATGTGCATCGCTTTGAAAAAGTAGAATTCAATGGAGCTCCAGAAAACACGATGAAATTGATTAAAATCTGCCTTCATACGCAAAAAGTCTCACGAAAATTACATTTTTATTTAGAATAATGGGTGTATTAAATAATCTTCCTGTAAAAATGTTCATGTGCGTCGGATAAATAACGTTTCACAAATTCAAAGCGAAGCGGAGGAAAAAATATGCTTTACGTTTAATTTAAAGTAGTAATTATCTCATTGAAATCATCAGAGGTATAGGTACTATTTCATTTTATGCATAGACATTTAGGTTATCATGTATATATACTAGTCATACATTCTAAATACAGTTGCGCTACAATGAGATTCATACTCATAATTCATTAATAATAAATTAGCAATAAATTACCGAAAATTCAAACCACATATTGCTATAAAAGGTTAAGTTTTGAATATTTGCAGCTTGATTCGACGCGACAAATCGTGAAAAATCGATAAAATCTCTATTTGCAAGCTGTCACCGACTGTTCCATTTGAAATAAGAATTCTAACGCATGAATGAATTTAATTATTCCTGTTAAGCTTGTAAACTTATTGAGAAAACAAAAAAATTATTACTTCATAAAAGCTAAAACATGCAAATGCAAAAATTATGCAGGGACGAAATGAAAGGTCTTTCAGTACTCGACGTGCATCTACTTACGCATATTAGCTTGAATTTTATATTTTTCATTCAAATCTCTCTACACACAAGACATTTAATTTTATTTTTAAATTGCGCGTTGCCCTCGCCTAGTCATATCTTGCGTATTGTCGGAATATGCACGAAATTCCCGCAAATACCACGAGGTCGCGTGATCCGCCGCCGATAAATCACGATTCACGGGGAGGTTTTCCAGCCGCGACTATAGACCAGTGAGCGTGCAAAAGCTCGATTTTTTTCGATTGCCGCGAGCCCCGCGCACACTTGCGCAGGGCCGCGCGGCGATAACGCAGAAAGCTGGTTTCCGTCGATGAATCGGCTCTGGGAATTCCAAAAGGGATATAAGCAACGCGGCGTATATACGGTTTGATGAGCTCCCGCGGACACAGAGATGCGAAAAAAACCTCGACCGCGACGCTCGAGTTTTATTTTTTATTCGGCTTTTTTTTTCCCACCGGATTCGCCGCGGAGGCAAACACGAGCAATATTTGCGGGCGGATCGGCTTTGGCCCCGCTCCTGGCCCCAAGTACCGCCCCGCTTGCGCGCACCGCGCCCGCCGAGCTTGCAGCGAGCTTTCCAAGGGCAATAAATGAGGAGCGTCTCGGTGAGGTAAGGCAAATGCCAGTCCTAAAGAAAGCTCGCGGGGCGCATGAAAATAATCCGAGGGAACAATAAAGCGCCGCGCGGGGCCGAGACGAGCCGCGCGGGCAAATAAATACACGCAAAGACTCGCAATTAACGCGTCGCGGTGGTTACCCCCGAGGCCGGGGGGCTCTGACCCACTTTAGCGAGCCGTCAGCGCTCGGCGGGGGGCAAAAAGCGCGCGTCCGTTAGGGCATCTTGACTCATAAATGCCGAGTGTCGGGTCCCATTGTTGCCTAACCCAATAAAGCCGCGGATCTCCGGGAGGTGCGCAGGGCGGCAAGCGGGCGTCGGGGGGGCGGCGGAGCCGGCGGAGGCAAGGGCATAAAAGATGGGAGATAAACAAGAAATAGAAAGCGAATGCTTTAAGAGGAAGGGCGCGGCTTCCGCAGCTTGTTGGCGGCCCCGTAAAACCGATATCAGCATATTTCGCTCCTCGCGCCCTGCGCCCAGGGGCGCCCCTCTATTGCGAGCCGCCCGGGAAGAGGGTAGCTGGCTCCTTCTTCTTCTTCTTCTTCGCCAGCGCGAGCATCACTGCCATTTCTTTCCGAACGATAAACTCCGGGAGCCGAAGGATCTCGTAAACGGATGATCTACGCGGATACAGGGAGCTTCGTCTCCCGCCATCGTTACATATACGCCTATACATATACGTTGAATGCAATACCTCTCCCTTTTACGCCCATCGTCCCTCGAGGTCTCTTCGAAAAATCCCCCCGGCCTGCACCTGCAGAGACGTTTTCCAAAATATACGGGGTGGGCATGACTTGTATTTTAGCGCGAGAATCATTGAGACGTTTCGATTTTTTAAAACAATACCCGTAAGACTTATTTTTCTGTTTCGAAGAGAAAAGCCGTGGTAGAAATATTTCTGTTTTTATTTTATCAGGAGTGAAAAGTTTGATAATAATTAATGCTGTTATATTTGTAGACTAATGGATACTAGATATCTATTATAGTCAGGATCGATGAACGAAATACTACCAATATAATTTACAGACGGTCCTGATAGATATATATATATATATTACTTTTTAACTTCTAAATCATTCACAGATTCGAAGAAAAGTCCAAATTCTGATAAATTCTGAAGAAAAAATTTCAGTTAATCGAGATCTAACATAGGAATATAGCTAAAATAGTATATGATCAGCCGTACTATGAGATCTGACATAGGGATGAAGCGTATGTATATATAATAATATGCTGACAAAATCCGGGATTTGTACGATATTTTAATGCAGAGTATTTAGTTTTCTTTTTAAAAATGATACCTAAGAGTATGGGGGCGACAACGTATGTAGAGATGTTCCCGGCATGTGATTTCTCAAATCGGGCTAAAACTCTTTTTACTTCCATTACCTACTATCTAGCTAATGTAAAATTTCACTTCTCGCCAATACAGTAAAGAAGAAAGACCAAGAAGTATCTCCGTACCTCGAACCGCGAAGAAAGAATATAATTATTGTAATACTAGTTCGTGATGGATATCGATTTGATCATAATAAACTATTAGTCGACACGTTGTATTTGATAAAAAGGCTTATATATATTAATAAATACATATTACTAGGCTTTAATTTTACGAAAAGTCTGCTATTATTGATGTTCTTAAAATTTAGAAGTCCTGATCCAAGTTGCAATAAAAACTTGGACTGGCTTTAAACAAGGTAAACATTTTTTATACTATACATTTTATGGTATATGGATTCATAAAAAAGGGCTAAGCACTTCGTTTTCTGGGAAGGGTAAAGTCTACGCGTGTCTACCTTTTTCAACTGTAAAATAGGGGAAAATATTGTTAACGATAGCACTGTCATATTTCAACTGTACACTGCTATAAAATGGTGGATATCACTGCACATATATAAAAAGTAAAGGAAGCGCTAGACAACGTTACAGTAAACAGTAGCAAAAAAAGTTTCTGTTAAAAAATATATGTTATATTTTATAATTTTTTTTCCTTTACCGCTTTTTACTGTATCGTAAAACTGCATTAACAACGTAAAAAGTATGAAATACATTAGATTTTAATACACTACTCTAAACAAATCACCCTGATAAATTAATTATATCGTGCAAAATAGATACAAATCACCAACACCCAACGAAAATACATTTATAACTTTTTGAAGAATTTTGTGAACGAACGTCACGGTACACAACCGGCATGCTATCTCATTAACAGTCTTGTACTGCATTAATGGGTGCATTCTGGCATATACAAGTACGTGCACACAATCGCTTCGCGACATCCTTCAGCGTCTCCGAGAAGCAGATATTTATTTACCAAGCAAAATTCAGGAGCAGTCCTCCACCGGGAAATGTCTCCTTGTACTTCTGTACTTTGGCTTACCTCTCAACCGCACCTCGTATATTGCAACCTCAAATGTCGGATGTTGATCGTTACGACAGATATAGAGAAATACAATCGGACCGAGAACAAATATTAGATTTTTGTTACAGTCGAATTGAAGGAACGACGATTGAATTGTTAATCCAAAACAATAAAAATAGACCGCAAGCATTGACGTCATTTGGAAGGTATGTAAATAAAAGATGCTTTGACCTTGACTTCTTATGTGAAAATAAGTAAAAGAGGGAGAAAGAAAACTGTTGCGGTGGATTTTCAGCGAAAAATTGGGTGGACCAAGGAATCTATCCGTGCAATATTTGAAAACAGCAAACCGATAGGCAAAAAGTAGCTGTTCGAGGTAAACACAAAATGGGTATCCGCAAAATCGCCCTCTGCTAGCCGTTCGCCAGGAAGATTGAATTAATTCAAAAGGTGACGTGTCGATATTTACTGTTATTTTTGGATTGAAATTGAGCAATGTTGCAGAATTTCGAAAAATGCTTTTGAAATTCTCTTTCTGTTGATATCGTTGGAATTGAAAATTTGATAGAACCCAGGACAATGTTCAGTGCATTTGAAAAACAGTATGTACATAAATGTATAAAAGGATCAAAAGCTTAATCAAATCACTTTTTATTCCAATTTGCGCAAAAAAGTAACGATCCCTGAAATTACCAGAATGGCATTCGAGGCGTCGTAATCAAAGAACACATTAATCCTCTTAAGAAATGGCGAAAAGAAGAAACGTAACGATGATTGTACTGAAAAGTTAATTGCAGAATGATCTTGCCTTTTTTTCATCCAATTAAGACATTTCAACTAGCAAGCGCAATGACAGACCAATCTATGTCTCAAATATTCGCTTGTAAGAGGAATTAAACGAACCGTAATATTCGATCGAAGTCGAAAGGGGCTGACTAAATGACCGACTTGAGAAGTAAATCAGAAAGTTTATTCCTGAAAAAGAAACTTCTATGGGTAATTGTGGAAAAAAGTTGAACTTGAAAGAACTCAATTAGACCTCTAATAATTTTATCTTTTGCTCCCAAATATCCCTATTTACATTTTATTTTCCTCCGACTGACTACAAAAAAATATAAACAATATTATTCTTTATTACCGTTCAAAAATGCTATGTTGATTACAGTTTTTTATCGAGTAGAAAATTGGACTTATTTTAATAACAAATATAAATATAAAATGAGATCAGATAATTAAGATTCACTCTAATGCAATGTCTTTGTATTGATATCAGTGCGATTCAAAAAAAAATTGAAAAAATTCATTTCAACAGTGCTCAAAAATGACATGTATTTTATATTGATTAATTTAATTTTAATTTTGTCTTTATGTTTATCTAAGAAGGAAAGTACGCACCATGAAACTTTAGTCTACTTTTCTAATTTAATAAAAATGGATAACAAACTTGAAATTACAGATTTGGGTAAAGTGCTAGATGGTAAAATCAATATTAATTATGTCTAAATATATATCTTAATATCTACTATTCCGAATTTGTAATCAGTGTCCCTTCAAGGCTTCTTAGATGCGCATTAATTTATAGAATATACGCACAATTTCTAAAATTCCGCTACGTTATATTTGCAATTTTTAATGTCATTAATCTGTCTGTAAATGAATAATCAGAATAAAATCACACCTAAACTGATTATATTTTAATGCAGATACGAAAACGTATACTTCAACGATTTAAGAGGAATTTATGTCGAACAGCATTTGAGCGCTGTAAAATATTTGAAATAGAATAAATGAATGAATTTTCGATAATATCATTAAAACAAAAATCCTCTGATTAAAATACTCGACAAAATAATTATTGAGTATCCACTTTATCCGAAGTATATTTTCCCTTAACATCCACTCAAGCTTTCTAACTTCAACATTCAGCTGTATAACCAAAATTTGATAATTCCATGAAATTACGCTACACCAACAAGTTAATAATAACATGCATGGGATTCAATAATCCTAATAAAAAGTTACGTATTACTACAGATCATTAAACGGTCTGTAACGGTGTACGCACCGCGCAGTCTATTGCGCATTCTCTGTGGAGTCGAGTTTTTAATTAATGGGCTGCATCTGCTGTAGTGCGAGCGGTGAAGAGGATTGTGGGAAAACGTTCTCGTAGTGCCATGTGCAGGGCTATATACAGAAGGAGCTTTGTTCCCTCGCAGCTTGGCTCGCGGAGCCTTGTTCGCTCATTACGCTCTTGGGCACATCAAGTTTAATCATTTGATACGAGGCGAAAATTGCGCGTGTTCGCAGCCCCAACTTTTGAGTTGTCGTCAGGCGGATGCAAATGAGAAAAACCGTGTTCTTTTACCAATAAGAAATTAACGACTTGATATATGCTGCATAACGCCTTCTAAACACGTTAAAACAAAAATTCTCAAGAAATAAAGAATTATTTTTAAAAAGTATCAAATTCACCTTATAAACACTTTATATATCTTTGGTTTTATAAACTGTTTAGAGCTTAAGACAATTAATTGATTTAAAACTTGTATCAATACCGTATGATAAACTGTTTGTTTCCCGATTCGTTCTTTATAATTATAAATTAAACTAGGAAAAAGAAATTAAAGACCAAAACTTGAACTCGTATCGTTCATCTCGCGACGATGGCTCGGTGCAACGATCGAGCATAAAGACAGGGCAACGATGAGATCGAGGAAATTAACGTGCGCCGCTATGGGACAGCCTCCGAAATCTCTACCGGAGCAACTCGGGAGTATTACAAGGAAGCGGAGCTCGCGCACCCTTATATTCCGGACTCCTTCATTTCCTGCCTGCCACTGGCATCACACAGATCTGCACCAACCTATAGCCCCGTTCAGTTTATCTCATGGCGGCGCCGCAGGTGCGCGCACTCATTACTGCGCGCACGCAAGATACGGTGGGCGCGGCGAGCCCTCCAATCGCGAATAAAGCAAGCGCACCGCAAACGTACGCAATCAGGGCGCGGACGCGGCGATCGTCATCGCACCGGCGCCAAAGAGGCCAGCTAATGACAGGGCCGACTCTGAAGCAACCTCGATAAGGTTCGCCGCATTTAGTCGCTTTGTGCCGCCTGCCATCGGCACAGCGCGTATAATTCTCGAGCGATCGGTTCAAAGGGCGCCACTGCGGCTTGATAATCGACGCACAACTTTCCCACGTTCCCTCTTTGAGCCCGCCACCCACCTTTAATCAATCGGCTTTGTAACCTCGCCCAAGACCTTCGATGAGAGAGCCGTTGAGCTTGCAGCGCGGTATTATGTATGCCCAATATAGGAACGTTTTCCTCTGAATTTATGTAGCTGAGAAATCAAGCGATTAGGGATGAGCGGAAATCGCGGTTTTCTCAAGTAATTATGATCCGCTAGAACGACGAACAAACTTCTATCCTCTCGCACTAATAGCACCGGCAGAAGGTATAAAACCTCGTAGCCGTAAAATAATGTTTTGACCGCTAATCCAATTCCACCCCACAATGGCTAATTTTTCCGGAACGCACGCGAGTTTCCCCGTACAATGCACTCGCTTAACTTCTCTGCCCCAGTTAATCCCAGGAGGTATAGCTTACGCCTCGCTCCGTCACTGAGGGGGGCACGGAAACACGCCGTGGGTCGAGCGACCCTCTCTCTCTATCTCTATCTCTCTTTCGAGTGTCCCTCGTTCGAAACGTGCAGATGAGCGCGCTTAGGTGTCGGGTTAATCAGACCTGTTAGAGGGGTAAAAGATTTTTTCAAAAGTAAAGACTGCAAGGAAAACTTTACAGATATTACGTTTAACTAGAAATAATGCTCAATTTTTGTTCTACGTTTAACAACAAAAACTGCAACTTTTAATTTATAGGCGAATGCACGATTTTTTCGTAATCTATTACATTTCTAAAATCAATAAAACAGTAAAATTGAAGAAAAATAAATACCTATTTCTTAAAATATGGAATAATTTCCTTTTTTATGATGTACAAAACATTACAACATTTTCTTGTGAAGACATGACTAGCTCATAGGCATTTTAAAATAAATGTAGTCCTAAAAATAGCAAGTTACGAGTTAGATTTTAACTTAAATAATCTTTAAACGTTTTTAGAATGTTATTTGGTGAAATGTTACCATTTAGATAGAACAATAATTGTACAATTATATAATAGATTATGCAGAAAGCATACTAAGATTTTACCTGAATTTTGTACAAGAACAGAAATATATGGTATTTTGTCCTTTTTCCACTTATCTTTTGTATTTTTGTGTTTCTAACCTTAAAAAAATGATATTTATTTATTAATAAAACATTTAGGTTGTTTTATAATTGTTGAGTAATGGATACTGAAAATGGTTTAAAATATAGTACAAGGGTAGTTTTATAACCAAAGCGTTACATATTCTATTTTATTTTTAAATTTATTATTTTAGATAAGATCTGAACTTTGAAAATAACGTGAAAAATTTATTTAAAATTATTTCCTTTACTTCTATTTCTTTCTCCGATAAAAAATTTAAAATTACATATAATCATAATCACATTGTTATAGGCACATCTAGAATTATGATTTTAAATTTAAATTGTACAATATTATTCTCTTTTCGTAACATTAATATTTTTTTAATAAAACATGTTACTCCGTCGTGATTTATCGAATGGATCGTATACCCACTGTATCAACCATCCGAGAACCATCTAGTTCAGCCAACGCTGTATTAACGCGGTTGCTAGTCCCTTGTTTTAGGTCCTCACATGATATAACATTTCGTGGACATACACTATTCAGGCAGTTATTGGGATGCCAATTAACCTCGCGCGTACTTCAATTGTGGAAACACTGAAATGGATATAGCACAAGCTAACTGAAGAAAATGCCTATGTATTTGCTCGTATTCGATACCTGCACTTTAATACATTATTGGGTTTAAAAAAATATGACTTATATAAAAATGAGAGGGTAGATCGCGGATCTAACTTGCCTCTTGATTTTCTACAGTTTACTCGCCATTTACGCTCCACCCGGATTCTTATGACCCAAAATTCTCCACCTTCCGTCAAAATTTCCGCTCGATTTAACGCTCAACTCTCCCATTCTGCGCTTGTCTCAACTCCTACCGCCCGACGGCTCTTGAAGAAACGCATCATCATGACCTGTCTTAGCGCGTTCCTGCCCTCGCATCTGTCGCTCTCTTGATTAAAAGACGTGACTCGCGAAGAACGTCAAACATCCCCTTTATTTCTCCTGGTGTTCCGACGGAAGTAACGAAAGCTTTCCTTATGCCGAGGTAGTCACCAAGGGCTGGAGGTTGCTTAGACTTCTATTAAGCCATATAGCTCACAACTGTGTGCATGATAATACTTATACGTATGAGATAAAAAGATTTATCACTCAAAACATTACCCTCTGTAATTAAATAGTAAATAGACAGACCATATGTATAGTGATAGGCCATGAATCTTGACTGTAACGAAATCGTTTCATTACTTGTTCCAATATTGCTAAAACACTGTTCTTTAATTTTTCAGAGATTCTAAATATTAGACTATTTGAAAGTTTGGCTTTACTCAACTTCTAGTACGAACAGCGGACTCATGGAGTCAGCTGTATTTATCTTTGAATAGATCATACGAAAGAAACCCAAATAAAAACAGCTGAATCAGTATAAACTGCACAATTTTTTTTTAAATTAACAACTGATAATAATTTTCCAAGTAATATTAAGATGAGTATTCGTTTGTTATATAAAGTATGAATGATCCTGCAACATATTAAATTCCTGTATGTAGTTCCTGTTAGCTCGATGCATTCAATGCATAGTCTAAGGCGAGGGATTCAACGAGCGGAGACTGTGCCTGGTCTCCCGCGGAGCGTCATAATTAAAGTGGCCCTGATAACGGAGAGGGCAAATGCATTTAGCCGCGGGCTACCGGCTCGGGCGGCCGGACAGAGGAGATATACATACGTGGCGGAGCTAATCCTCGCCTTATCTCCACGGTTATTGCAGAGCGTTTCGAAGGTCTCAAGGCAGATGTTCTAAAATAAGATCTTTTAATATTCGCAGTTGAAAATTCTATTTTAAGTAAAATTTCTTTCGGATATAATTGATAGATTTTAAGAATGAGACTTTATCAAAACGACATTTTAGTACGTATATCTTTAATGTAAGTGATATTTAGCGCGTCATTATGAAATCATTCTGATTAAGTTTGAAAATATTTTACTAGCATAGATGAAATACCAAAGATGATCCTGTTTAAAATTCTAAAGCTTGAAGCAATTTATATATTAAAAAGAAATTCAAGACGTACCTAATCTTCCTTTCGTGTAATAAGTGACGTAGATATAGACTTACTAAATCGAGTCGAAGGGAATTATCTTCCTTCAATATCAATTTTAACTACATTAATTTTAATCCATTTATGCATTTACGTTTCATTTGCATTTAAAAACATTTTTTACTAGATTATCATCTTTTACTAGATTATCATTCTTTCAATTTATGAACTACTTTAATGATCCTATAATAAAAAGAACGCTTGTAACCTTTTATAAATGTCTTAACTATTTTCTTGCTTTTGATGACCTCTCAAACATTTTCTTAAGCCTGTAATATCATCTCATTATAAAAGATTTTGCTACAGATGCCACATTAAACTTCTATAACGACAACCACAAATTGATCAGTCTCCATAACTTTATATTGTTCCACAAACACGAAATACGGTCGTATAAACTTTTTTCATTATTAATTATTATTCCGCAGAGAAAGAAATTCACGTAACTCTATCTTCTCTGAAGACGCTTTCACCTTAGATATGATAATGACTTCGATGATAGACTCATTTATATGCCTGAACTTATTTGAGCAACATCTATAGTCCCAGCAGTAGAAACAACTCGGTTTACGCAGACTCACCCAATTATTCCAATTGTAAAGGGTACAAAACGTTGATTGTACAATTATTTATATATGAACACGAACATGTACATACTATATACGTTACATAAATTTAGTTTGTAAATTTAGTTTAATATGATTTATTCTCTTATATGTTATGTATATTATATTTTATTTGCATATAAATCTGAAGAAGAGAGAAAATTAGTAATAAAGTTATAGATCGTTGTGAGATGAAAGGGGCAATGCTAAAAAGATATTTCGGTTGAAGAATAGAAGCATAAAGCCAATTTGAGATCATATTACTTCAATACCAGCAGGAGCATCATCAGGAGCATCGTCATGATCTTATGATAAAAGCATCAATACGAACGCGTGACATGAAAAGTAATTTTGGAAAGCACGCTGCTGAACAAATTCGGAGGGCATTCGCCTCAGCTGTCCACGCATTTTATTCAGTTGTTAGTAGGATATTCGAACGGCAACATGGCTCCACCAAAATCCCTTCATCTGAGGTCTGCAAGCCACGTCATCAACGAGCACCAAGCCCTTAATTAAAAACCACTACCGATGTAAGCAAGGGAAGTGATACACTTCACAATTAGAATATTATACGACCCTACACGTATATGTATCGTCTTTATGAAGTACACCGCATAGTCCGGTGCACAACTGACCAATACCTCCTTTAGCGGCTCGGCTCAAAGGAATCTCGGATCTCAAAGGATCCGGAGACGGCCGCCCTCGAAAATAACGACTACTCGTCCGGCCTGAACACGGGGCCAAGCGAGAGGTGGTTGGCGCTGGTTTTTTTTTTCTTCCCCTCGACTATGGGTGACATATCTCCCAGCCTCCGGGAATCTTGTTTACTTTGGGATTCTCAGATTTTAAGAGCGATGATGGCTTTCGAGCTCTGCCGGAAAATTATCCGGGCCGTCAAGTGTACGGCCCTCGCTCTAATTCGGCTCTTACGTTTTATGGGCCCTTTAATGAGAACTTTAATAACGACGGCGCTGCGGGGAGAATTTTAAAGACGCGCGGGCGCCCACGTCTTCCGCGAGATATTCATTTTCGTGCCTTGGTGCCCTTTAGTGTCTTATATAGACTGTTCGTGTTAAATTTGACGATGGCAGTTGTACGCGGTGGAAAAAAAAAATGAAAAAAAAAATCGAGTCGCACTTCCTATGCATTCCAACTTATATGTTCAACCACAGGACAGACGTCCGCGTGCAAAGGGCGAGAGCTCATCGCACGGCTCGGCCGCTCTTTCGCGAGTCGTTTAATCATGTTTGTCCTCAGTCGGCCCGCAGGAGAATCCCCCAGGAAGTCGGGGCTCGGATCGAGGAAATCAAGTGTCGGAAGCTGCATCGGCCGTCTAAACGCGGTGATTCCCACTTATATGGGGGTACGGGGGGCAGGCCAATTCGGTGTATTATCGATTCGAATAAACAGCCCTCGGACGGCATTCCAGGCTTCTCCCTGGCGAAGCCGCAGGCAGACGGCGCCGGCGATCTGATTATATATATATACATGCCGGGGAGCGCTGGAGGTGCCGGCGCTGCCATCCGCTGGTCCCTATACACCAGCCCGAAGAATCCGAGAGAGCCAACCCCGGCCGGGCGACCGCAGCCGACATGTATATAGACGGACATCGACTCCGCGGGCCGAAACGCCAGCGGGTCGATGGACCCCTCCGCGCCGTATATCGCGGCCCTCGAGGCGGCTAATGAACCTCCGGGGCCAGTAGATGAGCGGCGCTTCTTTCCCCGCGCGCCTCGAGCCTGCTTACCGCGGCAGGGAAGTCGGTCCCCGGGTCCTCCCCCCCCGAGAGCATCGGGGAGACTGCGCCCCGCGAAACCCGATGCGAAAAGCGCGTGGCGCGCCGCGACTCCTCGCGGGCCGGTAGGCCGCGCGATAAAACCGCCCCCGCGGCCTGGTCCTTTTTTCATTTGCAATAAGCGCCACTTTTTTTTTAATGCGCTTATGTATAATCGATTGCCGCCCGCGGGGAGGAAGACAAAGCCGCTCGGTTATTTTACTGCGCGATTGATACGTAATCCGCGATGGAAATTACCAATCGTGTATCAGGCTCGAATTTTTATCACCCGCGAGAATGTGAGATAATGGTTGCACCGACGGACTGCAAAAAGTCGACGCGTATACATTTCAAGGGAGACTCTTTGGACCATTGGTAAAAAGCTATAACGGGGCAACCGTCCTCGAATGAAGATAACTTTAACATGCATGAGTATAAGGTTCTAGATGTACCCTCGCCGTCGGATAAAGCACTTAAACCATCGCTCTTCATATTTGTGCGTTGCCCTCGGCGCCCCTCTCGCGGTCCACATTGATCAAGGAGAGTCAACTGGTATCAATCTCCATCTCCCGGGCCTCCCGGTCCCCTCCTCACCCCGCTCCCCCCGAGTCTCTTTATAAACGTAGATACGAACTCGCCGTAGCCATCGAGCTGTATATATGTATACCCTCTCCGGGGAGGAGGAATAAAAGGAGGATGCAAAAAAAAGCGGGGGGAAGGGGACGCCGCGGGGGAGGGCAGCTTTGACTGGGGTTCGTGCGCGCGCGAGCGACTTTAAAAATGGTGACTTGATGCGATCGATCTGAGGCGCGCGATCGCGAACGTGCCGCATTACGCCGGCGCTTGTATTTTCCAGTGGAATTCGCGTCGCGCGCGAGCCCGGCTTGTTTATTCCTCTTTTTCACGCGGGGTTTTCCTCAAGGCGTTCGCGCGCCAGGTAAAGCGTCCGAGCAAAAATAACGGACTCGATGCTTGTATATGGAAATGATAAAAGGAAAATTGAACGTGCGTTTTCGATTAAAGTCTACGCGAGTCATTTCATTGTTGGTGTTTCATCGTTCAAAACGCTCGAAAGGGCACCATTTTTGCCTGCCTTCTCGTGTAATTGTATTGAAAATATATATTCAATGTTGGATGAATTGTAAAATTTTAGCTTTATATTTTATGGAAAACATAACTTTTTCAATCGCGTGCGAATTCGTTTTTTTATGCTTTAAACACTGCCCATACAGAAACAGTAAGCTGCGAGATTTAAACCTTTCATTTTGTTTTTA
The DNA here is from genome assembly GCA_018906755.1 of Sycophaga agraensis. NCBI lineage: Eukaryota > Metazoa > Arthropoda > Insecta > Hymenoptera > Pteromalidae > Sycophaga > Sycophaga agraensis. The sequence continues at coordinate 5,366,545 of JACCIE010000003.1, forward strand.
TTTCTAGTTACAACGTGATCCATTTGAAAGATTCCTCGGATAAAATAGTTGAAATACTTTTCAATGGACATCAGAACTGAAAGCTCCATGTAGTAAAATGCTGGATGCAAAATATACGACATAGTAGAAAAAACATTGTTGTACTATTTTTGAAAACAGCCTCAAACTTGAGATTTGTTCTACGTGTATTTACTTCATGTTCGATAAAACATCACTCAATTTTATTTTACAAACAAATAAGTATACTGCACTACTCGAAATAAATATAATAATAATAAAAATAACTAAATAAATATAATGATCTCGAATTTCGATGTACAAACGGTACATTCATTTTACAATCAATGGCGTTTAGTTTATCATTATTCTGCAATCGACAGTTGGAAATTCGAAAATTTCAACTCTTATCTAATGCAAACAATGCTTCGCTCGCGAGTATTTAAAATACTCACGAATCCGAAATCCATCTACCTGTCAATACCAGCCGTAATAATCACGAGTCTCAATCTGTAAGCACAACGACTACATATATTGTAGATACGTGAGCAACATACCAGGCAGTCTGCACATATTTTCGTATCTTGTCACACTTCGCACTTGAAACTACGCGGGCACGTGAGAACTTGTAGGTTAAATGATTCGTACGAGAAATGAAATTTCTCGGAACTTCCTAGACATAAAGCACCTCGCTATAATGCGGGGAGGGCAAAACTTGCGAGCTTTCTCATTGGCTTTCTTTTTTTGCACAATGTAACTCAGTGACTATGAATGGTTAAGTTTTGGCGAGAAAGCGCGGAGCAAGGATAAAATTTACAAGCGACCGGTTTATCTTTCGGGGATCCCGAGGGTCGTTAGCTTTGCTTGCACACAACGCCGATAGCGCTTAAAGTTTGAATAAATGCAGGCAATGGCGCGGAGGAGTTTGCGCGGGGAAACAGCGGCGGGGCAGCAAAAAGCAGACTTATCGGCGGACAGCTGCGGGTGACGCTCAAAGGCGGAGATAAAGCCGGGCGAGCGGAGGCCGGCTCGAGCATCGGGGGGTGGGAGGCTGGCGGCGTGCGACTAACCTCGAGGTGCGGCCTCACGTCCCGCGCAACTTGGTCCGGTGGGCTCCGGGTCCGGGCTCACGTGGCTCGCGCTACCGGGCGGGGGGCGCGCGCGGCCTCCCGGTGCTCGGCGGCATCACTCGCTCGCGGCGCGGCGCTTGCACTGGGGGCCGCGGCGACAGCTGGGCCGGGCGCGGCGGCTCGCGGCGCTCATGGCAGAGTGCACGGGGCGCGTCCAGCCCGCCTCGCGGTCCGTGCCAACCTGCCGCGGCCCCGGCGCCCGCGGCCCGCCTCCCGCCCGCGCATGCGCGCCCCGCCGGAGCTTGCGCCGCCGACGCCGCCGCCGACGCCGAGCTTTCGCGCGCCGACGGCCTATTTCCCCCCCCCCCGTTTTTTTCTTTTTTTTTCCCTTGGCTCGTGCGGGCGCGAGGGGAGAGGGCCGCCGGGCCGTCGGCCTTGGCATTGCCGGGCGCCCGGAGCCGGCCGCGGCCATCGCCGCCCCGGGATTAGCTCGGCCCCCGGCTCCGGGATCGGAGCCGATATTCCGGGGCGGGGGCGGCGCAAATCTTCTGCGGAATTGCGGGGAGATCCGCACGAGGCCGGAATGCCGATTCCGAACGGGAGCTTTCGCGAGGCGCTCGGGATTCTAAGCACTCGGGGGAGGCTCGCCAGGCCCGAGTGAATTCTTAGTAATTTTATCGGCGCCCAAAGCGCCGGGAATAATTGAATGGCCCGCTGCCGCGGCTCTTCGCCTTCGCCGGGAGCTTTCCCCTTTGATTCCCTAATGAGATTGCTTTACGCGCGATCGCCCAAAATACCGAGTCGCCGCCTGGTATTAACCCTTTTTTCCCCGAGGAGGGACTCCGAAATTCGGGGCGAAAGTTAATCTATTCTGGAGGCGTAGCGGCCGCCGGCCCGGTCCTCTCGCCCCGCAAGCAGCATTTGATTCTCTTTGAGCAGTTAAACACCTCCCCCAGTCTCGCTAGATTGTGTTTTCTCTGGGCAACCATGAGCCCCGCGCGACGACTGCACGTACAGCTTAGCGGCAAAATTTGCAGCTCGCCTCACATTATACCCGATATTGTCCCCGTGTCTATTGTATCATTATATGCTAGACACTCCTACATAAAATTATGATATTGACGATTCGTTAAATTTATCTTATTTAACCTGCTTAACTAAAATGAAACCCGAGTTTTATTTTACTATGCTTATATAGATAAATCTTTGTTTTCCGGGCGTAATTAATTTACTGCGAATCCAGTGGCCTTAGAGTAGATTTCGACGAGGGTTACCTGGAGGTAATCAGGGCATCATCCGAGATTGCCGAGTATATCATCCACCCACGGCTAAGGAAAGAGAGCTTCCTTGGGATCACATTCGGTCCTCTATAAAAAGATAGTGAGCGACGGTCGCGAGACCTTTCTCGCAATTAATTATTGTTATTCGGGAGCCCAAAGTGATGGGTTAACGGCCGAATCGTTTTGTTTACATAGACACCTTGACCTTTGTTTTCTTTGTTCCACTTTAAAGTCTTTCTTGCTCCTTTTCTGTACTTACATATTTTAAATGACACGTAAACGTGTCCGTTCCTCGTAATTTATCCATTTCACATTAATTCCCAATAGTCGGTCGCATTAAAATCGAGGTTAAAGCTTGCGACCGCGCGGAATATATCCGCGCGCAAAGCAGCGCATAAATACTTGGGATTATTAGCACGGGGAAACGTTTTCCCAACTCGTTCGCAGTTTACTCAGTATATTGAAGCGTCGTAAACGCGATCCGCGACTCATCGTTCGACGTTCGTTCACCCGGCTTTCATTATTTCCCCAAGACAATCTGAAATAGTCACTTTATTAACAAAACAAAAGAGAGCCCCGGAACTAGGCGAATAACCGAAACGATGCAAAGGACGGACAGGCGGAGCGGCACGTCCGCAATTAATGCTCGGGCCAAACAGCGCCTGCACGGGGATAAAAACGCTCTCGCAATTTTCCCGTTTACTTCGCATTCTTTGCGGCCGACTAAACCGGCGCTCCGACAATAATCGGGCAATCTCGACAATGTTAAGAGCCGCGCGTCGACGACTTCCCGTCAAAGCGATTCCGCGTACGCTTCCCCATATATATACATGTATAATATATTCGCGGTCCACTAGTCACGAACTATATATATATAGTGTCTCCGTGAGGTTATTAGCTCGTTATCCCAGACGCATCTCACCCACGGTGGGATAAAAGGACTCTCGCAAGTCGCCGAAAGTTGGCATACAGCGCGTTGACAATCCTAGAGTTTAGGGCTGCCCTAAAACTACTGCGCGCTTTGGTATAATCGCGCGCCAGTGACGAATAAAGGCGCGCGGACTGTTTACGGGTGGGTATACCGAATTTCTTTTTGTGAGTATGAAAAGCCCGACACAGGGTCGAGTTGTGCTGCTGCTATATAAAGGTCTTTTTTCACGGGGGATAAAAGCCACGGGAATACCGAAGCGCCCGTGAATCCCTCAAATTGGGGCAAATATAGAGGTGAAAACTACCGGACGATTTTGAAAAATTATTGACAAAGGCGACATTGGACGTGCGCTACGAGACTGCATCGAACGACTGCAAACTTCTTTAAAATAGGCGGTAGTTTTAGTTGAGATCATTATTATTAGTGAGATAATTAGTGAGATCATTCGTTCAAATAGATTAGGTTTTTCCTTCAACTTAACATCTTACGAATAGCTGTAAACGATAATACTAAAAATTGCATAATAATACTCATTGATTAAATTCATTTCTATACCTAATTCAATAAAAATTGTACGCATCTAAAGATGAACGTATAGCCTAAAGTTCGGTAATGTTTATAACTCCATTTGACTAAATCCAGACTTGAAAAGTGGATAATACTATCCGAGTTATAGATCCTTTTAAACATTTTATTTAAACATCTGCCTTTTCGGTCGACCAGAAAGATTACATATCCGGACCTGAAAAGCTCCGAGCTTATCCCATACTTGGGGAACGGAATTTTTCCCAAACAGAAGAATTAAAGTGTTTGCGAGTATCTTTGCCGGGCGCTCGACATGGCACTGCAGGGGGGAAATTTTGAACCAATTTCACGCTCGTCGCCCGATTCCATTGGCATCCAATCAGCATTACTCTTTCCCTCCAATTTTCATCGCGCATTATTTACATCGGTCGGGTGTAACTCGCGCGGTCGATCCAGCCCGATTGCCGACTCGAAAAAAAAAAAACGGAGCGCATTCGCGGGCGTATGAAAAACGCGCGGCGCCCTGCACGTAGACACCCCCTCCCCAAGACAAACGGCCCCTTAAATTCGTAAACAAGCGCCGAGGGAGCCGGAGCGAGGGCCAATCCCTGCGAATTAGCTTGACCGCGCCGTCTCGAGGGAAAAATTGACGCGCGAACCCCGCGGAGGCAGTCGGGCGCGCCGCGGCTACGTGACCGGAAGCCGTTAGCCGTCGGGTGGGCGGGTGGAGGAAGAAAAAAAAAAGGAGCCAAGGAGCCGCGCCCTGAATCTGACGCCGGGCGCGATGCACTCCGCCGTGCGTAGCATTAAACGGGGCCGCCGCCAGGGCCGCGTCTAATTCCCCGCGACGGAAGTTAACGCCAACTATTCCCATTAGATAGTTTTGGGCTTTTTGTCGCGGCCTCGGCCGGGACTCGCGCGGCCCCGCCGCCGACGCTATAACATTGTTTCTCCCCCTGTCCGATTGCGGCGCGGCAGCGGAACTTTGCGCATTTGACCTGTCGGCGAGTCGCCGGAGCCCGAGACCCGATATAATTAATTGCCGCTGCCCGCGAATTTTTAGTGCGACCCTTGCCCTTGCGCCCCTGCCCGACGCCTGGGGCTCAGCCCAGTCTTGCGGTGGGACGCGCAGTTCGCCGACGGGTTTACCGCCACTTCGTGCCAACTTTCTCTATTACATGTAATAGATTGATCGAGTAAGACTCGACTAATTGGAGACAAACTTGTTTCGGCCATTGCTCTTTTCGTTTCATTGATTTCATACTGGGAGATATTTTCGTTTTGCATAGACTACTTTATCAATAAATTAGGAAACGTAGATTTGATTATTATCATTCAATTATAATTGTTCTATATTACAAGATAACATATAAGGTTTTTAAAAATGCTATTTTTAATAATTAATAACCGTTTATTAGAGTTTGTTGATGTTCCATATTAAAAATGTATAAGTGACTTTTAAGTGTAATTATTTTCTGGTCAAAGCCATAGAACATTACTCTGAGTTTGTGTATAACGATGCAAGATGAAAAGTAGAAAAATAACTATAACGTATAAAAAATATAAATATTTAATGAGTTTCTCATATAAACATATAAATTTAATAGCTTATAAATTTCATATTACACAAGACTATAGGCTAATCTCGTATACCCCTGTTAATACAGAATACCTGCACTCTGAAATTTAACGTGGCTATACGAAATATTAGAAGGCCAAGAACATTAATCTTGTTTAAAAAATATGTAAACAAATGGTGTGTAAGAAACTACAACCTTGGCGGATTATTACATCAGCAAAAGGTAGAGTAGAAGAGAAAGAAAGAAAACGAAAGATTGTAATCCGAAGTAAACGATGCGAATCCATACAAATGGAGAGGTACATTTAATAGAAAACAATAAATTGGCGAACGAACGCGAACACTGATAAGTATTCATTATCGAGGTCCAAGATAAGCGCGTACAATGTGCAACGCATGCAGGTCGAACGAGGGAGCTTGCAAGCGCCGACCAATAAAGGAAAATGAACGGAGGAGTTATACGCGGCTGCATCAATACGAAACAGTTACCTGCGCGAGCTCCAACTTTTCCCCTCCCCACTTCGCCATTAAGCATCGAAACGCGAAGAAAAAGGCGAAAAAAGCTCGCGCGCATGGCGTCCGGAAAAGCGCACCCAGAGGAGAGGCGGACGCGGCGCGGAGAAGGCAGCCGGGGACTCGAGACTGGGGGGGCGGCGACAATGCAGCCGGCCCTCGGGAGGCTTTATGAGTCCAATGGAGCGGCCGGCTTGAGCGTCCGAGCCTCCGCGGCATAAATTTTCCCCCGCGGGCCGCCAAATCAAAAATCGATAAAAACTTTCCCCGGCGATCCCGCGGAGCCGTACATATATCCGCGTATATACGTAAGCGCGATAAATTCGATTTACGAGAGCGGCCCGCGCGCCGACATCTGTAGCTGGGCGCCCGACTTTTTTTTTTTTTGCCTTCCCCGGCCGCGCCCCCGGAGATTTATGATTATGACGATTAGTTTCTGGTACAGTTACGATATTGCGCGAGCGCCCGAGCTTTATATTCGCCATCCCTCCCGCGCGGACCGAAGCAGCCTGCAGCTTCCGCGGGGCCCTTGTAATAACGAGACAGTGAGGAATAGGGGATTTTTCATTGTCGCGCGCGGGCTACGTTTACGGCCCCCGTGTACAGCCCATGCGCGTACACGTACAACTTGTCCATGTAAGTGTAACGAGCAAATTGCACGGGGGCTTAACCGCACGGGGCCTTATTCATTGCGGCAAAATATGTATAATGAGGTTTTATACGGCGGCTCGGTCGTTATGCAGGCCGCACGCGCGCGGCATTGGGGATCGGCGGGCCGCGGGACTCGGCCCCCCCCCCCACCCCGATAATTGCTCGTAATTCACCGGGGGACCTGAGAGCCAAACAAAAATTAAAGACGAAAGTTTGCCGCGGGGATTATTAGCCCTAATTTACGGCGGTTTGTTTATGCAGGAGGGGCAGGTGCGGCGGTTACACGCGCCGCGCGCCAAAACTTACTCCATTTTTCAAACTATCCTCCCGGCGCGCCGGAGGGCCGAATCGATGCGCCCGCCCCGAGCAGCCGACTCTTCGACTGCCGAATGCGCCCAACTGCCGGCACACGCCCGTGCGTATATGGACTAATCGCACGGATCGCGGTATGAACCCGCCGTAAGCTTTTTATCTCGGCGGGTCCGTCACTATCGGCCGGCGGCCAGGCCGCGTTCATCATGTAACAGCTTGGGGAATGGCCGTCGGCGCACGCAAACCGGCCCTGCCAATTGCCCGGGGCGCGAAACAACTTTACGGGCGGGGGATATAACGCGGCCGCGCAACTTCGGACACTCGATTGTGGGGGGAGGGGGGAGGAGGCGCGCGGCCGCCTGCGAAATGCGGATTTATCGCCCGCGATGACGAATTGAATGAGCCCCGCGGATTCTCCGGCAGGCCGGGCATCGAGCGAGAATCGTTGGCGCGGTGCTTTTTTATGCGGCGCGAGGAGGATATCGAGAGGCGATGTTTTATGAACAGTCGGCGAGAAAATCGGGATTTTAAAGGCCGAGTCTTTCGCTGTAACGTATATAATATTCGGGCGATATAACGAGTCAAAGGGTATTTGGGAAATTGCACTGTATCCCCTGGATGGAAATCTATCCGCCTGTCATTAATAGTTATTTTTATTAAAAATTGAAACGCATTGTAGCGTAATGGAACATAGCTCTTGATTTCATTAATAATTGCAATAAAATAGTCGCTCTGAAATTTCATGTAATATGTGTAATTAAAAATAATATTTGCTCACGTGTTACAACTGACTTTATTATATTAATCTACATGATAATTAAAAAATCCAAAAAAGGAGATGAATGAATTAAAACAGAATTACATCTATTAATGAAAAAAAAATATATAAAAATATTCTGTTAACTCCTGTTACATGTTCGATCCAAAACATTCTTAGCTCGTCTTGGTTTTCTTTGCAGGCTGCCGGACCAGCGCAGCGACGAGTGTGCGAAAGAGGCGCAGCAGGAGCCAGGACGGCCAGGAAGACCGCGCCGAGGACGTCCAGGAGGAGGTACTGATGAAGGGCGAGTTCCTGGGCCGGACTCCGCACCACGCCTTCCTCGACGAGGCCTTTGTGTCGCGCGACGTACTCCACCCAGTAGGCCGCCTCCTCGAGCGGCTCGATCGGCCGGTCGCGGAAAGCCGCCGAGAGCTGCTTGGCCCGCGCCGCGTACCTATAACAACCGTCAAGCCTACGCGTGATGATGCGGCTACTTTGCCCGATCGATTGCTCGCCTAATTAATGGCGTCCGCCAGGCGGTGTATGCAGGGCGCTTTGACGCGGTCGCGGGAGTTTGGCGGCCTCGAGGGGTGGCTTTGAGTTTTGCGCGGACCGTCGGCGAGTTATGCCGCGCGACAAGGGGATGCCGATGACGATTACCTCGGGTCCGAGAGAACTTGGTCGAGTGTCCTGTTGAGGGTGTCGGTAGTAATGTCGGCGTACTCGAGCCTGACTCCCAAGCCCCTCTCCTCGATGAGGGCGGCATTAGTCGGCTGATCGCCGAAAAATGGGATGGCTATTATCGGGACGCCGGCGTGAACTGCCTCCACGGTCCCCAGCATCCCGGCGTGCGATATAAAAAGCTTCACGTTCGGATGATCTACGGGGGAATTTGAATCAGAACCTTTCCTCGGCTATACTTCCTCGGGGGCGATTTTTCAACCTCGCTTAAATTAAACTTATATATAGGCCTTTCGTGCGATATCAGCGAAAGCAGCCGCCCTATTATATTAAACCCGGAGCTATTTCCAAGTTAGTTATTTTACTGGGTTAGTGATTTTTACCGCACGAATCTGACGAGGCGGAAAACAAACTAGAATGCCTCGGCTCACCCGCGTCTATTTACATTCAATCGAAAAACTGAATTAATTCCTTCGTTTTTTTTTCATTTTCAATAAAAAATGACACATGCCAAACACTGGAAAAAAAACAAAGATGCCTCTGCTGGAGGCAGAGGGGAGAAGCAGAGTAGAGCCGGACGAGCAAAAATGAATAGCGCGCCGAAGAAAAAAGCACCCGAAGCAGGAAAAAAAAATGCACACGCTTTTAGCGGATAGCCGAACGGCCCTACTCACGCAAGACTGTCGTTCTGGGGCGCCCAGGTGGTCAGCTTGACGTTGTCCGGGAGGTCCTCCATGCCGGCCTCGGACCACTTCATGAGAACGCGCTGCGGCAGGCCGGCGAACGCCTCGAGGAAGGCCAGCCGCTTCTCCTCGGACATGCTCGAGGGGCTGAGCATCGAGCCGAGGTTCAAGTAGACGAGGCCCCGCCGCGCCCCCGATATCCAATCTTCCAGATCCTGCAAACTCGGTCCTTTTTACCCGCCGGCCATAGCCCGGACCTTAATTCCGCGGGACACGGCTGCCGGGTATAATCGAGGGTAAAACCAATCAGGGCTAACTGCGCGTGGCCCTCTTCGCGCGGCGCGCCGATATTGCCCGGCTAGGGGCCGATCGGCCGGGTTAACGAGCGCGTTAACCCCCCGACCGGCCGCCACCGCCGATTATTTTGCGCGTCCGATTCCGCGCGAGGGGATTAGCGATTTTTGGCCGCTGGATCGCAATTTTCCGGGATGCGCGGGATATCGCGATTTGATTGGAGATGCCGCGGCTTATCACCGCTGAGCGGAAAATCTTTTTATCGAAGGGACAATTGCTTACGTGGTGGGATTTCTTGATTTGAAAATGGGAATTAAAGTTGCCTGGGCTCGATAGCCAATTTCTGCGGGGGTGCAATCTGATTTACCGGTAATCGCGGACTCGAAATGACAATGACCGCGTTAGTCGCGCCCGTTATGCTGTGCACCGCTTTCATTAGAATTGTGTATTTTCAAAGCGTAAAACTCTTCCCAGCTGTTTGAATTCAATGCGGCTGAAATCAAAGTGTACATGTTTTGCACAAGAGAGCAAGGTAAAAAGTGTCCCTTTTCAAAATTTTATTTTCCGAGCTTACAGTCCATCATAAAAGTGCTCGAAATTTTTTACACAGCCTGTGGTATATTATTTACCGTAAAAAGTATTTTCAAATAAAAAATTTAAAGCCCACAGACATGCCTCACAAGTAAAGAATCAACGTATTTTGATCGATTCTGCTTTTAAAAAATAATTGAAACTTTTAAAAATAATTGAAATCCGATTGCAACGTATGGTATAAGCCATTTACTGGTGTTGATTTGCTCTAAAATTTAAATATGACGATATTTAAATTCCAAAACTAAATTTGCCACATTTTTTTAAATAGTATATTACTTAAAGTGCTTTGGAACTAATAATTATCATTAAAAGTTATACATTAATAAATATTTTCATTTATCAAAGCTAATTCATAAACTGTTACGTAACACAATATCAGGTTCATCATATTTTATGACTTCACATTACGTTTGTTTTATAGCTGCTTTAATTTTTGTTAATTTATTTAAGTAAAAAATAGTATGTAATTTTTCACTGATAAAAAAAATTAAAAAGAATCATTCAAATTATAACTATAAAAATAAATAATTGTAATTGAATTACTTTAGGCTCATATAACCGTATGATACCTTTTCAGATTAACATCTTTGGTGCTGGGTGAACTATGTTCAAATTATGGTAAAAATTATTGTAGTCAAACAAATATTATTATACATGAAAACAGTGCTATATAAATAAAGCTATTGATATCAAGTATTAAGTCCATATTTACTTTCGGCAAAGATTTGGGTTCTCGCACGTGGATCCCTGAGATTTCTTTTACGTTAGGCATCAAAGGCCTTGCAAATTGGTGAAGAAAGTGCGCATTCACTAAGAATAAGCTTGTATTCCTCGCTATCTCATCCAAAGAAGGCATGTCTGATCCAAAATGCTGCCTAGCAACTTGTTCACATAATGTATCGTAGACCTTGTAGATTATCCGTAATGAAACGTAATTCCATACATTGTACAACCTTTGTAAGAAATTCATACGCGAGGGGTAACCGGTGATGGTCGTAGGTACGTAAGACGGGTTGATGGGGCTACCCGTGCGGTCACCTGACCACGTGTTAACGGCACCAGTACGAAGTGCGACATGCACGCCACCGAACTTGGGAACGAAGCCCAGGAAGCAGTCAGTGTTGAACATCTCTGTAATTACGACATCGTAGTGTTCCGTCGACTGCAGTAACTTTTGCACGTTAGGATGCGACAGACCTTGTTCGCATACTTCATGCAAGCCAATACTGAAAACATCTATGTAATAATGATACAGATTATTATTATGAAATTTACTTTATTGTATATAGATTTAATCTTTGCTTGTTCCATTCTGAAATTTTGCGAACGTGCGCGAGGAATGTGGCGGAGAGGGACAGTCGAAGGTTCTATAGATAGGTAATACTGCATGAACGTAAGGAATGTGCCACTTCATATTAAATATGAAATAAAAATAATTTGAATATTGAAAGATCTTGAAAAAAAATTGGATAAAACCGATAAGAAATATTCAGTAAACTTTTGTATATATAATTTTAGAAAATTTCATGTTAATATTTTATTCTGGTAAATTAGACAGATATATTAATTTATTAATTTTATGTTAATGTTACATTTAGGTAACATCTTTCTCAGTATTGAATTCAAATCACTTTTAGCATTTCGATTGGAATAAAAAGCATGCTTTTTAAAAAAAATTTCTTACACGCCATTGTTTGAAGTCTCCACGTTTTACTTATATCATCTATTTTGATCCTGTGGATATCATTCCTTGTTTCTCTGGCCATACTTATATCATAATAATTTGGTAAAGACGTTTTCCTTGGAAAATTGCTCAATACTGTGACGTCGTGCCCGCGTCGCGCTAACTCCTCCAGCAGAACCTGGGCAAAGTAAAAGTGGCTCTTACCGTTGTAAGGCATTATTGCTAGAATCTTGAATTTTCCATATGCACTTCCAACCAGAAAATATAAAAAAAACAGAATGACTCTTATCCATGGTGAAAATTTCATCTGGAAAAACATGTATGAGTGGATTACTTTTATGTAAATGTCTAAAATTCATCTTTTATAGCTTACAATTAATCTATAGTTAATGTTCGGTAATTTTCAGACTTTGTAAAATATTATATATTTATAAAGTAAAATTAACTGAAAAATAATTAGTTTTCAATGCTTACTATTTTCTTTAAATTTAAAAAAAAAGCTAGGTAGTCAATTCCTACACCCACTGTAAGTTAGCTATCGCATCTCAAACCCGTTAGTATAATCAGATGCGTAAACTAATCTGAAATGCATATAGAGCTACTTGATTATGCATATAATATTATAATAAAAATACTATGTCATCATTTTAATTAAAAATGGGACACTTGCAAGCAGTCGATAAGGATAGGTAATGGTATTGAGTTAAGAATTATATGGGCAGAGTTATATAGAGAATATGGGGAATCAATGTATCAATGATATTATGCAGAAATACGGTAATAAATTGCTTTCATTAGCTACCAACGTTATCACCACATTCCCTTAACTTATTGTACAAATAATGTAGATACATGTGACTGCGTGTATATATAATTAGCAGAGTGATTTTTATTGTTAAATTAATCTGATTAAGGTCAGAATATTGTTATTTATTTAATATTTTATCAATATTTTTGAATCTCCCTTATATACAAGATTATAGATAAAGCAGTGTAATTAAGTTTTGTCAATCAATTACTACGGCTTACATACATTGGTATATGTGTTCCAGTAAACAATGATTAAATTGACTGCAAATAGTGTATTTTATTAATACTAATGTAATAGCACAGACGCATAAGCAAGGAACCGAGTCAATGATAACGCAGTTTCAAAAGCTCTCATGACCTGGTTAATTTAATATGATTACAGGAATGTGCAAATGTTAAATAACTTATTTACTATTCTCTTAATTCGACATAGTGAAATTGCATTGCCTATAATTAAATATAAATACGTGTAAAAGTAAATATGGTTACAAAATATAAATATTAATTTTTAATTTAAATCTACACATGCTATTTAGCTCGCCATTTAGTTAAAAAGGTTGACGCTTTACCATTAGTTGATACTGTTTCGTATTTTGATTATTGCATCATGATATTTTCCTTGATCTTCCGAAGATAGGGGGACTATTATTTAATAATGTGTAATCGCTGTAAATTATTATATTGGAATGAGCTATTTTGTGTACACGTGGTGACTTTCACTCATAAAATACAAAAAATCTCCTTGCTTTTCAAATTCTGAAATTAAAAGAATTTATTTTAGATTCTTTATTACATTTACTGTATAAAATACAATAAAATTTATTTCTCGACTTATTTCTATAATTATAAAATAAATATTCTAACTGTACTTTCAAAAAAGAACTGCATATAGCGATACTATTTTATTATGTTTTATTTCCAATTCCACAGCAACCCTCTACATATTTTATATAATTACATCTACTAGGTAACTAATTTCATGATGAAGAATGTACAAAAAGAATGATGTGTCAGAACTATTATAGACATTATCAACTATATTATATTATAAAGATTTTTATTAGTCGTGTATTAATGCCCACATAATGACCTTACTTAATTATTTAAGTGTAGAAAAATATATTGACGGAGAAGAAAGTCGATAGGGGAATTTCCGCGGTGCAACTACGGGTGTAGTACAATATGATAATTGCGCGCGATTTGTAACGGGTTAAGGACTGTTTAGAGGGGGAACAGCGTGATAGATAGCTACTCACAAGCGAGCGCAGAAGTGAGCTTCCCATAGTGTCACTGGTTGACTAGCCTAGCATCCTCGTACTAGCTTACTAACAGTGATTATTAAAATTAAAATATATGCTGTACAATCTATTAACCTAACATAATCATACAGTAGCTGTTAAGAGACTGAAATCATTAAAAATAATTACGAAAATAATTGTATACCTAATTATTTTAATATACTCGTATACTAATCTTGTATATTTTTTAGTAAGTATAACTTAAAGTAAATGTGAAAATTGATATTTTTGTAGTATTGTTTATTTGAAATTCTAATAAAAATTATAAGCTTGGGTAATAAACTTATAAATTTTGTTTAATAATATTTGTTATGAAAATATTTCAAGATAAATTCATGGGCTATGTATGTAACAATTACATAAGTTTTACTGATTATGCAACATCTGTAGTTTTTTGATTGAGCTCAGACATGCACTCACATCATATGTTGGTTATAAATTGTCATTACAGCTTGAATATGCAAATATATATTGATAAAAATCTAACAAAAAAATAAAAGAAATACAAATAAATAACAGTTAAAAAAATAATAAGTTATGAATAATACAAAACATTTACAGCGGGATATTTTATTTAACAAATAATTAAATAGATCGATATTATAATTTAAAACAATAGATGTTCTTTAATTATTCTGGCGTATAATATACAACATAAAAACGTGAGAATAACAGATAACCAAAGAAAGTGTGTGCTAATGAATATGTACACTTGTATTAATTAAGATTACCTCAAGATTAAAATTTGATATTAGAAGATTAAAATATAAGTCAATATTATTTTTTTATTAGGATAAAGATTTTAAAAAAAGAATAAAGAAATCTAGCTCTACACTCGGTAATAATAACTGTGCTTAGCACAGCACCATGGTCACTTTGCCGATTTAAAGAGGATTTACAATAAAACTGTAGTACACATTCTTTAGTATCACAAGCTCTTTTCAAGCCTATATAAATTACCGCCTTACATCTTGAAATCTGAAGTTAAGAAAGAAATAAATAACTGTGCCAGGCATGTCGTAATTAACAACGAGGTGCATTCATGCAAATGGTAACGAATATGGACTGGATATAGTTCTCAATTATGGCTTTGTTATTTTTATAATGAAAATTTAAATACTAAATTAAGGGATGTCAGATACATGGTTTTGTATTGACAATTGGAATATTACTAAACAATATTAATGAAACTCTTTTTATTATAGTAATCATACAACTCATGTAGCTCATAAGTTGGCAAATGTATGATACAGTCTATACATTTTTGCAAATGTTAAAAATATGACGAGTAAATAACAACGGTGTAGAAGGACACAGCATTGATTCAAAGCCGTACACTCATATGATTCTCCTCAAGTTAGCCTCTCGGATTGACTCTTACAATAGGATCTACTATAACATCTAAGGAGTAATGAAGTCCTTCGCGAAACGGCGATAGAAAGACCGACTCGTAAAAAGGCACGCCCTCGTAAAAGTCAGCCCCTTCTTCAATATCGTCAAAATTTTCCCTCTCGCGCGTCTTATCCGGCAATTTGACAATGGCCAAGTTTTATGTACGACGACGCAATCTTTTCTCGCGCTCATCTCTTGCAATGATCACTTATGCTTTATCGCCTCGACACGAAGAAGCGAGCGACAATCTCGATAAAGAACAATATCGAGGACGATAAAACTTTTACTTTAAATCGCCGGAGCCTCGGCGCCACTTGTCCACGTAGCGAGCGGGAGCAAGTCACGCGACGTTAAAATCCTTGGCGCGTATATATGTATCGATCAGAAGTTTTGTCCCACGGGAGCCAAGGGGCATGTAGTCGAGACGTCGGATTTATATAAAAGAAGGGAGGGAAAATTACCCAATGATAGTTAACTTTAATACTATTAATGCCGAAACAACGTCAGGTCTTGCGAAAAGGAGGCACATTACCTTTGCATGAGCTCACAAATTTACAATTTTAACAACTAATTTAAAACTATTAATACTATCATCAGATAATGATGAAAACTGAAGCATAAGTGGAAATATACGCCGTACAAAAGAATTTCTCACGCACAAGTAAATACACTTCAGGGTGTCTAGACGATTGTACCACTTTAGTGAAAATATACGTTATGTACAAAGCTGTATAAGTCGATTGAATACTTAGATTATTCTTATTTACTAATTAAATTGATTAAATTTTTTACGATCATCTTAAAATCTTAGATTGATATGTTTTAATGCTTGTTTTGCGTGTTTATTTATATATAGATAAATATATCATATTGAATGCTATATATTTACATTAAAGTAACTAAAAGTCTTTTTGGTTGAAAATTAAAGTATTAGAAAATACAAATATAATACTATAATTATTACTTATTAATAAGTTTTAGTTTGTTCGGAATATACACTAAAATACACAGTAGTATCTATAAATTTTCTACGGATGTCTAGTACATAAAAATCAAATATAGTAAAGCTACTTTTCGATATGTTGGTCATAGACACTTTAAAAAAAGTTTAGTCATCTCCTGTCTTAAAGGAAGAAGATTCTGTTTCAATGCACTACACAGTGCCCACAGTTTGTGTGCATCGACTCAAATCTGTTAAATGTAGTCTGCGCACTCAACGATTAGTTCACGCGTGAATCATCAGTTCCGAAGCAGTGAAACCCACTCCACCTGCTATGCTTACTATTGATATCCTCATAAATTGACGTAAGGCCAGGAAAAGTAAAGGCCCCGCCATTTTTCCAATTTCGAATTAGAGTGAAAATCCGAACACGGGCGCAGGTGAGGCGACAAGCTGTCGGTAAGAGCCTGATCGACACGGGCTTACGCGTAATATCCCAAATGAGAGCGCTTGTCGAGAAAAAGCTCGCAGCGCCGCGTGGGCGATAACCGCCCTTAGCCGTTGCGCACACAGCTCGGGGGGAATTCCTGAGGATCGAAGGCCAGCTGCCAGCGCGTATATCGGCCCCGGGCACGCGGCCCGCGGATACAATCATTTCCCCGGCGCGCCGACTCCCGATTATCCCCCGGATTGGCCGTCCGCGCTGACCGGCCAAGGCAATAATACCGGCGCGGAAATGCGCGGGGAAGAAAATCGGGGCGGACAGGTGGGCCGGCTAATAAATTTCTAAAGGCGCAATAACGCGCTGCGCGGGGACGCGCGTGCGTTTTATACACGCGAAAAGAAACACTCGTGGCAAACGGTGTGCAGCCGGCATGCGAGGACGCGCTACGTGATGAAAAAGAGCTGACGTGCCGCGACGAAAATTAGCCGAGGGCCGCGTCTTGCGCCGAATTTTTTTTTTTCCCATCTCCGGTGATGAGTGCGCGGGGTTCGCACGCTTGACAACTCGTGGGGATATGTAACGGGATTAACTCGCGAGGAAACGAGGGCCCGGGGCGAGAAGAAGGGCAAGCCTATACGGTTTGCCGTGTGTAACCTCGTTGGGGGCGCCGTTCGGTTGGCCGCTCGCGCGCCGGATGAGCCGAGTCGGCCCCGTAATTAAAGTTACAAACTGTATTTTAATGGGCGAAGGAGGCGCCGGGGGCGACGTATCCCCGGAGCTTCTTCTGCCGGCCGAGTCTGCCGGATTGTTATACCCACTGGGCTTTCGGCCGATGATTAATTCCCGCCGTGACTATGCGGCATCCGCACTGAGTTTAATCAGGCCGGACAACGGCCTGCGGAATAAATATATAAGCCCGGCCGTGATTACTCCCAACGCGATTACGCAAAGAACTATCCCTTAATAAAAGCGCCTCGCTAATCCGCCGGGCGAACTTTCGGGGAAAGTGAAATTCCTCCGCCATAAAAATCCAATTACAAAGCCCAAGTGCCGTGCAGAGCCCGGCTGAAACTTCATCCCCCCACCGCTCGTGAATTCCAATTTAAACTTCCCTGTTAATCCAGGCCTTCGGCGAAAAGGCATAAATATCAACTGTTCCGATCGACTGCCCTATGCCCTTAAGGATACATCATCCAACTGCTTATAGGTGATAACGCCGCCGTGTACTCGGAATCCACGGCGGCTGTTTAGAGAAAAAGAAAGCGCCAATAGGAGGTATGGCCGCCCGGCAAAAAAGAAGCCCCGCGACGACGCGCTAAAGCAAGATAAGCGACGGCCAGAGGAAAACAAAGGACCCGTGGACGTATATACCCTTAGCTCCCCGGCCCCGTCATTTCTCAGGGCGCGGCAATTGCATCCTTTCCCGCGGTGTATCCTGCTTATGCTACTTTCGCCCGGTGCTTTAAACTGCGCCCCTGACTTATTCCCCCTGTCGTAGCCGGCCGAGATAATTGATAAATTAACCGCGTCCCCGGCGGGTCAACCGCCTCGCGCCCGCTGATATACACACGCCGCGCTCCGCTCTATCATCGTATATATATGTGCATATAACTGTACGATTATATTCCCTTGCGCGTATACGTGTATGCGGTAAGCGCAGCGTTTTGCTCGATTAATAAACAGCGCCGTTTGAAATATAAGAGAGCCGACCCCTGAAAAATATCGCCTTGGTTAATCTAAATTTACTGCGCGCTTCGGCTCGGCTCTGTATATCGCTCGAAAGCGCGGGAAATATCACGGGAACACGGCTAATAAAGTTTAAGTGCCCGGCCGGGGCCGCCGCCCGGGCGATTTGTTTTCGCGCGGATAATTCATATGTACGTCTACGGCCGATAAAAAAAATATACGCGTGTCGTCAAAGATGCGGCCCCGCCTGTTTATCCGCGGCGGTCACTCGGATCGTTATACGTGTATCGAGGCCGGGTTGCATTCCCACTTTAATTCGTTGTCTTTGTTGGTGGCAAACGCCTTTTTACGCCTCTTCCCTCCCCGGACGTGTCCCCGCCTTCAACTATATCGATCCGCGTAGTAAAATACCAAGTAGTTTCCAACGCCGAGGAGCTTAAAAGTAACCATTGATTATCGATTTGCGAGGCTTGCCCACCTGGGACTAGCCGCGAAATTGGGCGACCGGGCGCACACTGCCACCGAGAAACTTAAAGTTCGGATCCGGTGCTTTTGAAAATTTGATGAAACACTTCCATTATCTGCTGCGCCTTGTCCGTCACGCGATGTTAGAGCATAAACAGGTTGATGCAAGTGGAATAACCGCTTCCAGGAGTATAATAATCCCCGTTCAGAATACTGTATGTGAGCTAAATAAAACATTGTTCTTTACTAGTAAATACATTTTGTTTGTATAGTTATTTTGCCGAATACATTATTCCTATTGTATCATCCATTTTTATTCATGCAATCTTTAATATTGCAAGCTCAGCTAAAATTTATTTTCCTTTTTTTTACAATTTAAAATGTACAAAATAAATGAACCAATCGTCATACTAGAATATGTTAGTAATCCATGTGCCTTTTTAATGCATTTCACCGAAATCAGTAATTAAAAGTTGCAGCCCAGATAATTCTTGTCGATAAACATAGAGTATGAAGTTTTTTACCGTCCAATGAGTGAGCTATCTCGTGGATTAAGCATATTTACTATTGGAAGTATACACTTTTATTGTAAATAATATAACTTTGTATATAGTTTGCTAAAGATATCATTCGGCGCCATGAATTTTTTATATAGTCTATAATAGTTATTTATGGATTGACACAACGTAAAAGTAACCATGAAAAAGCTAGTGAATCCGTGGAAAATTTGCCTGGGCAGATTCAGGCAGTTCACGCTTTCACAGTTAATCGCATTTCGTCTACCGGCGCTGCGAAAATCCTCCCTTCCACGCACCACATATAATAAGCCCACACTTTGAAGTAGACTAACGTTTACCCGCGAGGTCGCGGAAGGCGGCCCTGGGTTGTACATCTATATATATATATATAGGCTCTCGGACTTTTGGCAGTCCCGCATTGGGACGTAATATATACAGTGGCGCGGGGACGACTCCTGAGGTGAGAAAGCCCAAATCGATGGTCACGAGAGACATACGTAGATATACATATATATACATACGCGGGGTCAATTCTCATGGCGCGGGCCATGGGGCAAGTCGTTAAAGGTCCATGGCGCAGTACTCGCGGAAAGCCGATAATTGAGCCCGCATTAACGTAATTGTTGATGGCATCCGATGCGTATGACCGAATTAAATTATGCGCCCGAAATTTCCCGCAGGTCTAGTGTGTAATTCAATTTGCCGGGCCGCGGGCTCGCGGGGCCAAATTGAAATTAATGCCGAGTCTACTGATTAGCGCCCATTCGCGGGGCCCCGCCATTTCGATTTGATCGCTACGCTTTTATCTCGCCCGCCCGTTAATTAACCATTTCTAAGGCGCGCGCGCGCGCGCTAATCCATCGCCCCGCACGCATTAAACGTATACCCAGCTCGTACTCCGCTTCGGGGGATAGTATAGTCGGACGTAGGCAAGCTTTTCTCCCACGCCGTTGCCAAAGTCGGCGGATTGCAGGCTCCCGTCGCCAAGGGAATCTCTTTCGTCCTGCCGCGGCTCGGTTGTCGCGGCCGGCGTCTTACTCGGATCGCGGGGAAGTTAATTCTGGAAAGCCAATCCAAAGCTCGGCCGCGGACTCACCTGGCGAGCAAACGCATCTATATATATATATACGTACAGCAGCGCGGGCCTCGGAAAGTTTCCTCCGCAGTCCCCCCGATTAGGGGGAGGCCGAGCCAACATGCGGATGCATTTGACAGATTACTCGGGGGCGACTTTGGGAGTCATCTTGGGATTGTTCCGGGCCCCTTTTTTGATAACGGCCGGGCCGTTTGATGCGCGTTTCAATTAGGCGGGCGGCGGCTCTCCGGGGGCACAGCGGGCGATATAACTCATTTTTATCGAACGTGCCGCGCGCGGAGATAAGTGAGTAGTCGCGGGGAGTCGGCGAAGCCAGTTGCAGCTTCGAGTTAATTAATATAATTTAAAGGGGGCCGCGGGAATTAGCGGCAGTTGCTATCTCGGGCGATGCGAAAATGAGAAATTTAACAGAAGTTGGACCTTCTCGGGGAATTTAATGGTCGGAACCCTTAAGATTACAAGGGTTGTATTTTATCGGGCGGGGGTGGGGAGGACGCCTTAATAAAGTCGCGGGGCGCGGGAGGCGCCTTTGTCGCAGTCTTTAAAACGGGGGCCGCCGGAGTCGCGCGAACAGATAAAGACCGCAATAAAAGCGGCGAAAAATGCCCCCCTTGCGCCCGACTGATACCGTCAGCGCTTTACCGCCGCCCGCGGCGCGTCATTATCTCCCTGACAATGTCCATTAATCACGCCTCAAAAGCGACTCGCTCCGCCCCGCCTCGTAATTAATTCGCCGATATACATATATAATAATTGAGGATATTTAACCACGCACGTGCATACTTTCCCGTCGTCGGACCGCGCGTAAGGCGCGTACATATATATATACATCCTCCCTTTTGTCCCGCCGAACTACACGCACACCCAGCGGAGTTCGACGGGCTCCTTGCGAAGGCCGCGCGGTGTTGTTTTACAAAAAAAGCACAGCGGCGATCTTGGGCCCGGGCGCGCGATATACCCGCGAATACCACCGCGCGTCAAGCCGGCCGTGTTTAGCGGGAAAGCTCGTAAATAATGCAGGAGCGTCGCGGGGGCCGAGTTATCGTTAAGGCCGGCCGCGCAAACAGCCCTAGCGTGTACGCGCCGCCGGCCCGGGGATTACAAAGCTCCCGCGTAAAAAGGTTCATTTACTCGGGAGAGGGATGCATTACGCTTCGGGAGCCCAAGGCCGCCCCGCGCATTTTTATACATTCCCCCCGGCGCGGGCGACGCGGAATCTCGTTAGCGGCCGGATCTGCATTCGCGGCCGGGCGCATAAAGTATTCGCCGCGCGTAGACTTAGCCCGCCCGGTGTTTTCTTATATACCCTGGGATTGCGATTGAAAAAAGGAGAAGAAAAAACGGAGGGGGCAGGGGGCCCTATCTAAATTAGATCCGTCGGGCGACGTCCACTCGCGCGCCGAGTGGGAAAAGAAAGCCGCGAGTCGCGGGAGGTAAACGCCCGCGATATAATATCATACGTATATACGTGTATGCACAGGCGCCACGTATATCGAGCGCGATCCGCTCCTCGTCCGTCTCCTCGGCTTCGTTAACCCCGAGCACAGGGCGGAGACGCCTTTCACTCGTATATTATTTCCATAAGCTGTGCCCGCGCCCAGTTACACGATGCCCAGGCGGTGCGGGGCATGGGCGACATATTTGCCAATGGATCATCGAGTGAGCGGCCCGAGTGCGGTGCAATCGGGCTATTGATCCGCTCCGCCGTTGCTCACCGAGTCGAAATAAACGCGCCGCGATCCACTCGCTTGGCCCTCTCTGTATGCGCCTCGACTATGTTTGATTTTCGGGACTCGCCCGGCAATTGCACTCTCGTGCATTCAGTCCCATACGCTGCTGTGGGAAGCCTTTGCCAATCGTATACATTATCAAAGATCTCTCTATCGCGCGGATCTCTGCAAGCGGCTGGAATAATATAAAAGATACATTAGTAATTACCCTTGCAGTTATCCTACTCATGTTTTTTAACCTTTCAATGCAGACTGTCTAAAGCCATTACCAAATATTGCAACCGCATTGAATTTCTCCATTAAAAATTGTATTTTTTAATTTGAAGGTTTACATCTAGCTTTTCTCACACTTCCAAATAAGCCAAATCAAAAAAGCCCTGATCATAAATATATGAAGAAGACGTGTGAACCAACATGTTGGTTAATGTATGCTTGTGACTTACAAAGAAACTGTGTGAGAATTATACAAGTATTTTACATTTTATTTTCTTTTGATTTTTCGAATGTATTGTTTAATTATTTCTTCTTAAAATCAATAAAATGAATATTAATAAACAAATAAAATGTACGTTCTTTAAATAATAATAGTATATTTGATTTTTTCAAGTATAGAAACAAATGAAAAATTGTATAACGTGCAGGAAAAATAAAAGAACTCATAAAAATTGGGTTTGTTATCTTCGTTGTACACGATAAGTACATATAGAAACTCACAATTCCTGCAAAATTTATTCCAAAAAATTCATATAAAAAATATAGATTTCACTTGAAAGACATCTACATAACACAATTTTTTAGATATTGATTAACTTAAATAATACTGGAATATAAGCAACATAAAGTCATTCGATTTTAGATATTTTTAATATTTATTATAGAGTGTGTTATCAAATTCAATAAAAGGTTTTTAATTAGAATGAAGATGATTCTAAAATAAAGAATATTCTAGTAACTGTTTAAAATGATTACTGAATTTCTTTCATGAGCTAAAGCGGATTCTAGACAGCCCGACGCAGCGAGTTACAAAGATTGTTAACATGCGAATTGCAATAAATAAATAATAAAATAATATAACATACTACGACTAAGAATATGTAATTAAAATAAAGCAATAATAATGAAAATAAGAGCAACAAGATAACATGTACATATTATACGTAAACAATAAAATTCTTTAATTTCAAGGAAATAACAATTTAAATAAATTACAATAATTGCTAAAAGCAAACAGTTCAGCTTTAAAACAAATTATACTACTTAAATCAATAAAAATAATTCCATCGCGCATGAAAAATAATATTAGTTAATAACGTAGGTCATGCACGAACAATCAACATTGCTTGAAAGGGAATTTATCGAGGGCAAAGCCTCTAACTAATTAATTGTAGACTTCCGCAATAAATGCATATCTATTTTAATATTTCACTAGGATAAAATAGCCATGGAAACTCGTGGAGGCAATCAAGATGCAAGGCAAACATTATGTGCCTGTCACCGGGAACTCGAAAAATTTCGCGCGGTCGCGCAATTGCTGCATGTTGGCCATTAATTGTTATGCCGGGCAGAACACGGCTCGTCATTTTATTTCAGTCTCCGCTTGCCCACGTCCCGAGACGATTCCTCGCTTTTTCCCCGCGGCCCACCCTTTTCTCGATCCATTTATTTTCATCCGCCGCTCGTCGGTCGCTCCCTTCGACCGACGAGCCGTTTTTACGCCTTTTCAAGGATTATGCCACTACGCGCCTCTCCCTCTCCACGTACATCGCATTTTTTACACCCGCCACGCCCGCCTTTACGCTCGGGCTCCTCGTCACCTCCGGCCTCGCGCGCGCGCGCCCGCGACAACTTTCCCAGCGCGGGGAAAACCGGTGGGAAAATCGATCTTTCTTTTTTTCCTTTCGCGCTAAACGACGCGCGCCTACCGCAGAAAAAAAACGCAATGATTCCTCCCAATATTACGTGGAGAACAAGGGCCCTTGTATACGCGCGCACGACCGCGAAAGGTATCTGTGTATATATACGCTGGAAAAACGCAGCTCCGGCGGTCGTGTATACGGCCTCCGCCCGGGGGGTATAGCGGGATAAGGGGCCGGGGAGAACGGCCGAACTCGGGGCATCGCTCCGAGAAAGGCCGCCCGCGAACTTTGATGCGGGGCGCAGTTCGAACTCAGGGGGGGGGGGGACCGACGCTGATTTCCACTCCGGCGTGCGAGGGCGCGTAATTTCGATACACTCGCGAAATAAGCGAGTGCCGAGTCTCCCCCGCGAGCTGAATCCTCAAGCGGCCCGATATCGATCCCCTTATGGGGCCGGGCCAAGAGCCCCGGCGAATAGCCCAGACGTGCAGGTGCGCGGCGCTGCGCCGGCGGTCGCGATTTATAATGCCCGCGCGCCCCTGCACACTGTATGCGCGCGGCACGGGCACAGGGGGGCCAATCGAGGCGCACGCTACATTTGCCCCTTGTCCCCGGGCTTTATCGCCGATGGGAAATAAAGCAGGGCCGTTGTTTGCTCTTCTAATGCCCGGGATGTTCGGAGGCTGGCAATCCTCCACTCATATCGGAGCGAACCTTTTCGGCTTCTCCTGCAGACTGGCCTATGCGCATTAACCCTGAATGTTGAACCGTCCCGCTCGCTACTGTTATTTTTATACTGGAGTATCGTTAGACGTTCGGGCAAAATCTTGATGATTCTATGAATTAAGTTTTAAAAAATAATATTTTTATTAAAACCAAGGCTACAAGAGTTATTTTGTTTCTTGTTATACTTTGGTTGGGTATTAATGTATCAACAGTTTTTTTAATTTATTTAATTAGATCCAATTTTAATTAAAATTTGAATAGATAAATATTTATCTAGCGTAAGTTGTTTACTTTAATGATTACAAATTAATAATACTCCTGATATTTTACTCCATTTTTAATTGAAATAATTAATTTATATTTAGTTTCAAAATATAGTATAAAGAATTGAACTATTTGTACGTCAGTGCTGTACACTTTTTAATAGTCAACTACCTCGAAACTATTTATAAATAAAAAGTGTACGTTAAAACTTTTTATGATCTTTTTCAGATAATTAATATACATGAATAATGCTGTTTTTTAGTAGATTTAATTTATTTTAAAATTTTTTAAAGTTCTTAATTTTGCGCAATTAAATTATTGTTTACTTTGTTTATAAACGAAAATGTAAAATTATTTGTCGTAGTCGTGTTTTAATAATTAGTTAGATAGTAAGTTAGATAGACTAAGTTAAGCTCTCTACTTACGAACGTTAAAAATAGATATTTAATAGACATTTTATAATTGGATGTATTTTTTCTCTTTACAAACTACTTTCCTTCATAGAAGTTCAGATTCGAACCCAATTCAAACTCGAATGTTTTCCAATTTTACATAGTTTTTCTACATATTACAGTTTTACTTTATATGGATCAGAGGCAGTATGACAGCAATGCATTCTATCGATAACCAAAGTTTTAGCTTAATATATACATTATTCACAAATTAGTTTCGAAAATCGGAGTATCGATAAGGTAGGTGCTTTGTCTGATTTCGAAGTCCCTTTAAATAATAATTAATCGTTGAATATTACGAGAGACTAATTTAATGCATAATTTAGATAAAATACAACATTTGTATCGCATGAAATCATTAAGTGCATGAAATCTTGAATTAAAGTTTTTAAATTATTAACACGTATTTTGATTGATTTAATTAAATCATAATATAATACCGAATTCGAAGCAATAATATCAAGAAAAGTTAAATCAAAGTGCCGAAATCAGACAAATCGATTCTCGATTTCAATCGCATAACGTCAAATTTCAACATTGATGTCTACCTCACGTCTGCAGTAAAAGGATTGGACTTCTCTTTCGCTCCCCGTAAGTAAAGTAGAAAAGCGGTTTTCGGTCTGTAACTTACATTTCCGAAATAAAGTGAAGCTAGAATCTAATAAATTTCAACGTGTATACCATTGTAAACAACTGCGCACACGTATAATCCGCACCACTGAGCACCTGAATTTATGAACTCCGACCTGTCGTTTCTTCGCACTATCCCAAGGGTCTATCACTATTCGCATAGCATTGCACTTTTTTTGTACCAACCGAGACCCTACGAAGGAGACTGTCACTAAACAAACAAAGATGGCTGGCGATTGGCTCAAATGAATTCTGGAATCCGGCCCCGGGCCGGTTGAATCAACTCCGTGCTTACCGACTACATAAGACAGGAGTCTCGAGTGACGAGTCCCCTTACGAGTCGCCGCGATCTCTGTCGACAGATCGCCTCTGAGAGCACACCTGGATTTGTGGACACTACCTCGGGACAGTGCACTCAATGCATTTATCGCGTATACCGAGAGAATCACCCGTGTTTGGTTATTGAATAAACTACATGGTTAACAAGGGTTAAATTACATTTAATGTACGCTTTATTAAAGGAAAGCTTTAAAGTAGACAAACGATATAAATAACTATAAGAAATGCGCAATACAGCCTTTCTTATCATACTCTTCTTGTGTACGCGTCAAATATTGAATTATTCATAGAAATCAGAATACCTTGGCTCAAGTCCTTGGTTGGCGTATCACCCGGCGTATCACCATATTTTCTTCTCCGCGAAATTCACCCAGATCTGAATTAAAATGTAGGATCGAAATAAAGAACTGTTGCAGAGAAGCTTCAAAGTTTGCCAATGCAACAAGGAAAAAAACAAAGCATGAAAATAGTCTCGGTATTTCGCTCTTCAAAAGTGTGTAGTCATCGTGCGTCAACACGATTGAGCCTTAACTTAGTCACCGGATTCATTATGTAACTAAGAGCGCGAATTTTCAAAAAGTATTATAAAATTTCATTGTTTTAATTTAAAACTTATGATTGCAAATAATTATTTTCATACACAATATTTTAAAATAAATATATAATTAAAAATAATTTAACGTTATATTTTAATTATAATATTCACCACATTGTAAAAAAAATGTACACACTATAATTAAACAAACTTTAATCTCGAGGAAAATATTACTGTAGTACATTTAAATACAAATAGAATTTATTATAACTAGCATTATTATAAATTTAATAATAAGCGCAGGAGTTTCTTCACAGCACGAAAGGCAAACAATGTCGTTATTTTATTTAGAATAAGTTTTTGCATTCAACACGACGCCCCTCGCGACACGATACAGGTCACTTTTCACCCAATCACGGGTACATAAATTAATTACGCGTCCGCATAATCCGACTCGTACTGTCAAAGCACATTATGACACCACAGTCAACAAAACAGATACAATCTTGTGATCATATTGTAGTATGAAACAAAGCACAAACACATGTATTGAAACGGCTGGTACCCTTCGTTCGGAAACTAAAGTCATAAATTCTCACTAACTGATTATACTTTCAACTTGGCGACGTAGTGGCCTCGGATTCAAACTCGGCGGCTCGTGAAGGCGCCATAAGGCGCTCTCTTCGCTTCCTCGTAGGCTATATACATACACATACATACATGCATATATATATGGGCGGAGGAGGATGAAACTGGCAACTGGCGGGCGATAAAAAGAGGAGGCGCCCGCATTTTACTATACTTATATTATTTGCACAAGTGAAAGGACGCGTGCGAGCACTTGTTCGTTACAATGGCTGTTTACCATATGAAGGCGGAGCTCCTGGCGCACTCCCGGAACCGCAGAATGACAGCCTTGGCCGTAAACCCGTTATGATCCTTGGGGCCCGGCTCTCCTCTTGAAACTTCATACAATGAGGACAACTAGCCCGTGGCCCTGGTTTACGCAGCCGCATAAGCATTGAATTCGAGGTGTATAAGATTTTAGGGACAGCCCAGTGCCCCGTGGCCAGTCGCGAAATTATTCAGGGAATTATACACGGTGCGTGTTTATTGCGCAAGGGCCGATGCGCTTCGTCAAATAATTGTCGCGTTCATCAAAATTCTAGTGACAGTTGGAAGCGTCGTTGGAGGAAAAGCTCAATCGGTGACGTAGGACGTACATGCGTGTACAGCCGTGCGTTAATATCAAAATGAGGATTATACTACATAATATAACACGTACATGAGCGGCGTCAGAAAGCCTCGCGTGCGGCGGGGACACGCGACGCGATACCCCTTGTCGGATCATCACGCGCCACTAGTTGACCAGTAAGATCCGCGCTGCCTGTCGGCCGGCAGTTGATAAAGGCCCGAGGATCCCGTTATTTCACGAGATATGACGCCGAGGTCGCGATGTAGCCGCGCGACCGTTAATCCCTGGCTCTTGCCGCCCGGATCCTGCATGTTTGACGAGGGCGGCTTTCGCGCGCCTCTGTGTATTCTGTCCGGTTACATCGGGGCCAACTTCGCCAAAATGTTTACCCGCTGATAACTTATTATTGGACTTTGTAACGGCCCCGGTTGCGTAACGGGCTACTCCGACCCGCTGAAATACCCCGGGCGCATAATGCACTCGCGGCGTTTTATCAAGCCGGCGCGTAGCCACTTGCCTCTCGACAAACAGACGTTCAATTTGCCCGGCCCCCTTCAAAGCGGATAATTAAGATTGCTTTTTGACCGACTGCTTTTCTCTAATTGCGGTGAAATTTTTCGAGGCTCGCCGCGGCGGATATAATTGAAGTGAGCTCCGCCCCCCCCGCAGGCGGGAGGGCACTCGGCCCGGATACGCCCGCCTCGAGATCGGCCCTCGGTTTGCCCAGGTACACGGGGGAAAGTTACGGAAAACCCGCGCCGGCAAAGCGGGCGCCGGGGAAATTCCGTGAGGTGTGTATACGTATATAGGTAGGTACGTAGGTAGGCGAGAGCTCGCGGCCCGGCCCGTTCGGAAGATTCCCGCGTAATGAAAAGAAACGGGCGGAAAATATTCCGGCGCTCCCGCACGCCGGCGCGTATATATATTTTAGAATTCTGCCTCGCGGGAGCGTCTCTCGGTGCGCATCAGCCGCCTTATTTAGTCAGGAGTGGGTACCGCGCGGGACTCGCCTCGTGCCGCCGGGTTTACTCTCATACAGTGCCCGCGCCAAAAATTTCCCGCTCAACGACAGCCCGCGTTACTCCCGCTGAAGCGGATTAATCTAAGACACAGACGGATGGCTTCGTATCATGTACATACACACAGGCACACAGCCAAAGACGTGTATATACATATATCACAAAGAAAAAGAGCGACCCGACTCGCCGAGAGCTTGCGGCCGATCGACGAGGCGCCCTCGCGTATCGGCAGGCCGCCGCCGAGCGAGGACAATCGCCGCGGCGGCCATTCAAAAGCAATTAAAATCGACCGGGGCGAAGAATGGCGGCGACGCGGCGGCCCGCGGCGGTAAACACGCCGGCCAAAGGGGCTCAAAGTGATCCGGGCCCCGCGCTAGCCCAAGTTTTAACAAGTGACGCTGCGGGGCACTCGGCCACCCCGGCAACTGGGTCATATACACACACAGGCGCACGCGTGCCCCCGCAGGGGGGGGCAAAAAAGAAAGCACCACTCGGTATGCGGGCCCGGCGCTCGGGCTCGTTACTATTATTGCGCCCGGGGCCGTGCGCCCGTTTTTATCATATTTTCGGGGGGCGGCCCGCGAGTCGCCCCGCGGCCCTGGAAGATCATATCCCGGCCGATTGTACGTACGAAGCCTGTGCTCCTCCGCGATGTGCGCGGGCTTTCGATGGGGGTGGGATGGGCGATGAGTGCGAGGTGGGGGAACGGGAAACGGGGAATTTTTTCGTTTTTTATCTTTTCGTTTTTAACGATTTATTTTCTCTCGCGCGGGTCGTCCGTTGATTATCATCCACGCGGTGCAAAATTTGCACGAGGGTATATGTATATGCGAGCGGTGTTATACCGTTCGTTCCTCAGCGGTGGCTCTCGATTTCGAAAATAGCCGCCGGAATTATTCCATTGATCGACAGGCGGTGGCTGTCCGATGCGCCGATTAAATTTCTACGAATCGCGGAATTGATATAATATTCATGCGGCTCTGCAATTGCGGCACAAAGTTTCCCTCCGAAAATTTCGTTTCATGTATCGGAGGGACGAGTATTGGCTCTCGAACCAGCGGTGCAGGTGCAACTCGAGGGGCGCACGCATTACTAGATCTGCAGGCGACGGAATCTCATTTGCCTTCGTTAGCATGGGAGGCGCGACGCGCACATACACTGCGCGAGTTGCAAATTCGGACGTTTGCGAATTCAACCTACTCTTTGAGTTTGCTTAACCTCCCGTCGATCATTCAACCATATACTGCACAGTTATATTTAGCTTAAACTTTAGTCCTGCCTATTTTAAGAGTAAATTGTATTTCTACTAGAATATATATTGCGGCAGATCCGGTGCTTTTGTATATATAATGCCGATAGTTTTTACGTCGAAACTCACTTTGATCCTCACTGTAATAGGCGCTTCAATTCACTTCCGAAACTCTATTCTGGCAACCGTTGGAACTGTCGAAATGTTGACTTTCGCGGTACTGCGTATAGATTACTGATTCCCTCTCCCTGCTTTCTCGTGATAAGATTAAAAAAAATTGCGTAACTAAATCTCGAACCAAATTCTTCAGCATACCGGTGCTACGAATGATTTATGATGGGAAATTTGCATTTACTAAAATCTCTCACTCGTTCTACTATTCCTTACTTGATTTTTTACGTGAAAAAATGAGATTTACGAGGACCATCCGTCTATTTCGAGTGCGCATAAAGGGCTACTTCCGACGTTTCAGTTGCTTGCCAAAAGTTACCCTCGGATGAAATACTAGGCCGGGATTGGTCCTGAGAAATCAAGTGTCTACCATGAATCCTCTCAAGTATCTTTTTCTCGGTTTTTCATCTCAGATTTTAATTTCATTTCGAATGTCTCACTTCACATCTCATGTTTATTTCCCTTCAACAATGGGAATTTCCTTCTTTTCCTTTTTTGTCGTTTTCCCAATATGAGTTTACTATAGTTTTAATTTACGTATTTATTCTGATAAATATATTCTAAAACAAAGCGCAAATAAAATGCATATCTTGCTCATCTGCTTGTTCATCACCTAATACTGTCAAAATGTCTTGATTGAACTACAGAAAGTTATCGTAAATAATTTTTAATCATATTAACCTATTGTTTATAACAGTTATAAATTTTAATATCCTTGTTTAGCCATTATTTTTCTCAATCTAACTATTCAGAACATCAGCAACTATAAATATTTCTAATTAAAATTTTATGGTTTTAAAGAGTTTAACAATTTAACTCTTCTATATAATTACCAAACAAGAAATGTAATAGAAATAAAAATAAAAGATGGAATTTTGAAAAGTTGATGCAATTAGAAATAAAATTACATAACTTAATTATAAATTAAATAATAATTATTAATTTTTTGTCAGGCAATCGAATGCTTCATCTTCTTAAGATATAAAAGTTAAATAATTATCTTTATAATAACTATTGACAAATTATTTAATCGATTAGATGCTTCAAAGTACGCGCATAAAAATCAGGAATTTCATGTTCGTGATTTATGAAGCAAAATTAGCGCGCGTTAATCAAATCCCTCATCTTGACTGGGTTCATCCTAGCATCCCAGCATCCCAGACTCGGCTCCCTCGCGCACCTTTCATTAAACAGGCGCTCGCTCGCGTCAATCGTCCTTTGGTTGCGTTTAATTATTGCTTACGTGCTTTAATTCAATGATTTACAACGGGGCTCATGCCTTATTCCGCTCGCGGCGATCCTCCCCTTTCCCTCGATCGCACCCTTTCTCCCCGATTTCATATGCGCGTGGCGTCTCCCGCCCGCAATCCGTACACCGCAGCGGACCTGCAGCTCTCCTCCTTTTTCCTTATCGCGGCTTATATTGCGAGAGACACAGACTCTCTCCGTCTATCCCTCGGCTGGCGCTGTTTCGGGCTCTCCGCTTAAAAGTGACAGCGGTGGGAGTGGCGGAGGCGAGATCTGAAGTGCCGCATAAGGACGCGGGGGCCGAGGACTCTGGATGCGAGCCAGGAGGAGACGCGTGCGATTTGATCAGCGCCGCGGGAAGTAAAGGACGGGCGCTCGGCTCCCTCCGGCTCTCCCGGCCGATCGATCGAGTTAATCGATTCTCTCGATCGCGAGGCTGCGTTATATCGCGCCAGTCGAACGCCCCTCGACAATCGAATCGCTCGGGTTTATTTATTCGAGAGTGCGCCGGCGCATAACCTCTCTTTGTTATTTACGCGAGCTTGGCTTTTACCGCCGGCGCCCGCAAGACACTAAGCGCCAACGGTTAAATACAATAAAGCCTAATACAGCGCACCCTCGAAGCTCACACGGTGGGAGGCGTGCGCGGGAAACGAGTGCGGTGTAACGTGTTTCACTGCGCGCAATAAATCGTAGCTTAGCAACCGAGCGCTTAGGCCCGCGCGACTCCGCAGCCGGAAAAAAGCCGCCCGAGACATAAATTAAAGACGCGGCCAAGTTGTTACACGCGAGGGTTGAAAAAAGGAACGGCCGCGCTCGAAAAAAAAGGGGGCTGCGCGCGCGAGGCGGCGACAAAGCGCCCGGGCGAGCCATAAATTCCGCGGGGCAAGTTAAATTCGACTGGGGGCCACGCCGCCGGGGCCCCGGGCGACTCCGCCAACTCGCGAGATTCCCTAAACGAGTAAACTGTTGTCCCCGAATACGCGTTTCCCCATCGGCGCGCGGAGCCGGCCCCCGAGTGCTAATGTTCCCTGGGCGTCTCCGCGCCCTGATTATGCACTTTCCGCGCCACTCGGCGCCTTCTTCCCTCGGCCCGTTATCGCGACCCTTAAATCCTCGCGAGCCAGCTCGCACTTTCACCTCCCCCTGTAATAATACCCCCACCCCGCGGAGGCATGTTTCGCTAAAGGCGCGGCGCCTCCTGCAATTGCAGCGGACCAGGGCGAAACTGCTCCCGACACTTCATCGTTCCAATTTGCCGCGAGCTCCAACTTCGCTCGCGTTTACGTAATTTTCCAGAAAGTATAATCGAGCTGCAGGGGATAACTGGTCCATTGGACGGGCGGCGAGGGAGCCGCCAGTGAAGCTCGAGTGCAGCTCGCGTAATTGAAAAATTTGATTTATTGTTAGCGGGCGTAAATACGCGAGAAGCGCCACTAGCGCCGTTGTTTTCCGTTAGCCGAAGACGGTCGATTAGGTCGATTGGACTCTTCGCCTCCAAGAGCCATTGGTTGACTGACGTGTAAAGTATCATTCAATATTGTTACAGAAATAGGCTTAGCAGTCGCCAAAGTTTCATGCATGATTTTACGATGCAAAGCTATTGTTAATATTATTGTTTGCCTAATACGCTTATGTTAATATCATACGCACCGACGGTACAGCATGAATAAATGAATTATGATTAGTATAGCGATATTATACCGCAGTGCTGCGAATTGCAATAGCTATCTTACAGTAATATATCAATTTCAGACAGTACGCACTGATATTCTCGAGATATGGTTTTTACATAAATAATGATAAAAACTCACGTTAAAAGCCATAATGTTTTTGACAAACTGGAACTTCGTATTTTACATTGATATAACTTTCAAAAATATGTTTCATAAACATTACTTTGCTAAACTATACAAATCTCTTTTTTTTATGTCTATGTTTATATCATAGTACCGACAGTTTCACGATTATTGTTTAAAATCTAGAATATTTATTGCATAATTGTAAATCTGATAATAAGGGTAATAATAGGAGAAGAACAGGCTTATCTTGAGGTTTTAGCTGGTAAATCCGAACGACTCTCCATTCGAAGTCGGTTGGAAGTGTTTCGAGATGACGGACATCGCGGAATAGGAGAGCGGCGCGGGCGCTCAGATCCACGCGGATCATAGTCAGCTTCGATAAGAAGCGCGCAATACTTGCGCAGGTGAGGCCTCTAATCTTTATGGCGATCGAATGGTGCAATAGAACGGTCGAAATTGGGGGCCGTTAAATCCGAAACGGCCCGGGCTCCATAGTATCGCGGGGCCGCGACGCCTCGCCGCGCGCTTTCCCATTTCCCCGTCCCTTGTTTCTCTGCCCCCCCCCTCCCCTTTTATGTTTTTAATAATGAGATTTGGACGGCGCGGATCATAAACCCGGCCGCGCTCGGCGAGCTCCTCGCGCAACCTATCGATCGGAGTATAAAAAAAAAAGTTGCCGGGCCACGAGGATGTATACCTACGGGGGATGAGGAGCACCCGCGAATCGATCGGTCGAGACACTCGAGAAAAACCCGCGCGACCTATCGAAGCCGGAAGAAAAATCGACGGAGGCCCGTGTTCCCGGGACGCGCGGCACATGCGCCCATCCCGCGCCCTGTATATATATGCGCAGGGCGCAGCGGAGTGGGCCCGGATCCGCACGCGTTACACGAGTCGGCCGGGAACTTGGGGTACGAATGCCGGCGCGGTCCCGGTTACACGAGGCGGCCCCTTAAACGAGGCGCCCTCGGCCAAATTACTCGCCAACTTTCGACGCTCGCCACACAGTCGCGGATTATACGACCGCGAGGCGCAATCTTTAAACACAAAGCGCGCCTCTCGTAAACTCCTCGCGAGCGGCACACGCGCGCCCCGGGATTTGCATTTAATCGAGTTGGCCCGCAGCGCCGCCGCGGCCAATGCGTTAAAATCCTGACGAGTGTCCCCTCGGCCGCGGCTAATCTCCTGATCGAAATACGCATACTATGCGCCGTATGTAGAGCGAGGCGGCCGGCCCGCCAAGTACTAACGCGGTTATGCCGGCTCGATGGGGGAAAGAAAGGCTTGACGTGTCACGGATTGCTCGCGGCGCTCGTTGGGGAAGCGGTCCAACCAATTTCGGGCTATCTTCCTGCGGGCCCGATCGAGATTTCAACTGGCCAAGCCAATTCCCCGGTGTTTTTTACCGATACTATAAATTTCGGCGGATTCTATCGGCTTTAACTTCTGGGATTCTTGCAAGCGCACACAGTCTCGATTTTTATTAGAACGTTTTGGTTTATATAATACGTGTGCACGTAGCGCATTTAACGACGTGTACACATCAATTTAGTGCGTAATTTAAAATGTAAGATTCGAGTCGCGAATCGTGTACTCGGGTTACGTCAAAGCCAATAGCACTTATATATGCATAGTTGATGTATAAGTTCGGACGCAATAGCATTTTCCAATATTTGCACTCACGGGTTTACAACTTTAAGAAGCTGACGGCAAAGGAATATTAAAAATGTTACATTTGAGCGATGTCTTATTCTCAGTAACCATGTTCAAAACAAGACCCATTGGTTTTCTTACTTCAAATAGTACATCATCTAATCTAATATTTTCCGATTTACCAGATTCTACGTACTGGCTGTTAAAGTGATGAAAAACCAAATACGCGCACGATAAAACGAAATTTCGAAGTTATCGAAAAAATTTGTATATACTAGCCAACAAAACCTCGGCCAATATTCAATTTTCAGTGTTCCTTTAGCAAGTTTACGCCGATAAGTGTGCGAGCGAGAAAAAAGAAAGCAGCGGACCCACGCGCGCGATGAAAAGTTAATCGATAAAACCTTTTGGGTTAAATGCTCGACGTCCCCGGAACTGCGAGCGTGAATAAATCACTGAATGATTCAGCACTTTACACATCCAACGTTACTTTTTCCGGCTCTGCCTTGTTTCTCCGCGCGGGCTATTATTGCCTTTCCCCTCGAAAGTTTCCACTTAACTTGTTGTCGATAGTGTGTCCGGATCGGTAAAAAATATATAT
Source organism: Sycophaga agraensis (assembly GCA_018906755.1). Lineage (NCBI taxonomy): Eukaryota > Metazoa > Arthropoda > Insecta > Hymenoptera > Pteromalidae > Sycophaga > Sycophaga agraensis. Next base: position 5,402,219 of record JACCIE010000003.1, read on the forward strand.
ATATATATACAAGGAGAGCACTAACAGAGTCACGTTATGTTCATCCGATTGTAGTCAACCGTTGGAGTAACGAAAAAAGACTCGGAGAACTCATCGAATTTATATAAGTGCGTTATTTAATTGTGAATCCAGGGCAACGCGAACTCGCGCGCGGTTATCTCGGCAAAACATTGAACTTTTCTCCGGCAATATATCCGACCGCGTCATCTAATAGACTGCCGCAGTTTAGTTTTCCTACCCCACTTAACGCCGTTATCAAAACTCTCCTATATAAGACAATAGCGGGGCGATCGGTCGCCTCATAAACGCTGGCGCAACATCGCGCTGCACTCGGGGCTAATGTAAGAAAACAAAAAAGAGATCGAGCCGCGGGTGTACATATATGCGCGCGTGTGTGTAAGCGCCGATCAGCCCAGAATTCCAGGCGCGTCTTGAGAGCTCTAAAACCGTTTGCCCGCGCCCCTACGTGTTTCCGTTTTTGCGCGGGCCGTCCGGCGGAGACTCTTTGAAGTGCCCTCCAAGTTAAGTCCATCCCCTCGCGGCGGCCGCGGCGACGGCAGGGAAGGAGCGTTTCTTTCGCTCGTAGATACAAAGAGAGGGTTGATGGTCCCCTTTGCTTGTCTACTCTCGGGGCCCCCGCTTTTACCGCTAGTTTGATTGTGCACTCTAAAAATACAAGGGCCCGCCCGGAAATCCAGGAGGAACGAGCTTATCGCGAATGGCACGCCCGCGGAATATCACCCGTTAAAAGGCCCGCGGGCAGATTATTATTGCAGGTGCGCACGCGCTCTCCTCTCTTACACGCGGCTTATTTCATTTCGGTTAATGTTTACAGACGTATGAAACTTGGTAACAAGAAATCCCGCGGAAGCAGACCTCGTTAATGATAACTTTCTACATTTCTCCTGCAGTTTCCAAAAGTAATGCGATCTTTTATCGCCGGGTAGTGGCAAGCTTTTGATAATAATCATACCGAACGGTAAAACCTGCTCCAAATATGCAATCAAACTAAAATTGTATCTGTTTTGCAGTGAGATTTTCACAATGTTACCCAATCAATCGTAATGGAATGGGATAAATTTGAACGTGCTCAAAAGTAAGGCGAAAGGAAAATTCTCATTTTATTAAAGTACTTCTCATCCTTACACAATGTCTCCATCGGAGAAAATTGAAAAAGTCCAAAAGGTCTAGGCGTTTTTCTATAATATGTATTAAAGTTTGTTTCTATTAAAAGATCGAGTTCTATTGATCTATTCAAAATTTACAAATTAAGAATACTAATGCAGTAAAAATATAAGTTAAAAAAATTCTATGAAGAATTAATTGTTAAAGACAAATATGTACAAATTTTAGACTGGAAACAATCTCAAAGAATACATAAATTAGTCTTCCCATCAAATTATAAGACATGAATTCAATAACCAACAAAATATTTATTACTTGATAAAAACAAAGCATCCAGTTTCAAATAAATTATATTAATCCGTCAGCTAGAACTTTAAAACAAAACTAACGGTCTTTTATAAGTTTGTTAAACAAATAAGTTTATATTTATTATATAAGTCTTATGAATTTTAATTATAAGAGTGCAAGATTAAATATATTGAATCACCAAATTTGGTTTAATTTTTCATTTTAAATGCTAATACAAAAGTAGAAAAAAAATCATGATATGTTCTAAGAAGAAAATTAAATTCTTATATTAAATACATGATAGTGTGGAACCAATTCAATCGGGATATTTATTTTCATCCCTGTCATCTTATTGAATTGGTTGAACATTTAAAGTTGCAAAGTCTTTAAATTCTTCTGATTTCGAGATCAATGTTAAAGCTTAGTTTTGAGGGTGAATGTGCCAGTTTAGCACAAATAAGTCGAAGTGGTGCTTGTTCCAATTATACCTCTATAGCCGAGCGAAGTCAATATATTATGAACTCCAACATTAAATCAAATTTCAATATCGATAGTTAAATGGATTAATTTCCATTTACGTGTCCAAAAATACCACACTATGTAAGATCCTTAATTCAGTAAAATTGTTGAATCCAGAAAAATAGTTTTATAAATATTAGTCCATGGAGTTTGATGTTTACCAAAAAACTTATATTAATTTAAAAGGTAATAATGGAAATAAAATCAGTAAAATAGTAGGTCGAGCTCGGTTAAAAGAGAGAGTAGCGACAAAAAGTTGGTTGAAAAGGAAGTCTTAAATCCAGCACGCGAATCATTATCGCGGGTCACAGAGGCCGGTAAGACAATTATTATAAGGTCGGGGAGATCGGCTTCTTTGGGGCTCAAAGCCAAGGGGCTCTAATTACTTTGCAGAACACTCGGGGCGGATCCCACTTCAATCCTCGAGGCCCCAGTCGCGAATAAATCAATCGGCCTGGAGATCCTGCGGCGCGCCGGCATTATAATCCCGATGATGCATCGCCCGGCGGCGAGAGGGAGCCGAGGAAAGGAGCCTCGCGAGTCGGGCCTCCCTCCCCCCCCCCCCCGACGACGACGACGACCTCCTTCCCTGGACCGAAAAAAGGCTCGCAGCCGCTCGTTATAGCCTCGCCCGGGAGCTCACGTGGGGATCTCGTCTGCCGAGCCTCCGCGAACCCGCGAATCGGTCGCCGGCTTATATTTCCCTGGGCGCGGCCTCGTGATTTAAAGTACTCTCGATCCACGCGGAAGAGATGCTTTCCTCCGGGGCGCGCGCGGCTGATTTATCTCGAGATCCTTTGATTCTCCGCTCAAGAGGGCGCGCACCTGCGGCGAATGTATCGATCGGCCGGGGGATAAAATGCGCAGCGGCGCCGCTGGGAGGGATGCATCAAAATGATGCGCCGACCGTTTGATTTATCCGCCGTGCATTTGCGATTTATTCCCCGCACTCGTCAGTGAATAAAACGTCGGAGGGGGGGGGGGCCGATTGCGCCCGCCGCGATTTGTTACAGGGCCCCGCGCGAGTCCGGGCCGTTATCACTCCGCCAGGATGGGGGGATAATTCCCAGGCTGATAATTCCCGGGGACGCTCGCGAGGAATAAAAAAAAAAAATAGAAAAGGGGCATCCAAATTACGAGCCGCGGCCCTGGCGCCTTCGTCTCAACCTCTCCCGCCTTCTTTCCCGGATCTTTTTTGTCCCGCCCCGATCGCTCCGAGTTATAGGGAGGATTGCGGCAAGAATCCAATTGGACCGCGCGGCGCACTCTTTTCCCTCGGCCGTCTGATGTAAAGTAACGAAGATTGCGGCCTCGCGCGGAGGGCTGGCTTTGCCTTATTTCGCGCCGCTGCCCCCGGAGCTTGATGAGACAATCACGGAATGGGGTATAATGGCCTCCCCGCTAAACGATAAAGGGGCGCCCAAGCCGCCGTCGATGTATAATCGGCTTTTTTGTTTTCGACCCCGAGGCGGTGCCTCTCTTATTCCCCCGGTCTCCTACCCGTGCAACCCTCCCCACTCTCTCTCGCAATTAAGTGAATCGAGGGAATAAGAAGGCGGGAGCAATCGACTGCTTAAGACCGGATAAGGAGGAACTTTTCAGTCCGGCATTGAGGTATAGACGCAATCGGGCGGCGAAGGATTAACTTGTTAATCTCCCGTTTCGATTAAGCCCTTGACGTTCCGCCTGATTGTTTTTCTAACTATCGCAAAGTTAAATTTGGCTTTTAATTTCAAATTTTTGATTCAGTATTCAAACTTCACCGAACTTGTTCCGTTGGTTTGATACAGTGCGATGATTATTAATTTTCTAAGTAAATCGCCTAATAATTTATTATTCATTTAATTCCTGCTCAAGAGAATCTTAATAATGAAATGATATTATAAACATTTCTCATCGTCAGAATTGAATTAAAACTAAGACAAAAATCAACCGTTAAATAAAAAGGAAACTATTATCTTAAACTTTTTCAATTACATGCTCAGAACCATCTACAGGAACTCCGAGTGACTAAATTACATCGTCCTTTTGAGGCACAGTGCACTGTCCGACAGCCTTCATTTGACTTTAAAATGTATCGATGTATACATTGAAGCAAGTATTTAAGAGAAAGATACCAATTTGAATGGCTAATTTGTAAAGTGCTAATGTTTGGCTCAAACTTTAAAATATACGTGGATGCATTAACCTATTATTAAATTTTGCAAATAAAAAAGTTAATTATTCTGAATCAACAAATTGGCTGAGTGTAGCGAAAGTCTAAAAATCAAAAAAACTAACTGCGACCATTCTAAACAACGTCTGCAAAACGTACAATGATTTTATTGCCCATCTGATAACTTATCTTTATGCATCGAACGTGCCACTGTCCTCCGTATTAGTCATGAAGATCCTAGGAATAAAACAAAAGCTGCAGTAGTATCGCAGTGCAGTCATCTTACCCGCAGGTTGATCCGCAGGATGAAACCGATTTCGAGCGTAATGGACGTTATCGCGACAGCCTGGAAACCCGTTGCCGCCGTTAATTCTGGTCTCTAGAAAAATATACGATTGCACGCGTGAACTGCGTCAAAGCACGAATGTTATCGCTTTGGTTGTGCGTCTTTTCCGTTATCGAAACACGGCCGCGCTATTAATTCTAAAATACTTCAAACCGCATTAGCGCGAGACAATCGAGCGTAAAACGAGGCCACGGGTGGAGGAGGAGGGTGGCTTAATTTTTCAGCCTCGCGGAGCTGATCGGCCGACGGCATACATCAGCGTGATATACCGCGGCCATCTCGTCTTGGACGATCGATGCATGTTACTCCTCGCTTTTTCACCACGCTCTTCCTTTTTTCACGCGTTCTTGCTCTTGCGCGAAGACATATAACGGCGCGAGGTTCTTTATTAGCTGCTTCGCGTTAATTCCAAATAGTTCCTCTGGCCTTTCTTCGCGCTTAACTAATAATATTCTCTCATATGCAAAATATGTACCTAACATCCCTCGCACTTTTCTTATCTACTTCGTGAATTGAAAATCAGCAAATTTGAATTCATTCATCTTTTTATCAAATATGAAGATAATTAAAACATTACATTGATCTATGGAAAACAAAGCATTTAGACATTTACTCACATTCACGAAGTCTGCATTGCGTAACTGAGTTATATCTCAAAACCTCGCTTATGTATTCGCCCAGCGTCCTCATCACTTAGCGGTAGTCTAATGTATAGTGAACCTAGAACGGAGTGACGTTGAAAAGACCGAGAATAATTATGTCTTCTCTTTTAAAAAGATCTTTTCTTTTAGTCCCGTTCAGTTATTTCTGTATGCTTCTCTGTTCAACAAATATCCTATCTTAACACCCCCTACAATGATCATTAATCAGCTTTTATTGTAATTAGACAGCTATTAGGTTAATTGGTAGATATAAAAAAATGTTCACTATCTATAACTAGAGCTTTCTTGAATCGATAATTCTAAAAATATGCTGAGAATGTATTTCAGAGTATAATAGGTCACATTAGATTAATATACGAGAAATGTTTTGCATTTTATCAGCGTGATAAATAATTATCTCGTAAATTGACTTTATTTATAAACTAAAACAAAAATAATATAATTTTATAATTATTTTTGTCCTATTATAGGTCATCATGTTTAATTATGAATAAGCACTATTGTGAATGGAAATAAAATACATTACATGTTACATGTACATTGGAAGGTGTATCATCATTCGTTCCGCACTGACGAAAAACTTATACTAGGATTATGTATTTTGTGCTTTATTAAAATCTCTTACAAAATGAAGATAAATTCAAATATTTAGTTAGTTAAAAATATTATGAAAACAAAAAAGCCTTAATAACGTCACAAAAACGACTGTTACTAAAATTAAATATAGACTTCTACCATGCTATTTTTTGAAAAACAGACTTTCAAAATGCTTAAAGTTTAACATAGTAAAAGTTTGGTAAACTAAGTTATTTCGTTAAAAGTTACAAAACAATAGATGTCTTTAGGGGCATTAAGTTATAAAGTCTGTATTTGCATTAAAATTCGAGTATAACTGATAGATTTTTCTAAGAAAGATTTTGTAGCACCTATACAGAATGTAAACAAACATTACAAAAAGAATTCGAGAAATTTTTGTAGTCGAACAATAGTAAAAGGTGGCTTGTAGAAAAATGAAGAGGAACTATTAAAGAAAACTGGCCATAGCAGTAGTATAGTTATACTATCTCATTCAGCAAAGCAGGCAAAAACAAGTCATAGAACAAGACCTTCTCACAAGTGAATACGCTATCCGATAAGAAGTTTTTACGAGAGTTTTTACTATTGTTTATAGTTATATTTTATAGTTTGGATTATTTATAATGATTGTTGTACGTAAAATATTGTGCAGACGACGGTACATGAAAAGGCAGACATATAAAAGTTTATTTTTATGCAAATATGCAAAAAGATACGAGGAAAATATTACAAATAAATAAGTCAATGTAAAAACAAAGAAGTACCAAAGTTCATACAATTCAGAAGCATATACAAGTCAATAAAAATAGGCCCTGTAAGGCAAATTGGATAGACTACCCGAGATTTTTAACTTAAATAATTTTAAACACAAAAATACATAAATTATACATAAAATATAATTTACGTGCATCAATGATCGAAGCTCAGTTAAGGCTCTACATATATGGCAAGATGTGCTCGAAGGTATGTTCATCCTACCTCGCGCCCGTTACATAAAATAGATACATTTTGTAACGTCTGAATCTATTTCTTCAGATCTAAAAAGCATCTAAATAAACAACTGAGCAATAATCTAGATGAGAATAAGAGATACAACGTGTATGACATGTATCTAACATGTATGAGAAAATACGATTTTATTTTTCGACTTACTGCGGCAGGGCCTGTCTGAGAAAATTTTACTAAACATTGAATAGGTCAAGTTCGTATACAAACAGAATATGCACGTCAAGTCCACTTGACTTGCTTTTGTTCATGCATAATAATATATTCTGGTACATGTACTAGATCAGAAGCATCATTGCCAATTTTTTTTTGGAAAGACGAATGCACATTGTATACAATTTAATATGGACACAATACAGTCTAGTATGTACATCGGTTAATTCTTAGATTAAATGCTTGTGTTACATCCGGCTAGGATATCAATTGCATTTATGTCATATCTAAAATAAATCACATTCAATTGACTACTCAAACCATATCATACTTTGGATCTCTCTTAACTTTTAAATAAATGCAAAAGTCAAACAAAGCTTCACAAGGTGGAGAATATTACGGGATATTGATCCGACAATGAAATCATTTTCACGGTGTCTGTCTTCGTTTGATCTTTCCCCTTCTAACTTCCATCTACCGCACTAGTTCGCCTTCTACTTATTTTACTTTTGCTCTTTTCTACTTTACTATTTTTCTTACTGTTCTAGCGCGTCTACTTTGTTCGGGGTGCGCGCGCATTGCTCAAGTTAACAAGTGAAAACCAGGGACGGGTCTTGAGAAGCTCTCGCACAACCTCCACATTCCAAGTTCGAAAACTCTATGGAAAAAATAAGGGCGGACGACGAATACGAGAGAGAAAAATCTTACAAAACAGAAAAAGAAAGAGAGGTTAGGAGGACGTGTGGAGCATAACTCAAGAATATTTTCTTTATTTAAAAGATTGTAAGGGGATAAGTGGATATTACAAAAGTTTGAAATAAAATTACGATGGCGTGATGACTTTCTGGCTGATATTTACTTTAAAGTAACTTGAAACTTTTCGATTTTATATTCAGCAGAATTTGTGTGTTTTCTTACTTACTTTATGCGATGAATTCTTAGAATAATATTCCGCTTTTTATAATCATTAATGTAAGATTACCTTAGATTTATGCTATTTTCAAGAAGTACAGCATCGTGTTTAAGGTTGTTATTATAATTGAAAATTCTGAAAGTTGATAATTCAAATTATATTGAAATTTTTTAGTTCATCATATTCTCAATTTTTCAAATAAAACATTAGATTCCTTAACAACGACCCGTAAGTCCTTAAATATAGATTTTAAACTTCAAGTTTTATATTTAAAACGTTATCTCAGCCATTTTAAATTTTATATATTTAATGTAGGATTTTTGAGTAGGAATTTTGAGAAACTTTGAGAGAGAAACAATATAGTCAGTAACCTCGAATATTTTTATATAATGTATACATTATGAACTAGTATATGTTTTTAAATTATGTTTTAAAGCCGTCTTTTAGCATTATCAACTGCTAATAAGCTGCTAATCAGCTGACTTTTCTTAATTAATATATAATCTTATATAATATATATAAGATTCTTTTAAGCCATGAAAAACATACCTTGATTCGACAAATGTTAGAATTATGTTACAATTTTGATTAATCTAATGATTATAAAATATTATTTTAATAGGCCAGTATTAATTGTGACTCTGGCGCTAACTAGCTTTTGGAGATCGACACGCGTAAGTCCCATTATGAAATATTTTGCACTACTTGACGAACCCAGTTTGCTGTATCTGACATAAAGGATGATAAATCCATGCGTAAAATAGTATAAATAATATATTTTAATCATTTTCTCAAATTCATATATTATTCAAAAACCATTTCTAAACTCAAAAAGATTTTATGTTATTAGACAAATTAACAGTCGAAACGTTTTATAAATCATTTTAAAATTTTCTTTCAACGTATTATTTGAAAAGCAAAGGCATAGTCTAGAAAATGACTTTCTTTCTAATCAATTTTGCTTCAAAGAAAGTCTATACTGACGAAATTATCAAATGGATAGATTATGTTCTCAATTTCAAGAAATGTATACTTTATAATACAATCGTTTTCAATACACGATGCCAGACATTTGAAAGAAATAGAATTCAGAAATGTATAATTTAAAATCAGATATTTATGTAAATAGGTTACGATGAAAATAAGGAATAATAGATAACAAACAATAACGCTCAATATATAATAGCTCAATAAGTAAGGAAATACGTAAGTATTTAAAAATTTCATCTTACCAAATATTTTGAATGTTAAATTGACGTGTATCTTTTTTAAACAAAGATGAACGTATCATGGAAGATCTTCTTATTAGTCGTCGTGCATCTTTAAAACATACTTCAGAATAACAGTACTTCTTAAACATGGATCATTAGCAGACAAGACATAAAGTGGAGCTCGCTAAGTTACCATTGTAACCAAAAGCAAGAAAGAATATGCTAGAACTAAAGCTACCTACGTGGGCGAATGGCAGCCAATTCTTTTAGGGTCTCCCTTCTAAAGCCCGTGGCAGCGAATCCGCTGGCATCGGTTGCATTAAGCATATTCTCAGCTGAAAGCCAGCCGTCGCACCTCCTCTCCACTCTACTCCCGATGCCCTGGCTCGTCGCGTCGGGGTAAATAAGTAACCAGGCCCCAACGAAGATCCCAGGGAATAAGAAAGTCTTCCGCTCTCTTCGGGCTGTCTCTCCGCGCGGTGCTCGAGGGCCGATGAGATTTGAAAGTCTAAGATTCGAGGAGCTATTAGTTCGACCCCCAGGCCAACCCAATCCGCGGCTAGAATCGGTCCGATGCTAATGATTGCCGAAGCGGACGCCTTACTGCAAAAATTATTGATGGCCGAAGGGTATATATATATACAGGGGGCCGAGAGAGCAGATGGCTCGCGACGCGCGGAGGGGCTTTTTAAAACGCGATAAATTCGTAATGCCGTCCTCGGGCAAATATACGGGGAAACAGGACGAGAGGCCGCCTCGCGCCTAATGCGACCTCCTGACTTTGCCAAATAAAAGAGCCAGGCAAACGAATTGGCTTTAGCACTTTCTGCGGCCTCGCCCGCTCTTTTATTTATCATTGTCCGCGATCGTCATCGTTGCTTTTACTCGTGAATTTATCATGCGTTATGCCGCGCTTGCATATATTGCAATTTTTATCGGGCGCTTTTTATCCGGGTAGGAATCTTACCGGGTGCCTTGCCACTTTTTACCGGGGTATTCTTAAATTACAGCGAATAACTCGTTACTCGGATTAACACGCACACCGCAAATATAGCTGGTAAATTATTCGACTGGAGTGAGGATACTTTTTCCCCTCGCGTACTTCGCATTCCGTTCGCTTACAAAAACAGAAAAATCTTCACTAAAACTGGACCGACAAAAAGGAAGGAATTGGGGAAAATTATACCGAGCTCGCCTTTGAATACAGCTCCTGGGCAGAAGACCAGGGCGTCCTCGGCCGACCGCAGTTGTCTTTGAAAACAGGCGGGCGAAAGAGGCGAGAAGCAGCCGCGCGGCGGGCTAAGTCGCCTGTTGCCACCGGCGCGTGTTATTGCATGCAATCGTCTGAATAATACAGGCGAGCCCGCCGGCGGACCTTTATCCGGGCGCGCCTCGGCGAAACTGCCCCGAAATTACGGGGCGTCCGCGCGCGGCCCCCTCCCGCCGAGCCTCGTTAGCGCGGGATAATTGATGGGAAAATCGCGAGCTCGCCGGGGAATATCACTTCAATATTACAAGCCGCCGGCTAATCTTAAGCCGGCCGTCGAGGCTTTTTTTATTTTATAACAGGAGCGTACGCGCGGGGGGCGAGAAAAGCGCGGCGGCGTGCCCCGAAAATGAGGAGGCGAGAGGAACGAGCTATATATTCGAGGGCCGGCGGCGCTCCCTCTCCCTTTTTTTCTCTAACTTTGTCGCATGGCCGCTTTTCCTCAATCTCGGCGCTTTAAAAAAGCGGGGGAGCTGCCGGGCGCTTTTGTTCATAGGACGAAAATTGGCTCGCGCGGTGACGCGGCAGCTTCGGGGGGAGCTTCTCTCTCTCTCTTTTTTTTTTTTACACCACAGCCATCAAACTTTATTAACTCGCCGCATTGCGCGCGTGTGCGTTAGCCCCGTGAGAGAACAAAGCCGGAACGTGGCCTAAACAGCTCACGATAACGCGGAGGATTTCTCCGCCCCCCTCCCCCCCCGGAGTGGAAAAAGTTTCCCTGCCGGTACACACGGGCCCGAGTCGAGTCGCTAATTTTTGTTTCGCCAAGATATGTGACGCGGCGCTCGATTCCTCGGCGGGTCGAGCAAGCGCCCCGGCCGCACGAGAAACAAAAAAAAAGAACCGGATGAAAAAAGTTTGCCGAGGTCGAGAAAAATTTTGGGGCAAAGTTCGCTAATTGAAACGAGGCCGCGCGCAAGGTGTACACGCTGCTCGAGCGCGTGCCCGCGCCCTCGGTAAAAAGCTCGGGCCACCTTCTTAAAACTCCGCAAAGCTCCTTTAATATTCGAGCTTTCGACTGGGAAGAAAAGTCACCCGGAGAGCAAGTGCGTTTAGCGGGCGGCCCGTAATGAGCCTAATTTGAATGTCGTTCGGCCCGGGCCGCGCGCCAAACGAGCCCTTGGCCGCGCAAGCTGCGTAAAGCTCCGGCGGCGACAAAGCCGCGCGGCGGTGCGCCCGCATTAAGAGGGGAATAATTCCGCGGCGCCGGGGACAACAGGTCCCACTGCAAAAAAAAAACATGAGCTTTCCCCCCGCCGGCGAGCTTGCGACGGAGCGGCCGACGACTCGCCGCTTATACCGCGCAAACGCGCTGCCGGGGGGGGGGTAAAGGCTCGGTTCGTCGAGGGAACCGGCCGGTCGCGAGTCGCGTTTGCCCAGGGGCGCGAACAATCGCGGCCGCGCGCAAACAGCCAGGCCGCGCAAACGTTTAACGAGGGGAAGCGGCGCGCGGGCCGATGATTATCCGGCGGGTCTGGGAGCCGGGCGATGCGCGGCCCTGCGGCCGTCGCGGCTCTGCACATAAGCCCGTGTGCCGAGGCCAAGCGACCCGCCGACCGCCGGTCCAATTTGCCCCCGCGCGGAGATCCGCAGCGAGTGACGTCTTACCCGGGCGGGAGGATCGATCGGGCCGGTTGCTGACCGACTGGCCGGCGACGCGGCCGCCCCCCCGGGGGAGGCGCGTGGCGAGGAGGCGCCTGCCCCGGGGAAGCTAATTTCGCGGGATCGATCGGCGCCGGGGAGGCTCGAAAGACTCGCCGGGCGACGCTTGATTCGGTGCACTAAAGCGTTAATTAACGCGGCCCGCGGAGTCGGTAATTCCCGGGGCCGGCCGTTTCGTATCCGGTTCCGGGGCGATAATTCCGGGCCGGGGCCGCGCCTCCGGTAATGGACGTTCCATTACCCCCGGGGGGGGGGGGGGCAGGGCGCAATCGCTTTTACGCTCTCGCGATTCCGACTGCCAATCCGCGCCCGGCTGGATTATTCACAATACGCCCGGAGAGGTCGAAAACGCCGGCCGCTCGCTTTTTCACGGGCATTTCGGGGCCGCCTTGTCGCGGCCGGCCCGCGTAATTGTCGCCCGCCCGGCCGCGCCCCCTTCTTTTTCTGCCGGCGCTCTTTAGCCAGCCCCAACCCACCCGCCCTCTTTGTTTGGAGTCCGTTTTTGTCGACGCCCGGGGAGAGGAGAGATTGGCCCGTCCGAGTGAAACGCGCGCGAAAAAAAATCGCGTTACTTCCTTTTTCGGCCTCGCTCCCGGGCGGACCGCCTCGCCCGTCCTTGTCTTCCGCGCTTCCAATTGCGCCCGCGAGGCGCTGCTTTCAGCCTCGTCGGGGGCTTGGCTTTTAATTGGAATGCGATTTGATGTCGACTGTACCTCGTCACGACTCCCACTGCTCACTCCAATATGTTTGACAAATCTTAGTCAAATAGCGTTGCCAATTCCAACAGACGAATGTCGTTAATTGCATTGATTCCTGCGATATCTAAATTCAAATCAATTGAAATATCTGCTTTTTAATACGCTAAATTACGCTTTACACAATACAATTATTAGCATATTATAATACTGTTTCAACTGTATAATTGCATGTATATTATTAAGAATTTCGTATTTAAATAATTTTGAACTGTATTATTCATAAAAGCATTAATTAATTCGAAATTAATTTCAATAATGTTAAATTTAAACAAGACTATCGAATTTACAGTATCACAAATGTAATGTACTGTTATTAACTGTAATGATCAAGAATATCTCTTGAAAAAATGAGTCTTTGGCTGTATAGACATTTCCATGAATCGTTCAGCAGCTAATGCAATATAATGCGTAAATGTTTGTCTGTGCATGTATAATTATGCATTATCATACCTCAAAATTCACTTTTAATAATTATACATATTCATTTATGCGTTTGATTGGTATATAAGACAATCATATATATTAATATACTTCTTTTTGAATCGTACACAATAGTGTACCTTTCTAAGTAATAAGTTCTATACACACATAACTATTGCTAAGTTTCCATGTTCATCCAAGATCGAATTACGTGCATAGATATTTTTTAGTCATTTTGCCAAGAAATCTAATTCTTATGGGTTTTATCATAAATTACAAAGATTGGAATAAAAACATTAAAACAGATTTTGTTTTAAGAGTATCAAATCTAATTTACAGTTTAGTCTTTGACTTCTCAGCTCCAATAACTGTCCGAGGATATCTAGAGTTACCAGCCAGTCGGGGAACTATTTAGTAAGTGATAAGGGCCGGGGAACGCTTCGCGCCATGTATATGTTCGAGCATGCGGCCGTCCCTCAAGTAGAAAGGGGTCGAGCAAGACGAGACGGGCTGGACGCGTGTTTCGTTCGGGCTACTCGTGTCCCCGTTCTCGCGGTTTTGCAGTTGGCCGAGCTCGCAACTCTTAGAGAAAGCACATGCCACGGGATTAAGTGACTCCTTGACGGAAATTAATTTTGTGATAAATTACTATAATACTACCCGATAAATAATAATTATAATGACTTTAAGTGAAATTATATACAATCGTTTTTTTTCTGTATTTTCAGGAATACAAATTAATTTTCTCAAATTTTCATTTATTCGTTTACAAAATAAAATCCTTAATTTGTTAAAAAAAATACTGCGGTCAATTACACCAACGTACAGTTTCATAATTTACCGAGAAGCCGGCGATACTCCTCCCCGCAAGCAAAAGTAGAGAAGCATACTTCGAGGACAAAGCCGAGACAATAGAGTGCCCGAAATTACATGAGCATGCTGTACCGAAACCTCAATGGGCCGTGTTTGGCGCGGAGAGTCTCGTGTAAGCCTGGCTAACTTTCGAAATTTGTAAGATCAGCTGCGGTTCCTCGCAGTATCAGAAATGTACGTGCAAAGGGATGTTGTGGACTGGGGAACATCTTGTTGTAGTTGCATATGTATTCAATTTTAAATTAGATCCTCGGTTGGATGCGGAATTGCACGGTACACGATGTAACAGGGGACTGCTGCGCGTTTGTGAAACTTTAAGTAACGTACCCTCGTGTAACTGCATAAAGCAATGGCGAAGTAATGGATTACTCTTGTGCCCGGATTAAGCTCACAGTACTGTTTGCTAATTGTTCCCGCATAAACTTAAAACTTCTATCTCTCCGATAATATTAATATACCCATCTCCGCTCTGCATATTAATTAGCCCAATGAAATAATTAAACGGCTCCGTTGGTAAACAGTCGCGTTAACGTATAATCAAGGCAAAAAGCGGACGCAAATGAGACCCGTTTGGTCAGCTTATACAACAATGCAGCCTTTGGCGACCGCGTGAGCCGAGCCGTCGCTCGGGCTCGGGCCGAGTGGGAAGATTAAGCGCCGGAGGCGTCAACAGCTTGGCCCCGGAATTCCGGCCCAAGTTAAAAGTGGCAAAGTACCGGGGGCAAAGTTGGGCGGCGCGTCCCGCGGCGCCCGCCGAGTCCGATAATAAAAGAAGGATCCCCAAAGTATCGATTTGATAGCGGCTGCACTCGCCGGCCCGTTTCCCCTTTATCTCTGGCGGGCCGACGTTTGAAGGGCCCGCGTAATACCTCCTGCAATACATCAGTATTGTCTTGGGAACGCGGTGAACGTCTCCCGCACGCCGCACCGATACTTGCCACCCTCCCCCGCTCGGCGCGCACCTTCTTCCCCCTGCCCCCCCCCCCAGCCCACTCCCCTTCCATGCCGCTCTCTAACTTTCTTGACGCACATCCACTTTATCGCACTTTACTTCTTTTTATCGCCCGGTACTCTTGCCCTGTTTCCGCTGTAGACTCGAGTATTTTTTCGAAGGTGAGACTTCAAAATTCATATAGTTTTTTCATTTTTTGTCTCTACTACGCGTGGACCTCTTGGAAACATCAAGCTAACCTCAACAAAAGTATGCACCGTATTGATTTGTACAATCTCTAAGGTAAATTCCTCTGTTGGAATGAATGAGTGGAGGACACTAAATTGGTGCACTATTTTAATATTTATTAATGTATTTATGTATATGTACAATTAAAGATATAATACTATAAACACAGTTTCGCTTAAAGAAATGATTACTATTAAGTGAGCTAGATAGAGAGAATGTTCACTCGTCAGCGATCCCTTTGGAAGCGAGGGCCGAATGCCACTCTGTTGGTAAGTGTCGGCGGTCAAGCAAGTGTAATAAACCTTTAGGCAGGTAGCTGTCCTTTTCCTATTGTTCTAATACATTAATCTAAGTATGCGCGTTCATCGTTGCGTTAGCATTATTCTCAACACTCTCATTGAAGTAATAAAATTATCACAATATTTTTAATGATTAAATTGAAAATATCGATCCTTCTCGTGATGAACCAATAATGATGTTAAATCTTTGAAATTACACGGACCGTAAAATTTCATTTTCACGTCATCTGTCCAAGTAAATTGGCCAAACATATTTTGCAGGTTATACTACATCTGCTTTATGCACTTTACACCTCAAGCATAACATACTTCATCTTATACTCACGTTGGGGGAAAATATTGACGCCCACCCAACCGTGTATATACGCATACTTTAATATACGAAATGACATAAACATAAAATGAGTAAGTCCCGCCACGCTCACAAACTGCACCAGCGCACGCACATGCTCACGGCCGCGTAAAAGCGAGAAAATACCAAAAGAAAGTAGATCGAAGACTTTACGGTAGCGACATATCTTCAGGGCGTTGCTTTTCAAAATGCAGACATAAATATTTTAGTATTCATTTCCGATACGATATTTCCCTGGATATTTCCTTTTTCTCTTTGTCGAACAACGAGACCATCTACGTGTACAATCCCCGTATAAACGCCATGTAAAAGTTCGACAAACCATCGCAAAGAAAGGAATCGACTCATTCGTGGTACAGCCCCCAACAATGCAAATGACCTCGTAAAAGAATAGAAAATCAGCGCGGCAAAAAGAAAGGAGTTTGACCACGCCTCGTAATTCCAATCTTACCGCGAATTCTTAGCGCCTTTTTTGTCGGTCGACGCTTTCTTGCAATCCGGACTCGGATCTGTTTTTGCCCCCCGTATTTCCCTTCTTGATTACTCTATTTGCTGACATCCAAATCCCAAACACTTGGGTAACCGGTAGGCCGTTCTACTCAAGAAAACCGCTTGGCAAAATACTCAGTTAAATTAATTTTACTAAACGAACATAAAACTCGACAACCCCGATAATTCCCTTTTTAAACTAACTCCAATTAATATAATAAATATTACATATTAAATTTTATACCGTCATTTATATAAATTGATTCACTTAAAAAATACTAATTGATACGAAAACTATTCGCTTAATGACATTCTGATAATTGTATACTTAATATATTCAATATTTGTAATACTAAAACTATACTTTAACTTTTTTAAGAAACTTGTTTTTAATTATAATTATTAATTAATATTATTATTCATTAATTCTCATTAATTTAACTAAATTCATGAAAAACATAAACTATCTTTTAGATGATGCTAAATCTACAATGTTACAATAATTTTCAGAAATACTATGATTATTAAAGTAGTATGATTAATAAAGTATGTTTACTAAGGTATTCATCAAAAGAAACTCTGTTTTGTGATAAACAATAATTGTTTTTTTTATTCTACAATAATAAAAGGTAATGAAAACATAACTACAATACATATGAACAATGCGAGGCATTTTAAGCAGCTTTGCAGCTTATGGGAATGTTGTAGTGTTCTGTCTTGGTAACCGTTTTCTGACTGAGATCGGGATTGACGCCCTTCTCAACGCGACTCGCGACCTTCTCGGAAGCTTCGGTTCTTTCCACACAGTGGAACTGGATGGCCTTGGTTTTGGTGGAGGCTGCGATGCACTTGCTAGAGCAAGTTGGTACTGTTCTAAGAGAGAAACAAATCTCAACTTGGCCACGGATGACCTTGGTGCGGTGCTGAAGGCAGGATCCCTTCTCATCCTCATTACTACTCTGATGCCAGCTGTCACTTTGACCTCTCTGTGAGGATTCACGACCGGCTTCACGGTCACTCACTACATTACCAGGTCTGATATCTTCGTACGAACACTCAGACTGCCTGGAACGCTCTTGAATTTGGCGGGCATTGCTTTTACAGTGCTCGTCGTTGACTAGGGCATACGATGCTGCAAATTCTTCTGGATTCTGAAGAGTGCAACCCTTCGGAGTTTGCTGGTCGTTCGACGGCTCACCATCATTGTTACCGCAGAGACCACGGACCGAGTCTAGGTACCTTGGGGCAGCCTGTAAAAAAGATCACAAAGAATGATTTTTGGTAAAGTAAATCACAGATAATAAAGACTTAACTCTCTAACAAAAAATGCACTCACCTTAATTTGGGCGCGGTATCCATCGTAAGTGATGTCGACGCCATATTTGTCGGAAACAACTTTTAGAGAATCGTCAGGAAGTTCGAAAATCTCAAATAACATTTCTTCACCGTTCGTGTGCTGGAAACTGCGGTGCTTATGAGTCTTGATTTTCTCGCCGTTGACCATAGCTTGCAATTTACGTGATTCCTTAGCGAATAAGTCGACTACTTTTTCACCCAGAGTGATCTTGAGTTCCTTCCATCCATCCTCACTCTCCCTAGTCATAACAGTTGCGTGCATGCCTTTAGGAATCTCCTGCTGTTGGGAAGGCCTGTCAGGGTCATTCTTGGGGAATGCAGTCATAGCAACGTGCCAGCATTGACCCTCTCTCATATTGTAGCGTTGGTTATCGAAAGTCTTTACCTCGGTTTTATCCAAATTGCAAGTACCTGTAAAGCACATTCGTTTAATTTGGTGCACCACACTTAGTTTCTAAAATATGAACATGTATCTATCTAAAAGCGAAACTTACTTTGTAGCATTAAAATTTCTCGAGCATCTTGCTCGTTATTCCAGTCTGCACCTTTTCCACTAGGTTCCTTACGGCTAGTACGTAATTGGACCTCATTGAACTTAATCTTTCCCTCGGGAGTCTTGAACGTTATGTCAACCTGGTCATGTTGCTGCGACATTTCGAAATGCATTTTCATCTCGTTTTTATCTTCCTTTTCGTGGCGATCTTTTTCTACACTAACGTAATTTTGGGCCATTTTCTCAACTCTATCGAGTGCATTCATTACCCATTCTTTAGCGGCTTTCTCGTTTTCGAAAGTAGCCTTGAAATAACCTTTGTCGATGCTAGCAGCACGTTGATTGACTTTTTGACAATGAGAACTCATCTTATTGTTATGCTGATTTTGTTGACTAGTACACAACTGTGCTTCACGAGATCGGCGAATCTCATTCTTACGCTCTTCTGTCTGTTTGACACTTCCTTGAATCTTAATTTTACTACGATTTTCATCACCGCCTTCCTCAAGACCTTTACCGTAATGTACTATGGCATCAAATTCACGCTCAGTATTAGCCTTAAGAGTTTCCTCGAAGTCTAATAAGTCTGTATTCGGAGTTTTGCCTTCGACTGCAGCAGCCAAATGATAGTCCTTACCTTCCTTAGACTTGGCTGAAGCATAAACTAATAAGCGAGATTTTTTGTCGACATGGCTCTTTGCAACTGCTGCCGTGAAGGCATAAGTAGTCTGGGATCCACTGTTAACTTTCAGATCAATATCTACTGCATTAGCTCTTGCAGAGTTAATAGATTGGGAAGCTTCTCTGAGAAGTTTCTGTTTACGCTCTAACTGATTAAGGCTCTTTTCTAAATGTGGCGCCTTTGCATTTGGTGAGCTGCTACTTCTGTTGTCATTGTTGTTACTATTGTTACTACGGTTTCTGTTACTTTCACTATTACTGCTACTACTGTCCTCATTATCATCGCTAGATTTACTTTCAGTGGTCATTGAATCATAAGAAACGGTTAACTCTGCACTAAGATCACTGCTTGGAGTCATTTTAATGGAATACTTTTCATACTCAGTTTGTTCTGAGCTTTGAGGATAGTAAAGCGTAGCGATGGATCGAGCGAGACTCCTTGCTGCCTCCATAGCTTTTTCGCGTTTCTCCTGGCGGCTTTCGTTTTCCTCGTTAGATCGAGAATTCTGTTTTTTCCATTGGAATTCCATGCTGTGCTTGTTGTTTTCGTCATTGATTTCCAATTGATGTGACATTGCTCGATCTTTATTAATGACGAGAGTGCTTTTATCGTTTGAAATTGGTTGCAGGCTAAGAATATCGTGCTTAGATGTGAATGGTTGAGTTTTGAATTGAAGAACTTTGAAATTTCCTTCATCTTCATTAGCCTGAAGCTTCAAACGAGCTTCCTTTTTGTTCTTGTTAGCCTCAACTTCAGCACGTACGGGTACGAAAAATTGCATATTTTTATCTACACCGGCGACGTATTGTTGATGCTCGAAGGGTGTTACAAAACCAAGTCTCTTCTGTACTTTCATAGCATAAACTACTCGAACTTTTCCATTTACGGAAGCAGACTTCGGTACATGAGAATTGGAATCAGCTTGAGATCTCAGTGAAATTTCTCCTTGAATGCTTGTTACAGTTGGAGATTTAAGGGTAAACGTTAAAGGTAATCCAGTTTCTGTTGGGAAGCTCATTGCTACTTCATAGCTGTTGAATTTAGTTTGTTCAAAGTCCATTCCATTTTCCATTGATTTGCTCATTTCTTTTAATTCTAAAATATTGAATAATTTTAAATTCAAATGACCGTATTTTAAATAATCATAAATTTTAATACATATTATAAATCTAATACTCACGGTGTTCGATGTTTTCGATTGTATGATTATCGAAAGCGTAGAAAAAGTCATTATTCTTTTGAGTCATGAAAATTCTACCTTCTACTTGTTCTGGGTCTTCTCCGTGAATTCCTAAAAGTTTCGCAAGATTTTCGGGCGAATGATCTTGTGTTGCTTCTTTATTGTCTTTGTTGTCTTTCGCTTTTTTACTCAGTTGTTCTTGTATAAATGTCATAAGATTTTGTGGGTCGGAAATCTGTGCTAATAATTGAATTTTAGGTACTTTCAATCCTTCATAGACTGGAGATAGAGTAAAATATGCCGAGCTAGGAACAACACTGTTTTCGCTACCGATGTAGTTGGCCTTCATGGAATATCCAGAGTGAGTATCCGGATTTCTACTATTGTACATGCTGTGTTTCGAGTATTGGAGTCCATAGATTTCCGGTGTCAAAAGAGGTAAAGCTGACTTAGCGGCATTAGCGAGTTCGTTGGCTTCATTACCTTCAAGTTGCGAAAGTGATTCAATGGTAGATTTAACAGCAGAATTTACTTGTTTGCTAGTATCAGAATTGGTAAAATCAGCCATTCTTTGAAGCATGCTTGCTGGTGGATTTGTTTTCATCAGCAAATATACAGCTGCAACCCGAATCTCATTTTCTTCAGCGTTATTGGAATAGATTTTGTAAAGCACCGATCGGGCCAGTTTTGGATGGCTCGATGTAAGCTTTCGCATAGCTTGTACCATAAGTAACCTCTGGAAACTGGAGACTTGTTTCTTCCCTTCCAGATATGGTTCAAAGACTGCTAATATTTGCGGATGTGCGGTTCTTTCAAGAGCTGTTATGTAAGCCTGAATCTTTGGACTGTCTCCGGCATCAACGGCGGCTTGCAATTCATCCGCCATGTAAGGAATATACTTTTCATGAGCTCGTTTTTTGCCTTCTGGATTTAATTTTCCAAAAACATGAACAGGGTAGCGATTGTGTGCACTTTCTTTGTTAACAATGGAGTGGCGAATGAGATCAGCGAACGACAATATAGCAGCATTACGTACACTCGAGTGTTTTTTGGTTTCTTGCATCGTTACTAAGTTCTGTGTAAAAATTGATAAAATAAAGTAAAACACTTGAAATATTTTTAGAACCCTTATACATTTTATAGTAACTATTTGTACTGTAGTCGTAAAATATTGGTTTATTTTTACTTTAAAATCTAGAAAAAAAACAAAAATACTTACGAAATACTCATCCATGTATTCCTTTGTAGGAGTTCGAGCTGCTTTGGCTATCGTGCTAATTACGTTAGCGGCTTCCAATCCTTCAATTTGTTTGGATTGAACCCATTTCTTGATGTTGACAAGAGCAGGTCCAGTACCAGCTTGCGCAACAGCATCACGGTATGCAACCCACGCAGCTCTGCGAGCATTTTGAGCTTCATTGCTCTGCTTCAGTTGATTTGAAGAACGGGGTTGTTCGTATAATTCACGTTGAACATCAGCAATTTGCTCAGCATTCATCAAGCGGATTAAACTAGCCAAAATACTGAATTTCTCAAGAGTCTGTTCTTCTGACATTTTTCCTGGCTTCTGAAGCTCATTTCCAATTTGCTGAGCTATGCTCTTTGCAGTTTTAACAGAGTCAACTTTATTATTTTTCAAAATCGAATTTCCATGATTTCCAATGAAAAACGGTAACATTGGATTGAAAGGTGGTTCGTTCAATTTCGGTCTTGGTTGTAAGTAGCTGTTTTCATCATTTTCATATTCGTTATCTGAGTTTTCTGACGATTCCTCGGAAGAGTCAGAATCTCCAGAAAAACGGTTTCGTTGTTCTTTATGTTTATGTAATTTATTCTTCTTATTGTATCTGTTAGGACGGCGTGATGATGAACTTTCAAATGGATTATTGTAATTGTAGACTAAATTTCCAGTTGATTGGGGATTAGATGGGGCAGATATTTGATCACTCTTGTCTTTAACTTCATGCAAAGTCAAATTCATTCTGCTCGCAACCATTCCCTGTTGTGAATCCTCTTGGTCAGGATTGAGAACTACCTTGTTTGTGGTGACGGAAGATTGTATCGTGTATCTTTTAAGATTTCCTGAAATGATGATCTGACTGACAGAAGACCTCTATAAAATAGAAAAAATGTTTTGGTTTAATCAATTAGTTTTAAATATGTTAAAATACACTTAATAAAAAGCAGTTACTTTAAATATAATACTAGACTCGAAATATTCTTATTCATAACACAATTATTAAAAAACTTACAGCTAAATATCTTCCATTTTCATTGCTGCCTGGTTCCCATCTGTTACGTCCGTTAATACCGAAATGATAGCTTACTCTCTGATCACAATTACTGTAGTTCTTTGTTTTAACAAGAGCAATAATATCACCATGTTCTTCACGAAGTTCGGGCATTGGTACCCATTCCGGATTATTTTGAAGTGCACGTTGTGGTAAAGTTGAAATATCATAGATGACCTGACAGGTTCCACCAACTGAATCTTCCATAACCTTATATGTACCGGTAGGCTGATTTTTCTCAGGTAGATGATTATGTTCAGAATTTTCAGCATTTTCACCCTGTGTGTCGACTTGCAGTTGACTGACAATACTCTTAAGTACATTGACTTCCCAGGTAGACACATCTTTGTCAACAATAAGATCTCGAACCACACCGTTCTTCATCTTGATTTCAAATGATCCAGTGCTAAGAGGCAATGTCTGTAAACTCAAACGATCTGCAGGAATTTCGGAGTCCCAACCTTGATCGAGTCGCGTGTGGATTTGCGAGTAGCGAGGACTTAAAATCTTAGCTCGAAGATTATCTGCGCCATTTGGTTGCACAATAAGTTTAGCCTCTATTAGGATACCAGTAAACTGTTTCGATTCTTGATTGTAAGACGCTAAAGTGCGACTCCTTACTTTGTATATGTACTCCTGTCCATTCTTCCAACCATTTTGTTGATTGGCTATTGTTGCTCCAACTGTATAAAAATTATTATTATTTTTAATTAATAAATCATTAACTATCTCTAGTGTCATATAAATTTTAACAAAATTATTCGAAATTTAGCTAAAAATATAAAACTTAAAAAATATTTTAGTACTTAACGATATCATTTCAATGTTTTAAAATTTTGAAATATTCTATAAATATTTTTAATTTTATTCTATGTAATGATAGAAATTACTTAAATCTGGCTTTAAATACTACGTAACATTTTCTGTATTTATTTATTATTTTTTTTTATTCATATTCGATAAAAAAAATTTTATTCTTTATTTAATTAAACAAATTTTAAACTTCAAGCTAAATTTATAAAAATCAATCTTTATTTCTTTTGTCGAAACAAAATCGTTTGTAAAACTTACCGAGGAGCAACAAAAACACGGGCGACCACATCTTCTTCGTCGTTGAGACCCGTCGTCGAATGATGGTAAATTACTGTAGCTAGAGTATTTATACTGACAGGCAATACGGTACGATAGTTCAATGCGATGAGTTGCTGCTAATTCAGCACAACCCTTGATCACTAGACTTATTTAAAATTTCACTTTATCAATACATGGAAACATTGTATCGTTTATCCCTGCATGAAGAATTTTCATAACTCAGCGATAAAACATTAAATAAACTTTTCACCCGTTAATGTATTTGAAGATTATATACGTGCAATGTCAGGTTAAAAGGTCAACTATTATTTAGGTTTGTGATGATTCTTCAATCATTGTTAATATGCAGTATAAGCTGACATACTACGATTTTATTGAATTATTTGTATTAAATTCTTTTAATGTATTTCAATACACATATTATATTTGTTTTATCGCAATTGAACAGAATTTATATAAAATATAGTAAACCAAATCTATGTAAATTTCAATTTTTCTTTTTAAATTTTTTCAAACATAAATATTAATAAATAATTAATTAGATGTAAAAATAACTATCACTTCAAAGTGTCGTAATGATAAGAAATCTTCTGTATAAAAATCATAAAAAGCATTATTGAAGCAAACAAATGCAAGTGTGAAGTATTATGTATTAGAATAGCATGGGAAATGAGTAAGTGAACATCAATTTTAACATTTCTCTATTTATAAGAATTATAGAAATAAAATTATATTAATTAATTTCATTTGATTCAGATTTGCTTATTTAGATAAAATAATTAAGTTTGGTTTTTTAAAAATTATGCTATACTGTATTAAGTAAATATTTGAAAGCTTAGCTTGTTATTTTTTCTGCATTTTCAACATTATATAAATTAAAATATAAAAATCTTAAATAGTTACATTGAGTTTTTAAATATTTTGTTAGCTATTACAAGAAATAAATATCATTACCAGCATATACATTTCAACAACGTGTTATAGTGCACATTATTGTTCATTATTTAAGTTCATTCATGGAATCGATAGATACTAAAGTTACTCAATTAACTCAATGAAGGAAATTTAATGCAGTTACATACGTCGTTCAAATTAATATAACAATGCATTAAATTAAAAAAAAATAATTTTGAATTCCATGTTAATACTTATCAATAAAAGTGATGTTTATGCCGTTTCAAAGAGAACGGGGCTAGTCAGCTGATAATTTTTCAAGGAGTGAAAAAGTTTATATTACTTTATGAATGATCTAAAATATAATACTTATAAATGTCAAAATAGTTCAAGGCTATATTAAAACTTTAGATACAATTTAAATCTTATAAAAAATTGCAAAAATATATTCTAAAATATAATTTATATTTATGAAATTTATATAATTTAATACAAAATTTGTGCATATAGTATTACAGGATGTCTTCCTTTTAATTCCGTCTAGTTTGGAAGTATATATTGCGTAATGTTTTGAACTCAAAGAAGGTTTTATTTTTTTAAATCTTTAATTATTGTCAAGCCGAATTTAACTAATATTATCCGAAAATTTATTATAGTTGTATAAGGGAAATCACCAATTGATAAAATGAGCGGTCTTGCGTATCTTGGCTGATTGCAAAGAGGACAGGTATCCCCCGTAACCTAATGGTAATTTTCTCATAGGAAAAAGAAGAGATATCTCTAAATTGACACTTTCCTTGTCTTGAAAAAATTACTATTATGCTGGAAGAAAATATGTTCCACTTGATTTAAGCTGCATATTTAAAAAGAAATCTACTCGAACAGATAATAGTCTTTCTACCGACACAACGGAAAAGTATACAATACATGCTATATAAACCCTGCTGGAAATTTATACCAGTTTGTCGGCTGTTAGTGATCAGTTTTTTAACTATACTGGTTAGTATTCATTGAAAAAACTGACCAAATATCCAAATAATAAGTGTATCATTAACTAGTTTTGAAAATTTATATAAATAAATTCACTTCAAAAAACATAGGAAAAAACTGAAATTACTTTTTTACAAGAATAAAATTTTATAAACCTAATTAATTATTTAGGTAATAGAGGGTGGAACGTCTTTTTATGATAAATATGAAGATTCACATTTATCATTTTAATTACCTCAATTTCAATTTCTTGTTACCAACTAGAAATCACTCATATATCTTAAATAAATACAAGAGCAATTTATGGCTAGAAAAATGCTTTGTATAGTACCAGCTACAAAATACCTATAAAATGCCCATTTTTTACACTATTAAAAACAAACCTAAATAAGAATCTAGTTTACAAACATTATTAATGAGTATAGTTTTTAAGTATAGTTTTGTATTTTAAAGCTGTTTTGTACTTATTAAATATCTGTATATCTTTTACAGTTTAGATCTAGACATATTATAGATACTTTGCGTGAGTTTTGAATTTATTCTGGTTAGCAAGCATTCGGGTTGAAGGCAAACCATATCTTTCCATAAATAAGCCTAAAGTGTTCGTAAAACGTTTCATTTAGATAGGACTATTGACCAAATGTTTACCTAGTTTTTAGCATTATTCTAATAGATACAGGTTGTTTTCACTTATACAATGGAAACGATTTCTGCCACTTTTTTTAAGTATACATTAAATGAATCTGATATTATATAAAATTATTTTAAATTATCTACAACATATTATATAATAAAAATAATAACAATATGTTGCTCAGACAATTAAAAATTTAGCAAATTTATTTTTTTCAGAAAATATTTTTAAAAAATTGTAAAATTAAACTATAAATAAATAATTAGGAAAGTTCTATAACTATGTTAAAGAGTAGACTAAATGATGTATCACAATGCAATAATTCAATATTTAATAATTAATGTACTAGCGAAGTATTAAAAAATAAAGGGAATAAGAGTAAAACATAAATACATAAAAGTAACATTTTTATTTATTAGAATTCATCTTAGTAACTTTAGTATACAAAATATATATTTTTATTAATTTATTGAAAATAATATTTATTAATAACAAATCAAAATATTACAAGAATCAGTCTAAAATTATAACGCATTATAAAAGTATGTTTTACAAAAAATACATGTTAATTTTTTTAATTTTTCATCGAGAGGAAATATATCGTGGAAATGAAAATAACAAAACTTATTCATTATAATATAAACTACAAATTTAAGTAAATACTAGAATAGTTGTACATATTTACATATTTTACAAGTATGTGAAATTTATATGCACGTATGCCCACATACATTAAACAAACAATTATTTTACTTAGTAATACTTAGTAAACTTAAGATACTTAAGAAATAACTTCTTCAATATTAAGTATAATTAGAGGTTAGATTACATGGCATCATTAATCTTGCATATTAACTAGATTTTACAAGAACAGACTTTACAGTCGCTTGAATTGGTTCTAAATCCATCTGCACTGGAGTAATCACAGCCTTCAATATTGTTGTTGTTTGCTTTGGTACCTGAAAATTGACGAATAATCATAAAAATTAAAATATTAAAATTTATTTTTGCAATTCTTTAAGACATTACTCTCAACATATTACAGATTCATGTTTTTTAAAAATAATACCAATAACCTTTCGTTAATCAGTTTAACCATGATAAATAAATTAAAAATGCAAATTTTTAAAATTCAATCGCTACACAGTAAGATCGAGGGCAATTGATACTATCGTTACAGTCAATGTTACTGATAAATTACTTAAAAATAAGCATCGATAAATGAAACTTTACTTTTAATCGATTTTTTTTCAAAAATTTTGTCCTTGGCATTATTCAATTTTATGCGTCCAATATTTATTGTATATTTGAAAATGTACTTGATCATGAAAAGTTCATAAAAAAGTGATTACAGTACCTCTTCTTCACGGGTTTCAACCTCTTGGAGAATGTCGTCGAGTTTAGCTACGAAGTGATTGGCATTTTCGATGCTGAAGACCATAGGGGGTTTAAGTTTTAGGATGTTATAGTCGGGTCCCTCACTGCTCACAATGATC
Source organism: Sycophaga agraensis (assembly GCA_018906755.1). Taxonomy (NCBI): domain Eukaryota; kingdom Metazoa; phylum Arthropoda; class Insecta; order Hymenoptera; family Pteromalidae; genus Sycophaga; species Sycophaga agraensis. The sequence goes on from JACCIE010000003.1 coordinate 5,429,580, forward strand.
TTCTCCTCTTTCATCCGATAGACAATGTACTTCGCTTCGGCAGTTGCAGGGCTGCGGCTCTTGTGATCATGAACGAGCTCGATGCCGACAAAGAGGCCGGCTCCACGCACGTCTCCAATTATTGATCGGCGCTTTGCCAGCTTCTTCAATTCGGAAATGAGGTGGTTACCGACTTTGAGGGCGTGTTCACGCAGATTCTCACTTTCGATTACTTCCATCACGGCATTAGCCACAGCACAAGAGACCGGATTACCACCGTACTGGAAGAAGAGTTTTTATGCACCAATCTGTTTTTTTTTCATTTTTCTTTAACTATCTACTTATTTCATTCATTTAATAATTATTATCCTACGAATAAATTTATAACCTATTTCCTATTCCTATTCCTTACCTATTTCCAAAAAATTGCAAATATTTTTTTAAATTATTTGAAATTTTCTAATTTTTCCCCAAATTGCAAAAGCTTCTCGCCTTAAATTGAATACAGTCGGTACTATTTTCTCATTGGCGCGAAATCCAATATACGCGGCTTCTCAATCGGGAGGTAATGCGCGCATATAAATTCTATTTAAGCCCGCACAATCTGAGTGCGTTCATCTCGAGCCAAACCTATTCGACGGGAGTAATAACGAAAAAAAACGGCCACTCGTAAATGCATGCAAAGTACTTCGGCCCCTTTATAAGTGAAGCGGCCGCGAGCGAGTGTAAAGCAGTGGGTGGATAGATATCGGTTAAACAGCGATAAATGCGCTGATCGGATATTTGTGCCGTAAATAAAGCAACGCATGCATAATAAACGAGGGTGAGAGAGAAAATTATGTACATATATATGTGCACACGCTTTTGGAGCTAAATGCTGTCAATCTATGGCGAGAAATCATTATGTACTCATCAATATGATCCCTTATGGTGGCTGTTTGATGGGTGCGAACATAACTAAGTGTACATGATAATTACTCGCGTGCACCTGATCGTTCATCATTATTACTTCAACCTTAAAATTTCTGTTTTATTTATTTAATTTGTTAGTAAGGATTTATTGAATTTTCTATGTATTGTATTTTTTTAAAAATAGCACTTATTAAGAATTCATGTATTAATCAATATTATTGATATTTGTTCAATATTGACTGACATTTCAACTTCATTGAATTTTGGATTGTCAAAAATATTTTTAACTTTGTTTTCATTGATCAATCAAAAGAAAATAAATGTAAATTTATTAATAAATATAATGAAACTCATATTCATGAAATCACTATAATCTTTCATTTCTTAAGTAAAGAAATCAAGAATTAAATTACAAAAAATTCATGCATAATAAAATAAAAAGCTCTAAACCGCAGAATTAATTACAAAAGTTTAACTTAATGTTTAATCGCTTTAAATAACACTTTAAAAAATGCAATATTAATAATTATATTAGTATCATTATAGTCTATCGATTAATTATTCAATCAATTTAACTAGAAAAGCATTGGCTTTGATCTTAATAAGTTAGATCTTACCGTGTTAAAATATTCAATTCCAGTATCTCTGAAGCTTCTTGCGATCTCCTGAGTAGTGATAACCGCAGCCACAGGATGTCCATTTCCCATGGGTTTGCCCACAGTCACGATGTCTGGTATGAGATCTTCGCCATACAATTGAAATGCCCACATGTGACTACCGACCCGACCAAAGCCTACCTGTACTTCATCGGCAATGCAGACGCCGCCGGCATCACGTATATGCCTGTCAATGAAATGTAATCGAATTAGATTTTGTATAATTAATCATACAATTATAATTTTATACACGTAACTAAATATATAAATTATGATTTTATAGTCTGATATAACGAGAGAGATATTTTCCACATATTTATTTATGTCATCATTAAGAAAAGATAAGTTATTTAGAATACCACCAAAATTCTATTACTTAAAAAGTGTATTTGTATTTAGCAAGAAAATGATGGTTTTCGTAAAATCATATAAAAATTAAATCAAAAGTACATACAAAATGTAAAATTGTAAAAATGTAAAAATGTAAGTAATATGTAAACATTGATTTTACTTACTTATAAACATTTTTGAAGTAATTTTCAGGAGGAAGAATTTGTCCACCAACAGACATTAAACTCTCAGCTATAAAAGCACTAACGCCACGACCTTGACTCGTTATTTCATCGCATATTTTTTTAACATCATCAGCATACTTAACACCAAGATCTTCGCCTCGATATACATCATCGCGGTATTGTCCTCGATAAACATCTGGACAAGGAGCCTGCAAAATAAATAGTTACATTACTAAATAAGATTTAAAGATTCAAAAATATTTAAAATATATTTTTACATTTTGTGTACTATTTAGGTTCTTTCAATTTTATATTTTTATAAAAACTCACAAATTACTTACAACATGAACGTGATCTTTCTTTCCATTATTCATGTGCTTAAATTTATAAGGCGATATATCGATCATCGATGTCAAATGTCCATGATAAGCACTATAATCATAAAAGAAAAGGAAAGACTTTAGTTTTATTTTATTAATAATTATAGCCATTATAAAATAACAATAATTAGTTGTAAAAAAGAAAATAATGACTTCTTGAAGTAATACTGTAACGAAAAAATTGTCAATAAGCCTGAAAACTTAATTAAAATGATCCGCTGCAAAAAATGACTTTTGTCTTTGCATTTTCTAAAATAAAATAACTACAATTGTTATATCCAAGCTAAAAAGAATTGTTCATCCAAATATCTATATATAAACTAAAGTTTTAATAGTTGTAATGCCATGCACATTCATAATTTCATACTAAATACAATTATAAAAATGAATTATAAAATATGTTTAATATAAACATCTACATGTATTGATCACATCTTTATGACAAGATTCAAAATTTGTACACACAATAATTTAATCATGCTTTCATTAAAATATTAAAAATAAAATCTAGCCTATAGTAATATTCAATGTATACATCATTTGAAAATTACTACTTGCTTTATTATTATAAGAACTTGTAATAAAATTCAATTCATCGGTTATCTAAATACGTTAAGTCTTAAGATATCTGATAAAAACATTTTATTTTTCTTAGACACTTTGAATCGTGTTAATACAAGTTCTTTTATTATGAGTGACCCAAAAATTTGTGTACAAAGTTTGAATAATATAATTGTTTTAAAAAATATTTAATCGATTTTTTATCTGCAAAATGTACTTTTTATCACATATTCATATTTGAAGATAATATATTATCAATATTGAGATTAAAATAATAAAGATTTCTCTTCCAAAAAATGTAGTCCTGAAATAATATATATAACTTTAGAATGAAAGACTGTTCAATCTTATAATCCTTCACGAAATAGTTGAAGTATGTATTAAATTGAAACATGTCAAACTACAAAAAATTCTATACATAAAATGTGATAAACACATTTATCTACGTTTTAATTCGTTTGTTACTCTTATACAACACTGCTAATTCCTGATCATGCCAGACTCCCAGTGAAAATAATTGGTAATCAATCCAGGCGAAAACTAAATTTTCAAATTGTTTTTCATTTTGGCTTGTTTGTTTTGTTTTGCAATACATCACATACATCGTCTCCAGTGTCACCTAAAATGACATAAGCTTTTTATCGATGATGATCAATCAATGGTGCGAAGATTCATTGGGTTTGATTCAGGTCTGCAGATGATTCCAAGCAACCGTCTCGTGGTTCGTTATATTCCTTCCACGTTTTTGTTATTTGACAGGAATCATGCTGCAAACAAGCAAAATGAGACCAAATGGATTAATGAGCGTGATCTTTGATTCAAGATTATTGTGAAATCAACTAAGAGGAACAAAAATCAATTTTATTATTTATTTTTTTAATTAATTTCTGATGTACTGTCGGACCAGGGAATCCAAGGATAAAACACCATCTGTTTTTGTGTCCGTAAGTTTCCATGAAACATCATCCACTGGCTATTGATTATGTCGAGCTGATCCATGTTCTGTATATTATTATGGACAGTTTCGACAAAATTAATATTCGCAAAATTGCTGATTCGATGTCCTTAATAATTATATGAAAGTTTATTTGGAAGAATCAAGCGATTCTTCATTCAACGTTCAAAATCACAATGGCTTAATTTAATATAGCTTTGCTTTTTAACCCTTTTAAGCTTAAATCAAATTTTTTTTAAATATTTCTATTTTGGGCATAAATATCTAAATGAAAATTTTCATAAATAGTATTTAAAAGAAAATTAAACTAGGCAAATAAAAACAAAATTTGTTGAATAAATGATATTTGAAATATAAGCATTTTTCTAAGTGTTTTTCTGCAACTTTTTATTGGTAACATTACAATGTGATTTTGAAATTGTTATGATGATTGATTAATTCAAGCATGTGTTATGGAAGTTTATTAAGATTAGAAGTAGCTAGATATGAAATGCATCAGAAAAAAGTGTTATGTAGAAGATATTATTTAACCAATTGACACTTGTCTACGTTAAAGTTAGTATTGATTCTTTGATATTGTACAAATCAAACATTTTTTTATATATTTTGTCATTCATTATACATTTTCTGAAATAATAAATTATTAGTGCAAATACATTGCCAATTTAAATTATGAAAGAATAAGTGGTTTATATGCATAATCAATTTATTGATTTAATTTATCTTTTGATCGTTCGTATAATGTTTTTAATTTGGATTGTAAAATAACAAATTATTTGTAGTTTTACAATATTATATAAAATAACTTTAAAGAATACGGAACATACAAATAAACTGCAGGCAAATATAACTTTTTTAATCTTAACCCAAACATTTTACATGAAAAGAAAAATACGGACTTTTGAACCGATTTTTGAACTATGGCGTTGTCGTAACTTCCACAGCAGCAAGTACCATAAGAGTAAGAAAGCTCTACGTTAACTCGTTTTCACCCGTTGAAGACGAGAGAGAAGCAGCGAAATTTTATTCCCGACTAGAAAGAGCAAGAGAGCCGTGCACCTGGCGCGACAGCGGTATCCGCAATGCGAGAAGCCGAAGACGCAAAATATGGGTACGTGACTCGCTTAGTCTCGGCTCGAAAGTTCTCCTCAAGCTGTGAGTTTTATGCGAGACGTCGCACCGACTCGCTTATAAGCTGTAAGCTCGAGCTTGCGCGAGACAATGCTATGAAGGGAAAGGGACTTGGCCACCGGGTCTGGCAAGCGTAAACCTCGCACGGGATGCATGTTGCGCTAACTTTTCGAACAGACCCTGCTTACATGACTCATGGACTGAGTTATGTTATCCCGAAAGTCAAGAACTTAACTGTACGTGCAAACAACAATGCAAGTGCAGAAAAATTAGCACGATGTACACTAATAAACAAAGAGATTAAAAGGTACATTTTGAGGTAAAAAGAAGTAAACTCACTGGTCGAGAGTAACGACGTCTTTATTGCCGGTGTGGGTGTTGGCAAGTCTCAGGGCGAGATCATTGGCCTCACTTCCCGAGTTGACGAGGAAGCAGACCGACAGGCGCTCGGGAAGAGTCGAGGTGAGTCGCTGCGCGCAGATGACGATGTTGTCGTGCAGGAAGCGCATGTTCGTTGAGAGAAGGGCCATTTGCTGCTGGCCCGCTTGCACCACCTTCGGGTGGCAATGGCCAACTGCAATCAGATAGAGATATATTCGTCGACTTTTACGATTACGATCATGTGCATGATGACTTTTATGGAACTACTCGTGCAGAGAATCGCGTAATCTTTTGTATCATAATTTAATTCATTATACAATTATCACTTTGTACGGATTTAGTTCAATTAATGTCTTGGAATTCTAAAATCTTATCTTGATTGTATCGAGCTGATTATCTTGTAAGAATATTTAAATTACTATAGGGCCAATTACTTATATATATATATATTCTAGTAGAATAATTTACCTACAAATTTTCATTAAATTTAAGTAGCATCATTTTAATTTTAATTGATTCATATTTCGCATACACGAAATAAATAATATAAGTAAATCATATATTAAACTAACTTTAAATTAATTTAACTAAATTGCATTCGTTGAAATATTATCACAATTTCAAGTATTTACAGTGTAATGTTATAAGATTTAAAGATTTTAAACAAACAAAGGAATGCATGCAATATTCATAATGGTAAAATTAAATTCAATTAATTTTCTTAATCTCATTACTTTGTTTATAGTATATTTTCCAATAAAATTATTAAAAATTTCTATAAATTATTATTTCATTATAATTAAACTTAACCTGAACAAATGTAGTGATAATATTTTAAATTATAACTATATTATGCTTAAACATATCACAAATAATTCGATAACAGTTGATTAATAATTAAATAATGCTTTTGTAAAGTACACTAAATTTTACCATGAGCGACATTGTTGATGCAGTCAAGATACTCTTCACCCCTTTCATCGTACATGTATTGACCCTTGGCCTTGACGATTTTCAGAGGATTCGATTTGTAGAATAGTGTACACGACTCCCTAAGGGCAAAAAATTCAATAGCCATTTGTTCAGTTTATTATACATAAATTAAAGACTTCTTTAACGAAGTGAGTAAAAAAATCTGTAATATATAATCTATAATAAATTTCCCGTTTGCTCAAGACTCTAAGCCATCAAATAATAAGATAATTTGAACACAAGTACGTCAATGCAAACAGCAAGCTGATCTGAAATCATGTATAGATGAGCTTATACTCAACCAAACATCATAAAACAAGTTTTCTAAAAATAATTAATCCACATTTCTGCACATGATTGACCCAATTTGTTATACAGTAGCATTCAAATAGAATGTAATTCTGATAGAAGATAATAGTTTGCTCTATCGTTTCTATGAACGTCTTCTGAAATAGATATGTTTTTAAATCTCATATTTTAACGTCGGTCTTTTATCGAATGATTTAGCAAATGATGTCAAAAGAGATTATTTGAAATAAGGCCATTGCGGCGTCACTTTGGATGTACGTAATGCCGCGAGTATTTTGGAAAAGACTAAAATAGTGCGATCGCGCGACTAAGAGCCGCCCCTGCACTTTATTCGCCCTCGGGCGCTGCAAGCGCTAGCGACCCTTCGGCTTTAATTGCACCCAGCTGAAATTTATCCGTAGGTGTTTCTAATTAGGAGATAGTTTCCGCACAGACTGCGTCTCGTGAAATCCGACGGGCGTTTCGTTACTAAGCGCTTCTCCGGAATTATTTTTCACCCGTCCTTTAATTTATGTACCGTGGAAAATTGACCGAACAAAGTTGTACAATTTTCTGGGAAAATTGAGATTAAAATATCTGTGGCCTTGTCTATATTTTCACGTTATTATATTAAAGAATTCGAGTGCGAGATAATACACCGAGCTTAATGAGATTACGAAAAAAAATGTTTAATAAATCAAATGCAATGAACTCGTAATCATTAAAAATTTACTCAAATAAATTTATCATTTTAAGAAACGAATGTTTTATAAACATTCAGTTATCTAAAAAGGTATCTCTTCAATGTATTTTATTATTAATAAACACGTTAATTCTTTAATAAATCAATCAATAAGCAATATTTACTATGACAACAAAAAATTTAAATGTTTATGAAATTAGCCATTATAAAGTTTAATCTATATTTCCTTTATAACTCGTAGCTGAAAAAATGATTCTTCTGAATTATTTTTTAAAAATTTTTCTTTTATCATATCTACTCTCTATAAATACACTATCAAAAGCTAATCAATCGAAAAATTTGAACGTCAATGTCTTCGTTGCAGTCTCATTTCTTCCGATTACAACATCTCCCGTCACGTTAAGTAACTTCGTTTAAAAGCCACTTCAATAAAGATGAGCAGTCGATCGGATCTCTTGGAAATATTAAAGCTCCCATGGTACGATTCCACCCCGGCAATGCGAAAGCGGTAGTGAGTGGAAAGGAGGGAATCGCGGCCTTCGATTCTCTTTGTCTTACTCGAGAAACGATTCGCGACGGGTAAAGGCCTATTCTCCTAATTGGACTAGTCGAGGTTTTGAACCGAACGCGAGCCAACGCTCTCGGGTTATTGTATCGAATTAGGATTGATCTTGATTCTGATGAATTCGCGCGTCGTTGGAAGATACCGAACCGCTCATTACAATTATTATTTTTAACGATAGTTAAAAAAGTTAATCACTACATTTTTTTGTACTTTCACCAAATAAAAATCTTTAAATTAAGAACATTTGTTATGTCAATGTATCCTCAGCTAATGTATCCCCAGCTATTATGTTATATAGTAAGGATTTCTTGGAAATATGTATGTGCAACATATAAAAATAAAAAATAAATTCATTAATAACAATAATGTTTAATATACATCAATATACTGAACGGAAGAAAATTACTTATAATTTAATTCAGATCATAATTTTTCATGATATTACAAAACATCAATCACAATGATTATAAATATTTTTTGTTTTTTTTAATCAATTTTTATAAGATTAATTGTTCAAAGGTGCAATGATGAGATTAGTGTTCATGTTTTTTGATATCATGCATGAATTACGAGATAGTCCTACTTCTTTTAAAAAATGTAATTGTAAACGTAGATTAATAATAAATTGTCAATTAAATTAATTGTCAATTAAATAATAATCACGGCATGTGTAAAGTAAGTTCCAAGTGCATGTTATTTATATTTATTATACACTTTAATAATTCAGAAATGAATAGTTCCCTATTGTCAAAAATCGATGATTAGAATTATTACGCATACTTGAATAAAACAATTTTCATCTGTTAATTTGATAACTATTATGCGTTATATTCAATGCATATATTGAGTGGATAGGTAACGCAACCTTCTCATTCACAAGCGTTAAACAATAACGTATACGTTTTAATAACAACAATTATCACACAATGATTGCAAAACCGACTGATATAACGTGAAAATATTTATAAGTATACAAGATAGCGTATACTAACCCGATGTAGCGCTCCCTCAATTTCAGTGTCTCATTTTTGGGCATGTGTTCCAACGAGTCCGCCATTGTCAGAAGGATTAAAGTATCCGAAGAAAAAATACCTGAAAAGCAGAAGAAACATTGAATGAATTAAACGAGAGACTGTACGATAAAATCAACGTAAAAATCTACATAGTAAATCTACGTTGAAATCTTTATTTCAAACGAGTAAACAAAATTCCAACGGGGCCGAAAAGCTGATTTATTTAAAAATATGCTCGAGTGGCAGGCAGCCAAATCGTTCCGAAAGTAACTTGACGTTTGTTAAGAAAAACCCATTAAGCCCCGAGTCAGGTGGTCGCGGGGGCAAAAGTTGCCAGGGCGCCCGACAGGTTTAAAAGAGCGCGGGTTGTATACCGTTGAGAGAAGCTCGCCGTCCGAGTGGTCCGAGATGCCTCTGCCTGCGGAGCCGTATACGTGCCAACCCGAGTGGCTAATCACCGAAATGCCGGCGCTGCAGCGGCCGCGAGCCGATTGACTCGGGCTACAATGTGCAGCCGGCTCGGGACCGCCCGCGGAAAAAGACGCGGCCGCGCGCACGTGGAGGGAAGAGCGGCGCGCGCGTGCGCGCGCGCGGACCCCGCGATTCGGCGCCGTTCCCGCGGCCCGTCTACGACTGCTAATACAACTAAGCCTTTGTTAACGGCGCCCGGCCGATAAACCGCCGCGAATTAAGCGATAAGCGCCCCGCGCTTTGTCCGCCAATTGTTGCTGTGCGCGGCAGGGATCAGGCATCTTTGTTCCCGCGGCGCGCCGATGCGCGCGGGAAGCGAGGACTTTGAACGCGAGTGCACGCGAGCGCGCAACGCTCCATCGCGCGGTAAACCTCTCGATCGTGTCGACGTATACGTGTGTTGTAATTAAAAAGGAAAATAATTACCGTTGTAAAGCCTCGCGCCCCAGGTAGTTGTTGTCAGTTGGCGTAAATATAAAAAAAAAAAAAAAACTTCCCGGCAATTTGAATTTGTAATTAACCGTGCTGCAAACGACTACCGGCCGATTGACGTTCGTCGAATGGCTTTTTCACTTTAAAAGAAATCGATAGAGTGAACACGGTGCAATTTCGTTTAATGCAATGTATAATGACACGGGTTGTGCGCGCGGTAGCACGTGTGACCTTGACACGCATGATCGATCGATGCTTTATAGCGACTTGTGCTTCAGGATCCTGCGGGCGCTTCGGAAAAACTTGGACGAGCGGCGCGGCGATAAGCTAGTTTCCACGCGGTTCAAAAATAGAAAAACCGTTACACTGCAGAGCCGGAGATAAATAATCGATCGGCCGATTCACGCGGCAGATTATCGAGTTGTGCATCGCGCCGAGAGATAATAAGGAAATGCCTCGAGCCGAGCCTCGGGCGGCGAGCGCGAGTAAAGGGAAGCGCGTGCGGCCAGGAGTTTTCCGCGGTGGAGAGGCTCGCGGCTGCGAGAAGGGTCGGGTCCTACCTGGAGCTCGGCGGCAGGTCCTCGGGGTCCCCGGGTGTATACAGAGAGAGAGAGCCTCGCGGAGGCCCGTGCGGCGGCTGGCTGTGTGCGTGTGCCGACCTACTGCCGGGTGACGTCATATATATAAAGCCCCGCGGCCGCGCTCGAAAGGTTGCGCGCGCAGCGCCGCCCGCGCTAATTCCGCCCCCTACACAAGCCGCTGACGCAAGCGAGCCGACGGAAAGTTCGGCGGCCCCTCCCGCCGGCCCCCGGGGATGGACCGACGGCGCCAGTGGAAAGCTCCGGGCCGCGGCTAACTGGCCAGACGCCGGCCCAGGGGCCCGCGGAGATCTTCCGCTCGGGAGCGACGCTCTGCCCGCGATCATTCCTCGGTCGACCCCCTTTTTTTTTTCTTTTCTGCACCCGCGCTTGCGCAAATTTGGCGGGCCTGCAGAGGCGGTTGTTGAGCCGCGGGGGCCAAGGCGCCCGCCGCCCAATCGCCCGGGAGGAGGCCGCCGCTCCCAGGTGCACCGGCCAATCTATATTGGCCCGGAGTCTTATCGGCAAGCGTCTAGACGGTGACGAACGAGGAAAAAAAAAAAAGAACCGCCCGGATTCCTCCTTCCTGCTGGCTTTACGGGCTCGCCCTTGGCTCGGCCCGCGACCGTTAAACCTCGGCCAGCTGATTGATGGGCTAACTCGTTCGCCACGCGTGCACTTGCACCGATAATCTCGCGCACCGATGTGCGTGGATTCGCCTCTGGGACAAACGCAACTTTTTGTTTTTAACAAATAATCAGCTGTATAGTGTAGGGGAAAGTTGTGCTGCGTTACCATTTCTAATTTTATTGAAAAGAATTTAGGTAAAACTCTATATGAATTTTAATAAAGTATCAATTCTACTTTGCGAAATAGGTGTTGCATTAGAAACGCTAATTGTAACTCATTATTTTGTACTTTAATATACATTCTGGCTTCATTTTAATACAATAAATATAATGTTTAACATTGCGATTTATCAACAATACATTTGATATCCGTTGAGGAAAATTATGCTCGTTTTAAATTTAGTAAGAAATAAATCATAAACAGTTTAAAATAGTATTGTACACTAATTTGAGTAAATAGAAGTATATTCATACTTATAATCATATAGCACACGGTATAAAACATCGGAAATAAAAAAATTCTATTTACTCAATTCGTAATCTTAGCTCCTTGAATACTGTAAATATTTTTATAAAAAGCATTGTAACAAAAAATGGAAAAAATAATCAAGTTCATAGAAAATGGAACAATGGAATAGAGAGTAATGGAAAATATGAATGTTTTGTTGAATGATCAAGAAGATACCGATATTCGAATCGATTAACCTCGACCCGTCAAATATAATATTATATTAAAACCTTAGCAACGGCATTCATAAAATATTTTCGAAATACTTTTTGTATTCTATTAAATATCTTTGATAAAAGATGCTTCTTATTTATCCAAATACGTTTGCCTTCAAAATTACAATATAATTTTTAAAGAAAAACTAGATTTGTTTAAATTAGTATGCTTTACTTTCATCGAGTCATACCTGCCTGCACATTTTATTACTGCTGAATATACTGAAATAGATGAAAAAAAATGTAAGAAACATAATCTTGAAAAATCAAACTATTACACGAATGATAATCTATTATTCCTCTATTCTCGCGATAATAAAAAGCCTCTTTTACGATACAAAGCTCAATGCAGCTATAAAAGCCATTGTATCTACTTGTTATGATTGAGACTGCAGGAAATTGAAAATTCAAATGTTTTTTTGCAGTGTAATCTATACAGTCCGCTGATCATATAATTGTTCCGGCTATTTATGGCTGTTTGCCAGCTATAAAAAAAATGATAAGCATCTCCACGGCAGGAGGCGATCGGTATCGGCTCGCTTCCGGCGAAAGACCCTATAACACCCCTGATACACACAATCAGAGACGGACTCGTGGCGCTCTCGCTGCGGGCGCCGGCCCACGAAGCCCCGCCCCCGCGAGACGAATTTGACGCGCGCCGGAGACGAACGCGCGGTACGTGCCCCCCTTGTTTCACTCGGCCCTGGCACGTGACCGGCCCCGCGCGTCCCTTCGGCACGCCGGCGCAACTTTTACCGCCGCGCCGCGCACACGGCACAGCTAATACCTCCCTCGCCCCGAGGGATGCACGGGCCCACCACTTCCGGGGCAGACGCAGCGAGCTTGATGTGTGCTTTTTTTTTTCGAATTTTCACGGGCGCACCACTGCGCATTCTCCCGATATACACGGGCGAGGGGGACTCGTCCGGGGCAAGGGCCGTTTCCGCCGGCGCGGGCCTCCTTTGTGCCTGTCGCACGCTTCCTCGAGTTGGCCGCGCGGGCCGCAATTCTTGGGGGCTGGCTGCATTTTTCATCGGCGACGAGAGCGCGCGCATCCGCGGCCCGAGCTTTATTAAATGTTTATTAAGCCATCAACCGGCAACTGTATACACAGGTGCGCATTCGGAACGTGTACTCTCCGTGTTTTATTGCCGAGTCTTGGCACTGATTGCGAAATTCGCGTATCGAGAATCGCCTCGTATATGCAGCGTACCTGCCATGTGCGGATGGACTGTATATATACTCGCTTCTTTGCGTGTGCGAGGGAATTTTTTTTTCTGATGTTTAACCATTCTTTTTTTTTACCATCCAACGCAGTATATTTGTAAGCTACATTCAATCAGTGGTATATGTACACCTGCTACTATGTCGTACGAGCATGGTTGATTCATGTTTAAAGAGCCTGCGTGTAATAGCGAATGTAATCACATGGCTGCTTCAATAACTCTGAGTGCGTGCGTACAACTTCAAAGAAACTATCTTATTTTCACGGTAAAGTGTGTTGACGATTTCCTACCGGGATGAGTAAACAAGAAATGATAAAATTCGATAGGATTTATTCTTTAACTTTTTAGGTACACGTTACCTAACTTGTACGATAATTTCTATCAGTCCTTAAAAAATCAGGGAATCAGTCCTATCGAATTTTTCTAATTTCGAGTTTACTATGTGTCCCAGTAGATAGTCATTACTATTCTCTCCTCCCTGGGTAATCTTCATTTTTTTAATATTTTTTCAAACGGATCATCCGCGATCGAAATTCGATCAGAATCCACAAATGAAAGAAGCCCCTGACTTATGAAACGCGATTACCGGAGCGAGGAAAAAAAAAAGGCCAATCTAAAATAGCGATTCGGCGTTATCTATAATCGCACGTGCTCGGCGAGTCGGGCGCCGGCAGTTTCATAATGTCACATAACGAGCCCGGCGTATAGCGCCGTCCCCTCGAAAGCCGAAGAATTTCCAGAGGCGCGTCGTGGGACTCACGTGCTCCCCTGGCCGCAAACAGCCAGTTTCAAAGCGAGGCGCCTCCCCTCCGCTTATCGCCTTAAATATTGACACGGGCGCCCGCGGACGGGAAACGTGAGCGGGTCGTGGGCGCCGGACGAGCGGCCCGCCCGTCACGTGAGCCCCGCGCACCTTCGGCCGGGCGCTTTTCTTTCCGCTTGGAGATCGCACGGGGGAGGCGCCCGGGGATTATCGTTACTCGCCTCCGTCCCACGCGGCCGATGCGTGGAGCTTGCGCGAGCTTGCGCAACCGCGAGAGCTTTCGCGCCTTCCGAGCCGCTCGGGCGACATAAGTCGGGACGGCCCGTTGGACGTGTATGGAGGAGCTTCTGAGCGTGCGAGGTTGTTCCGATTGACGAAATCGCGGCTTCGCGCTGCATATCGAGCGCTTATTAAACTTTTATTATACATTTCTGTCGTCGTTTTATTTTTGAACCGAGCATAAATGTCAACATTTATTTCGTTTGCGATATACGTTTCGCCATAGAGAAGAAGCGCGACAAAGTTTAAAATTTTTGAATAATGAAACGGCTGTATATTGCACAAATGTGCGATTGCGCCAATCTCGATGCCAATATTTTTTGGCTCGTCATATCGCGCAACAACAAAGAAATACATTTTTATACAAGATTAGCATTTCGTTACTAAATTAATCGTATACAACTGCTTCAAGCGCCTTTTATTCGCATCTGAAAATAGGAATCAATGCTATAAAAAGAATGGAATTTACGAGCGAACAAAGATTGTCACGGATTACAATTAAAAATTATATATGATTATAAAATATTTTGAAATTCAAACTAATTGATGAAGATGCACTCTACGTATATATCTGTATAACTGAAGTTTATTGATTATCAAACCCAAAGCGATAATGCGCTATCGTTTCAAAGAAAGGCATGTCTTGACCAATCCAACCGTCAAATTCCCATGCTTTCATATCAGTTACTTCAAAGATAGTATCAAGTACTTTAGGCGCCTAATTTTCTTGAAGATTTTCTTAAAATAATTTTCTTTTGTGTACACATCAGATATATAATATCATAGCATAATAGATTAGAATAAAAAATATACGTTAAAAGTTCTCTTCGTGTTTATGTAATCTCTGAGCTACGACTTTACTTTTGGACATAGCTATGTGGAAATCTAAAAATAGTAGGCAAGAGTATTCTTTTAAATATATAACCGATATTAAAAATAATCTTTTTAATTGTTTTATACTACACCTCTATCTAGTTGATCCTAATCTTTAGACTATTTTTTATACCAATTTTAATCATATCATGTTAACGTGATGCCAAATTTTATTGTTATGTATATTAGCTGCTTTAAAAAAATTTAAGAATTATATTCTATTTATATACATTCAAATTGTATTTTTATTTGTTCAATGAAAAAGTAGTTCTTTTTCAGAAAAAAAATAATAATTACTTAATAATGCATATATAATACTATAAATTTAAAAATAATACAGTTTGCCTATAATTATTTTGAATAATACATTATTCTCTATATATTTCAGGCAAATGTAATACATCGTTATTCTTAGTTAATGATTTTTATATAATTCCTAAAAT
The DNA here is from genome assembly GCA_018906755.1 of Sycophaga agraensis. Classification (NCBI taxonomy): domain Eukaryota; kingdom Metazoa; phylum Arthropoda; class Insecta; order Hymenoptera; family Pteromalidae; genus Sycophaga; species Sycophaga agraensis. The sequence goes on from JACCIE010000003.1 coordinate 5,445,008, forward strand.
TTTAAATTGTAGTTTTATGTATCATTGTTTAGAATTTTAGCGAAAAAGAGTTTAGCAAAAAATTAGGTTAGTCGTACAAATAATGCTAACGTAACCAAAAGACGCAAATAGTCCGACTTCTTACACACATTCAAGCACAGATCTCTAAACACTATGTATATAAAAAATTAAAAATATTAAGCTATTGGATATATGCTCGTTTAAATGTAATTCTCATAAGACTAATAAATCATTTACTTTTGAAACTAGAACAAATTTGCTAGATTGCTTTAGCTAAATTGATTACTTTATTGAAATAAATCATAGGTAAAACACCGTCTAGTGCTTCGATCGTTTGCACACTCTAAGATTGTAAACATTTCAGCTTTAGCTGTTTAAACGCCAAGTATTTTTCATTTTTGTTTCGCACGTTTCATTTTTTCATTTTTATCTTAAGCGTTTAAAACTGTGTTCTGTCTCAATATCAGTTGTACATTTACATGCAATCGCGTGACAAGCAACTGATTATGAGCATAGGTTCAAACTTATATTTGTTTCCTTTATTATAGGAAAATATCATTAAAAAAAAAACTACAATTGACGAAGACACGAGTTTTACCAGAAATCCATTACTAATTCATGCAATGTAATCTCATAATAAATACAATTAAAACTGAAAACACGTCACTCTCCAAGAATTAAGGCGAAAAAATCAACAGTCACCTGTTCCTTTATTTGTGCACGAGACTATCGATCTCGGAAAAAGTGAAAACCCACAGATAATATAGGAATCGCCGTAGCAAAGCACGCATATACATGCACAGGCGTTACAGTGCAAGTAGCCGCGAGTGCAGGTGATTCACCGCTGTGCACACGTAGGGCTATCGCCGTCGCCCCTCGCCGACGGCCGTTCGCGGGAAATTTTCCTATTCTCCCCGCGCGGGTATGTGTGTACGTGTACGCGGGGCGATAACGGCTCGCTCTGCACGTGATTGCAGCGGCGCGCATCTATCGGTCAGAGTAGCGCCGGTGAATTCCCTCTTAATTCAGCCGATCGCTAATTACTCCATCTCGTCGGGCGCCGAGTGTTTACCTTGTTTTCCCCTCGGCGATCTCGGGCGCGAGGCTCGCGATAGGTTCCTCGGCAGAGGAGGGATTTCACGCTGGCTGTTGGGATTTGATAAGCCTCGTGAAGGCGACGGTGATAAAGGCTGTCCCCGGTTTCGCAGGCGCGCCGATCTTTCAGATGCACAGCTGGACGCGAGATTTTTTTTGGGTGGGGAGCCGCGCGATCCGACGGAGCCAGTGAAATATCGTCCCCGCGATCTTTCAATACTGCCGTTGGCCTATTTGCAGTATTTAATGCGCGAGCTGAATGCACTGCAGGAGCTTTTAGCAGTAGAGGGGCATAGACCGCTCTATATAAATCACGCGTATGCCACATGCCAATAAAGTAATCGTGTGCGTTGTACAATGACTCTATTGTTGGACTACTCTGCTGCCCTTGTGATGCAGAAGCTCTCGCTAGCTCGCGCGTCGTGTAATACTTAGATCGCTTGATTTTTCCTCACTTCAACGATTACGTTAGAATCGCATTTTAAGAATTTTGCTATAAATGTACAATTCTGTTGTGTTCTTTATAATGCTTTGTACAAAGTGATAAAAACTTTTTACTATAGAAATTTAAATAAAAAATATACGGACGTAGTCAACATCTATTAAACTACGATCATCACTCGACGTCTCGACGTACTCATTTCAAATGAAAATATTTAAATAATTCTTGTGGATTGTAAATTAATACGTATAATTTATAATTTAACATTTGTCAATGCTAGATATTCTTTTTATACATAAATTTTCTAAATTATAGTTCACTTCTTTGTTATTAACATTTTAGTTCCTTATTAATGTATGTATACACATGGTCTGTAATTATTTTTATAGATATTGTTGCTTGACATTAACATGTCGTAATTCTTTAAGAAAAATATGGTTTTTTTTATATATGTTAAATATTAATATTAAGAAGTTGTACCTGAATTACAGTGATATGTGTTTTCTTTTGTTAATGGAATAGATAATAACTTATAATGAGCTCACAAGTTTATTTTTTCACGATTTAATGAGAATATATGCAACTATTAAAGGCAGTACAAGAATTGAAAATAAAAAATATGTTAAAAAAAAGGGTTAAAAAAAATTTTAATTACAGTTGCATACACAGTGTATTTATTATGAAATTTTTAAGTTAATATCTAAACATTCAAATACAATATTTTTAAATTTACATAAATTTGATCAACATCTTAATTACACTTTGCAAAAATATTAAGAAACGAACTAGTTTTATCGTGTTTTATGTAATAAGTGCGATTTAACGATTTTATCAATAGTGCCATCTCTAGCAAAAACCGAATCAGTTATGCCTTTCTTAACTCCATTTCCTTTTATATCTCCATTATAATCTCAAATACCATCAAATGCGAAATAATGTTAAAAAAAGATTGAACTTTTCAGTGAATACTACTATTACTGAAATATTCGAGCGTAAATTACACATTACACGCAACAAATGAAATCTCAAAGTCATTTTGTTAAACATCAAATTATTAAAATTTTATTACTAACAAGTTTTAAATCAATTTTATTTTTTTTGTTAATTATCTTTATATACAGTGTTACTATCATTGTTTTCATATATACCTGGATATTTTACTAATTATAGCTAATATATACTATTTACATATATACTATTTACATTTATATTTGCTAAAATAAATTATAAATTAATTATTAATTAATATTTCAATAATTTACATAATTATTTTGTAAATATTTATTTATAAGACTATAAATATTGTAAACACTTTATTTTTATTAAAAAATAAAGGGAAACTTTTATCATTTAAACATTTTTTAATACAGCAAAAAAACTTCTCGCAGTCGGTAGGACTCGAACCTACGCTCCCAGAGGGAATCTGATTTCTAGTCAGACGCCTTAACCACTCGGCCACGACTGCTCCTTGTATTAAAGTCGGTAAATGACGGTATTGTGCTACAGCATATTAAGATTTACTTTAACACGGCTCAGTCGATAAATTAGGAATCTTTCATTACCGTTGCGTGCTCACTTACATGAAAAGGATGTTTATAGAATACAATTTTATCTAAATTTGCAAATTGTAGTTTTTCTTCAAGACAGAAAAATAAAGCGATTACGAATTTATGTTTAAACTAAAATATTTTACCGTTTAATTCACTTTTTCTCTACTTATCTTTGAAGTTACGATATTTTAATCGTCATTAATACAAGATCACTATAACGTGTTATATAAAATAACTAAAACTCTAAAACAATAATTTGTTTTAAAAATATATAGCTAATTTGATATTTGTGAATTATTTATTGAGTGTTATATAATGCAATTCTTGTTATGCATAGTTGAGTTTAATTCTAGTTTTATAAAAAAGCAAGACAAAATTTATAAAGAGGGTGCTTTATGAAAAGGAGTAATAAAAAACAAGATCAATTTAAAGTGTTCTATTTAAATTCATTCAGAACACATTTGATTACATTAACGATCGACGGATTCGTAAATAGATCCATTCCACAATATTCATGAGATTATACCATGGCGTAGTCATAATAATAACCGCATTAACATAACCTGAATGGGATTAAATGACAATTTGTTATTGTTAATAAGAGTAATTTCGATTACGCGTTGTGTACAATAAATGCATTTTTCTTTCTTTGTAATTCTCTGAAATAAATCAACATACTCCGCATTATTTTCGTTAATCGTCTTTGATCTTTTTAACCTCATAATAATTCTTTTTCTTAAGCATTAAATAATTATATTTATGCTTAATATTAGCGCATAATCGAAATACTAAGAGAAAACACATAGCAAACATCAATTTCTTTTTCATAATATATATATATATATATATATATTTATATATTATGATTTATATATAATATATAAATCAACGTGCACTCCCATATCGCATATTTTCATTTTATTCTCCATTCATTTCCTCTTCCCCCCTTTCTTTCTATTTGTCATTCATACTTTCTTTCTTTCTTTATGTATACTTTTTTTTATTACTGTTAATATCATTCATTAAAATTCACACTTCTGTAATATAAGCGCGCTGATATAAATATTGCCCGCACAATGTGCAATATCGAAGAATATCGACTTGGCTTCTTTATTTTTCTTATTTTATGTACTATAATGACATCTTTCACTTCTTCGTTCTTTAATGTTCTGTATAATACAGTCATTATCTGTTATCCATCTATTTGTTTCGTCGCGCAGTTAACTTAGAGCACCGTGCGATCGTCTCCAAAGTCGCCGATTTCTCCGACTGTATTATTATTATACCATGTCATTTTGCCTTTGCAGTTGTCTTTCTTATTGTGTATTTCATTACTTTATTTTTTTTAGATTTTAGTTATGTATCTCTCACATTTGCATTGATAGATACTTTCCTTTTTTTTAAGAAAAATATAATACTTTTGCGGAATCGGTTTTTCGTATTAATAAATGTACATGCATCAATGTTGCATATTTACACGTATCGGATAATAACTTTTATTAAAGTCGACTAAAACTATAAACCTATCGTATATAGGGAATTATAAATTCACTTCGTATTAAAAACAGAGTCCATGGTTATAATAATAAGTATTTGTTAAACTTAAAATCTATACGATTTTTAAGACACTAAGTAAAAGTATAAATTATCATTTATGATAAATTATGAACATAATAATTTAAGGAAGTGAATTTTTCTCTTTCGCGTTTGAATCAAGTATGCCAAAAATTACATTATCCAGATCGCGCGCTCGGAGAAACATCGCACTGTCCTCACTTGTTATTCAAGAGTCATTATTACAAAGATCATTCCTCGATTTTACACGTTAATTCTTATTCTATCACTTTGCATTACCTAGCCATAAATCTCTCTGAAGAATTCACCAATGAGATCTCGTGACGTCAGGACGACTTCGGTTCCATGTGTTTATTATTAATAATCATTATAATTATAGTGTGATTATCATAATAATATTATTAGCATTATTATTAATATTATTTTTAATATTAATATCATTATTATAAACATTAATTATCGATAAGCCATATTGTACTTATATTTACAAATTGAAAGTAATATATAGATTCATATACAATATGAGGAAAAAAAAATACAAGAATGCAAGCGAAATAACATGACTTGAAATTTTATTTCGTGAAAAGTATCAAAAATTTGCCTCTAAAAACTATTAAAGTGCTTACCGATAATCTGAATGACTTTCTGAAGAATTTGTCTGCGTTACTTGAGTATATATTTAGATATCTTAAAAGTCTTTTGATTGATTGCAAAGTTATTTTTCTGAGCTTTTTTTGTGTAAGCGCATATAGATTAATTTTGATTATTTTTTTAGAAACATTTATTAAAATAATATTTGTTTTTGTAATTTTATGTAAATTTTCAAAATACATTTTAATAAAACAGTAGAAATAGCTAATTTCATAAAATTCAAGCTAATATTCACTTATAATTAATGCATTTACGATGATCAAATGCAGAACTATGAAATATTCAATTGATATATCGGTATGCATAAATACAATGCATGTTTTAAGCATAGTATAACCATGTACCAGCATAAAAACAATTTCAACTTGAAATATTTGTGGTAATTTTGGTGAGGCAAATTTCAATAAAAAATCATACACGTTAATAGAAGAACTACCTGCAAATTATTGTTTTATGTTTCCAAAAAAAAACAATAAATTCGATATATTAACAATAATTGTATGTTAAAATTAGTAATGTCAACTGTCTTCCTAAATATATAAATGTGGAGAATAAGCTACATACTAAATTCGTATCCCTGAACTGTTTTCTTAAAACAATTAATTTTTAATAACGAAGTCGAATATTAATATGAAAACATGTGCGTACAATACATTCACATTGTATTGCTTTTTGGTTAAAACTTATTTTGACTTAAATTTCAGTGATAAACGATTGCTTACTAATTTCTTTGAAGTGATGCAAAAGCGTTTAAAAAAATTATAAATGCATGTAAAATCATTATTAATTCTTCTAAATTGTTGAACATCAATTTTGTTTTAATTAAATTGCTGATAGAATTATTGCGATCATATAAATTTGTTCTCTGGTTCAAAAAAGTATTCTTAAATAAATGTACTTCGCTTATTAATCGCAGTTCCTGTAAAATATATAAATAATATATGCTTGTTATAAAAACATGTTTCTCTTAAAAACATGTTTTGCTTCGATATTTTAAGCATTCTATTGATCTGATAAAATAAAATAAGTGATGATATTTAATATTAATTTTGTATAAATAACAAATGTTATAAAATAACGTTTTTCTATAAGCAGAAACTGCGTATGCATTAGTTTTATTCTCTGGTTCTGCCTATTTTTACCTCTCTCTCTTTCTTATCCTCCAAGAATTGTAAGAAATCGAAGATGCACATAAGAAAATTAAAAAATTGTTAGCGACTCATCTTAAAGTTTCGCAATGGATTAAAGACTGACGTATTTTTAATTAAGATGGATTATAGATATAGTATAAAAATATGATTACACTACAATTCAAATACTTTTAATGATGCAAATGAATCGACAAATATGTTAACATATGATTCTGATGAAAATAATGTATGAAGGTATCGTCTTACTGAATCTCGATTAACGTATATTTTAATAAAACTATTCTCCATCATTTTTTTAATCTACAAATCACAATAGTTACAGTATTGAACATTGACACATTTAGAAATATTTAGAGCGATCCATTGCGCAACTCTACTCGTGCAACACTAGATACAGTCGAACGATTGAGATTAAACCAGTAAAAGACATTGCCGTCTGATAAAATCAGACAAAAGACGTTTCCATCCAATTATTACCCTCGATCGTACACTTGTTCAAACGCTGGACTTCCACTTAACCTTGATGAAAGAAAAATTCAGAATTCGAGTACCATAAGTACAAACATTTGCGCTCTAGGATATTTCCATTTTTTAAGAATCGAAGGCATTCTCTTTTATCCTAATCATCTCGCATCGCATGATAAGAATCCTCGCTTTTCTACAGTTTAGCTTGTCAATAGACGCTACAATGTACGAACTACAGATGAATTTTTCTAAACTTGAACTATCGACCAACTTCTTCGAGATATTTTTTTTATTTAATTTTTTTATTTTAAAGAACAGATTTTATTCGCATTTGTTCTTTTTCCATTGATCCAGTGTAAAAATAGACATATTTTCACCTCACTTCTCTTTTATTCACGCTTCGGATTAATTTTTTTCGCTCGCTTTTTAATCTCATAACAAGAGTTTATTAACTTGTATAAAGGAAAAAAAGTTTGGGGAGAAACTTTTGGCTTTCAACGACTTAATTAAATTCCTTTTACGTTATAAGAGAATTCAAGAGTAAGCTTTCCTTTCTTGGGTATATTTAATTTCACGTGCATTTACTATCAACTACTTATCGAATATTGATAGTATTTTCATTATCTTATTTTCTCCCTTTGTTTATAGAACATATAAATGCACGTGCCGTACTTGGTTGGAACTCTAATCAAAGTACTCGCATGATTCTAAAGTAAAAAAAATAACCTTCATCTTAGATTTTCTTTCTGTTTTATGACTCCTTAAATTTTATTCGGACGCATAATTCATATCCATACCATTTACGGTGCATAAGCGATTTTTTAAAATCTTCAAAACTTTTATTTTCTTCATCGAAGCGCAATGAATTCTGATTTTACATAAATGACCCAAATTCTAATATAGGTTTAATAATAAGAATGTAATCGAATAGCTCATAGGTATGACATAGCTTATTAGGTATTAACCATGAGTTAATAGTTACTATAACAAAAATCTTGGTATTAGATAAAAGGAATCCTTTTTGCGCTCCGATTGTGCTCTTATACATACTGATCTAATCTAAAATATTTAGGCTAATTTATCTAATATTCTAAGGACAACTATGATGATATATATCAATATAATTTCCTTTTATTCTTATAAAAAGGGAACCATAGAATCAAATATTCTTAAATTGCGCCATTAGTCAGTTTTTATGGTATCTTACATTTTATAGTGATAAATTTGATGTGCTACGTTCTTTACTTTTTAATTTAGGCGACGCAGAAAAATGAAATTATCTATTTTCTGTTCACTTTTTGTTTTTTTTTTGCCGATTTGATGCGGCGACACGATTAAAACTCTTGACTGAAGACTAGTAAAACCTATAACGCTTCACGGCAACGGCACTTTCATCTTAGCGCTTACAATATTGACGTTGACTTTATTATTATGGCACTTCACTGATAAAAATACGCCACGCATTATTTTTGTTCATCTTTTAAATATCTAGATTACGATCATTTTTACAATGCGTCAAGAAAATGTGAATTATAATATCACAAAAAAGTAGTTTAAAAAATTAAAAATATATAGATTGTTATAAAAATTAAATTATTATAGTTATATTTAATTATTTTAATATTATAAAAGAAACCAACATTTAATTTAGATTATCAATATCTTTTGCGCTCAATAAAATATAATTTAAACTTCAATGAAAAATTAACGTTACTTATTGAAGTATATTTGATTCATTTTATAATTCTTATTTCGTTAACAGTGTAAAACTGCAATTTTTATTGCAATATATTTCGTGATGTTTTCTAACACTTCAAATTGCTTTTTGCTTTATACTTGAAATGGATAAAATTATGGTCTATTAATTTGCTATATACCTTCTCTCTAAATACTAAACTTACATTATAGTTCACAAATTATTGGCACCTGAAACTATACTGCGTGACAATCTTTTCGTTATTAAGTGCTACAATCTTTTCAACGTCCAACTGTATAATAAGGCAAAAAAATATTTTATTTTTATTACTGGAATTAAATTCCATACGAAAAATATTCCTTAAGACCAATACTATTAGTAACAGAAAAATTCAAATAAATATACTATTCAAGCAGATATCTTTATAAAACTAACTAAATTTACTGAATTAAAGATTTACCTCTAAAAATATTTACAAAATATCTGTTATCGAATACTCAATATTCAGCTGTGTGAGCGGCAAAGTAATAAAAATATTTTTTCCAAAAAAATATATTAGCAGTAATAAAAAAGAATCTCGACTGTCGTGCTCGTTAAGCAAGTTTATTATATCAAATATGAACTATAGTCGTATATTTCTATGTAAATTACATTCAAAGGGCTAACTTCAATCTTTCACATCAAAAGATTGGATCTCTTAAGAAAAAATGACGCCATAAACTTTTCACGTTCCTTATTACTATCCTTTATGAGTAATATGTGTTACCTCGACTATTATAATGTTTTATTCTTATTCTTATACAAAGTTTACTATTCTGCTTTTTTCTGCATTAAGTTTAATTTAACACTGGTGAATAATATACGAATTGCTGAGAGTGGACAATGTCACTATATACATTGAACTTTCTCAGCTTCGAATATGAGTGTTCACATAGATTTTGACGAGGCACTGTTCAGTGTTCAATAGAATAAAACAATAACAATTATATTACGATTATCGATTTTGTTATTATAACATCACATCATATGATGTTCAATCTTTTCTAAGGGCGGGAATCAGCGGGATCAGAAAATAAATAATCTCTTACCGTTTTTATTTTATATTATTTTTTTGTTTCCGAAACCAAAACTTCTATTTCATTTTTAAATTTTTTTTGTTTGTTTCCAGTTTTTTGTATTATTCTTGTTCCGGAATTTTCTTATTATTCTTTAAAGAAAAAAGTATATTTACAATCAACAAGTTGAAAACTTCGACAGTGCAGAACTTATTAAGATTATCATTTCATCATCGCGAGTAAAATATTTTTTCCTAATTACAAAATTCTTTAGATTTATATATGCTATATTCGGCTACCTAAAGCTTGAGTGTAAAGATGCATGTAAAAATAAATTGTCGAATGAAAGAATACATTTTTCTTACGTCTATAGTTTTCCTTAAATTAGAATTGATATAACTTTTCTCAAATGAAAAGATAGGTTATACTGCTACTTTTACTACATCAGTGTTACTTAATAATAAATTATTCAACTTTCATGAAAGTCAAAGCAATCATTTTTTTTAATTAATCAGGTTTATAGATCAAATTTATTTGAAATGGATTAATAAACCAGGCTGTATGTAAAGGTAGCAGAAACAGTCGGTGAAACTGGATAAGCAGCTCAAAACTAATGATATGTTATCTAATTTTTATTTCTTTATTTATACTTTAAATAATTTTAATTTAAAAATTACAGAGATCATTATCCTCGATGGATTGTCGATTGTGACAAAATGAAAATATGTTGCGATTGTGTATGACGTATATTGTAATATATGTATATTTATATATAATATATTTTCCATATATATATTTATATATATATATATATATTTATATCTATCTATTTATCGCACTATATGCAATAATACCGAATACGCGAAGTCATTTTTATTCAAGAACGAAAAGCGCAAGGGAAAAAAGGGTTGTGAGGATATGGATAAAGTTGTAACAGAAGAGACTACCATGAGAAAAAGTAAAAATATTCTACAGGCAAATGAAAAATTGGATTTAATGATTTTAAGTAAATATCATCTCTATGCGGTCATCAAACGAAGCATCGGCACTCGTTTTTATTTTATATATAAATATGTGTGTATATATATAAATAGACATCATGTCAGTATTAAAATTTCTTGTCACTTGTTTACAAAAGCGAAACAATGCGCGTAAACCTGCTCTGTCTAGAGCTTGAAAATAAAATTTCCTATCTAATTGTGGCTAAAACACTTTTTTCTAACTAAAATGAAGTTGATGATTTCGATGAATATAATATTTTATTAAAATGCGCGATATGACGTATAGAAACAACATACAAATTAGTTTCCAATTTTTTATATTTTTGCGCTCATTTTTTATTTTTGATTTGATCGATCATTATGGTTTATTCAAATTTACGCTCTGTATTTAATTTCTCGTATTTTCACAAAACAATGATCAATATCATACGAGTAATTATATCGATATCAACAAGTAGCATACATACATTCACCGCTTGCCCCTTTTCTAAATTTCTTTTGAATCTCGTAACTAAAACGATTTACTAAGGGTTTGCAAATAGCAAACGATCTATGCATTTGTAAAGCAGGCCTTGAATGAAGACTTTCAATATATATGATAAAATTTTTACTTAATTATATCATAGAAATACGATTTTAAAGATAAAAATTAAATCATAATTCTAAGAATATTTTGTTTTAATTATCACAAATAAATTTTATATCGTCAAAATTGATCGATACTGAATTTATCGCTAAATTTTTTATTTTTTTAATTATATAATTCCGATTTCAATACAAAATGTATTTAGATATGATTTCATATTAAACTTTTATTCTGTATTGCTTCGCCGTCAAAATTCGTAGCCTACAAAAATTATACCGGTAGTGGCACATCGTTATTATTTGTCGATAATGGTCATATTTTTAAACTCTCATTATTCTAACATAATGAATCTAACACTAAATATTTCATGTGTTCAATTTCCACGAACGTCTAGTTTCCACGAAACCTAAAATTTTTTAAAATTTAGTACCATTTACTTATATTACAAAACACTCAAGTTAGTGTTGTAAAATTAGTTAATCTTCACTCTATCCAATTTCAAAAAAAAGTGAAGTATAAGAACAATATTAAAAATTGGTATAACCAGTCTTAGAATAGTCATTCATTCAAAGCCTATTACTGAAATTGACTACAGATATAGCAATGCACAAACTTAGTGCAAAGATTATAATTAACTAAAAAATGAAAATCGAAATAATGAGATGATTTATCTGCGTGAGGCGCGCGCAGCCTCGGATGAGGCATTCCAATTATGACCCGAACGGCTATTGAACTGGTGTTGTTGCTGATGCGATTGTTGTTGTAATGGCTGCTGCTGTAATTGTTGTTGCGCTTGATGTTGACGTTGTTGTTGATGTGATTGTTGTTGATGTGGTTGTTGTTGACGTTGACGTTGACGTTGACGTTGACGTTGTTGGTGTCGCTGCTGCTGTTGCTGCTGCTGCTGCTGCTGCTGCTGCTGCTGCTGCTGCTGCTGCTGCTGCTGAGGTTGATTTTGTTGTTGCTTAACTACAGTATTGCTATTCTGATTGCCACTGGTATGACAACGATGATACCAATTTCCACAACGCCTGGCTAAGTAGTTACTCTGACGCATCTCCATATCCCTTATTATGCCCGACAGTTCACCATTAACGTCGACGCCCGGTACCTCCATGACCAACATATCGTCCGCAACCGGCGATTCTAAATTCATAGAGGTTGCAGCTAAGGTGGTGGATGCAGCATTTGTGGCTGCTAAAGACGCGCTCAAGTGAGTTTCTTCAATGGGATACTGCTGCGAACGATGCGCGAGCCATGGTTCTACTTTATGTCATTTACCGTTTTGCTGCAGAGTAGCGTTAATCTGCATCCAGAGGTCCTTGTTGCATGACTGCGACCTACATAGCATAGTAAATATTAGTTTTTAAGTTTATTTATTTAAGTATATAATTTGTATAGTTTTTAAAAAATGAATCTACAAATTTATTGATATAAGTAAATTCTGACTTCTTCTAAAGAGTAATTCAATTAGATAATCATGCAAGTCAATATTAAACTGAAGGTATATAATAATGCATACCTTTTTATAGATTGCAACCACTCTTTAAATTGTGTATGGCCTTCTGGAGTAATGTGGAAAGCAGCTCTTGCCGCACGAACAATACTAGCAAAATCTTCGTAATCCGGAGACATTAAATGATATAATTTCTGATGCATGCATTGAATGTACCTATAATTTAAAGTAAATTAATGTTTTTATTTTACGTATTTGGTTTTTAGCTCTTATAATATTAGTATAGCAAATAAAGATATGCTTACATTTGTTGACATTTGTGCACAAGCGGAGCCAAAAGAGCAGACCTTAAATGTTGAATAACGAGAGTAGTGTTATTTCTAGAGAGGTAGAAGGCCGCCTCAAGTGCAACGTCGTGTAACACGAAGGGGCTAACGATACTATTGACTACAGTAACGCATAATTGATGTAGATATTGGGTACCCAACCGCTTTGATACCCTCAGTAGCCATTTCACATCTTCACCGTATGGTGGATTTCGCGCGTATTTTGCTTGTGGTCGATCGTCGTGAACTCGGCGAGCAAGGGTTTCAAGAGCAAGCATGCCAACTCGATAGGCTGCAACCAACGCCCGAAACTGTTGAGGCGTGAACGATTGGTTCTGCCGATGTACCTGCTGTAAAAAAAATTGCACGTACTTTACATTGTAAATGTATTGTATACTTAGCACTTTTAGCAAGGAAAATTTTATTTGCACATTTTATTTATTCGTATAAACTCACTTGTGGTTGAGTGCGGACGGTGGACATAATAGGTTGCGCTTGAATTAAAGACGGACCAGGTAATCCCTGGTTTTGCCCTGGCATCGGCCCTGAGATACCTGCTTGCGCCTGAAATAATTTCATAAATCATTATAGGTATTTATAGAAATATAAAAAATCTAATTAAATTGACAAATTACATTAACGGGTACGGGTTGCTGCACGGTAAACATGCGGTGGGAACCAGGCGGCGGATGCCCGTTGACGGCTGTGACGGTAGGCTGAGGCGCATAGAACTGCGGTACAGCGGGCGGTTGCGTTGGTGGAGGGTGAAGTGGATGCTGTGGTAGCTGAGGATGTTGCACAGGATGACCTGGATGCGGTGGATATGCGTGGTACATATGCATGTTGGGAGGCTGTGGTGGCAGAGCAACGCGGTGAGGTTGCATCGGTCCTGCGAAAGGTTGGTGCGGGAACGTTAGCTGAGGGTGCACAAAACTGTACGGGCTTACTGCATACGGCATGCCGACTTCTGAAACAGAATCGTTGCGAGTGATTAATTGACGTTTAAAAATTAATGTAACAATATTTATAAGTAAAATATTTTTTAGAATATAATTTGAGATATAACATTCATGGCGCGAATACTCACTCAGAGGAGCTAATGTTGTTATTGTTGGATGTGCATACGGTTGAGGTGGCGGTTGTGCACTCGTTACTACAACTGGTGGTGCCTGTCCTGGCATTAATTTTCCGGTTGTCATGTCAACAGGTGGTCCAGGTTCGACCATTAATGTACCGTTCGCATCTAATTGCAACGAATCGTGGGGCATTTCATCTTGTTGATCACCACCGGGAGTGTGCTAGAAACAAAAATATTAGAAATTAAAAAAATTTGCATTACAATAATAATAATATATTAATGCCATCAACTTTTAGAACTTACCCTCAAATAAAGTTCATACCAGTACTTTGCAACTTGGAATAGAACTTCTGGATAAACACCTCCACCTTTAGCTGTATTTTCCACTGTAATACAGGCTTTTTCAAGCATCAGATCACTTTGTTCCTTACACTTAAAATAAAACAATTAAAATTAAACAACCTTTATAAGCCTTTCATAACATTAGGATCAGTCAACTTTCTATTTAAAAATACAAACCTGCAAAATTGCTCTCTGGATTTCATTCGGATTCAAAGCATGTGCATGTGGTAGACAAGAAAGTGCTAATTCTGCAGCAGCTCGAACCATATTTGGATCACTGCCTCGAGAACTCTTATCGGCAATACTGACTGCTTCTGGGGGTGTAAGGTGTCCTTCCCAACTGTCGATCAAGAACCAAATCGCGGGAGCCCCAATTTCCATCGCCTGTCCTGTAATCCAACTGACGTGACTCGAGTAAGTTCTGCTAAGCCAGTTTAGACTAACACAATTGTGCAATCCGAGGGCGTAGAGACCGAGCTGAAAGGCGCACATGTGCAGAGCGCGATGGGGTCCGTGGTGATTTTGATTGGTCGATGCCTGTGTGAAGAGGGACGTGGAGCTGTTGCCACCAGCCTTGGTAAGGACTGTCTTTGCAAGTTCACACATAAAGTGTGCCCCAGCTTCCGAAGGTTGATTCGGAATCGATGGCTTGGCAATAGATGCCCGCTTATTCTTGTACCTGTGTCGGGATGAACTGGATTTAATGGGAGATTACATGAGTTCTGGGTTGGATGAGGTAAATGGTACCCTTACGGAAGGGAAACATAGCACTGCAATTATTGTCAACATTGTGATTAGTCACAAAGGAGTGGTATTGAGTAACGGTATTTAAATTAAAAAATCAAAAAAATAAGTTAAAGTTAATTCAAAAATATTTATACAAAATTGTATTATTAATTAATGAATTGTTAGACTCATCAAAACTTTTAGATTATGAAATGCAAGCATAATATCCCTTGCTGTGAGTCGAATCTAAAGCATTTAAAGCAGTGAAATAGACATACTTAAATGACATATCATAATATTAGTTATTAACGAATTCACGAATTATCGTTAGCTTTCGACACTTAATGCATAACACTTAAGTGGAAATTCATTTCAAGCAAACAGCATATAAAGCGTATTCATATTATCCGTACAATGACTGTTGCTCTTGGAAATTATTCTAACACTATTATGCGATGTATCACATAGTGCTATAATTACTTTCCGTAAAGGTTGATTGGGAAAAAAGCTACAGAACCCGGTTACGCACTTGTTTTCCTTTGTCCTAGTGGGTACCGATTGTTGAGCCGGTTGAGGTTGTACCGTAAGTGCACTCATTCCGGTTTCAAGTTCGGCACTAGTACTACTATGAGGTCGACTATTAGCGCCAACGACACCTTCTTTAGAAGTAGACGCTTCTGGGCCAATGAGCGGTGAAGAACACGCCTTTTCTCGGCGGAAGTTCGACATCTAATATAGGGATGATTTAAATTATAATAACATGATTAAATTTTAAAAAAACGTGTAGTTACATGCACTGTAGAAATTCCATAAAATATTAAGTACCTGACTCTTAGTTGGAGGATTTGAACTGTAGTAACTGCTTACTATAGGAGATTTTATTAATTGATGTACATCACGATCCAGAAGCTTATCCATGATCCGTGCTACCTTCATTGGCTCATCTTTATAGTGAACTAATAGAGTGATGGCCAATTCTCCCCTAAAAATATAATTATTTTTATATTATTTTAACAGATCCTCTGGTAATTTTCAGATAATGTTTTCAACATACCGTTGCCGACGAGTTCCTTCACAAAGTAGTGGATGGTCAGCCTCGCTTACATTCGCCTTTAATCCGAGAGCTGCGACGGCTGCATCGAAGCCCAAATTCTCGTCTACGTCTGTGGGCAGTTTCAGTCCTGCGAATCATTCCCCATTCTTATAATTAAACAGTTTATAATAAATTAAATGTAACACTCTTTATTCTGAAAGTATTGGTAGAGTCGTAAAAATCGTAATAATTTTTCAAAAGAAAAACAACTCAAAACAATACCATTGCAAATTTTACTGTAAATTTTTTTGTATCATATTCCGTATCTCATAACTTAAAAAAAATAACAAACAAAAACATTTAATTTATTGCTTAATAAACGTGCATGTAGTGCGTGTATAACAAATTAAAATATTTCTCCTTCGTTCGCTCATACTTGGCGTATTAAGTGCGTCGAAGATGAAGCTCGCTGGCATAATTGGTAAGAGGGCATGTCCTCTTGAACGAAGCACTCCGTCTCTTAGTTGCCGAGCTCTCTGTCTAACCATTGCTAATTCCTCGGAGCCTAATGGTATACGTTTGAGCAAATTTACGAGTTCGCTCTCTTGATGCGCTAGTTTCACCTAAAATCAATATACCATACTTGTAAAAACGTCAATTGTAAAGATATTTAAAAATAGTAAATTTATATATCTAGTATTACCTCTAGTGGTTTCGTACTCGCAGGTGGTCTAGCCATTTCTAATCCGAAAAGGCCTACTCTAAAGGCCAGATTATAATACTCTGCGTTTTCAGCTAAAACTGTACAAAGAAAACCGCATTTCGCTAATGTCGCCGAAGCCGAGCAAGTCAACTGGTGAGATGCTGGATTCACTTGTTGCTGAAAAAAAGAAAAATAAACAGATAGTAAAATTATGATAGAATTATTATAGTAAATCGACATGGTTAAATATAGAGAAAAAATATTTCAATAACATACCTTCTTCCTCTTGCCTTTTACAGGCGCAGGAGGTACTTCAATCATGAGATCCGGTGGATTTGCCAGCAACTCTTCGGCCAACTTAACGCCAAGGATGCAAGCCTCGCGCGTGTGCCCGTGAGCATAGAGACCCTCTGCTCTTGCAAAGAGAATGTCCCATGGGTCTTCAGTCTTCTTAAGATTACCTGGAAAAACTACAAAGGGTTAATGAAACATGATAAATGCGTCAATGAATGAGCCGAGAGTGGGACGCCTCGCGTACCTAAAATAGTGCTGACATTAGCAGCAGCAGAGCCATGCGGATCGGTCTTCTGATCCTTGCCTAGAGTATTGGTAATCGCCGCCTTGGTGTCGTAATAATAGACGTTGTATTCGTCACCGGACGGACTGTCGCTGCTCGACGACGAGCTTTCATCCTTGGACGGCCTCCTGGATGGGTCCTTCTCAAGGTCGGATTCTTGCTCGCCAGGCTTCTTGGCGGCGGAGCCATTGGCCAGGGCGGGTGTCACAGTGGCGGCGGCCGCTGCGACCGTCGGCACCCCGGGCACGACGATGGCAGCTGCAGCCGAGGCACCGGCTGCCACCGCCTCCCTGAACTCGGCGCTCGTCGGAGCCTTGGGTCGCGAAGTGCTCGGGACGGGCCCGTTCGCCGCACCCTTGGCCTCGTTGGGCGTCTTCTGGTGGCTGCTGTCGCTCGTGTCGCTATGCGTCTCCGAGGAGGTATTGGAGCGCAGCTGGTTCGTGGGCGGAGCCGCCTTGAGGCTGACATTGCTGTTGGAGGAGGATTCGCTGCCGCCGCCCTCCTGCGAGTCGGTATCGCAGGAATTGTTCATTTGACCGAGGCTGCGCCTCACGAGTACCACGGGCAACTCGGGCATGTCCGCGATGTCGCCGTCGTTTTCACAGAAGCCCTCGCTGCTGTCGCTGCTGCGGTTGCCGTCGCCGCCGCCGCCTCCGGCCCGCGAGCACAGACCCGGGAAGTCCCTGTGGTTCAATCTTCTGCGGTCCATGTAGCTGAACTCGACGAGGCCGAGGCAGGCGTGTCTGCGGCTGTGGTGATGCGAGTTCGGTGGCTGGCAATTGAGCACCGCCGAGCTCGAATTCACCTGTGGGTCATGCAAAGGAAACGTTAGGCATGTATGACAAAATTGACTAAAAAGATCAATGGAGGACCAACGGCTGGATACGGTACCTGGTTCACCTCACTCCTAGCGTCGCCCGTGTGCCTGAAGCACGTGAAGGGACAGTGATACATTGGGTTGCTGCTGGCTGTGTACGTGATGCCAGGCAGTGTGTATTCCTCCCAATCGAGGTAGCAAGCCTCCAGGGCGGGCTTGAAGCCGATGAAGAGCTCGAGGTCGGTCTTGAGGGAGTCTTGGCCGTCGCTGTTGTTGCGGTTGTGCGAGTTCTGAGACACGGTGGTCCCGCGAATCTTTGTGAGCTTGTCGATGATCTTCATGTGCCAGGCGGTGAACTGGCCGTGGAGCATCTCACGCTCAGACGGCGAGAGGCCCGGGTTCAGGGCGGCCAACCTCCATAGGACGGCGATCTCGTCGCAGAGGGACGAGCAGGCGTGCTGCGACGCGTGGGAGTTGCTGTTCATGTTGCTGTGCTTGCCGCCCCCGTAGCCGTTCCCGTTGAGCAGGGCGACCTTGGTGTTGAACCACCAGACGAGGATCTGCTCGCAGGCCATACACTCCTCTGTGATGATCTCCAGGAGGGGGATGGCGTTTCGGTCGGTCCGCTTGAACATCTCGCGCACGATGCTCAGGAGGTTCCACATGCCCTCGGGCTCGCGGCCCCGCAGGGGGCGAAGCAGCGAGGACCACTCGGCAGCCGCCGGGGGCGCCGTCGTGCTCAGGTAGTTCACGTCGCTGCAGGGCGTACCAAACAAAGACCATAAGTCTACCGTACCTTTTGACTCCTGGCTAAGGAGGTAAGTTAACATGTGGAGGAAGGTAATACCTGAAGACAATGGGCGCAGGGACGCAGAACTTGATGAGTATTTTCTTGATGTTGTCGTGGAGGGTCTTCTCGTCCAGGTACCAGGACGTCTGGTCATTGGCGGAGGCGCCGGCTGTCGGGTCCGGCGCTCCGCAGTAGGTGTTTATGGCGCTCGGCGTCGCCGAGAGCAGCTCGTCCAGGAGGCGCTGGGCAGTCGGCAGGATCTGCTGCGGCAGCTCGCTTATGAGGTATTGTGCAAACTTTTGTAGTTGCTCGCGCTGCAGCCGCGACAGCGACTCTGAGACCGGCGCCCTCAGGCACACCTGTGTCGGCTGAAATAGCGTTCTCGTGGTTAATTATCACATCTACAGCAAAAGCCGAGTTAAAGGGCTAGTTCGAGGATGTTTACTCTTGGCTATACACATCAGTATATAGGTACGGTTTACAGCAAAACGCTCGGAGCATTCATTATTAAACGGGTAAACGTTTATAGGCAAGCTACGTGATTTCAGGTAAAGCTACTTTACTGTGCATGTATACACTATAAGAATCCAAACAATGGTCAAAGTGCTTGTTGGCATAAGTGGCGCTCTTACCATGTGTATCCTGTGGAGACATACTGCTACGACGTGGGAGCACCAGTAGGCGGCCGAGGAGCAGGTGCAGTTGCAGGAGGTGATCCTCCGGCGGTCGAAGGTCACCGCAACGTTGTACTGCTCACGAAAGCCACTGGCCGAGACGAGAAGCGCAGTCACCGTCGCGCTCAGGTGGAAGCCTGCAAAGCCGAACGGGTATACGGTGAGCAAAAGCCGACGAGACGCACAGGAATCCGCGTTAAACTTGAGATACGTCGCGATAAGGGGGTAACAACCAATGCTCCAGTTATATAATCAATGGCAATTTGGAAAACTTGTCAGGTGCAAGGGGAGACGAAGGCGCGCGACGACCATTGCTAACAGGGCCATTTCCAAGGCCGTTCCCAAAGGAATTCCAGCGTAACGGCCCGCCGCCGTAAAGGCTAGTGCTTGAGGAAAAAAAAAGCACCGCAAGCTCCCCTGCATCCAAGACAAGCGACCTCTTTGTCGCGCCCCCGCCATCAGCCCCAGTCGTTCCCCGAGACGTGGGCGGCGATCCTCCCAGGGACGATGTCCATCGAGGGCCTTTCGCGGGGAGGGACAAGCGCCGCAACAGGCGACCGTGTCGGACAATCGCGCATTCGCCGCGCGTCCGCGAATTAAAGCGGCCCCTCGCCCCCAGAGGTCCGGCCGCGAGATAAAAATCTCCGGCCGCTCCTTTTACAGCCGGACGGGGCGCATTAATTCCGCGCATGGCAACGCGGCTCCTCTCGCGGTCGAAAGGTCGGCTCTTCCCTCCCCCCGCCCCCCGCTCGTCACGAAAAGCGACTCGCCGTCTGGGATTAACGGACGGCCCGGCGCATATAATGCACGCGCGGCTAATCCACTTTGGCCGCGGCGCGCGCTGTCGGTGTTTCCGCGGGTACGCGATGAATAACCCATGCCGCGGGAGGTGTTCCCTCCTGACCCCCTGAGGTCGCTCGTGCCCGCGGAGGATATCGCGATAAGTCGGCCCTCGCGGCGCGCCGCCGCCCATGTTAAAGAGGCCCGCGGATTTATCCGGGCGCCCATGCCGCGCATCATCGCCGACCCGGTGCTTGTATTCCGCGGCGCTTGTCGCGCGTCGACCCGTTGTTGTTCGCCTGGGTTTCAGCAGCTGCCAGCTGCGTCGGCTCCTCCTTCCCCGGGGTAGCACGAGCGAGCACCGAGGGAAAGGTATCTTTTCCCTGGTTGAGCCTTCCTTATCGTCCCTACTTATCGACCGTGGACCTCCGAGATTAAATGTACCTTGTATTTTTATTTCTGTTTTTATCTCTCTTTACTTACAACTCTACCATTAAATGTATCTTTCTATTGCCCTTTTGTCCTAATACAGATCCGGTGGTTCGCGACATTTTTAAAGGATTACGTATATATCATGAGTAATATTCTATTTGCACCTATGAATTTATGAGTCGACCTGCAACGGACAGAAAAGTACTTTCTGTGCGTTTTCTGCTACTCAAAAAGAAAAGCCTTACATTCGGAAGCAAAAGGGCTGTACGTATCTTCTAAAGCGCGCGGAAATTATCTTCCATCTAAGGATAAATCGAAGCGCAATGGTAGCAAAGATAAAACTGTAAATCGACTGACCGATCTGGAGGGGATCCTTGACATTCCTTGAGCGGAAGAGGCCCTCGCCCCGCTGGAACTCGTCGGCGCTTCCGTTGGCCAGACACGAGTACAGCCTTATGTCCTCCTCGTTGTCGGGAAAGCTCCAGAAGGCTATCCTGAGCTGGAGCTGCTCCGGGACCGGGGAGTAAAAGTGCTCCACCAGCTCGAAGGGTATGTGCGAAGCGACGCAGCGAGCGGCCAGCTCGCATAGTGTCGGCACCTGCTGTCCATCTGCAAACAAATCAACTGGCCTAGGATCAAAAGAATACATGCACTTCCGCGAAGTAGCCGACGCCAAGTAGGACGACCGGCATATATAACACACACAAATGCCAACGTAAGAAAAAAAAGAGACATATCAAGATATTTTGCTTAGCACCGGCAAAGCGGTCCCCTGGGGAAGAAGCCAAGGGAGTGAAACGGGGGGACGACTGGTCCGCAAAGAGCTCCTGTGCAAGGTGGGACGGTCAGCCGACGTGGCAACCGGCCGCCACGGACGGTATAACGCGCTGTTGATTCCGGGGACTATGAGTGCGCGAGGCGGCGCCAGAAAGGAACCGGCGACGCGACCTCGCGGGAGGAAGCGGCACCTATTAGCGGCGATTAGGCCCCGCGGGCCGATGATCGGGGCGCTCCCCTCCTCCCGCGGCATTGTCCCGGGGAGGCGCACTGCCCCGCCGATTGTTATCCGCCTTCCTTCGGATACGCGGCCGGGCTTTGTGCGGCTCGCCGCGGGAGGGCCGCTCCCACTTGCGCCGAGGAACAAAAGCCTCCGCGGTCGCGGGGCGGCCTCCCGGGGGTCGGCGACCGCCTGCCGGCCACCTGCGACACCCTCTCCTCCCAACTACTCCGGTCGCCGAGTAGTACACACGTGGACGTGTCAATCGGCCGAGGAGATATCAACTTCGCGCCCGGTTCCTGTCTCCGTGAGCTTTGTGTTTACTGGCGCGACGCGTATCGCGCTTCTACCCGTCCAGAAAATTAGGCGCTCCTCGCGCGTCCATCCTTGCGAAGGGCAATTGATCCGTTACGGCGGATATCTCTGCGGATAGTTCCGGGGGGCCTCGGCACCGGCGCCCGCGACGACTTCTCCTCGCTGAATTTGTACAACACGCGCCGCGCCGTGTCGGCACTCAGCGCCGCCGGCGCATTAATCAACCGAGAAGCTGGCGCGCGCGCCCGGATGAAACGAATATACTTGCCGGCGCCTTTGGCGAGCGCGGGGAAAGCAGCCCGAGCGAAAACGCGTGTACGCGAGCAGGGAAAAATGGACGCCTCGCGGGGGACTAATTGTCTCGCTCGCGGGAACGCGTCGGCTCTTAACATCGAGCGGATACAAAGTTCCTTGGCGCTCGTGCGCGGCTCGTGTTTGCAACGAAAAAAAAAAACGAGGGTAACTGGAAAAAAAAAAAACAACAGATTGGTTTAGTATTTTTTTTTTCTTTTTTTTTCACGCCTTGGAATTATATGCACGTATGCCGAGGTTTCTTTTTTTAACGTACTCGCTGCAGCACACGTATGCGTCTCCCCCGCGAGCGATCAATTTTTCCCTTAAATCCCCGTGGCAAAACGGGGGCCGCGGGGGCTGCTCGCGTAATGAATATATATTCAATCATCGCGCGCGCGTATATGTATATGAGCTTCCGCGCGCGGCCGTTTCTTGTGTATTTCCCCGGCCCGGCAAAGGAGATGATTGCGATAAACACAATTTGCACGAGGCGCGTTGAACGACGGCCTCGTAAAATATTCAGCACGACGACCGACGCTTTCCAATAATTGATTGCCGCTGGAAGGATCCGAGGTGGTGCGCGATGCGCGCGCTTACAAACAGTACTTGTGTGTATATATAACGGGCCGGCTAGGAACACACGGCGAGTATAGAGGGGCAGCCACTCGACCAGCGCCGCCTCTCCATCGCACTGCCCGGCCCCGAATGCTTCCACAAGGAATATACCATATATATACATGCACGACGCGCTTCGAATTCCGCGATCGCCTGGGAGTCGGAACACGGACGGCTGCAGTCGGCACAAAAAAAAAGGGTGAAAAAAAACACCCTGCTAATTATAACAACGCGCGGGAGGCGCCGTGGATTTCGACGGATCGATACGCACGCCCGGGCGCAGCAGCCGCCCAACTATCTCCACCCACTACTACGATGCACCCAGGGCGAACGGGAAAAAATAACATCACCGCGGGCCGAGGCGGCGGGCTTTCCATTAACAAGCGGCGTGATTGAGGGACGAGCCACGCACGTCGGGGAAGGGCAGCCACGGGGGGATCGAGCGGGGCCCCCCGCGAGGTGCACAACAGCAGCTAACCTGGCAAATCGAGCGGAAGGCATTCGTTTGCCTGCGGCCGAGACCTGGACAATAACGCCGAGGGTATAATGGGCCACGAGCAGCCGACGCGCGACTCTAGCCGGCCGCGCGAACTTTTTTACCCTCCGGCCCCGGGCGATCAATAGCAGGTCGCCGCGGGGCTGCGCTGCGAGGAGCGAGGGCCACTTGGCTCCGCGCTTTTTGGACAGGGCCCGCGGCCCTCGCCCGGTTCCGACGTTCCGAGAAGCATCGGGAGGCCATAGGTGTCCTTTTCTTTCGGGCTGCTTACGCCGAGATTGTTTTAAAAGGGGGAATTCGCGGCGCGTTTCTTGCTCTCCGCTCGAATGAGAAATCGAGAGAAATAAGCGGTCAAACCGAATCAAATGGTATTTCGTGGACCAATGCAACATTCGTTATTATGCTTGTCAATGCTCGTGGACCGTTTCACAGAAACGTTATAGGCACCGCTCAACTGAAGCTTCTTTATAACAACTCGTGCACTCGGTTTAATTGCGTATAAACTGAAGATTTGGGATGGTTTTAACAGTGGAACAAGGGATGATATGGTTCGGAAGAAGATGCATCGTGGCAATAACGGAGCTGCGTCGTAATGAGGTCGCACGCGGCGTGTGCCCGTTATCAAACTTCAATGGCACAAGAGGATAGTAGGTAGCTCGTCGTGCATGCTCACAGCTCCGTTGACTGTTGTCAATTTTGATAAAAGGATATTGCGCTTTATAATCTGTCGTGCATCTGACTACGCATGAAAAGAAAAACAATTTCTCTAAAATGTTTAACGTAATATATTTTTTGATGCACAATAAAAGTTTTTAGACTTGCAAAAAAATGAATATTTTTTTCTGCGTAAACGTTATCTTTTCAAAGCTGGAAGAAATTACGGCTGTAATATTCTTGAATAATACAGCATTTTGCTTTGAGCTCAAACATGAAACTGTAATGAAACTCTTTATGCTGAATTATAATCAGAATTCAACGTAAAATTGAAAATACATCGTACGAGCAGAAGTAGCCTAGCTGTCGACGAAATGGCACTCGATGCGATAAAAACAATAATTAATGGCACAGATTGATTAATTCCCGCGCAGATAATCATGAAACTCTATTCAAGCATTATCTCCTCGATCATTTTGAAAATAATAATCTCGGCAATATCAACGCGATTATTTCACAGCGCACGATCACGAGTGAAAATTCGTTTGATTTATCGTGACGTTTTTTTCACGTCATTGAGAATTATGCACGCTGCGCTTTTCGGGAGTCGGCGCACTTAAAACAACTAAAAGCTTCGCAAAACTTTGGAAAGTCTCTTGACAAAATGCGCTCGGGACTCTTTTGTCCGGGCGCCGCTCGGAAACTGTGCTACGTGTTAAACCATCAGTGTCAAGGCGACCGCAGCCCGGATGCCCGAATCATAATTGACGTGGGCTGCCTGCCCCTGTGCGCGGCGGCGGATTTTCAAAGAGCGTCAAGGACTGCAGTTCCACGTGCCAGTCGCGGCCCCGGCCCGAATTTGCATAGGCGCCTAGCCTTCTCCCTTGCGTATTTACATGTGAACCCCGGATAACCCAATTTCGGAATCTCGGCGAATGCAGCAGTGCATTTGGATGGCCCCGCTCGCACCGGCCGCCTCGCGAGAGGCATTACATCATTCTGTCCTTTTAAATCTTATTAACGGACGACGGGCCTTCCGATTTCATATAATCAGAGGCGAATCAAGCCTGGCTTATATTTTATGCAGGGAAACGATTTGTTTTAATTGCTTTGAAATACATTCCCTTCGAAGAGGCATGTCATAAGCAAATCCAAGCAAATATTGAAAATACGTGTGTTTTCGCAACTATAAGGCGCTCCATTGTTCAAAATCTGATTTGTTGAGGAAAAACTCTTTGTGATTTCATAGGAATTTTGTTATTTCGTCGAGCAGAAGAAAGCCTTGACGCCCAACTAATTTGCATTTGAAAAAATTTAGTTTGCCCACGAATGCCCGGTGGAGTGTGTACATGTATGCGGTCGGCACGCAGGAACGAAACTTAAAGTGATTTCCAGAGAACGCAATTTGAAAAGGTTGACTCGTTTTCGACAAGCGATCAAATAATAAAACAAAAATATACATGATGAAAAAAATAAGCGAAACAGCGACTACTGCTAGAGAGAGAGAGAGAGACTAGGAAGTCACTTTTTTTAGTTTTTCTACCGTTCCTCTATTGATTTCCACCCCGACGTGAACGACGGCTCCGTGTTTTCCAATTCTCGCCCAGTCATGTAATTCTTCGGGGCCTATTTACCAGTCTCAAAAATAATACGCGCGGTCGTGTCAACTTTGAAAGCCGCTTTAGCAAAGCCTTCTGTCGTTACCTAGCTACAAAGTTAAACGAATTGTATCATGACGGTATTCAGTCTTCGCCGAGACAAAAGCGTCTATAAACTCTTCTTCTTTGGCAAAAATCTATTGTCTACACCTCCGAACGAAAAGTCATCCGAGAGGACTACAAGCCATGCATAACCGGGCATTTTAACAAGAATCGCTGCCCCCTGATCCCGACGCAGCAGCAAACCGCCAAAATGTTGTTCTCCCTGGGTATCCGGGCAGGCGCGGCCGACACACGCCACCACCGCGGCCATCGCGATCACATGCACCGATCGATCAAGCTTCCTCCCGCACCTTGCCGCAAATGCACGCCGGGCAGGAAGCTGGGCGGCCGGGCCGCCCGCCCGCGCGCCGGGAATCCCCGCCGCCGGCCGAGCTACAAAGAGCGATAAGGGGATAAGTTGCCAGCGGCGGGAATCGCGCCGGCGGAACGAGGCGCGCGAGCCGGGGGTGGCGGCAGGAAGGAGCTCGCCGCTGCCCTCTCGACTTTCACCGAGAGCCGTTGAAAAATGGACCGGCCGATTGCGAGAGCAACAGGAACCTACTCGGCGCTCGTTTTCCACGAGAGCCGATGCCCCCGCCTTTTAATTCCTTTTTTTTTTTTTGTTTTCGCAGTGTCCGTAATCCCGCCGCGGCGCACTTTCTCCGCGTCGGCGTAATGCGGCCGTGCACGCGAGGCAGGCATCTGCGCGGCCCGCGGCCTCTCAACAGCCACAGCCTCTGGAATTCATTGAACAATTTGAGATTAAAAATGACACTTTTTTGTTTATTCCGCCGATGAGGGCGCGGGGAGTAGTCAACTGGTCTTCCTCCGCGCTGCCCGGGCCGAATCGACGGCGCACATACATGTACGTGTAGCGGTAGCTCTCCGGTGGGCGCGCGCGCGCACACGGGAGAAGAGACTACGTGCTCAAGTGCCCGGGAGAGCCGTCATGCTAATGCGCGAGTTTATAATGAAAACGCGCCGTCACTGCCGCTCGACCCGCGCTGTCCGTGTTTTTCTTTTTCAAGCCGAGCTTGAAATTAACGAGTTCCCGCAGAACCAGTTTTTAACAAAACGTAAGACGAATCATTCGTACGCCAACTGGAATTACAAATCGAACCCGACCGCTCGAGCATTGAACTCCTGCATTAGAGTTCGTGCGCTGAGCTGTTGCCGTCCCGTGTGCACGGTACAGGTACTTGTGCTCTCCGAAACTTTGGCTCACACGTGCTTAGTTTAAGTTGGCGAGATCGAAGGCAGCCTTCGCCACGACTTGTCTGCTTGGCTTGCGCGCGCGCCAAGATCGCTCGGCACGCGTGCCGAGATGATGAGAGCGGAGTGCGCCCCGGCCCGTATATACGACCCGCGCGTAACAACTCCCGGGCCAATGATGCATTGTGCACTCCAATGGCCTAGAAGCACTCTTCGGGAAAGGCTATTTACTTTCCGAACTAAGAGGGATCCCCCGCCGCTCTTTTTTCTTAAGCAGTCGTGCGTGCTGTATAGCAATGCTCGAGTGAGATGTGGCCCCTCACGCTTGGGCCAGATTCAACGGGCCGTGCAGTTACGATGCGAAAGTGCGGTGCGATTTGTTTTCGACACTGCACCCCGTGGAAATCGTGATTATTACACTGAGTGAAAAGGTTTCGGTAAAAATTTCCAAAGATTTTGCAAGAGCTTTCGGGCTCTTAGAACTGGAAAATTCTAATTATAAACCAGTAACTTATGTCATATCCTTCACCTACAAATTCTGATGATAATCAATTAGTTTTTTCTCCAAAAGTGAATAGCTTTAGTCGCTAAGCTCTCCCGGGATTTTAATACGACTAACAAACATTCCGTCTAACTCTGAGATGAAATATCTCTCGTATACAGTCAAATTCGGCTTGTACCTGTCCATCACGAAGCTACTTCGAGTTTCTGCGAATTCCACCCCCTCCCGCTGTGTATGCTGCAACCACAACTCTGAAATACAACCTAAAGATAATAGAAACAGTGGGCTGCGTTCTGCTGCTCTTGTATGCCTTAGCAATAACCGCCGTACGTGATCATATAGATAAGTGTGCGAATCATCCAAAATTCACTCAGCAGTCATGGTCATGATGGTACTGCATCCGCCTATTCTTTAAATATATACACATTGAATTACAGTTACCTAGCTTGTCATATTCAAGTAAAGACTTAAAAAAGAAATTATTATAATGGTAATGAATATCCAGTCTACCTGGTAATAGGATAAAAATAAACCTAATAATAATAATCTAATAATTAATCTATAATATTCTTTTAAATATTTATATATTTTATGATTTCGAATAAACAGTATTAAAATTACTACTGACAGACATTTATGACTTCTTGTGAGTATTATTTTATGACACCTATAAATTTTGCTTGAACGACGTCATTTTCAAAGAAGAAAATGTCTCTAGTACCCTCGCGAAAGTCAACTAGTAATTGGATACACAAGCACCCGCATGGAGATATATAATACTTTTGACAAAGTTGAGTTACTACAATAACTGCATTACAATGCACTGCACAGAAAAGTTTGCAAATTAAACTAGCCGACTTTAATTAGTCATTCGACAGGTTTAAAAAAAAAACTTGCATAATTTCCTTTGCTGAAAACTACGTACTTTATTAAGTACATTTTGTCAATTGCATTTGGAAGAGTGAAGCTTTTTTTCACGACCCACATGCTCAATCAGTAAACAAACGTCCGAATTTAAAAAGAAGACGCGCATTAATTCACAGATTCTCGCATTTCGATGCGCATTCGCATGGAATGACCCTGTCGTCGCGAAGGGGATCTCCGCGCGCTGCCGCCATACGCTGCGGCCATCAGGCGAAAAATGCAACGCTCGGCGGCACACACAAAAATATTCACGAAGCTCTCGCCATGCATCCCGCGCGCGAGTAGCCCAGCGGGCGTCTTAAACTCAGAAGGCTGCATCCGCCTCGGGCGATATTTCGCCGGGCTTATATACGTCCGCCGACGGTTTTTCGCCTCGCCGAGCCAACGGGGGCCAAGTGGATCTGGGAACACGGGGGGGTGGCGCCCCCCTCGCGCGATTGCAACGCCGAAAAGGATCCGGGCCACTTGGAGCTTTTCGCCTGCGGCAGCAAAGCTCGACGGCGCACAGTTAACCCAGATGCCCAAGCTGCCCAACGAGGCTCACGCTTTTGCGGAAATTCGCGGGTCTCGGGCAATTAAACGCCATTCCGAGGGGCGCGGCCGACGCAGGTGCCGAGATTGAATCAAAGACTGCCGTCGATAACCCGCGGGGAGGGTTGAGTTTGGGGGTGGGGAGCTTTGCCGAGTCCCGGCGCACGGAGGCGGAATAAATACGCCGTGGTTCGCACGAACTAAGCTGGTCTTGCGCAGTTAAATTTAGAGTAGGTTCGGGGTAAAAGTAATGGCTGCGACGGGATTGATACAAACTACGCTCGAGTGCATAAAGTTTCATTGGTATTAGCTGTCGTGAAACGCAAGTTAGGTACACGATACCGCCCCACGTACGTGTATGAAGCGCAAAAGCCCCGGGGGCGGGAAAGCCCAGGCCTTAACAATGGGCCCTTAAAATACCCGGCTACGTATACCCGTAACCGCCGGTCATTTGCGGCGAATGTGCAAATGTCGTCGAAGCAACTGCTTAGGAACTCGTGTATGCCTTTCTCCCTTGTCGAGCCTGTCCCCTTCTTGGCCCCCGCTACTCCTGTGGCAGCTTGCCACTTAAACAATCTTCTATCGTCTTAGAAAAGAAAGACGGGCGCCGTAATCGATCTGCTTTTAAGTCCGTCTCCTCCTTCTCCCTTGAACGGTTGAGCGAGCCAATCGATTTACAGGCATCGAAGCGAATAAATCGTTCGCGTCGCCGACGCCGCCGCCGAGCGCGCGAGCAAAAAAAAAAAAGGAAGGCAACGGGACCTCAAATGCAACCCCTCGGGGGAGGGAAGCGAGCCTCCGATAACCAATGGCCTCGTGAGCGATAAGCTGCAGCCTCGCACGACATCCTCCCTTCGGATCACGCGAGTGAGGAGGCAGCTGGCGGCGAGGCGAGGGGGGGGGGGAGGGCCAGGGGCGGGGGCGCCTGGGGTCGAGGCACATGCCGAGCCCTCCCCCGCGCCGCCGCCACCGCCGCCGCGTCGGCTCCGCACGTGCACACACGTCCGACCTCGTTTCGTCGCGGGCTTCGCCGACGCTATCTGGGTCAGAATCGCGCGCTGGGGGCCACCGCCGCGCGCGACGAACCGGCGCGTGCTAAGTGCACCCACGGTGGCGCTAATCAATCATCAGGTGCACACTCGATACCCACCGGGTGCCTCCTCGCGGCCGAGAGTTTCTGATCGACACTCGCCGGAGTGGAGGGCCCAGCGGATTGTCAGTGCGGTAATCTGCGCATCAAACGGAACCCTTCGAGGGGATAAATATCGGCACTAGCTAGTGCGCGCGATTTACGGCGAAGGTTATCACCTGTCTGTTTGTTGCTCGAGGTGCGGATCGATGCGGAAATAGTCTCTGAAGCTTTCAACGGTCTCCCTATCGCCGTTCACTTTTTTTAAGCCCATAACCGTCAATACGTCAACTTTTGTAAAAATTTGTAAAAGTGTCATCCTTAAAATAAAGAAAGGATGACTTTAATTTTGAATAAAGAACCAATGGAAACGTAAGTAACAAAAGCCGGGCGTACACAGACTCAGCGCCTCAGCGTTGACGTTTACGTCCCAAAGAGGATGATGCGAAGTAATTGAATATCATAATGTATCAACGTATTCACGCGTATATAGTTGCACGCGCAATCTGATGATTTCAAGAGATTATCCTATGGAAAAAGCCAATGTCATCCATTCGAGCTGATTTGCTGATTAAAGTTGCGCATTCCTGAAAAATCTATAAGCGTCTTACTGCTGTTGCTGACGCCATTGTTACATTTATATCGCTCGTACAAAGTGCAAGAGTTGTCTTAATATCTCACTTAATATCGTTTTCATTCACTGGTTTCTCCAGCCAAGCAATATCCATATAGTTGTTTTGCTGTTGATGTGTCTCAGAAGTAGCTGATGATACTTTTTCATCAAAATTCCAGTACATTCTCTTGCGCAGCATTAACTTTTCGATTACTGAGTACTTCCATGATTGTAAGATCTAACGGAAAATCGGAGTTTTCATAAAAGAAATAAAATTCCGAAAAAGAAAGTACAAACATAAAGTATGGCAAAGAAAATAAGAAGAAGCTTCAAATTTTCAAAGTTACAAAAATACTAAAAAATTCTAACTCGTTTCCTTAACTTTTCGTTTTATTCATTTTTTGTTTAATTTAGATTCCGAATTTTAGAAATAGTTATCCAAATGACTTTATTAACTGAGTTTATAAAATAAAAATGTCGTAGAATTCTAGAAATGTAAAAAATTCTATTCAATCAAACTTTTAATGGCGCAGTTTATAAAAATATTCAGAAACTGGGTCAAAGTTCTATCAAATTCATCGCATCAATCTGATTCAGTAAATTAACACGAAGATCCCTTTTGCACAATTACTCATGCTCCAATGATAAAAAATATAAATTATCTTCTTTCGGTAGTCAAAAAAATTTTATATACCAATTTTGCAGTGTCAAGTCTTTCGGCGAATTTATGAAATTTTATCGTTCAGCAGAAGGCTTTGCATCGCGCACTGTTCACCGACACTTAATTGGACTACAAGAGATTTACTGCACTCCGACCTGATTAAGTATCCCTCCTGCAAGCAATCGCACTTTTATAATTCTATCTAAGCGGCAGCTGCTCCCGCAGAGCCAAAGATGATGAAGGAAACACTCCCGATCGTTTCTCATATCATCCCCTCCTGAAGCCCTCAAAGACAAGGATCGTCCTATTTTCAAATTTACATAAGAAAATTCAAGTTAATTATACGACAGTGGTCCCCAAGCTTCGAAAAACTTACTATTCCGATTGGAAAAGCTTGCTGTAAAAGAATGGCTGCGCTGTGCCCTTTCGTTGGCGTGCGCAACTCTGGAGAAGTTGGAGAAGTTAGTTAATGAGCGGCTTCCAAGGCGCGCGCTGATTTACTTATCGTACACCCCCGCTCTGCTTATCTCTGAGCCAAACGATTCTCTTCGCCCAGCGAGTAGGAGATCGTTTTTAGCCCCGGTCTTTCTCTCAAGCTCCTCTTATTCTTCGCGATCGCGCGATTTCGTCAATTTTCTATTATACGCAGCCCGCGCAGCCTGATTGCTTAGAGATGGCGGAATGAGATTCGGCCTCGGATTCGGCCCGCTTATTTTATTGTAGTCGGCAATGCAGAAAAAGAGAGAGAAAGAAAAGAGAGAGCAAGAGTAACGACTGAGAGAGACGAAGGATATCCCCAGTGGAATTACTTCTGATTGTGCAGTAAATTGCTTCGGGATTTTGAGAGAATAAGACTCTTTTAGAACGACTGCAAGAGCAGGTCTGTGAAGGAAAAGATAGATCTTTGAGGTTCTCCAGTCTACGAAATTAAAAAGACTGGTCATATTAAGTCACCTAGACTAATTTACTAACCCATTTCTTTCCAATACTCTCTGGAAAAGTCGATTGACTTATAATTCATGAAAGATGGTAAAACACATAAAAAACAAAAAAATTGTTTAATGAATTATTTTTAATTATATGCTCAAGTTCCTTTGTGTAATAATAAAGTTAATGTGTGACATAAGAATTCTGCGTAAAACACAATCGAAATCTTGATCAGTTGAGGAAAATGCATGTGTTTCTCTTAAATACTATGAGTAATTGACAATAACGGCGATGTATCTCCGACGTTGTTCCCAAGCTGTTACAAGGCTACGAACACCAACCTCCTCTAGACTCTCGGTTTTATTAGTTCCTGCGCAACACAAGTGTCGCCTGCGCCGACTTGCAGTGTGGCGGATCGTAAAAAGGACGAGACATTACGCAAATGAGAATATTCCGGCAACGCATGCATGCACCGAAAAACCCAGTATGAAAAAAAGGAAAGAGGCAAGACAGATGCGGTAGACGTATGTGCTACAACCTAACTGTTTCCCTTATTTCCTTTCCTTTTTTAATACGCAGGTAGTGGTGCGTACTTTGTGATAATTTGACGACTGGAAAACTTTAAATTGTTATAAAAAAGAGACTGCTAGGAGATGAAAAGATGTATGGAACCGCTGCAGATTTATAGCAAATCGATCTGACTGTGTAATTGGCTGTCAGCAACAAAAAGATATTTGGTACATTTTGAAATTTTACACAAACATCATATCTGTAGATATGGACATCGCATGTACAATAAATGAGAAGTTCTAAAAAGTTTTATTAATATAAAATATATTTAATGCTTTTTGCATTCAAATATATTTTTCACACAGCTAAATATTATAAATATATTATTGCTCAAAACTTACTATACGACTTTTGGCCCACATAATAATTTTTAATAAAACATCCAGTTTACCTGCAACATAAAAAAGTTAAAGTTTATTATTAAACATGAATAAATTGATACACGGTAAGCATATAATCTTGCAACTAATGTACGTCTATATTTTTTTGCATAATATTCCAAGAGTTTGGCATGATATGCATGTACTATACATTAAGTGTTTTACATAATTAATTACTTTAACAACATTAAATTTATGATATCTATAATTTAACTATATAAATAAAATAACAGGAGAAACCGCAACGTAGATGAACAATAACAAATTGAGAGGCAGAGAATAAAAACAAATGGAAATGTGATGGGCTCTGTATCTCATTCGTTTTCTACTAATTAAAAACACTCATTGAAACTTTAGAGGATCGGTAAAAACCAATATATTGGCTCAAGAATAATTGGGAAAATTCCCAATTTCTTTCATTTTAAATTTTTTTAGGAAACTGTAAGGGATAGCATTTTTATCCATTTTCTTTGCGGAATAAAAATTATCAAATGCCTGTACTTTAAAGGTTAAAAGACGACTATTAAGTAATATTTTCAAATTACTTCTGATTTTAATTTATTTTTTTTATATCCCATATATCTATGATTTAAAGTTACCTCGAATCGTTGTCAACATAATTTCAGCGTAATATTTTTAAAAGGTCTATTCACAGAAACGGTTAATTTTAACGCTTAATTTCAACGTTAATTAAACGCTTAATTTTTTTTAAAACAATGAAAATTATCGTAGTAAATATTATTAAATTTTATTTTATTAAGTCTTTATAATTTTTAAGTTTTTTTATTTATTTATAATTTTTATTTATTTTTAAGTTTTTATAATTTATACGCTCTTCAGTTTTAAATAAGCGTGGTTTACCTATTCTAAAATATTGCCTCATGTTCTAATTAATTGTGGATATAAAATGTTGATCTTAGATATTTATTTACCTGTTACTATTATCACGAGTTTTAAAGCTATGTCGTTGTTAATTTTTCTTATATTTATTTTTGTATCTTTCCCCTTTTTTATAAACTAAGGATATTTTTTCAATAAATCTATAATCTTATAATCTACGACTCGGTATTAAACAATATTTCAAATACAAATATCTTGTTCCAAATTATCGTTTAATCTTCTAAATTTATAAATATATGCCATATACAATGCGCGTTACAAATACTTAATTAAATTAGTAATCATTTAAATAAATAAGCAATGTAAATTATCCAACAAATTTAATCATATAAATAGATAATGCTACATTTTACATCATTTCATATTTTAAAAATGCATTTCATTGATATTGAAAAATATAATAAATAACCCAATACTACAGTATTAATTTACATACGGGATTTGTAAAACCTACAACTGTAAAGATAAAAAGTAAAACTGTTTTT
Source organism: Sycophaga agraensis (assembly GCA_018906755.1). Lineage (NCBI taxonomy): Eukaryota > Metazoa > Arthropoda > Insecta > Hymenoptera > Pteromalidae > Sycophaga > Sycophaga agraensis. The sequence continues at coordinate 5,479,914 of JACCIE010000003.1, forward strand.
GGAGTGATAAAATTTTTATCCGCGAAGTTGCATGTATTATAATTGTTGACATGTGACCAATAATCTTGGAGTATTATAAACACAGTTATGAATCTTTCAACTGATGAATATAGACAAATAATTTTAACTCTAAATTTAACTAATTATTTCTAACACTTTGTAATGGCACATTAAATATTAAATTTCACACAATACAATGTCTATACAATGTATATATTGTTCCATTTTAAAGTCATACTGGAATTGACAGACGTGAATCATCTAAAATCGTTCAAATCAATTGCCGCTTACGTTCGTTAACACTCGAATGCACCGCACCACTGTGGACGTTGCTATGTAATAACAAAGGCTCTTCGCTTTAACACTGTGCAACCGATAATTAAATTGCTGACCCACCACAAAGTCGGAATCGAGGTCGGAATATATTTCAAAGAGTCGATTGGTTACCAGAGATTAAATTTTCTACGCGCATCTCGAGGTCTTTAATTTTAAGCAGCTCTGCTGCAAATTAACTGCAAGGTATCCACTGAAGAGCTCTTTTAATTTCCATGAATGAAAGGAATCGGTTTTCGAGTATTAAATGATTTCATCGAGTTACTTCATTTACAAAATCGTTTTAAAAGAAGTGGAAACTCGTCTGCTCTGTAGCACATAATAGACTTTTGAAGGGTAAACTACCATGTGCAAAACCAAGTATACCATAAAATCATGTAAATTGATCACGAGAATTAATGATTTAAAAGCTGTACGTGACTCTTTTAACATTACCCAGCAGTGTTATTATTAAGTTGGCACTTCTTAAATTAAATATCTACACTCAGCAAAATTTGTTAAGAATTTTTACTATACTTTATGATGGTAAGAGAATTGCAATAAATAATAATTTAATTGCTTTGTTGTTTGCGTAAAAATATGTCGAAATAAATCGAGATATGATATTTTTCAAGAAACAAGATCGTGGATTATAGTATAGCATGTATCCGCATTTGGTGCTCTTGACGTATTAGGAAAGTTTTATCCTTTTTATAGAAAATCTACTTCGACATGATTTTGAACTCTGAAAGAATAAGGCGAAATGAAAAAGTACTTATAAAGCTCCCGGTTTAAAATCCCCATCACATTTTTCACATTTTCTTTACTGACAGAAAATAGCTTAGATCATCCAAGCAGTATTCAAATAGTTAATATTTCTCTGCTATATTTTTTATTTTATGTGGAACAAGTAATCGGAAAAAAGTACAATATACGCATTACAAGAATTGATTGTAGAACATTCTTCGTAATAAAATGTAAACAATTATTTTTGAGTAAAAAAGGATGGATAGCGAAGATAAAGTGAGCACCACATGAGCAAGGCAATTGAAAAGATGTATCAAATTTTTGATGCTGGCATTGTAAAGACTTCCTCCGTAGTGCATATGCATGTCATAGAAGACTCACGCTGCAGCGATTCGCGTGATACTGCCGTCTGCTCCACTGGAGATAAAGCAAGAGAGAGGAAGGGAGATTAACGAGCATGTTCTCAACCGATGCGGACGAAGCTATTCGGTCGCTCCCCGAATACCCCACTTCTACCATCATCATCATTCCTCCCTCGGAAAACGACGAATGAAATGGTCGAACTCGCGCTATCCCACATGTTCCTCCCTCAGTTGTTTCTCTCTTACGCAGAGAGTTACGCGCGAGTAAAAGAAATCTCGGCAGAACCACGATATTTTTCAGAAGACAAATGGAAACTTGCGCCATACAATCGTATACAGTGATCCTACTATACCCGTATGCTATCTCGAACAAAAGTGATCGTTCATAAAACTGCCAACTAATTCCCGAATGAGTAACATTTGACTTGTGCAAAGTAGAATATTAGAAAACGGTGCCATCAAGATACGCGCAATCCCGCGCAAGCACGCATTCAGAAGCGCGTATATTTTATACCGGGAGCTGCGTGCCTATATGCGAAAAGCGCAGTGGCCGTCGCCAATAAAACACGCAACGGTGACATTTACATCAATCAAGCGTACTTTATGCTCGCGTGAACCATAATAAAAGAGCTTTTAATCACGCGGGTCCATCTAGGGCCCAAGCACAGCGGCCGAAGCTAACGGCGGGCAAGACGACGCTTATAACCCCCCGCATTGTTTCGCGGTGGCGATCCCTCGCCATCTTTTATTCGAAGAAGCATTAATAGTTGATGCGGAGGGTTCAGCGACCCGCGCCTCGTGGTGCAATAATTCAATAGCTGCTATCATCTCCAGCTGAGCGCCCGATAATCATCGGGCCGGCCGATCAAAGCCGTCGGGGTTCCCGGGACGACCCGCGACCGCGCAAACTCTCCCCCCCCCCCCTCTCTCTCTCTCTGACCAATTTCTCTGTAGCGTGGTGTTGTTTCGGTCTCCCCCTCGAAGCCACCGCTGCCGCACGTCGACGGCTCCCCCGTCCCCACCACTTTTTTTAATGAGAGCGAATAAATCGATTAAACTCGCTCGCGAGAGAATAGGAGCCGGAAGACTTTTTAAACTTTTAACGATCCATTCGCCGGATTAAATTCGCATCGACTTTAGCCAACCCTCGCGCGACGCCCGTGAAGAGGGGACACACCATCAAAGGGAAAAAAGCGGCCGACTGCCGATGTTTACGTGGAGAGGCGAAGCTGATTCTTTAGCAGCGACTCTCTGCAGTGGCATCGGCTCGGCTTTTCTGTCTACGCTTCCATGGTATTGTGTACACCTCGCCGTACCTCAGCGAGGGAACTTGTCGTTGCGTTCATCAAGAACGAAACCGTTCTTCTTTTGAATGGGGGTGTTCGACGAATGACTTTCATCTCGCTGCTTGTATTATTGAGGAATATTTGAGTAATTGCATCGGGGACGAGTGCACCTTTAAGAATAATTAAATGCACCAGGCAATTCGGCAATCATTCGGCGGAAAATATTTTTATACTCTTAATTGCAAATTATTGGAATTCTGACAGCGAGTAATATTTATTCATTCGATAAATTACTTTTATCGTCATCGAGTTTCATCGCGATTCCAATTAATTTTAAATGTGGAGTGCGACCGAAGAGAGAACGGGGACTTAACCATGTAGAATACATTGAATAGCGAAACATTATCGAACGCTTGCAAATAAATCATTCTGATTACACCGACTCGATAAATTGTAAAATAATAAAGGCTCGAATAATCCGCATCATAATATAAAGAGAGTATTGAAGTAACGCGTTTAAAGTAGTTTACACTCAAGCGTTTCTGTTACGCAAATTCATTTTGTTCAATCTACCTGATATATCCAGTACATGTGGTGGTCACTCGGCTGGACATTATTAATTAAACTGAGATATATTTTCATCAAAACGTATGTATGTGTTATAAAGCAAAACTGTTCTTATAAAGCAACGAATGAAGAAGGAGAAAAGTCAATTGATTCGACTACCCCAATGATGCATCTAGCCCCTTGGCTATAAGGGAGAATTGAAGAAGCATTCAATCGTGAGCTGGCGATATTACCTTTGTAATTTCCATTAATCGATATCCATTCCCTTCGATACCGTTCTCAAATCGACTATACTTCAGATTTAACGAGAATAATGCCTTATAAAAAAACCCGTCTGTTAGAAAAAGACGCGACTCGGCTGTTTGACCAACTATAGCCATGCATTGCTCGCATAAAATCAATGTTTACCAATCTAACGGGAAGCTTACTCCTCTAATTCATCGAAATCTCGGTCACTCTCTCGCCCAGATTTCCTTCTTATCTATTCTTGAATAGAGGCGATACGTGACGAGACCCACGTCATCCTCAGCGCCTTCGCTCTCCATTAATTCACGTCCGCCCGCGAGTCGACCGCGAAATGAGTCGCAGCAGCGAGGCCCGAGACGGATTCAATCCGCGGCGGCTCGTCCGCGCCGCCCCACTGCCTCTCCCAGGATCGATTTCGCTATCTCCCGCGCTCGTTAAATCCCCGCCCCCCTCGTTCGTCGTCGCCGCGCCGGCTCCCGAATTAAAACCTCGGGCATGTGGCGAGCACGAAAGAAAACGACGGCTCGAGGGGCTCGGCTCCCGAGCCCGGCCGACTCTCTTTCGTCGGCAAAGCAAGCTTTTTAATAAGTCGCTCGTTAGGCTCCTCCTCGAATCGATACACAGGAGCCGCGTACACAGGACGTTGAGCGCCCTTGGAAAAAAGAAGACACCGAGAGGTAGGGTAGAAAGGGGAAGGACGAAGGGAGTGTATGTATATATATATATATATATATATAAGGCAGGAGAGTGCGAGGGGATCGGTGGGGAGAGCGCGGCGTCGCCGGCGGTGCTAGCCGAGGCCCTGGGAATCGTATATTAATAAGGAATAAAAGGGGAAGATAGCGGATATATATCTGCGCAGGAGAGGCAACGGAAACGGGAGGAGGCGCTCGGCTGTGTGCGTGCGTGAGACGAGCTGCAGCAGTCGATCAATGACAGCGAGGAAGATCGCGCTCGGGGGGAGAAATAAGTGCCGGCGATTTTTTATTGACGACGCGGCCGCGCAGTCTAGAAAACAGCCTGTACTGAATTGAAAACTTGACGGAAGCATTTATCCCGCTTTCGTAGACAAAGTACCCAAAGTTCACCGAGTGAGTCTTTTATGCGAATTGAGACTGCGGTCGGTTTTTAACAGGACCAAAGCCTGCGCGTTATGAATTGTACCAAAAAAATCAATGGAAATACTTGCTTCGTGCAGCTTATATTCGGTAAAATTTATAAAAAATGGAAAAAATGGGACAGGGTGTACGGTAGAAAATTCTAGCCGCGCTCTATAGAAGCTCTATCGGAGGAGTATTAAACGAATTAAAAAGGAAAACCTACCTAAAAAGCAGTTATGCCTGTGGATTAAAAGATAAAGGTGCTGGTAGACGGGGCTAAATTTGGAGAGTCTCCGGAGGCGAGGGCTTGGCGCCGGTATAAAGGCGCACGAGGAAGCAAGTCTCGCGCTCGGGTCCGGTTCCGCGGCTGAAATACGATGTCGTTTGTGTAATCCGGAGAAGCAGAGTTTCGGAGAGACCGAAGGAGGGACCAAGGAGATAGACGTTGCGGCCACTCCGGCAACCGAAAGCATGTCAAGGCTCTTCGTTTACGAGTATTAAGCTACTTACCCGCGAGGGGGAGGCGGAACCCTAATTAAACGTACAATTAGTTGCTCATCTCTCCCGTCTTCCTAACCCACTATATTAATCCCGTTGCCCGCGCCCGTGAAAAGAAAACCAAAAGCGACTGGACGCCCGGTGATTCCTACCTCTGTGAAATGCACATAACGAGTCGGCTGCTTACTGCGGCCTATATCGCCCGCGGACCCGAGAGGGCCAATGAAATCGATCCTTAACCGGCTTTAGCAAACGCGCAGAAAAATTAGCCGCGGGTGGCTGCAGGTCGAGCTGTGCGGCCTTGGCATGGCCCCCGATTTAGTGCGCCCACGCCCACTCCGCTTGACATTCAGGTCAGCGAGCCTTAGATTGCGCCCCAGCGCCAGCCGCAGCGATTGGAAATTAAACATTTCCCCGGGATTCGAGTGCGCACGACCTAAGCCAACCCCGAGGCCAACCCCCAAGGCTCCTGAGCCGCCGCGCGCGAGGAATATTGCGTCGGCCGCGTTAGGAATTCTCCGGGCCCCGAGGAGATTGTGTTCTTCCAGATATTATACGCCCCTTCTGCCCCGACGAAATTGCAGTTTATTTTCAACCGGCCCGGGCTCTCTTTCCCAGCACTGGAATTATTAATTTAATTATAATTATAGGAGGCAGAGAGGTACTTGGGAATTCGATCACGGCCCTTGGCAAATTATGCATAATGATTGGATCTGATATTCGTATTGCTGAGGTCAAACAATATGGTAATGCCACTCACCACCAATGGATACACGAATCAAAAAAAATATGTCGGTGAATATAAAGGATTGAATCACTTTAATTTTCATCCGGTGCTCCTTTTCGAAAAGTGCAGTATCTATTCCTACTGATATCTACCAATCCTGCTACACTACTAGACTACTAACAGAGTGGACAATCAAAACTATTTTTCCAAAACGCAAATCTCGACGCAAATGCATATCTCTTGCTTTAGAAAGAAAACGGAGAAAAAAAAGAAAAGCACTAGAAGCGAGATAAGGCGCGGGCAAGGGGCGACGGAGAAGAAAAAAGCCGAACCTCGGCAAATGGGATTTAAAGTTTTCTCCTCGTGTGTGCAACTTCGAACTCCCGGGCCATTAACCAGGTTCCTAAAGGATACTGTACATATAGATTCTCGTTAGACCCCAGACGAGCCTTACGCAGTCTTAACCGTAGACGAGACCGTAGGACTTGCCAAAGTCTTTCTTCAATTTTGCTAAGAAACCAAGTTTGTTCACACAAAAAGATAGACATAAATCGTTTCAGTTTTATAGTATCAAATATTTACGACATAAATAACAATTATTCAATAAAGACTATATGTACTGTATGCAGTTAACAAATAAATTAGAAGACAACCGGAAGGAATAAATTCTCAGCGCAGTAAAATGTTTTGGTATTACGAGCGTTGGCATGGTTTCGCGAAAATTCACGAAACATGAAAGATGTAGCCACAATATCATATAAAATGAGAAACGAATTATAACTGACGTGAGGAATAGAAATCAACCGCAAAGAAATATCGTTTAACATTTCTTGCACCTCGATTTGTCGGCCGTTATCAAACGTTTCACCCGACTTCCCGAGGAGAGATTTACTATTGCACTCCCGATGCACTATTTCTATTTTACCGGAACTATAAAGTTCTCTGTTAAGTGCATACAATAAAATTAATTTCTATAAATGATATTATTCCAGGTGTTTAGTATTTGCACAACAATGCTCGATTCGTCACAATATAAATAAAATTCTTGCATCGCAAACGAGAAGCGTCCTGTTGACTACGCGGCAAAGAGCAGTAATATCGTTGTTTACAGAGTTTCGACCAGCTAGAGCCCACGAAAAGTAAAGTGAGGCGAGAAAAATAAATAAATGTCGGCAGAAAATGTGGCTCGTCCCAAAGGCGGATATCCGGTGAAAAATTGTGCGAGGGTCGCTCTGGTGATATTTCACGAGCAATTTGCCGCTATGTGTAATCATTGCATCGAAAGAGACTGCGGCTGAACTATATAGGAAAGTCGCGCATCCCGCACAGGTCAAGTAAAGTCGTCATCTGACGATGCAGTCATATATATGCAGTTCTTTTTTCGACTTTTGGTGCCTCCGTTGTTACACTCCGATGCGGTGTACACGCGATCTTCCGTTCGTTCGTACATTTCGAACAATGCGTTAGCGCGAATGTTTTTCGTCCAGGGAAATCTTGAATGGAAGGTAAAAATTAGCGTAACGGTACCTGGCCCAGGGTATTCCAATTTCCCCAGAAGGATAATTACACATAATGGATGGCAGCTTGGGGAACAACCTCACTACAGTAGGTGTCTTATGTAACTGAACGAAAAGTAACGGAAATAAGTTTCTACATACATTTCTCCTTTGGAGTTTTAAGATACATAGCATTTCCATTTTACAACCAGCCAATGGTATTGAAAAACTGCCTGTTAAGAATACAACACCAAAATCAAGGACGAAATGCTATCCGGCCTAATTGCTATTAATTAATCGGACTTATGAATTAAAATAAAACACAAAGGAAATACGTCTCACGGTAATTGCGTAGATATTAAAAGATTATTTCTAGTCCTTAAACAATACTATTTCATCGTCGTTAGGCTTAATCGTCGCGCCTGTGTCTGATATAACAATGGCAGGGACTTGGCACTCCAAGATTACCGTTGATTGACAATAATTACATCTTTTCTTACTCTCCGTAATAACAATGAGATGTCCCGACTAGACTGTCCATGGACGAACTGCAACGAGACTCATTGTCGCGCGGTTTCATTCATCGGCACGCGTTTACAGACACACTGTTTCCGGCGGCGTGTAAACTTCCGCACTGGTCCCTTTTTTTGTTTTCTGTGGAAACGAGCGCTACCAATCGGATGTCACGCGTTGTAAAAGCACGATTTTTATTGCTCGTTAAACGTCATGTCATATCACGGCTAAGCTCCCATCTAATTGTCTACCTTTATCGCGTTACACTCAAATAAAAGAGAACCAGCGGCGACAATTACGTACGGTATCGAACCACTAAGTACTCAAGCTTGGAGCCAGACATCCCCCACAACAGCATGACTGGTACGAGACGCGAAGCCTGTCGATAATGGCCATCCTCGCGCGTTCATTAATCGCGAACGCGCGGTCCCGAGCGTTGACTGCGCGATTGGCAGTAGGCGGATGTGAGCACGTGTTCGATATGCACGTCGTCGGTGAGTAAATGAGGAGTCCTTGCCATTGCGCGGAATGGGAAAATAATTATTACGTGTCTGCACTGTGTCACGGAGGTGCACGACGGCAAATGAGGGAACGAGGAGGAAAGGGCCGAAGGGTCGGTGCAACTATGGCATTGTCCACACGTTTGATGGATTTGAAACGGGTTTACTGCACATCACTGGAAATGTCTGCAGTGAATTATTGCAAATCCAGGAATGAATTCAGATGAGTGCTTGTTTTTGATGTTTTAGTTTTACTATATGTAATATCTACTTTATGTTGAACCAAGTAAAACGTTAATTTTCAATTCAAGAGCTATAACTATATAAATGTAAATGATAATATTGCTAATACATGACTTGGATCGCTCGTTATAACTTGTTCGTGCTGAATATGTGAGTCTTTCAAAGAAACTGTCACTTGTAAATTATCAACAGAATCGCAACATGTCGACGGCACCATTGTAATCCTTATGTGCGTAGATTCAATCGATTTGCAGTCAAATGTAAAAACGAAAAATATGATTAGATGCTGACCACTGCGACTTTTCTACGGCACCAGTCACCGCAGCGGTCGAGCGAATACAAAAAGTGCTTCCCCCGCACATTTCACGGTATGATTCTGCGGCGCTTCCTATCTTCTGCGAACGTGCTAGGATTTTAATAAGCTCGATAACTATTCCTTCCACGTAAAATGGCATTGAACGACATTTTAATCAAAATAGAAAGTGTAAATCAAGTAAATTGTTTATTCTTCAAAAGCTATTAATCGTTAATTATATGTTTTAAAATATACGTGTAATTCTATCGATCTTTTCAAATTAGAAAATTTTTAGCAAAATTAAACCATATTTCCCAAGTAATTATAACTACAGATTTTTTTATCTCTATAAAGCTTGCGTCTAAATGGTTGTGTGTATAACAGTCTTTTAATAATTTTGTAGCAATCCTATCTCATTTGCGTAATAGCAGGCAGCTTTCAGCACTGGTCCGTGCAATATGAAACAAATAATCTCGAAAGTTTCATTCATATCGCGAAGGTTTTCAATTAAGGTCGAATCGTTTTAAATGCAAGGAAATTCTTTATTTAAGTCAAATGCATATATTTTGCAACTAATTAAAAATTTTTAAACATTAGTAAAATTCAGACTTTATTTGCTGATATGATAAAGCATATTAAATAGACAAACAAAAATATGTATTTAAATATATATTTAATTTACATGAAAGTTTATATAAATTAACACTTATAATTAAGAAGTTTAGTTACCGTCTAATGTCAGTGAATAAAAAAGTTTGAAGAATTATGTTTAAAAAAAGCAATTTTGCAAATTTGAATTTTAAATATTACGTTAGTACATGTATACGTAATACACAATTTTCCAGAAATAGGATGAAAAATTGAAATTTTAGGGGCATTGGCTTCTACATTACCAGGCAGCGAGCTACTATTACCAGAGTGTGCGCACGGGCGGCACGAAAGCAGAATATGAAAACTGGACTCACCTAGAACAGAAAAAACAAAAGAGGTTAATAAACGTGCATGACGCATCAGCCAACCTACAATATTAGAATATTTCCATATATATATATTATATATATATATATATATATATATATATATATATATATTATTGTTAAGATATGCATTGAATAATATAGCAAAAAATCAAGAAGCTGCCGTATGTCCTGCGAGATATCAATTAACTACCATTGATCAATATCTATATTTATTATTTTTTAACAAATACATATAAGTAAATTATTTTCATAGTTTTAATCTAGTCTACTGAACTTTTTATAAATTATACGTGTATTAGAAAGATTTTCGTTTTCCCGCAGCTGTAAGTAGTTTACGAATGAATCATGATTAATAACCTTGTGTAATCTCTTCATGATAATTTAAAGTCAACTAAAGTTTCTTGATCCTTATCGCTACCCGTATATAGTATAGTCAAAGTACAAAACTTTGCACAGGCTGAGACTAACGGCAAATAACGCGTCGAAATCAGACCGCAGCAGAATGGTCAACTTCATAGTCAAACGCAAAGTGGAGGACAAAGGTTCTCTTGGCTCGTCTAATTCAATACTTGGCTTTTAACGAATTAGCGAGGCACACTTCCGCACCCCCGTGTACAGACGAGTGCACAAACAAAGAGCAAGGAAGAAGACCTATCCACGTGTACCAACGAGGAACCGGTTAAAAGCCGGGTAACAAGAGAAAGAGACATACGCCGCTCTGGCACAGGTCCAGAAGAGGAGAAACACGACGAGCTAGCGCCCTTTCTCCTGATCCAAGGACAATCATGATTAAGAAACATGGATATTAAACGGCTCGTTACCTATTTCTTTCTGTTATCAAAGGTTTCTTGGGCAGTCTTTAACGATACCGACTACCCATGCCTTGAAGTTTTACGAATTTCTTTGTTATTAAATTAATTAGAGATTCGTAGTACTATAAAACTAGTTGGAGTGATTCTTTTATTAAGAACTGGAAATGAATTGGGGGTAATACTTTGGTACATTATTTTGTAACATGAGTGATATATTTTTATTATTCCTTGTTTGTGAGAATAATAAAAATTGTGCTATGTTTTCTTACAAGTATAATTGCTCATAGTATTCTGAGACCTTAGAACTTCATGTTTTATAACCGCTTAATCTTCTACACGCTTTCTATTAAACCCTTTTGCAAAATTGTTTATGTGATCAAATTATTTTATGAGATCAAAAATACGAGACATTCATCACTGATGTATTTCATCATTTAAAGGACTTGTTAAATGTAATCTTTATATTTTTCATTTGGAATACAAGCAGCATAAAGAAACAATACGCATGACGACTATTGTAACTTCTCTCCAAAGCACTCGCGAATTGCACCCGCGAATTGCACTGGCGGCAGTCGAGCATTCATTTGCCCTGCATCGTACAGAGTTACAACCCACTTTGCTCTTCCTTGCTCGCGAACAATCATTATCCTCCTCCATTAGCATAAAATTTCGCTCGCGCCCATCGGGTACGGACAGTTCGAAGAAGAGGAACAAGATAGAGGCAGCCAAAGAACATGCTCTAAAAGGGGATTAAAGTCCTTCACTAAAATTAAACATTGGTAATATATGTTTTCTCTACCACACACTCTCCTTACCGAAATTCAGAAAATTCTTTGAAAACTATCGTGTCAGGTTAGTTTAAATATTAAATACAGATTGTAAATATAAGTTTGTCAATTGTTAGTTTTGTTTGCATATTTAACATGAATTACGCTCGAATTTACGTAATTTTATAGTATTATTTGATTACAGAGAACTAGAGAGCTATTTAGAGAACTATTAATTACTGAAAATTTATTTAAAAAATAGAAGGCGAACAAATAAAACTAGAAAATGAGACACGAGTACAGATGAGTAGAGTGCTAGAGAAGTTCTGTACGACAGCGACGATACTCGAGGCGTTGTACAATATTAGTATTCCATTCTGACGAAAAACTCAATCAAGTACCTCAAAAGTTTTAATTGCAGAGCTCTCCAACTGTGTTGAGCAGGGTGAGATTGCACGAGAAACCAACATTGCGAACAAAGCGGAAATGAAATCTCGCTCTTTGTGCATCAATTCGCCCATGCCAATGTATTTCTACATTTGGAAAGAGCAGCACCTAACGCACACAAATAGCGTACAGCTATATATCGTATATTTGTCCTTTCGTTCAATATGGATTAAATTTATTTTATTGGCTTTGATTTGTCAAAAGTGTTTCCGTGCTATTAAAATTGACCAATCACTGGAATTTACTGAAAATAATGTTTTCGAAGTGTTTCGATAAACTTATAATAGAGATTATTGTTAGTATAACTTTAGACAGGCGCAACCGCACACATCGCCTGCATGTGCACTTGGAAATCTTGCACAGTTTGCATTATTAAGGTGCGGTATCCGGGTGTACACCTGCAGCCTTGAGCCTTGCCATCCGAGAACTATCGAACACTTGGTCGTCAATACAGAAACTAGTTTCGAGTAGTCGAAAATAAAAAAGTTTTTTACGTGATGGAAGACGATAAAGAACGAATATTGAGAAAGAGGACTTTTTAGATTAGCGTTAGGCTATCTTGCCAATGATTAATCGTTACTTCTATACAAGAATTCCAATTCAGGATAAAGTATTAAATTAATCTCCAAAAATACTCTAAAGCTTGTCAATTTGTGGTGATAAGGATAATAAATGTATTTGCAACAGAACGTTGATATAAAAATGCAACTATTGTTATCTTACAGCTTTCCAGGTAATAGTTTTAAATAAAGGTAGAGGCATCAGTTAAGGACACTACATTGACGTTCAACCCTCATCAATGGACAATGCAATATGCTTCGCGACCAGCTGAAATTCAAGAGCCAACAGTAGCCCACTTCCGGTGAAGGAAAAGTGCTGTTAGATGCTTCAAACAACACATGTGTGATTGGATTGGAAACACGAGAGTTCTCTATACCAAGGCGCGAAAGTGCACACGTCTCGGCATTCCAGGAGCTTTACGCGAGCAATAAATGAGAGTCAAATGAGCAGTGCGAAAGTGCAAACGGTCTGAGATTCCGCAAGCTTTACGCACGCGTAGTTGATGACGCGTCTTTTGACTCGCCATTTCATTCTACAGTTGCTTGCGTACGCGTCTTACCGAGTCTCGATGTGCACTACTTATTATTAGGTGCCGCAGCCTCTCGATCGATTCATTCGCTACATGTGATGACGCATCGAACATACATGTGGTATTTTCCTCTACACCTTTTTATAAGTGGTCAACTATTTTCTTTCTACATTCAGCTTTCATACTTCTTGAATTTGAAAAGCTATTAATATATTTATGATGCAGGAGATTTCTACGTTGTTAAAAATTAACTAATTGTTCATATTATGATAAGTAACTTCACGACTAATCATATACATATAATATATATAGAAAAAGATGTGTAATACCGATTCGATTTAGATTATTTGCTCACAAAAAAACTATTCATCCTATTTCAAGTAAATTGAGCCATAAACGTTCACGATGAACTGCAAAAAGTTCATTTTACGGTCAATACTAGCCGCGACAAGTCTGAAAAGTGACCTATCTTAAATTGCAATGAGCCCCACAAGGAAGCCAGCACGAGGAGCGAGACTACGAGTGAAAGCCGCAGGGATTTAAAATGCGAGTGCCGACCTCCCTCATCGGCAAAACGCGCTCGGCTTATCTCCCGAGATAATAGAATTCGAGAGAAGGGGTGCGACGAGGCCAGGCGCCCCCATGGTCCTCAGACCACAGCCAACGGCGAGTGGGTCACCCGGAGCTTTCGGCGCCGAAAGCTGCAATGAGGCCCGCAAAGCTGAGGAGATCAGGCCGAGGTGACCGCGCGCCGCTCATTTTCCCAGCCCCGGCTCTTTTTATCTTTCCCGCGCCTTAATCCGTCTTCCTGTTGACGCAGCCGTCGAAGCGATAGAGAGGGACGATTGTACCGATAGCCGATCGCCAGCCAATCGGCGCGAACGAGGGGAAGATTTCACGGCGGAGATTCGTAGCGAGCGGGGCTCTCCCGATCGTTGCCAAACGATTACGAACCTTGTTGTGCGCGCGTGGGCCGCATACGCCTTCAGAACTGCAAGAGTTGCAGCAGGAGTACCGCAGGCGCATGAATTTTAATAAAATATCTCCACACCAGCTGCATCCCCAGCGCCATAACGGATACATACGGCCATGCGCGCGCACATCCGCCCGGGGCGTGCGGCGATCCCTTGCTTCATTTAAATCAGCGCGGCCCGGGCAAAAAATCTCACAAAGGCTTTTACCGCCGACGCTTAAAGTCGAGGAGGCTTGTGCGCCGCGCAAATCTCCGCTTGGTAAGAATCCGAGCGGCGCGCCGCCGCAGCGCCCAGCGCTTGTTTACTTTTCCCCGGCACCTGCAGGAAAACGAGACCGTCGGCCGCGGCGGCGACGGCCGCTCGCCCCCCTTTAAAAGCAAAAAGCTTTAATTCCCACTAAAGGAGAAACACGAATGGAGGGAGCCCACGGCGCAGTTGCGGCGCAGAAGAATGGGCGGAGGTGGGGAGAAAGAGGGAAGAACAAGAGGTACACAATCGGACTGGTTATCGAGCTTTCTCTTTGCGCCCGGGACCTGTAAGCGGCGGTGGCGCGAGCGTATACCGGTTCCTTTTTGTCCCGCGCCACTTCTCCACGTCTTTTCTCCTAGATTCGTCGCGTCCTTCGGCTCGTTGTCCCGCCGGCGGGGATTTGGGTCGGCTATCAAGAGCCCGCGGATACAAATATATCTCGGGCGCTCTTTGCAATTGCGTTGCGGCATCTGCACCTTTATATATCCATCGAGCCGTACGCCCCATCTCCCGCTGTACCGCGGAGGTGTTTGTCGAGGCGACGCTTCGATTCGCCTTGACAGCAACTTGTTGGCAGTTGTTGAATAATTAAAGAATGTGCGACGTCCGCTGTCGAAAGCAGCATTCAGCATTCATCAACAAAAAGCGTCTATAATTAACTCCCCGCAGCCTCGGAGAAAGTTGCAATCGGCATCTCCCCCGAATTCAAATGAGCGAGGAGATAGCTGCGCACAATGAACGGCCGGGGGGGGGGGGGGGGGAGACGGTCGCCCAAGGTGCAGGAGCTTTGGCGGCCCGCGGCGGCGGGACAATGGCCCCGGGCCCATAAATCCTCGAATATTTTCAGTCTTGGAGGAATAAAAATGCAAGAGGGGCCCGAAAAAGCAGGAGGCCAGGGAAGAAAGAAGGGGGGTGGGGACATCCGACGAGCGCGTGTATATCCTCGTTTATATTTTCCCTTTGCCGCCACGGCGCCGTGCCCCTACTCCCGCCGCCGCCGAGGTAGGGGATGCGGGTTGTTGCGCCCGTGACTGCCCTGGCCACGCAACGGACGGTCGGGCGAGAGGTAGAAAAAGAAAGGAAAAAAAAAAGGGCCAGCAGCAGCAGCAGCGCCGTAGCGGCCGCCGCCGGCTGTTCGGCATCGCCGGCGTGGGAGAGAGCCCGGGGGAAACAAAGAGCGCGGGGGCGGGGGGAGCCGGGAGGGAGCCGGGAGAGCCCTAACCTACAACACGGAGGTCGCGGGGCGAGGAGGAGAGGGCCCCCGGCATTCCACCGGCTGCTGGGCCGATCGAAGGCTCTCGGGGTGGCTCCGCGAGCAGATGGAGGGCCACTCGGCGACCTTCGGCCCACCGGATGGATGATGCACCGGTGCGCCGGGGGGGGAATTTATATCGATCGGTCACGCCGACGGGGGACTCGAGGGCCAGGATCGATCGGCGCCCGGAAATCCATCGGCTAGATGGGACCCGGGAGGCGCGGGCGGCGGGCCGACCTTCCTCCCCGCCCCGCGGCCCCCGCGCAAAGGCGCAGAAAAGCGACCGCCGGAGGCAAGAGTAATTTTCCCTGAGTCGGCCATTAGTGCCGGGCGGCCGCTCGGTCGGCCGCGTTAATTAATTAAAAGGCACGAGGGAGGGCCGAACTTTTCCCGGGGACGCGCGAGTCCACGCGTTAATCTTTAACGAGGGTTCGATAAAGCGAGGTGAGTGGCCGGCCAACTTGCCCAATTAGCCCCGCTGCCTCCCATTTGGCCCTGGACCGCGACGACGACGACTTTCGAGGAAGCCGGCCAATTTGGACCTCGACCCAGTATCCCCGCGCGGGGGAGAGGCTAATCGATCGGGGCATGATCAGCCCGAGCTATCCGCCCGACCCCCCGACCTTCCTCCCCTCCCGGAGATACTGGCTGCAATATGCGCGAGTGGCAGGTCGCGCGACCTCCTCGGCCTGCACAACGGAAGCCCGCCCTGATAGGCCTGTCGTGGGGATGTTTCCGTTGGGGGAAATTCCCTATGCGCGCGCGGATCCGGATCCGCTCGTCCGATGGGACAAAAAGCCCAGACGAAGATCGACAGCAGCCCCAAGGTAATGAAGGGATGCCTCGTGAGACACTAGTAGGGCGTGCGACTTCAATAGAGCCACGCCGGAATGTCACTAAAACCTACATCCGAAGACACTACTGCGATTACTGGATGATCCGACTACAGCTTAATTCATGTTGTCTGGTTATACATAACAATTTATTTTCGTTTGCAGAAAATACAGGATTAGCTAGTAAGTATAATTAGCGTTGATTTAAATATGGTGGTATTAACATTTCTAAATAGTTCACAGGAACAATGCTATTGTTTTACTTTGTGCCACTGATTACAGTGAGTCTGTTATCACTGTTACCAAATCAACAAATATCATACTAGATAACAGTTTTCTACTTGGAATTGATTACTTCATTATCCGTAAGAAAGGTCTTTGTGCTCGTGGGCGTTACGGGTGGTTAAGTAGGTTAATAGGTGGCGAGGACGATGCGAGCCCCGCCGGCAAGGTTTTTCGCCGAGAGTCTCCGCCCGGGGCAAGTCACGTGATTCACTGCGGAAATCCTGGCGACGAGTTATATTTGCGCGGGCGGTCGCTCGTTCCGGGAGGTCGGCCGACGCGGCCAGAGCTACGGGCCGATAAGCCCACCGAACGAAAAAAAAAAAAGCCCCTGCACGAATCCCGGAGCGGGCGTTCCGCTCGGGCGCGCGGCGACTTCTTCTGCCCGGCTGCAGGACCAGGCGTTTTTTTTTTTTTTTTTTTCATTCTCCCCATCAAAGCCGGCGCTTCGTCCCTAGCCTAGGAGTTTGTGCGCGGAGCGGCCGACGACGCGGCAGATGCTTTCCTCGCGGCGGCCGGCAAAGAGGCGCGCGGGGCTTATGCAAATCGGCCGGGCCGCGCACACATCGCGCCTTCTAATTCGGCCGAGCGCCGAGGCACCCGGCGGTCCCTTTAAAAACAACAGAGTGGGTTGAAGGCTCGTGGAGGACAAGGGCTGCGTTGGTTTTTTCGCCCCACGACGAGCCGCGGCGCCGGGGATGAAAAATTACGGGGAGGAGGAGGAGGAGTATTTATGCGCCGGGGATCGATTGGGGCGCCGGGGCTGCCGGCGCCGGCGCCCGGGGGGCAACGATCCAAATTGCTCGCGCGGGTTATGCCGCGCACGACAGACGGGCCGCCGCCCCGGCCTTTTCATAAAATGCAGATGCAGGTGTTCGGCGGCGCGCGGCCCAAGCCCCGATAAATATTTATGGGTGGATACCCTCCGCGCCTCCTCCCCCGGCCGATAATTGTCATTGTCTCGGGCGGGGGGGGGGGCCGCCGCGGCGAGCAAGGACACGATGGCCACGCGGGCGCGTTGACCCGGGGCGCAGGTGCACCGCCGAGATTCCCGGGCCCTGTGTGTGTCTCGCAGGAGCCGCCGGCCGCGGACACGCGAATTATTGAGGTTTCCGGGGAGTCGGGGCGCGCGCCGGGGAACAAAGCCGGCGATCGCGCGCCGCCCGAGACAATGGGGCGAGAAAGTCGCCCTGACGGACAAAGCCGCTCGGGGAGGGCCGTGAGCCGCGGCCCCGGGGCGTGACGCCCCGCGCCAGGTGCGCCAGGAGCCGCTTCCGCGCTGCATCCTCTTCCGCTTCCCTCGGAGCGAGCGGCTCCACCTCCTCCTCCTCCCCCTCCTTGGGGAAGCCGCCCGGAGCCTTGGACGACGTCGATAGGCGCGTTATTAATGCATCGGCTCATACGGCCAGCATGTCGGTGCCCCGCGCGGCCCAACTTTCCACCGACGCGCGCAGCCTGCAATTTGCGCGCGGGAAACGTGCGCCACCGCCGCGACCCGCGTGCGGTTTCCTTTGTCCGCGGCGCCGGTGTACAGTGGCCGGATTTTACATTTTTTTTGGACATAAATGTCACCGAGTTCATTCTTTTAAGTCTTTGTGAAATACTATCTACTTGGTATAACAGCGAAAAGTTTAAAAAAAGTCAAACTTAACTTTCAAACAAATGTATTCAGTCAATGCAATAAAAAACAAAGATTTGTTTTAACGAATCCTTTTTTTAACGAATTTGCTAAATCAATTTGGCAAAAAATAAAACAAAATGTATACGTTTCTTTTATTATTATTTTCATTCTTTCATCAGCTTTTGAGTGAATTTGTTTTAAGGTTAGGTTAAGTTTTTTTAATTTCCCGCAGTTAAGCCTAATCTAGATTGATTAAAAACTGCAGTGTTAAGCGATCTCGTTAAAAAAAATTGAAAGTCGGACTACTGGAAGGCGGCAGTTCGGCGGCGCGGCGCTGCGGCGCCTCAGTTCCTCCTCGCGCCGACGCCTGATCTCTGCTTTTTCCTTCCGCCGCCGAATTTGGACGACTTGGGATTCCCTCCGGGGCTGGTGCCACCGCTGCTTGGGAACCGGAGACCGAGTATCTTCCCTCGACCCGAGCTTGGGGTGTCCCAAGGTGGTTGACGAGGGCCCGCAGGTCGCCTGCGCCGGGAAAAACGGAGCGCCGAGTGCCGAGGAGAGGCAACTTTCCGGCAAACAAAATTACCAAGAGGTGGGGACCGAATGGGCTCTAGGGAGGCGGAGGGAGAAGGTCAGCGACCTTCGCGCGCGCGCACTCAGCAAGGCGCAGAGCCGGCTAAATTGCTTAAAAATTGTCCTGGCCGAGCGTTAGGGGACGCAATCGAGTTTACCGCTGGGTAGTAATTTTATAATTCTACTCGGTCCTTGGCGGCTAGAGACTCGATGCTAAACAGATTTTTCATCGTTGTGAAAACTACGCACGGTTGCTATACACTCTATCTCTGTCTCTCCTCTCTTATCTTCTTAAATGAGTTTGCCCAGCTTTAACATAAAGAGACAATCTTAATAATCTATAATACAATATTTTCGCAGCTGCTAATGAGATTACCGAGTGTTTATACTTATTTTTTCGTATTTTCACAATGTTTTTTTCTTTCCATCTATATAGTCATTACAAGTTAATAATTAGTTGTTTAAAATTACTAAATCTAATTAAAGATTTAAGCTTATTTTATCAAAGATTTAAAAAAAAAACAAAACGGAAAATCATTGTCAACGAAATCTAATTGGCTAATACATAAATTCATTGGACTCACGTGTGCAGACATTATTGTCTGACGATATTTCGAGCATATCTACTTAGATACCACTGCATTTCATTCGAAACGCCAAAGGAGACACTAAATGCGCTCGGCATTGTAACACGGCTACTTACAAGCACATGAAAGAACTTTTATTCCTCCCATCTCGGTGTACGCAGCATATTCTTTCCGCACTCATCAACTTCAGCGCCCAAGAAGATTCGCGTGACGACCGGCGAAGATTTCCTCGCAGCGACAGGTCCCACGTAAAGTATCAAGCCGGGCGCAAAAGTGCGCAACCCGTCACGAAGCCCACCTGGAATCATCTCTCCGCGCAATCGAATCGGCCGGCGGCTCCCTTTGCATAGATATCGAAAGTCGCGGCGTACGTAGAAGCCAGTCCTCCGCCGGGATTGTTGTTCGCCCCGGCGAAAAAGCACTCGAGCCGAGCGAGATGGCGCGCGGCTCGGCCCGAGGGCGAAGCCGCTTTAATTGGCGCATCCGATGACTCGGGCGATTCGGCCGCGCGGCAATTAGCTACTTAGCCGCCGCCGTCCCTCCTCCTCCTTCTGGCCCCGCGAGGGCGACCGGTTTTCTCCGGCGCTGCCCCCGGGCGCACGTGGGCCCTGCCTCCTCCGCGCGCACTGCACGCGCCGAGAGCCGTCCTTTTAATTCTTTCAAAACACGCGAGAGAGTGCCTTGAACCCCTTCGCGGGCTCCTTTGTTTCGCTTGGCGCGTATACGTGTATAAGCCCGGCGGACAATGACTCGCCGTTTCAATGGGCCGCCGCCGTCGTCGTCGTCCGCGCAATTACCGGCCGAGGGCTCAAATCCGACGAGGTCTGACCCTGCAAACATCGCAAGGTGGCTCTTCTTAGGACAGGTAGGCCGAGCGCTGCCACAGTCAACCTGTGCACGTATAGAAAACACGCTTCGAGTACGGGGGAATCCGAGGGCTGAACAAGTAGCCCGATTTCCTTCAGAAGCACACAAAACTTTCTTTTTTTCCCAATTTACGTTTAAGCACCAATAGAATATGAGAAATTGTTACACTTGGCTCTATTTGTAGATATTCGGCAGTATCTGGTAAGAAAACCATTCTCAGCACTTTTCTCGTAATCTGTGGTTTCGTGAAAAGCAAGACTTTCCAATGATTATTTTCTCAATCACAAGTTAGGTCATCGTTATATCCTGACAAACTTAAGGACTTTACTTAAAATCTGTATTACCCATTTTACAATAAGCGATCCTTCTAATAGAAGTACCGCTGTTGTGTTCACAGGCCCATTGACGCAATAATAAATTCGTCCCGAAGAAAATCCTCGTTGCTCGAGATGAAGTCGAGTCTGTTCATTGCGCGGAGTCTGTGCCTTATAAGGCGGCACGTAATTCCCGGCGGATACAAATTCGCGAAATCCATCAAAGCTGAAGCGGCCCGGCCCTCGTGTCCGGGGCCGCGAGGAGCGGCGTTTTGCGGCGTAAAACCTTTTTGCGCAATCCCTTCGACGAAAGCGCGGAGAATTACAGGTGGCCGGGCGCGCCGCTCTCTCGGCCCCCGGCTGTCTATATTATCCCCGGGGCTCGAGGGCTCGCCGGAACGGCCGTTGCGTCATCGATTATGGTATCGATCGGCCGGCAATAATCCCGGGCCTCTGCATCACCGCGGCTCTCGGCAATTTTCAGGCGGCTGCGCTTTTTTCCCGCGAGTCTTAGCCGCGTCGAGGGCCCCCGCGAGAATCGCCCACCTGCTCGCCGAAGATATACGCACGGCCGAGCAGCCGCGTGCACCGGACAATATTTCTCCCCACCGGCACCCGTTGCCATGTAAGATGTACGTGTCGAACGGGGCCTCGGTCTCGAAGGGGGTCTCTCGCCCGGCTCGATATGTATGCCGCGGGGTCTCGCGGGCGGTTCCGCCGCTGCGCCTCCGAGACAATTTATCCGGCTAACACAGGGAGCCCCAGCATCCGGCTAGGCTCGCCGGAGCCCCCTTATATCCCTTACGGCAGGGCGCGATCAGCTGTGCGAGGGGCGACGCGAGCGCTGGCTGCCTGCCTGCCCACGTGTGCGCCCCGGGCCGTCAGCTGGGCTTTTGTCGCCGACTGCCCCGACCTCCTTGGACTCCCCTGCGCCCTCCGCTTTTTATCGCGCACAGCTCGGCTTTTAATTGCACCCGGTCGCGTCCTCTCGAGGTCGCGCTGGGGAGGCCAGCCTTGCACCGGATGTGCCCGAGGGGCGCGGGGAGAGAAAGGATGTCTTTCTACATTCTGCATTTACCAGTCGAGCAAAAGTATTTCGTGTTGGTTCTTCGAAGGTCTAAGAACTTGTTTAGACCATGTATGCAAAGTGGCTTGTCTTGTTTTAAATAATAAAGAGAGAGGAGTCGCGCGGCTTTCCGCCAAATTCTTATAATTATTTCAACTGCTTATAAGTCTTTATGATATTTAGTAAGTACACAATCTATATTATCTTAATAAACTATTGTAATAGCTCCACTAACAGACGATACAGTAGCCTGAATTCTAGTAAAAATCTTACATAAAGGATAACCAGGAGCTCACCGTTTTTAATTTCTACTATATCATTCGAGCCCCCAAGCCTCGTCTACCAAAACCTGTAGATATTTTAGTTGATAAGAAAATTGTATAAAATGGTAGAAACAGGTTTTTCAGATGGATTAGATTACAGCCAACGTACCCATGAGTGCATTATTTCACTGTGACGAGCAAAACAGCGCGTGTCTACAGCCAGCGGGGCAAATCGGTGATAATGCCCGCAGCCGACTGACTGTAAGGGCGATTGGCGTGCAGGGCGCCTCGGCCAATCGGTCAGCCGCGTCCTCCCGCGCCAGCGAGCGGCGCAGCCTCCCTCCGGTACAGCCCCGACGGATATTCGCGCACCGGATTCGTTAACCCGGGGGAGGGCGAGAGATCGATGGGACGGGTTGATGGTTGGGCGCGCGCGTCGCTTCCGGTGGCCTCACCCGCGCGGGATTTTTACCCGGCAGCGCGGGCGGCCTTGTCGTCGTCGCCTCGTCGCCCGGGGATAATGATCTTCGCGGAAGGCCGGCGATCGCCGAGCTTTGTCGCGCGGCCCTCCTCCGCTCTCTTTTAGCCCCGGTCGGTATTAAAACCCGCGGGCTTCCTCCGTCGTCCCCCATTAATGTCAATCCCCGGGCGAGTAGCCTCGGCCGCGCGCTGGTTCCGCCAGGGGAAAAGAGAATTTTTTGCGCGGCGCCCGCTTGCCAACCCGGGGAAATGTTTTTCTCCGGCTCCTCCGATTGCTTTATCTTTCCTGCGCGGCTGACTTTTGCCGCCGCGGATGCCTCGGCACACTGTACACAACTTGTGATGTAGATCTCTGCAAATCTAGGAATTTCTGACTCGATTGACTTCGCTCCCGTGAGAAAGACTAGAACACACCAGTCTGTTTGTGTACGTTTTACACTCAGACTAATGGACATACGAGCGGTTAATGTGTTTTACTAGTATTTGCTAATGCTATAATTATTATACTGCCTCGCATATAATCTACGTTTATTTCTATTGTTCGAGTTACGCTAATTATTGCAAATTGCAGGCTGTGATACAGAGCTTCCTACGTACACAGGGTTGTCGCATAAAGCTACGAATTATATCGTTGGAGAAATAGTATTTACTCTTTTGTAACGACTAAAATAAATCGATGTCGATCTAGCTAAAAGCCGAGCGATGGAGACTGGCTGAAGGGGCTAAGCCGATTATAAAGCGAATCCCCGAATAATTCCACCGCACCTTCGCTTGGAGATAAGAACGGCGCACATCATCGCTTAAGCCCGGCCCTGTACGCATGCGCACGCGGAAGAAACAGCCCGCGATCGCCTTGATTCCGCGTCGCATAAATAAAGCCTGCAATTATCGTAATCTGCATAAAGCGCCGGGCGCGATAAATCAGGCCGCGAGAGCCCGGGCTCCATGCTAATCGGCTTAGATAAATCAATGGAACTAGGAGCCGAGGGCGCGGCTATCTCCCGCGACCGGGCTAACGCGCAATGAATTGGGCCGCGGGTGGGCCTGCGGGGCTTAGGGCGCCCCCGTCACTGACCTACAGCACCGGGGCGTGACGCGGGACGGGAGATGGTTCCTGGGGGGAGGGAGGGCGGCAGGCGAGGTAGGGGGGAGGGCGGGGCGTTGCCGCGCGTGCACCTGGGGCGCGACCTTGCCGCGGAGCCGGCCCCGGGGCGAGGCCCCGGCCGGCGCATCGATCCCGATCAGCTGGCGCACCTGTCGCTCTCCTCGGCCGCTCGCGCGCGCAAGGTGCACGCGGCGATAAGGCCAATTTTAACGGACCTTTAGTCACGCGGACAGATGCGCCGATTACTGCCGGGCCGTGGGAACCGCGGCCGATCATTAAGACGCGCGAGAGACGCCCTCAACTGGCCCAACGAGCGCGCGCCGATCAGCTGCCCGCGGGTTCCTTCCCCCGCCTTACATCAAGCAGCGGCGCCGGCGGCCTCACTAGGACCCGGACGCCCGGGCCTAAGGAGAAACTCTCCTACATGGCCAGCCGCGTAGACGAGGAAGTGAGTCAGCGGCGGGTTGGGACACGGGGCCGCCTAGGCGCCGTGCGAGCGAGTCCAGGCCCGCGCAACACGCGTGCAAATAAAGCGGCGGCCGAGCGATCGAAGCGCAAGTTGACCGCCGCGCCCAGGGACAATGGAAGGCGCCCCGTCATCGGGCCCCCAGTAAGAAAAAAGGGAGGCCCAATTCGAGAGCTCCCGGGAAGCCGGGACACACACACGCACGCACACACAGCGCCGTTGCCGGCGGCTCCGAGCGAAAGACTTTGGCCCGGCTAGAAGGCCGAGCCGGTGTATTTGCAGACTGCGCTATAATAAATATTGATTTTTCGTAATACGTAAAGTTTGGCCGGTGGACCGGCAAACTTTCTCCCCGGCAAATATCGTTAGGCTGCACTTGGCCCTACAGCACGGCTTTGTCCGTCGTCTTTCCTCGGCGGCCGAGTCTCCTACCTTGCGCCCTCTGCCCTGCTTCCGCGGCCCTCCGCCGGCCGGCATATCGACGTTATAATTCCCGCGGAATAACGCAATTCCCGTTAAGGGATATATATATATTCCGGCCGATGTGCGCCCCTACCTCCCCCCAACGAGGCGCCAAATGGAACGTCCAACTTTTAATGCGGCTTGCAGTTCCCCGGGGGCGCTTAGCCCCGCGGCAAACTTCTTTCTCGCGAACGCACGAGATAAAAGATAAAGCCGCACGCGGGGACAAAAAACGTCCCGCCGAGCTGCTGCCGCCGCCGGGCCACCGGGCGAATAAGCAAACAGACGAGGCTCGCGCCGCCCGGGCAACTTGGCCATCCGATGTGCATGCACGCCGGGTATACGGAGAGAAGAATCCACGGAAAATAAAAGCACAAGATGTTCTAATACTGGAACATTTTGATCTGTTTCTAAGCTGGTAAATTTATGGTGCTGACGATACCACTTACATTGTTGGTACTGATACTTGTCAATTTACTATATTTACTATATTTACTAGATGTCGTTTTAGCACCGCAGTTGATTCTGCAGTTGTAACATTTTTATAATTATTGCATGGATTTTTAATATTTGTCTAATCGACAAATGTATTTTAATTTTCTTGAAATAAAATTATCTGATAACAAGATATGTGAATTAAGACTAATTTTGGACAGTAGATATTAATAGGCTGCAATTAAAGAAACATATCATTGTTTAATAAATATCAAATTTTTATTTATAACCTACATATAGCAGCATATATTCATTCAGTCTTATATGAAGATGTATATATATGAAAAAATATGCGATTTCAAATTCTAGAACGGCGTACAACTATTACCTAAAATATAAGTTCTAACACTTATATTATAGATGGCGCGCAATCTGGTTTACCGATGCTATGCCTGCGTACATTGAGGTTCTACGCATAGAACCTATTTTGTCAGGTGGGCTCTTCTCTCCGTGTAAGAAGCGGACCCTTGCGCTCTCTCCCGCCCGGTGTTGATAATGCCGAGCGAGATCGGCCCGTATATACATAAGACGCCCGGCCTCGCTCGAGGGAAGGTTCGTCTGCGGGGCCGGCCGCTTTCGCGAGTCCGACGGGGGCAGATGGGCCCGGTTGTGTGCGACCGGCGTCACCGCGACGCTGCCCGACTGATTGCCGAGCCTCGCGGGCTAACCCGCGCCGCCGCAGAAGGCTGTACTTGCGTAACTGGCCGATTATCTTTTTCCTTCCCCGCAGGCCGCACTTGTGACCGCTATCGATCTTTATGCCGCGCTTTTTACTCATTTTTTATTTTCTAATTATACCGCGGGAACATTTGTTATCTGAGATATATACTCTTGAAGATAATGGGGAAGCCGGGAATATAGAGGCGCAACGCTTGGGCAATTTACGATCGCTTTCCCTCGACTTGCATCAATTCCATTATTTGATCCTTTCGGCCTCTTAATCGAGTTATCTAGAGCTTATCTAGAGCCCTTTCAAAATCAGCATTAAACTGCATTCACTATGTATATATATATATATAGTGAACGCATTCCCTTTCATTGTTATCGCTCGCGTAAATGCTTTAGGAAAATAATAACCCCGCTGAATTAAGCCTTCGGGAAAATAAAAAATGTTATTATTTGCATAATCTTTCACGGTACTAATAAAATGCGATGCTTTTTATTACGCATATTTAACCAGAAACATTGCGGCACTAAATGTTACATTTTCAAAAGACAGCGGTACTTTTATTTCTCGGCCAATTAAAACGAATTCGCAAAGACCGTAACGAAACAAGAGAATACCGCGGTAACTGACAGTCGCCATTTTTTCCACTTTGACCTTTCGAAACGACTGCGTTGATCAACTTCGTTCCTCGTTTACCTACAGTTAAGCCTTGGCTACAATATACAGTTCACTCAGACCTATTAAATTCCTTCCTAGGCGACCTTAGCGCAAATAAAAAACCATTCGCCAGAAATTCTGGATCATAAATCGTTGCTTCGGCGACCTTCGCGTTCACACCAGTCAGGGTAACGGGAGCTGCACGGGGCCGAGACGACGCCGAGCGTATCCAAAGATCGCATTAACAGCCCCAGCTGCGAACCCACTGACGGCGGCATGAAGCGCCCGCGCGTCCCGGCGCGAGCGCGTCCGAAAGCGCGGCCCTCGCGGGGAGATCGATATACGGTTGCCAAGGCGACCGGCCGACGACGGAGAAGCTGCGCGCATTCTCCCCCACCCTCGCGCCCTGCCACGGCTTCGCGAGGGACACACTGATTATCGCGGCCTTTAGCCTCCCTCGCTGCCTTTTTTTCGCCCGCAATTTTCGCATCTCGCGTCGTCTCGACCGCGTCGGCTCTCGGGTCTCGCTAGCATCCTTCCTTCCTTCCTTCCTTCCTTTCCTGCATCTATCCTAAAAGTATAGCTTTTAATTGTTTACAGCTTTTGTAATTTTTACTGGATTGCAAGTGGCACTTTTCTCAGTCTCGAGTGCTCGACGTTATAATGCGTAATAATACACATGACGAGTCCTGACGCTGAACCTTTGACAATACCGAAAACTTTAAGATCTACACTGACAGTAACTTCTTCACGGAATGAAGTTATAATGAGAAAGCCGATTTTTACAATCAGACAGTACTATCAAATTTACTTTCACCATAAGTTTGCGGGAACAGTTGCCTTGTCCTTGCGGTATTCACATAAATCGACTTTACAAGACCTTATCAACCACGTTCTTATCGACGAATTCGCAGTATCTCGCTTCGGCCCAGTATTTGTTTCCGAGTTTATTTCGATAACTTGCATCTTTTTTACGCACTGCAATTCAGCACATATCTTACATACTACGCATCACTTTATAGTGTACATAGCACAACCTCGAATTTATGTAACATATGGTTATTATTTATCTTGCGAAATAAACAAATAAGAATTACATTTTTGTCCAAGTTATAGTTATAAAGGATAAAAGATAAATATAATAATTCCATATAATAATATAGAATATTCGATATAATTTATGAAAAGTGATAATGCCTCTTTATATTTCCTTGGATTTTTGTGAAAGAAAAACTAATTACAAACAATTGCTGGAAAGTTTACCCCAATTGTAACACAAGTGACTCTTAGTGCACTATCTCATAGTATAACGAGAAGCTCTTATAGTTGGTTCGTAAAAGTAACAGCGTTAAAATTCACGTACATAAAAAAGATATTTTTATGACAATTCATGCGCCATTATTTACGTAGCAATATAGATACTTGAAATTTGTGGCAGCAAACGATTACACAAATGATGAAACATTTATAACTCTTTCAATAATATAAATATGAACAAATCTATTTAAAAAATTTGTTTAGTTTTTAATTTATCAAAATCAAAATTACTTACACAGAATTTCTAGCCAAAGAATTTGATAAACATATAAGAGAAAATAATTAGAAATACTTAAATAAAATACTCTATCCGATTAAGCGATGAGTTAAATAGATAATAATAAGTAACAATTTTCTTGAAAACATCTCTAATCAGATTCTCTATTTTAATTTTTAAAACTAGCCGAGTAGATCTTTAAAAAAAACTTGAGTTTTACTGCTTTAAACAGGTCATAAAATTAAAACCAGTTACATAATAAATTGCAAGCAAAATTATTAGCATGTAAACTGTTTTAAGTAACAATCCCAAAAACGATAGATGTTTAAAAATAGATAGTAAATCTAAAAAATAAAAAAAGATAAGATTGTAAGAACACAGTTTCAAAAGAACATAAACTTAAAAGCTTTAACATTCGAAGCTTAATAAAATAAAGAATGAACAGTTTAATGATATTTCTCTCGTATATTACTGTATTAAAATCACACGCAATAAACACATACTCAATTAGTTGCATAAATGAAATGTACTGATTCTTATATTTAATATTTAACTTTTTAATTGAAAAAACAAATTTATTGAACACTTATTTTCAATCGGTAGTATTTTAATTCGTACAACCGGTGCATGGCAAAGTATCACTTTTAATATTTATTCGCAAAACGCATAATTATATATAAATATACTCAAGTAAAAAATGATCGCATCGCCATTTCGTTTCACCTTTGCTTTACTGATAATATCTTACCCGCTAACGTAACCTCTCGCGTACGATCCTATCGAACCAACAATTACACTTTACTCGAAAATCGTTTATTTTCGATTCCGATTCTGCACCAATGCATAATGCCGCAGGCGCAAAGTAAAACAAAGGCGAGAAAAAGGAAGAAATCCAGCACTTGCGAAAGCAAAGAAACGAAGAGGCACAAAGGAGCTCTTGCGATAGTGTGTATAAGGCGAAGGCAACTTTGCAAGGCAGAAAAACACCAGGCAGTGCAGATAAAAGAACAAATGAACAGGTTTCGGGCATTATTCAATAAGGTTCGATCTGAATGTGAAGCCTTGGGTCCGCTGTTGTCTTCCAGCAAAGGCGCGTACGTATGAAGGCGAAGAGGGCAAAGAGCGGCCATGCGAATGAAAGACCCACGATTCTCGAAAGAAAGGCGTAGGAGAGGGGAAACCGTAGCGCATGGAAGAGACGGAAGAAAGCGAAGTTCGATGGTAAATTATGGCAATTTG
The DNA here is from genome assembly GCA_018906755.1 of Sycophaga agraensis. Classification (NCBI taxonomy): domain Eukaryota; kingdom Metazoa; phylum Arthropoda; class Insecta; order Hymenoptera; family Pteromalidae; genus Sycophaga; species Sycophaga agraensis. Next base: position 5,508,891 of record JACCIE010000003.1, read on the forward strand.
TGGCGGCGCGAATCTTTTCTCCGCTTGCTCTTCGCCCCAAAAGAGGGGTCAGAGAAAGACTGTGCATCTGAAAAATCTTATAGAGCATCGAATATGTAATTTCTGTCCATCTGTACATCCCATTGAACCACCAATTGAATTAGTTTTAAAGATGCAAGCATCGAAAAAGTAAAGGGAGTACTGATATCCACTTTTTGGTGAATTCGATTTTTTTGTGCTTTGGAGAACATGCGCGCAAATTATGCTCTCGCTGTTTTAAAAAGCAAGTTGCTAGATAATTAAAAATTTAATTTATATTTAGAATTTTTGTAAAACGTAAACACTACTGTTTTAAGCTGCACATGATATTATCTTTAATACTATTTATTTTACAATCAACACAATATCACTCTGATGTAAAAAAAACAAATTTTGCCACATAGAATATACTTCAAGACATGTAAAAGAATTTTTCTCAGTAAAGAAAATTGCACTACCTTTGTTCTCATTCATTAATAATTAGTTGAAACATTTATTAAAGTAACAAAAATATAATAGAATAATGAATCAAATAAAGAAAAATGAATCTAATGAGAAAATTTATAATTTCTGAATTTTCAAACTGAAGTTACATCACGAAAGCATAAGTAATGCGAGAGCACTTTACAACGAGAATAAGGAACTGTAGAAAATGAAGAATTCACCGAGACTCCTTGAAGAAGAGATAAAGAAAGGTAAGCGAAGCGTATGCTTTTAGGAATAAAAAATCAACTGCATTGAATTACGCTTAACGAGCTAATTACGACACAAGCCCGTCACTACTTATGTATCTCCAGCTAACGCGTGGAAGCTTTATATCTAGCGTGTGTAACATTATCATGTTCCAAAAGTATTGAGTTTCTTCTCTGTTACCTTTTCAATTTTTCGCGATAAAATCCAATTCTAATATTATGTAATTAATTCATTAATTACATTTTTAAGTCAGTTATTTTTTAAAACTATTTTATAATAATATTTTGTAAGTGTTCTGAAAAGCTATATCCTGATCTAAATTCTAGAATTATATCGACATATATATTTCAAAGAGTGATTTATGTATCACACGTGCCTTTTCGTAAAGTTCTTGGGAAGCCGAGTTATTCTTTGTGAATTTTAAATGTTTATTAGTCAGTATTATGCATTAGTTAGTCTGCGCAGCTGCTCAACAAACGTGACGATAAAACAGAGAATCTGATACGAAAACAATCCTTGAATACGAAGCAAAGACAATAAAGCGTCATTGTTAAAAAACCATTTTTAAATATTAAAAAACTGTAATAAAACAAATATTATTTAAATAATTATTTTTTTATTAAATATTAACATTTTTGATGATGAAGAGAGGTAAGATGCAAGTGGATTATTGCGTTAACCTTTTAAGCTAACCTTCACTAATTTCAATCCACTCAATTAAACTCAGCTCTTTCCTAGGTTTTTTAGGTGTACTTGTCTTTATTGAGATCAATTGATTTTTCAGTTGCAGGGGAGCACTATATTGATTTTGTGTATCTGGAGACGAGTGCAGATGAAGTAAATGAACAAAGTGAAAACAAAGGCTGTTCACCTAAGTATTTTCGCGATTGGCGAAAGTCCATTGTAGTTTTCTCGTTCAACTTTCAGCGTTCGTTTCAAGTTAGGAAGTTCTAATATATCTTTAAGAAAACAATTTTTATACTTTCAAGCGCAAATATACTGAATCAGATATATTTGCTATCGGGGAAATTTGTTTGGTTTCCATTATTTTATCAAATACATTCAGCAAATTTACTATTGTTTTTCAGTTGATTTTTTTATCATTCATTAGTAAGTTTTAATTAAAAAGTAAATAATAGTTATAAATACTTAATATCCAAAACAAACAAAGTAATAATCTGAAGATTATCAAGGTCACTGCGTGTCGTACTCGGTCTTTTCTGGATGTATGACATAAACGAGAAGCGAAAAAGAGATAAACGTCAAGCATGCGCGATAAGATCGATTTGCAATAGGCAGCATATGCCAACAGCTGCTGCAAACTGTTTCAAGACCGATGTCGTTACAGTGCAGACGTAGTAAGCATGAGAGAATGAAGAAGAAAAAGCAATGATCTCGTAAAAACGCAACCCAATTTTGTAACGATCGAAGAAAGTCCTCGGCAATATCTTCCATTGCAGAGTTTACGAATTCATTTAATAAGACCTGGTGATATTTTTGGTTCTTCTGACATTTTTATTCGGCCTATGTCACTTGAGAATTTGTGTAAAAAATTAATACACTTCTCTTTAAGCATTCCTAAAGATAAACTGTCGAAAGAAAATCTGAAAATAGATCGAAGGAAAATTTTTCGTAAAATGAAAGAGCTTGATGACTATTATTAATCTAGTACTCGCGTTTGTACTCGGTTTTCACGGAATGATGTTATGGAACACCTTTGACAATTTATAATTTACATAATTACAGTTGCATAATTACATTTAATTAAGCTTAGGCATGCTACAAAGAACTTTTTGCACCCCTTTCGACCGTAAAGTATTAAACGCTCGCAGAGTGACGGTTATACGAGGATCGCTACACCTGCATGATTCTTCACGTGCATATATGAGCGCTTTTCTTCGGTTAGGAAACATAATTTATTCATACAAATGTAACTGCTGGCAAATAAGAATTATTTCGATTTTAGTTACAAACCTAAAATAAAATTATTTGTCATTTTCTATAATCTACCTTTACTGATACTTTATTTATATGCTCTTAAGGGTTCGAGCATAACAATATTCGCGTTTTTATATTTATTTATAAATCGTACTTTTAAAAATATAGAAATATACTTACTTTAAAGAGCAATGTTGATAACATTTTCTTAACATGGATAATAATTAGCATAAAAGATAAATAATATTCAACATTTACATATTGTTAAAGAAAAAAAATTTCTACCTTTTATTGAAAGAGAATTTTCATATGATGCAGTAACAAGACTTATTATACACTCGAATTTCCGAAGCGCTAAGATTTTCTTTTAATAATTAAACTAGAATTAGTATTTATAACGACATTAGAAATGTACTTGACCTGAAATTCCTTGACCTGAAGAAATTCAATGGCTTGTGTACGACATTCTTGTCTAACAAAGACTGATTCTTTCACCTTCACCCTTGAAAATAAGCGCTCTCGGCTGATTTAAAATTCCACCCACTTCTCCGTTTAAAGTATGAAAATGATGAACGGTAAAATATAATGCCCCCAGGGTTAACGGCATAATCGCGACGTATGCAAACCCCTATTAATCAGAAATCGAGGCAACTCTCGCCGAAGTTAAACAGAGATAGACTCTGTAATGCTAAGTTTCAGCGCTCCCTCTCGCATTCCCTTTCTCTCTCGGACTCCGCAGTTGACTTTGTCTCGATCGCAATCCGGATAAGAACCCGGAGCCTACCTACGGGGGCTTTTCTCCTTTGAACCCACGTAGACCTTGGGCAAGGAGAGCCCGGATCCTCGTTCCCCCGGCATTGTATCGAGAGAGAAAGAGGCGAAATTAAAATAATGGCCGCCCCGAGCATTCCGAGCGCCTAAGAGTGTAATCGCTGGACGCACGACTCTTACATTCGAGTGCACATCCTCTCTAAATGCATATTAGCGACGGCGGGCGATTAAGGAACCAATTTGCCCAGAAACTGTTGTAAAAACGAATCCATTAGTTTTTAATGCTCGACGCGTAAACGGCGAGGGGTTATAAAAGTGCGATAATAAACGTGTTTTCTTTGGCACAAGAGAGTGCGGATAGCCCTTTAAAAATCCGCGATTTCATCTACAAATATGATACGGCCCTAAATACAGTTATTTCGAGTATTCAGTCGGCGTAAAAGATTTGGGGTTGCCGTTTTGGAAACATTTGTTCTCGAATTGGAATGATTAACTGGCCAATCACCTGCAGTATTTGCGCTGTACACGGCTTACACGACCCGGCCCACATACCAGCCTACTCGCCCCTTCCAAGGAAAAACCACACAGATCGTAGAGCAAGGAGTAAGGAAAAATGGTAGTTACCGCCTCTAACTTTGTGTTTGGCCAAGGGCTCACGAGCGGGAATCAGCGCCGGACTAATTGCCGCTCGAGCGGAGGAAATGGCTCTTGAGAAAAAGTTGAATTGTGCTGCGTGTGTTATTGACGAGCGATTAAGCCCGCATCGATTGAGCGGTGCCCAGCGACGCTAATGATACACGAGGACGGCGAGGGCACCGAGGAGGAGAGCCAAGCCGGGGGAGAGACGCTAGCTGCGCGCTCACCCCCGCGGGGGCCGTGAGCCCGGTAATTGCCGTGGACGTTACGCAGTCGGCCGGTCGATCGGCCGTGCCGCCACGCGGCGGAGAGCGACGGCGCGTCAACCAGAGACAGCCGATCGGTAATCGAGCCGCCCTCTGCTCCTTCCCACCGGGGCTCGAACAAAAACTTTTCAAATTATAAATGTTTCCGGTTATATTGGCCGAGGCGCCGCTCGCCGGCCAGATTCGCCGTCGTGGCTTCCGCGGCGTCAGGGCGCTACGTATATATTTCTTCCTCGGCGACGTTGTCATCCTCGCGAGGAGACAGAAAGTCGATGGATGGTCTAGACCGACTATTTATCATCCCTTTTCGGCTCTTTCTTTCCGCGACTGCCCCCTTCTCCGCCCCTTCGCCGGGCGCCCCTTTGTGCGATATTTACCAGCCATTGGCTTTGGTTACAGGGCGAGTGGCACGCGGGCCGATTGTTCCCGATCGGGGAGGAATTATATCGGCCGAACGCGCTCGCTATCCCCCCCCTACCTGCAACATTTAATGTTGCGAGCGCGTTTCCCTCGGCCGCCGGCTCGGGGTCTAAATTAATTAGGCAGCGCACGCAGAAGAGGCTAAATAACACGCGAGTGTCTGCTTTTGTTTTCAAAAAAAGCCGCCGAGGCACAGGCTCGAAAAACGAGAAAAACCGGCAAAAATCCGCGCGCCAGCAGGACAATGGGGAGGTAAAAAATAACGCCTGGCGGGCGGTAGCGGCGGGGAGGCGCGCTAGACCACCAGCAGACCTCGGCGCGCAAGAGCGAGGCAGTAAATAGACAATCCCGGGGCGTCGGGGCCTCGCGCGCGCGCGCGGCAACCCGCCATTCCCGCGCCATTGTCCGGCGCTGCGAGCGCCCGCGGAAAAAATGTCAATTATATTACGGGCCCGGGGCACAATCGAGGCAGCGGCCCCGAAGGGCCAGGCCGCTCGGACCACCGGCCGACCTTAAAGAGATTCAAGATCAAACGCAACAGATGAATGGCGCATTGTTCGCGCGGCGGGCCGTTCGGGAGGCTGCGCGGCGTCCGCGGGCCCACCGCCACGCATGTATAATTCACGAGCGAGACATCTGCATTTAGCGCCGGGCCGCGGGCTAATGACGCCCCGACCTTGGCTCATCCGCCGCGCCCGGGCAGAGCGATGGGCGCCATCCGTCTCGCGGCCGCGATTTATTCCTCCGGCCCTCGAGTCCGCGGGGAGGCTCCGCGGTCACCTACGTGTGCTTGTATACATGTATCGACGGGGCCCGCCGCGATCGCCGGGGAAAACAAGCGATTACAAGCGATTGATGGGTCCACCGGGGCGGGAGGAGGGCGTCTCTCGCGGTTAATAACGAGCCCTCGAGCCCTTATACACCCTCGAAAGTTGAAGGATCGCCTCGATTACTCGAGGACGTTGTATCCCGGGGATCGCGTGCCGGCGTCCGGATCGGGGGGGGAGGGGATCCTCGGCCGGGGCGGCCGCGAGCGACTCTGTCCCTGGCGGCGCCTTTCTCCACCGCTCGTCCTTTAATCGAGTTTAACCGGCAACAAATACGAGCGATTTAACGAAGCGATATACACGCCCGGGGGAATTGCCGCGGACACACTCGGCCGCGGGGGATATATAAGGAACAACAGGACGGCGGGCCGGGCCTAATTGAATTTATTGCCGTTTACCGGGCTTGCTAACAATCGCCGATACAGCGCCAGGAACATATTGTCCGGCGGGCAGCTCCGGCCCCTCGTCCGCCGTCGCTTCGTTATCGTAAATTACGCATTGTCCCGGCGGCCGCGGGACGCGTACCCCCGGCCGGGGGCGGCCGCGAGGCCCGCGCCATATTGCCCGCGCGGATCGACCCGCGCAATGTGGCCCTGGCAATAATATCCGAAACGAGTTAGTTAGTAGTCTGGCGAATTCGCGACGCGGCCCGGCCTCGCCCGATCAATCACTGTCGGCCGCGCGCGCGCGCGCCCGGCCTTCTAATTTCGCGCCGCGGCTCCTGCAACTGCGCTCGTTCCCCGGGAGGCCGCGTCCGTGTCCGCGCCCACGGCTGCCTCTGTGCCCTGCGCCTATTTGACTGGCCGGCGGAGCCGCGTTCGACGGCTAGTAAACTCGTTTATCACTCGACCTATAGTGGCCGTATAGTCCGCGCGCTAGCCCGGCCTCCAAAGGCGTATATATAAGCATGGCCCGCTCGTTCGATTTCGCTGTACCACTGCTATTCCGCCCGACTGAGGAGTTATATTGAATAAAGCTTTACCGAGAGCTCGGCTGACTCGCGCGCGGGTTTAACAGAGGTTTTCAGCTGCTTGGATGTTGTCTTATAGCCGAAAAGAACGGAGACTGGCGCGTGGATATGTGATGCGAGGACCCAGCCATTTCACACATGTTTTGCAAACACGGATATTGAAATTTTAGAAGTATCGATGTGTCTGTATAAATACACATGCTCGTCCGTATTGAATCTTTGAAAGTTTACAGAGGCGATTGTAAAATGTTTGTAGAACGCTCTAATTGAAACCGGGCTTGCTTTTGACAGTTTCATCGATACTTATTTCGAAATTTCCAGGGGATTTAACGTCAAGTGTCAAGCTCGGCATGCGCGAGGAGATTGCTTCAATAATTCCCTCTCCGATCCTTCTATTTCCGCCTTTCCTACTTTTTGCCATTTAGCCGTTGTATTATTCTCCGAGTCAAACAAACGGTCGCGTGGGTGGACGCGAGAAATGCAAAACAAATTAATATGGGACGCCCGGGAGAGAAAGAGAAAATTAATCTCGTCGTTTTTGGCCGCTCGCGTTACTCCCTCGTGAACTGAATATCTCTCCGGCGGCGAGGAAACCAGTTTACCCGGCTCCTTTTTTCTTCCCCCCCCCCCCGCCCCTTTTTTTAGTTGGCGACGAATATTTCGATGAATATATACATAATACGGCGGAGATGGTTTATTTTTTCAAGCTCCGGTTAGCGAACGCGCGGTCTCGCCAGGCAGAGTCGGTCAGTGACCGTAAAAACCATTCGAAAATAAACATCGAAAGATGGACGTCGTAAAACACGCGTGTGAGCCACGGAGCCATCGGCTCCGGGCTCTGCATTTTTTATTAGCGTGAGCGGCGCGTATGGCGCGCGAGCGGCGCCCCTGCCTCGCGCCCGCAGCTTCAATTAAAACGGCCAAATTGACATCTAGTTGTCTGAGTTGTCTCACGGAGCGGCGATTGCCTACCTTCGAATAAACAGCCCAAGCCAGGCTCGCCCGAGATAAACACCGCCGTTTGCCGGGGAGTAAATGAAACGAAAAAAAAAAAATAAAATAAAGCCGGGTATATAATCCTCGTATTCCGGGCCCTGGTGCAAGCGACGCGTACACTCCAATCGTTCGCCCAGCGAGCACAGGGAGGTGGGGGGGAGAAAAAAAAAAGTTAAATTCCCCGACTTATTTCCTCCCGTGTCCCATTACCTCACGTGCAAATAATATACCATATATCCCGGCTCATGAATATTCACGCTGCCTACTGCCGCGGCAGGGCTCGCGCGGCTCGCTCATCGTCCCTTTCAGCTGCTCTTCCGAAGAGCCTCCGCGCGGGGAATCGGACACTGTTGCTCGGGCGCGTGCGCGATAACGCGCGTACGTACCGCCGCGCGGCTTGTGTGCGTGGGGGGTCGCGGCGGGCAGGCAGGCAGCCCGCGAGACCGAAGGAGTGTACGCGCGGGCCGTTTGCCCGCGGCCCCGTCCGCCGCTATTCTCGGAGCCGCGGCTGGAATTTACGCCGCTTGTGACAAACTGGATCGCGCGCGGACGTAAACGTTTGAGCGCGCCGCGCCGTCCCATTAAGCTCGGCCCGGGCGAGTTAGCGGCCGGCGGACAATCGGCCGCAATCCGACCGCGGCTAAATAAATCGCGCCCGCCGCCAACCGGCCGATAATCCGAGGCGGAAGGAGATCCTGCCGATCATCGGGCCCTTTGTTCCTTCGCGGGAAAAGTTTGCGGAAGGCCCAGGGAAGACGGCTTCGGAAGCCACGGGGGAGGAGGCAGGCATCCGTTGGGCCGGATGTACCTTCGACAGCTGGCCGAGCCAGGATCCGCGGAATTTGAATATCGGATGCTGCGGTGCGCCTCGTTATCGGAAACGGGAAAGAAAGCGGCCGAGGGGAGTAAAAGCCGATGATCGGGGGATCGCGGCGGCCCCGGGGAAAGAGTCTGCGTGATGGGCGGGGGCAGGGATTAGCATGTTCGGCCCGGTCGGGCTGTTTCGTCATTAGCGCGGGTGGGGGGGAGGCGGGCGAGCGGCTCGTTAAGACGCACAAAGTGCCCGAAAGTATCGATTGCGCGCGCCCTCCGCCCCATAACGCGACTTATTCCCCAAAGAGGTCGCCGCGCCGCCACCCTGCCTTTGTCTCGGCGCGGCGCAGTTATATTCGCGCTTCGGGTTTCGCGCGCGGCGCCAAGCGGACCCCCGGCCCCCCGCCTGTACACACCCAGGGCCGTTCCAGGCCAAGTCCACGTTTATTTCGGTGCGCGCGGAAAGAGAGCGAGAGAGAGAGAGAGATAGAGGGAGGGGGGCCACAAGCCAGGAGAGCCCGACCTACCTCCACACTTGCGACACTGCGCGCCCGCGGAGTCGCGAGGATCGATCCTCGCCGGTCGAACTCCTCGACGGGGGAAAAAGTGGGTTGAGAGAAAACGCCCCGCCAAAGGAGTATGTATAATAGGACCGCCGAGCCGACCGATCCTTCCGCCGGCTACACACAGTACCGAAGACTTTGAAAAAACGGTATATTCCCGCACACGAGAGGGCCCTTGAATGGCAGGTATTACAGGAGAATATCCTGCGACGGAAGCTAACGCGACAAAGGGGAAAAATATCATTTGCTCAACCTCTTGTGATGTAACTGCAACTGCGGTAGAAGTAATGCTAACGAGACTCCGATTCGGAACAAAGATAATCCTTTAATTTCTGATTTCTCAACTATAAAAAATGCAAAGTTTTTTTAAGAATTTACTTATCCGCACTGTTTTTATTATTCTGAAGAATATTTTCGGTAACCGATATCAAGCAAAGTTTTTATTGTTTTTAGAAAACTGTTGCGGAAATTAATCTATGAGACCGTGATCATCGCGTACTTTCCACCTTTTGAATTTTCGCCTTATCAGCTAACCTAGTTCCAATTGCAATCTACTTTAGCTTTCAGGTAAAAGTATACCAGATAAACAAATTGGAGAACAAAAGAGTTTTAAATTACAACGTCTGTTTTGCAAACAAATAAATATATTGTTTACTTTAAATTTTAGATATTTTGCACAGATATTCAAAACTGTTCTAGCACATAGTAGCAGTTTGGTCTTATCACTGTTCCACTGACTTTTCTTAAAAATTGTAGTACACAAAACCGGGACTACAATATTTTAAAAAGGTATTTTGCTTTCAACTATTATATACATATATTAACCACCTATCACTTGGGGTACTTAAAGATAGTGTTTTGATGAGTTTACGTATACATTTGGGTGAAACTGAAAGGTAAACTCGAGCGAACCTTTCGAATGATACAAAGGAGGGCTAAATCATGCCTGGCTATCAGTCTATATCGGCCTCAATGCGTATGTAAAGGAGTGGGCTTACCTTCGGCAGACTTCTTGGAGGTGGCGAAGCCCGTGATCGGCCGCTTCCAGCCCCGCCAGTTGTTGCATATGGACTCGGGCTCGCTGCTCCAGCTGCAGAGCGAGTCCTCCTCGAACCTGTCCGAGTCCTCGAAGGAGAATCTGTCGGTCTCCTCCCAGTCGAGCATCGGCTCGGCCCCGTTGGCCCCCGCGGCGCCGGCGGCCGCGCGGCCCTCGACGGCTGCTGCCGCGGCCGCGGCGGCCACGGCGGTCGCCCTGCCGCCGTTGCCCCGGGCTCCGCCGCCTCCACCGCCGCTGCCAGCTGCGCCGCCGCCGCCCACCACTGCGTGGGACCGCGCCAGGTTGCCCGCCAGCTTGGGGCGCTCGAGCGAAACCCTCCGGGCCCTAGCGAGCCGCCCGGGCCTCGCCTTGCCGCCCCGAGCCGCTTATCCTGCCGTGCGTGATTGGCCCCAGCCGCTGCTGCCCCGACGACGACGCTCCGCCGCAAGGCCACTGTGTCCGGGAGCCACTGTCACCGTCGGTGGCCCGCCACCTCGACGAGCGGCCCTCGAGCCTACCGCCTGGCCCGCTCACAGCCTGCCAAAACAAAAGAGAAGCCCTGTTACTCGCCTGCAGCTTCCTTTTACGCTTACGGATCGCCGAGGCGCTAGATTCCCGTATAACGCCATTGTGCGGTCGGTTAATGAGCGACTCGAAGATCGAAGAGCCGTGCCGAGAGCGACGTGCCGTCACTGCGACGTATTACCCGCCCGTTGCCCAATAATAATTGCGCACTCTACACGCCATTCCCTCGAAATCACATTATCCTGTACTCGGCTGCGCACATATATATGCCTTAGGCTCGCTATAAAGTATACAAGCTTTGCAGAAAGCTGCTTACAAGCTTTGCGCTGCGCCGCGCCCACGCAGAGTTGCCGAATTGAACGATCGAGTACTTTTTTATTTTTATATCATGCTATGAGTATTTATTGAAAGTATGTCGTGGAGTGCAAAGCAGCTTTCTGCGGCTTCGTGTGCATCCAAATTTAAAGCGATTTCCGCACTAATTAAAAAGCTTTTTTGTTTTGCAGTTGTTTCAATAATTCATAAGACTGATTAAGAATGATAACGGGGAAAAAATGTTAACAAACCAAAGCTCTTGTGAGGCAATGCGAGTTGCAACATTCATACCTAACGGCGTCTGCCCTGAGGTGATGCATAGAGGTTATGACAATCTCCTTTGTAATTCTTTGACTAAGGATATGTCACCGTTGGATTTAGAACAGCAAGTGGTTATTAATATATGATTTTAAACTGCATTGTACATTATCAATCTTATTCTGTCTAATAGTAATACAATTTCACTATATTTTTTAATTATAAAAGTTCTTAAATACATAATGTTATAAAGCGTAGTTTACAAATCACAGATTTTCATTTAACAATGTGCAAGTAAATATTCGACTTAAACTGAGAAAAAATATTTCATTTATATTCATTTTCTTTTTTAAACTCTTCATACGTTTGTATATAAATTATACACATTGAATTAAACTTTTTTCAATTCCAATCTTTTCCCATTGTAAGAATTACAAGTAACTACTGATTCCACTTCCCTTGGCACTTCGCACAACACCGGATTTTCAAGTTTTTGTACAAAAAGTCTGGTAAAAATAGTTATATAATAATTAATTTTTTCTAAGTAATTGTGAAACGGTTTCTTAGATGCTGTAGCTTAAAAAGTGCGTACAAAAACTCTTTGAAAATTAAAGTCTCAGATTATAACTATATATTGCAGCTTTACTGCAAAATAACAAGTTAGACAAGAAAATATTATAGATTATTTATGGCAATTTAATACTTTTCTATAGCTGACAGTACGTTTATAAAATTTTCTCAGCTATGCCGTCTCAGAAATCGATTCACGATTTTTTTTATTAAAAAACACATCGCCTATTCATTAAGGATTATTCAAAAATGAAGATCCATCTAGTTTCTGTAGTTAATTCTTGCAAGCGTACGTCGTGAGACTTCGGAGCAGTAAAATCTGTTAGATAAAGGCGTTCGGTTGTGGTTCGCCGTAACAAAACAGAAAAGTAGAACAGCTGATTGGCTCTAGCACACGAGGGATCGATTTTTTTGTACACTCCAAGGGACTTTCCAGAACGCGTCCACCTCGTGATTGCCCCTTTCGCTGCCTCTTGCGTGTACTCGTTGAAAATAAGAGCGAAAATGCTTTGACTCCTTACCGGAAAATCGATGCAACGGCGCAAAATCGCGGCGAGCGCCCAACTATTGCTTGGGAACAAAATTGGCCAAAAGTTCTTAACGTAACTTCAATAAATATTCACTAGATCCTTTAAATTTTTTATATGCTTTCATTCAAAATTATTACTGTTGGGTAATGTTTTCTGATATTCCATTCGAATGTCGGTAAAATGGGAATCTTGTATTTATGTACACGACCCCTTAAAAATCAGCTGAATGTATTTCAATGCATCAAACAATAATCATAAATTATGTATACCATTTTGAACACATTAAATTATATATTTATTAAATCTGGCATTTATTTATGACTTATTTTTGTTGATGAGTATTTAGTGAAAATGACTTAAATACTTTGTAATAGCGTATAAAACTGAAATAAAAAAATGTTGTTATGCGAGTTGAATAAAAATTACACACGTTCTGTAATTATGTGTTTAAGATGTCTTATTCTTTTAAATTTTTTAATTATGTAACGTGAAGCATCCTTGAAAAATTCTGTTAATTTTTTAAAGATTATACATCTATGTATGCACACATAATATTCTCATTTGGATTATTATCAATCGCTTATGTGTTAAAGTATGAAAAGCTAGTGTTGAATAATAATTAAATTTGTTTAATATACAATTTTAAATTTAAATCAACCAAATAAAATTAAATAATATACAGTCATTCGTATAATTATAAAAAACACTATATTCAAAGATCCGTAGATTTTTAAATTACAATATCAAAATTAATGAAAATTTTAGAAAAAAAGGATCCAGTTGAAAGTACACTATATAAAGAACCGCGAAACCTGAGGAATCCTAGCAATATATTCCAAGATATATTCATTGTTCTAGGTTAGGTTTCCGCATGCACTCTTCCCTTACTTTTTTCCATGCAAACTGTATTCCTCGAAAAGCCTGAAGTTCATCAGAACACTACGAGTATCAGTGGTATGCTTGAGAGAAAGTTAAATGATCTGGAAACAAACGTCAACGCGAGATTTAACTGAGAAAAATTAGAAAGGAAAAGTTACCTTAGTATAAAAACAGATATATGCTCCAATCAAACATTATAAATTCATCTAAATAATTTGCTTTTGAATAAGTCAACAAAGCTTTTTAAAAAAAAATATATAGGTTTTCTAAAAAATCTAATTCTTTGTTTTTGTACTCGTTGAAGAAAAAATTATTTGATAATCGTTGTAACGGAATGATTTTAGTTAAAATTAACTCATGTTTAAAAACTGACTAATATAAGCGTAGCAACGTATATTTCTTAAAATAATTTATGGCAAAGTTTTGAACAAGAATTTAAAGTTTCAAGTAAATTTAAAGATAGCCTTCCTCTAAATTTTTTAATAGTATGGTGCTTTTCGTGGAAAATAAAGCGATCTGGTACATCCATCCCATGAGGCACAAGGACCTTGGATAGGTCGACAGTCTCGTCAAGAACGTGCAGCGACCCCGACCCCATACAGAGCAGGAGAGAGCAGGAGAGAGCAGAAGAGAGACAGAAGCATCCCTCTTCTTCTTTTCTCTCTCACACTTCGTATTTTCGCGCCCCACTACATCGCCTCCCACCTTCTTTATCTCCGTCTCTGTCTTTATAGCCTCTACTACACTCTTCCTTCTTCCTCGTGCTTCTATGCTGTTGAAGCATTTTGACAAACCCGTCTCCCGGAGAACAAAGAGCGCGAGTGCTGCTCTCCGCGAGAGTTGTACCGAATGTGTACACGGAGCCGAAACGCTTATATTCCACTGCACTCGCACACACCTATGCACACTGAGGCACAAGTACACCTTTTCTGCTGCACCAAAAAATAGACATTTAAACTGTACTTATTTCGTGCGACCTACTCCTTGTACAATAAGAGTAAATATGCACTGCTAAACTTCGATTAGCATTTCTGTTGCACGATTCACCCTCAAGTACACTAGCGCGAATGACCGTGTCTCAGTTGCGATAAATTCACGAGAAACTTCATTCAATGACGGCCAAACGAAAGATTATAAAAGATGTGCTTGTGGCGTTGTCTCGGTGTAATCGCAGCTTTGCATCCATTATAACCTTAAAACTGAGAAGCTGAATCGATGACCTTTAAACGGATTCGTAGATCACATTTATGACACTGTCAATCAAAACATGCACGAGGGAGTAAAAAAAGCCGAGGTTGTGTAGCAGAACGAAAGCATAAGGGCCTGGCAGTGCTATCGCTGACCACAGGTACTCGCGATCGCGGCGTAAACAAAGGGATGCACTCGGGAGTACGCCACAACAACAAAGAAAGGTCTTGAAAAAAAATCTCACCTCGAATGATTTCGTAATGGGTAGAGCGCGCGAGATAGAGAGAGACAGCAACAGAGTCCTCCCCGACGACCCGTGGGAAGGGGACTTTTCCAAGAGGCCTCGCTGCTTTTCCAGGGGGGAAACAGTCGGCGGCCGCTCGGACCGTGGCACACACACACGTACAACTACGACGACACGGGCGCGTACACACGCAGATCGGGCACTGCTCGGGGAACAGCCGTGTGCGTGCGCGTACCCGTATGCACCGAGGCGAGGTGTACCCAGGCGACGAGGTCGGCCGAGGGAGCACTCGCGACGGGCTTCCGGGAAGCGCTGCTGGGGCGGCTGCTGCTGGCGGTGCTGCTGCTGCGAGGCCGAGCTGTCAGGACGCGCGCACAGCTGAGAGAGAAAAACGCACGCGCGAGAAAGAGATGCCGCGGACGAGCTGTTTGGCCGCCGATGCTGCTCCCGAGCACCCACTTTTCCTCGACGCCCTGGCCGCCTTTTCCCAGCCTCCGCGACTCGAGTCCCTACGTAGGTGCGCGCGTATTATATATAAACTCGCGCGCGTATGTCGCTCGGTCGCCTCGGCTCTCGGGCCGCGCTCGTGCAACACACTGTCTGCTTGTCCTTTTCTCCCGATGCGAGGCGCTTCGCTTTCTTGACTGCTCGGCGCGCGCGCGCTCGCCCCGACACAGGCAACAGCCACTCCACCGACGCACACCAATGGCCGCGCGCGCGCACACCAGCCAATGCCGCGCACGCCTGCGTCGCACACCCGCTCCTGGTGCCCTCTCTCTCGCTCTGCCTCGCCGACGGGACCCTTAAAATCCGGGACCACTTCTCTCCGCTGCCGCTGTGGCTCTCGCTCCTTCGGCCGCGCGAGCGCGACAGAGACGGCGCTCCGTCGCACACACGGCCACCGAAAAATACGAGCCCCTCCTCGCTCTCTCTCTCTCTCTATTGGACACCTAGGCACACCGACATGGCCGCGCTCGGGCGAATCGATGTGTGCGCACACAAGGCCAGCGAGGGAGGCTCTCCGGTTGGAGGCGCGTTCCACCTCGTAGACCCGGAACACACCTCTGCAGGGTGTACGTGAAATTCCCCGCTGGCTCTTCTCGCGGCTCGCGAGGATCGGGCGCGCACACGCTCGGCGCACACACGCGCCGGCCGGAGCGAGGGAGACAGGCTGCGTGCGCGCGCTCGCCGTCTGCTGTGGGTGTGTTCGTGCACGGGCCGCCCCCTCCGCCTGCCCGAGGCTCCTGCGATAGCGGCTCGGGCCGCGGCGGCGCTGCTGTCCGCTGCTGCCCCTGGCCGTCGAACCTTTCGTTCGCCCAGGTGCTGCGCCCGCCCTCCCCGCGAGTTGCCGCTCGCCGCGGCTCTCTCCCTCGCGGCGGCCCTCGGCGACAACAACAAACATGGCGCGCACGCGCCCTGCCTCTCCCGCACACTCACGTGCACGCGCGGATGAGCCACCGCCAACGGAGCCGATTTTACATCGGCCTCGCCGATGCTCCTCCGATTGTCTTTGCGGGCGGCTGTTGTTGTCACCAGTCAATGCACTTCATTCGGCTTGGTGCCTATTGCCTTCGGACCTTGCAAACCCGTTTGCACCAACGTTTCCTAATCATTTATCCCGCGCGGTGACCGTGATAAAGTTTGACTTCGAGGCTTTATTATTTCAACTGATTCTTAGATTTTCATCCTTATGTATTTCCGATTTTGATTAGTGGTATGAGTTGTAGCTGTACTCGTTTAAAAAGCACTGCTTCACACTATCAATTTATTAATTAATCAAAAGTAATAGTTGACGATGATCGTAAATTGTTTTGGTTCGATTTACTATGCTTCAATTTTGGCAACTGATTTCTCTATTATCTTTATCTTATCAAATGTAATGTATATTTAAATTGTTGTAAACAATGATTTTTTTATATGGTTTGTTTATTTTATAAGAGCAATATTATCTAATCACAATTTAGTAAGTGATTTTGACACATTTTTAGCATTGTGTAGACCTTGAATGGATACCTGTAATGTCTTCATTATTACAATAAAATGTGTGACGAATGTTGAAAAAAATCATAAAATCAAATACAAATAAATGTAATTTGTATTGTTTAAAAACCAAAACCTGTAATGTTCCTTTTTCATTCATATATCTTCAGTTTCGCGCGACAAGGGTAATTTAAAATGGCGTAAGAAAGGTATAATATCTGCAAATAGTGCAACAGTTAAAATAGACAAAATATCGATGAAAGAAATCCTGTAATATAATTACTACATCTACGATTTATTTCATAAAAATATTGCTTTATATATTGTCGATCGATTGACAGAATCAGTAAATCCTTAAGTTATTGTTAGACAATTAATATGCTGTAAATAAAGACAAAAGTATGACATGGTAGACTTGATTAATTTTAAAGTACAGTATGTTCAATATATATATGTGATATACACAATACTCCCCACTACAATTCACTTTCTAGTTTATGTTTTTCTGATGAACGTCCATCGCATTCGAAGTTGATTTGTATGTACTTCGTGTTCGCAAATGTGTGTGCAGAGCAAGAGCGGATGATCTCCAGAGAAGCGTATCACGACGCCACGAGGGGATGTCACCTGTATTAAACAACTCTTCTACATATTACAGCGTCCTGCACGAGTAGTGTGTGTAAAAAGAAATAAAGACAACAATAACAAAACATTCAAGGCGCTCAGTAATCTGACAAAATGGTATAACACCTATGGCTCGAAATATTTTCTCGTTGCTTAACTTCGTTTTTGTTTTTAAACGGTGCTTGAATAGCACTTGTCAATATTTTCATTGACAGAAAGTCACTGGATGCATTGCAAGAGAGTACCCAAAATGAAGCCTGTTTCGGATATATACGGAAACAAGATTTCTTTTTCTTATTTTTATCTCGCTATGAACAAGTGTTTCTACGGTTGTAAAATGTCTTGATTTATAATTTTGTGAAAGTTTAATTATTTTTTTAAAATAAACCGTTATTTCGTTTTATTTTGCAATTACTCCAGATATAATTTAGTATACATATTGTTCAATTTATTATTTAAATACAAATTAGAAAATACAATTTACATTTTTAAATTGTTTAAAGGCTTCATGATAACAATATAAGAAAACAAATATTTAAATACAAAATTTATGATCACCTTACATTACATAAAAAATGTCCTTTGTTAGTAATATAGCCAAATATTCTTAATTTAATTATTATAAATTCATTAGTTATTTTTTGCATCTTTTCCAGACTTCCAGTAACATGTGTGATATTAAAGATGATGTTAAGGATGCTTTGAAAAAATTTAGATTTAGAAAAAGTCTAAAGAATGCAGCACTTTTATGTAACTATAATGTTTTACTGCTGGCTTATTATTTTAAGTTAAAAGTATTAAATATTTTTAATTTTTTAGTAAAAGTTGACAGAGAAAAACAAAAAATCTGTGTAGATGATCTTATAGAGGTGAGAAAGTGTTTCTAATTCTAATTCAATATTTTATTATTATTTAATACTTAAAATGTTTTACACAGGATATTCAAATAGAAAAATTGCAAGATATAATTCCAGAACATGAACCACGATATGTTGTTTACAGTTATAAAATGGAACACTCTGATGGTAGAATTTCGTATCCCATGTGTTTTATATTTTACACTCCACGAGATATTCAAATGGAATTACAAGTCTTGTATGCTGGAATGAAATTAGTTTTGCAAAGAGAGGCAGGTCTCACTAGAGTTTATGAAGTTCGAGAATTAGAAGAGTTAACAGAAGATTGGCTTAAAGAAAAATTAAGTAGGTAGAAGAATGTGATCTCTTTAGATAAATTTTTTAATATAATTATTACATGCATACTGTTTTCAAGATCTTTTTATATTTTATTTCATTTACAAATACATTATAATGTATTTCTATAAAACTATGAATAATGATACTCCAGATTTAAGCAATGAGATTTTATAATATTTATATATAAACGACAATGTTTAAAAAAATTTTAAACCAAATACATTCAAATTAATTATAAAAGTCAAGCTGTTTAATAAAAACTTTTTATGAAAAATGAACATGCCATTTTATACAACTCAGATAGCTAGTCATTTTAGTGAAAACAATAATAGGCTTTAAGCATTTACCAAAATGTCAATCGGAGGAAAAAACAGAACAAAAGAGTTTTTCACAACTAAGATATTTAATGTATGGAATTATAAAGCTTACATTTGGTATTTTTTGTATTTATTGCAAAAGATATTTCAAAGTTCTTAATTAGTTTGTAAAATATAATTAAATAAAATTAACATTCTACGTAACCTGCTCTTTGTATTTTTTGTACAACTATCAATAAATTTCAGTACTAATTTAAGTATTGTCAATATTTTACATTACAAAGTGAAGTCTATAAAATTTCAATTATGCTAAGTGTTTAGCTTAAATATTTTTCCTAACTTAATAGAAATTGTCTACGAGACTTAATTTTCTATTTTTTATTTGAGGTATTATGTTGAATAATAGACAAATATTGAACAAAAGCATCATTACTAAATCACATTTGTAATATAATAATTCTAAGCCTATCATTAATAATAAATAAATCATAACAAATTTTATGAAAAATAATTTTTTAATTATTCAGACTTTAAAATCTTTAAAGCACAATAGAAAAGACTAATAACATAAAGATATGATAATGTAAAGTCTATTAACATGTTAAAAGGACATACCAATGTCAATTATTTATAAATATAGAGTGATAAAATTATAAAAATGCAATCTTTGTTTTCTTCTCATTGGTGACGCATGTAGTTAAATGTAAAGGCATTTTATGCAGAACATCTCATGTTCTAATGTATCAATGAACTGATCATTCTGAAATAAAATAAATATACAGAATTATTTTATTGCAAATATATAATTCAGATTTAACATAATAATTTATAATTTTTAAGTAGTCTATAATATTTTAATATAAAAGATCTTGATTGAATTAAATTACTGTAATTGTTCTTACCCATATAAGTAATAGAAAAATGATAAAAGGTAAAAGGCTAGTTTTACCCATCCTTCTCGTTTACATTTATTTAAATCATTCATATTCATTATACTAGTTGGATCGTATAATCCAGGTCCTGACATTATAGGCCTATTTCGATATCTATTTATATGGTATGCTATAAGCGGTATATTCAAGATTAATGCTGCCCATTGTCCACTGATCAAGAATAATAAGTTTATAAAAATATGTAAGCCATATTCTGGAAGTACTAACTGTAATAAACACACAAATTAAGTTTCTGCAATTGTTGTTGAGAATGACTTGTATAAAACCTTCAACCTTACTGGATTTAAACTGTTGCATTGATCAATTGGATCCTTAAACTCCGTTTTAAGTTCATCAAAAGATACAAGCTAAAAACATTAAATACCAATTTAATAGAATGTTTAATTACCTTTCGTTTTTTATTCTTAAAGTGAGTAATCGTAATACTATTAATATATTTATAAAACGTAAAATACTTTGAAAAGAGGTTATAACATAATAATGAATGAAATGATACGCGATCACATCTCCTTTCTCGTCAATATTATATTCTAAGAATATTTTTTATAACGTACATGGAATACAGCAAAAAATACAAGAAAAGCATCAACAATTAAAGCTATAATATACGAAAAAACGGTTATGCTAAACGCCATTTTTGAGAATACGATAATAAAAGTATTGAAGCATGCGCACCGTCGTTGTTACGTTTGTCATTCCATTCTTGATCTTGAACTGATTTTTAAAATAGGTATATATATGTACTGAACGTTTCATACGATTTAAATCACATAAATAAAACGAATTAGTGATAAATAATAAAGAATAAAAAGTATATATTTAAAAAATGATATATTTCACAAAAATATAAATTTTACAGTGTTTTTTAATTATAATTTTATAAAAGGTACATAGATTACATTTCTATTTCCATATTATTTTTGTTCACAGTCTTAGTCATTATTTTTATGACCCTATATATGGATTTATTATAGGCTGTATATTATTTCTGTTTCAATGAACAAATGTTTTATAATCAGGATCATTGCTAAAATAATATTTATAAAAATCGACATAAAGTTTAATATTACAAAAATTTAAATATAATATAAAAAATTACATTTTAATTAATTTAAAATAAATGTGAATTTTGATTTTTAGGTATTTCTGAAAATATTTCAAAATATATTTTAAATTGATAAAAAATACTACATAGGCTTATTGAATAGTTAGGAAGCTATATACATAGTAATAACAACTTGAAAAAATTGGGGGTCTCTCTCACTATCCACACATCATATTGCCTTAACTGACAGTTAGTATTGCATTAAAATAAACACTGGCAGTTCACCAATTTGATTTGACTAGATAACTAAGAATAGTCATAATTTAATCGAGATTGTGTTTCTTCTGGGGAATTTTTCCATCTAAAATTATGATGATTAGTTATTAATTCTCTCTTTGGCCTAAAAATTTGTCTAATATCACAATAAGTAACATCTAAATGTTTAAAAGCATTCAATAAAAATATAGCAATAATTATAGTTGAAAAACCACATAGGCAACCTATAACATCTTCAATATTCATGTATTCCCATTCTCTAAATAATATCGTTGAGGCTATTATCACAAATGTAGTAAAAAATACATAATAAATAGGTGTTACAATGCTAGTATTAAATAAATCTAATGATTTATTAAGATAATTCATTTGCACTATAATGCAAAGCAAGAGAGTAAAAAATAAAGCCCATGTAAGCCAATTTCCCATTTGACTTTTCCCATTCATTGTATCTTTTATAGCCAATCCAAGACCTTTACAACTCATAACTGTCAATGAGCCAATTGATGAACATAAAACTATATAAACCATAATATTTTGCTTCCCATATAATGGGCCTAAATGAAAAATTATTACAAAACATACAATTATTATAAAAACCATGTAAGTTACAAATACAGGATTTTGCATTTTCAAGAATAATTCATCTATAGTTTCAACTTGTTCTTCTTTTGGTGAATGAAGAACCAAAACTGTTGACCCTAAGATGCATAGTAAACATCCAATCTAAAAAATAATTTTTCTTTATAACAAATTAATGCAAAAACAAAATAGTTTTTAATATTTACCTTCCCTAATAAATTTAAACTTTCATTCAAATATTTACAGGCTAAAACAGCTGTAACTAAAACACTCAATGCACCAAGTGGTGTAACAAGAGTAGCAGGTGCAAATGAATATGCTACAAAATTGGCTGCCTCTCCTATACCCACTGTACATTTAAAAATTACATATCATCGTCAAAGTGATCATTAGCAATTAATTTCATGTAATATATTGTAAAATTACTTGATAATAAGCCAGCCCACCAAATTAGTTCTCTTAAATAACCAAATCCACCTGCACCAGCTCGTAGTCTTCCATATCTATGTAATCGTATTAAAGCTTTTTTCTTTATAATGAAGCTGCCACCTAAATATTAAATAGACAAATATTTTTTTTAACAACAAATTCTGTTAAGTAACTAAAATCCGTTTTTGACATTAACATTTTTTGTTAAGAGCAAATCTTAATTATTTTTACTTAATTTTATACACAACATTACCAATTAATAATAAATAAAATTACGGACCTATAAAGCCACTTGATAGAATAGCCAGGCCTAGACCAAAATAAAAATTTTTATTTGTCGTTGTTGCACGTACAAGATAATCTGCAGAATCTTCGTCCCACAAAATCATACTATATCATTACGTTTTACATACGTCAAGATAAATATTTTAATTCATAATTTTTTAGTTTATCCTGTTAAACATAACCTCGTATATACATGTTTGTTAGAAGTCTACCTTAAACGTAGTTACAGTCATTTAACGTTACTATCAAAAATAAAAATGACTCTTAATATTAAAATTGAAAAACTCCAGCTGTCTGATTTTATCAGTATTGTAAAATTTACCAAAATTTATATCAATTGTTTTTTTACTAAAAAAGAGAAAATTTCCCTAGACAGCAATAGTATTAATGTAAAAGTATAATGAAACGGTATGGAAAGCGCGAAAAAAGAAATTACAAAATAAAGTCAGTTATATTGAACACTCTCGAAACAGGTGATATGGTAATGAATTTCTCCTGAAATTAACATAGCAGTTATCTTAAAAATTATCCTTTTTGTTTATATGTGACTTTATTTCAAAATCACTGTGTACAATGAAAAACTACCATTACCGTCTTTAATAGCTTTAATTAATTCTAATTATATATTAGGAATTTATCAAGGTATATACGGATATACTCTTTTAATTAATATATTTAAAAATACTATTTTATAATAATAACATTATTGTATTATTATACTATTCCAAAACTTTTATTGTTATGTAAATAGAAATTGTAGCATACTGTTATAGAAATCGTCAATTAGTAACTTGCAATAATTTATGCACTTTATAGTGATAAGGATTTTCTCTATATTGAACTCAGTTATCAAGATTATTATAGCAATAATTTCATTATCGCGATTAAATGATAATTTAGTGATGAAAAAAAATATCTTTGTTTTTTGTTATATTTAAATTTTTGAAAATCTGATAGTCAGAATTTTTTTATAGAAGGTAGATCAAGTAGATGTCAAGTTGACATTGTAAAATATTATAGCATACACAATTAGACATATTTTAATTTTGTAGTATATATACATATAGCAAGAGTAAGTAATATATATAAGCATTAAAAAATGACAACAAGCTCGACAACAAGACAAGAATTGTGGACAATCGAATAGACCAAAACATTATGATAATGAAATTTAGGCGGGAGAGCAATCATTTATGTACTTCCTGTACAATATATAATTGTACTTCATTTTTAACATAAAAATTTATTGTTGAATCATAGTTATTATCGATAAATACATTAAAATATTATACACAATATATTACTAATATTTGATATTATTTACTTTTTAAAATGTACAGTGTATGTATTTTATTTATTACAATGTAAAGTTTTAAATATACCAACTGTCGGTTAGAGAACGGTTAGGCATAATTGTAAGATCCAAATTTTGAATAGCATAAAATTTCATCAAATAATACAACCATAAAAGTAATTTTTAATCATATCCAATACAATACACTAGAAAATAATTTTCGAGACAATATTTTTAATACGATAGTGAATGTCATAATTTTATTTACATAACTCTATTTTAATAATTAAATACTTACATATTTTCAAATTATTTTCAAACAGTGGTGCGCGCGCAAGCGGAAACCGGGGCAACGTTATGTTACATTGTATTTCTTCGTTTTTAAAGGAGCGTACCATCTCTATATCGCTCTCTCATTTAACGGTTTTTGATCTTTCCGCCATTTCACTTGAAATATATTTGCGTCCATTGAATACGCTGAGGAAATTTGAGTTTTAAAAAGTAGGATTGGGTAAGAATATATCTATAAGTATATTTTAATAATTGTTAATTTAAAGTTAAACATTAAATAAATAAATTGAATTTTGCTATTTCTATTTTATTATTAGTTTTAGTGGTTATTCCTTTGCACGTGGTTGACTTAACCTATAAAAGAAAACGATATTTTTAATTTATTTTGATTGTCCTTTAAACTTCTTGATTATAACTTGATTAATCCATTTTTACTTCAAGTGGAATATATTTTCTCACGTTTACGTTTGTCTTATAGTATGACCAAAGCTCGAATTTTAGAAAAAAAGAAAACGAAGAGTCAAAATATGGGCGTGAAAGACGGTTTGGTTGCTAAAAAGAAGAATCAGAAAGTAAAAGGTAATCTGCCTGTAAAAAAGAATGTATTTAATAAGAAAAACAAGCAAAATGACAAGAAAGCTAATGGTCCTTCAAAACCAGCTTCCACTGGAAAAAGAAGTAAGGGAGCATTTAATGAACATAAATTTAAAGTAAAAGATGAATCAGAAAGTGACGATGTAGACATTGATTCTGAAAATGACAATGAATCTATGGAAGATTCAGATGTTCAGAATGATACTGTTAAATCTGTTGAAAGGAAAGGAGTTAACATGTTTAAAGGTATCAAGGCTGAAGAAGGTTCAGATGATGAGGAATGTGAAGAAGATGATGACTCTGAAGAGGAGGACAGTGATGATGAAGGTGAATTAGATGAAAGCACAGGATTAAAAGCATTATTAGGAGAAAGCATAGGTGATGATGACGATGATGATGATTTTAATGAAGATGATGAGAGTGATGATGACGATGATGATCTAAGTGAAGATGATGAAGTAGTTAATAAGACGAAATCAAAAAATATTCAGGAAGCGGTAGAAAATTCATCTGATGATAATGAAGATGACGACGAAGACGACGACGACGACGACGACGACGAGGACGACGAGGATGATGAAAAAGATGAAAGTGTTGGTCTAAAAGCATTATTGGGTGAGAGTTTAGCTGATGACGATGATGATATGGATTTTGAGGAAGGTGAAGATGATGAAGATGATGATGAAAGCCTTGAAAGTGACGAAGATGAGAATGATGAAAGCATAGAAAAACCTAAGACTCCTACCAAAAAGGAATCTAAGGCAGAAGCCAAGACACCTCCCATGACTGAGGAGGACAGAGCCAAAACAATTTATGTAGGAAATTTACCCAAAACTATAACTCAAAATGAGATTAAAAAATTGTTTAGACCATGTGGTGAAGTTGCAACTATACGTATCAGAGGTGTTGTACCAGAAGACAGTAGAATGACACCTAAGGTGGCAACTATTACTAAAAAAGTTCATCCTAAAGTACATTCAGTTTATGCTTATGTTTTATTTAAAAACAAAAGTTCAGTTACGGAAGCACTCAAATTAAATGGACACAAAATAGGAGAGCATACTATTAGGGTGGATTTATCAAAAAGTAAAGACCATGATGGAAAAAAAGCAGTATTTATTGGAAACTTAGCATTTGGTTGGTATTTTTAGATTAAACTTTAATATATATTATTAAATAAAAATAATATGTAATCGAGAAAAAATACATTGAATACGTTTTATATTCCAGATACTACAGATGATGAAGTTAGAAGTCATTTTGCTTCATGTGGAAAAATTGAATCCATCCGTTTAATAAGAGATCGTAAAACAGGCTTAGGTGTAGGTGTTGGGTATGTTAATTTTGTTGATGAAGATTCTGTTACCTTAGCTTTAGAGTTAAATGAAACAACTTTGAAAAAACGTCAAATAAGAGTACAGAATTACTCTTCTGAAAAAAAATCAACTAAAAGAAATCGTGGCAAATTTAATAAAAAAAATAGTCCTAATGAACCAAGAAAAAAATTTAAGGATGGGTCAGGAAAAGCCGTAACTGTTAAAGTAAGTATACTTTTGCAGCTGTCTTTTGCAATTTCTATTTCTTATATTGATTAAATAAATTGAATGATTTCAATTAGTATAATTACATCATTAATGTTCTTTTATATTTTGTTTTTCAGAATGAAGTTGGCAAAACAAACAAGAAAAAGCAAAAGAGGTCACAAGGAGAAGTTAAAAGAGAAAAATCTACTGAAAGTCAAAGCCCATCACCTGTTAAAGCTTCATTTCAAGGACAGACAAGTGACAAAAAAAAGAAATCTAAAAATGGCAAATTAAATAAAAAGAAGAAGATCATGGCTGAGAAACTCACATCTTCAA
This sequence comes from Sycophaga agraensis, assembly GCA_018906755.1. NCBI lineage: Eukaryota > Metazoa > Arthropoda > Insecta > Hymenoptera > Pteromalidae > Sycophaga > Sycophaga agraensis. The sequence continues at coordinate 5,535,072 of JACCIE010000003.1, forward strand.
AGAAGGCTAATTAAAATAAATTATTAAATATTGATTGGTCTTAAATATTTTTTATTGTATTTTTTTATGTTTTTAAATGAATGAATGCGTACAAAAATGTTATGTGACTGATAGCTCAGATGTAGTTTATAATTTTAAGAATCATTGTTAACTTAAATATTGTATGCATGGCTTGACATGTACAAAGATAAAATGTATGTTTTTATAAAGTATGAATGACTCATACCCACTGTATGACTCATCTTTTTTAGTTTAAAGATTTATCATTTAGGTTAAACACCATTCTCATCTTATCCTGCATTTTAATTGGAAAATATTTCATGTTTTTTATAGCACAAACTTTACAAAATCTTTTGGCGTAAAATATACTACAATCCACACAAACAGACTTTTTGCACATACTACAATCTGCACCAAGCACAATAATTTCACTTCGGTTAAGGGGACTAAATGGATCTTTCATTATATAACATTCTTCCAAAAATGAAATATGCTTTGCAAAGGGCGGTTTCGTTCCTTTATAATTGAATTTCTCTTGGAGTTTACAACAAAAGCATTCCCAAGTATTATCAGAATCATTGATTACATCTTTTGGTAATTGGGCTGTAGTTTTAGTATCTACATTTGAAAATTCTGTAATTGTTGACTGACTTGTAGAGGCACATTCCATCCTATAAAGTTTAAAGATCTTTGTAATTCAAAAAGTTATAAAAAATTGTAATAAATACTTGTAAGTCATTTAAAAGGTATGATTTATTAACTTAACAAAGCCAATATTTAGATTTAATTCATTTTGGATTATTAGTATGGATTTAATAATTAGTTTGACATTAATTTTGAATCAATGAATTTATGTCCTCTAAGTGCACGGTAAAAGTAAACAGGAACGAAATTTTATATTGGATTTTGAGTAAAATATTGTACACATCCATTAAATTTTTTTACACCAAGCCATCCTGCTAAAATCTAAAAGTTACTAGTTTTATGCAAAATAATGCATATATCAAAATGATTCGTTTTGATAAATTTATATATCTGATATTTATCTCTCCAATGGACAATATATATTTTAATTAAAATTTGATGTAGGAAGTAATGTTTGTGTACTTGTGGAAACATGCGAAATATTGAACTAAGTTTTAAATATTTATAACTATTATTCAATTGTAAAAATATGCTTATCTTAAAAAATGTTTTAATATAAGAAATGGGTCTCAATTTGAAAAAGCCTTTTTTAAATAGCTATTTTATTTACAATAAAATATTTTTTACAACAAACAATAAAGATTAGCTTTTACTAGTTTTTAATGAAACTTCTAATGCTTGAGATTCTTGAGGCCACCAATGAGGTTTCAAAACTTTTAAAATGCAATCTCTAATAGTCAATGTTGTTGAAGTAAGGGCTTCAGTAATTCTAATTAATCCTAATCCATATGCTCCTACATGACCTCTGAATTTTCCTACTACTTGTCCAGACTCGTTCATTATTTTTTCATCATACTCAATTGGTTTATCACTTATTTTAGAAAGAATTAAAGGCATAAGTCGTTTTCTGACTACACCAGTATGATGAATTCTAGCTGTCAACTCTTGTCCAATATAACAACCTTTATGAAAACTAACACCATGTAAATAATCACAGTTTACTTCTAAAGGGAAAGATACTCCAGATGAAAGATCTTGAACACCTTCAGCTATACCTAATTTGTATCGAAAAGCTCTGTAGCTACAGATATCTTGTTCATCAACATTAGGTTTAAAATGCTTAATTATTTCACTACTTGTAACATTTGATTTTGTTAAAATTCTGAATCCTAATTCCTGTAATCTAGGGTCACTGTATATAAAAATGCTGTCAATCAGCTTAAAAGACATGTTATTATTAGTTCCACATGGAAATATTTTCCCATCCAAATTATTCTTTTTTATATCTACACAATTATCTTTAGAAATTATATTGGGATTAAAAATAGACCAGATTTTCATACTGCCATTCATTGACTGTATATCAACTTTTCTTCGTAATTTATAAACTTTAAAATGTTTCAATAAGTTGTCTGCAATTGAACTGTCACATTCAACGTAAAACACTTCTTTTTCTTCTGTTTTATAAATAATTGTGTCATACAATACTCTTCCTTTATTATTTAAAAAAATTGAATAGATGCTTACAGCTCCTTCCTTAAAATGTTTCATGTCATTAGTAATTAAGCCTTGCAAAAAGTCTGATACATTATCTCCTGCAAGTCGAAGTAACGTTCTTTGGTTTAAATGGACAAGATTTTTAATTTCTGTTTTATCAGAAGCAAATCTAATAAGTTTCTTATTAAAATAATGATTAACTTTACACAATTCTGATATTCTTGATAACTTCATCATACTGGACTGCCCTAAATAAATACTTTATTTTACAATGACAAATTAAATCAATATTATTGTTAATAATTACAATTAAATATATTTATAAAAGAACAATATTTTAAGTATAAGCAAACTTTTACAATTTAAAAGAATTGTAATTAGTATAAAATCGTATATTTACTCTTTTATAACCTTTTTGTTTACTGATGATAATTTGTAAATTATATTTGTTACGTAGTAAGCTTAGATTATAATATTCCTACGTATTTGTTTTCATCAAACAAATTTTAAAACATATCTTACGTGTTCGAAAATGTTGTCATGTATTGTATTGATATATGTACTGATGCACACTATCAATATCAATACTATACTCATGAGCACTCATGTGTACAGCTGCGAACTAAACAAAATACACTGTTGCAGAATGCAGAATCGCATGACTCTGTAACGTAGTAAATATATATAGATGCGCATTTAGGCACAAGCGATCAACCTTTTCACAAAGGTTACACGCGATGTAACCTTTCGCGCAAAATAAAAAAGCGCGAAATTCGTATACAGACATACAGTAAATATTAATACTATTTCAGTATATTGTGTGATTAATTTAATGTTACTGAATTATTGTTATAGTTGGCGTTTAAACGGTCCTGAGAATATTCTCGACGGACTATTCAAGAATTAAATATAAATAATAGAATATGTAATACAATATGAAAAAAAGCCATCGACTTCAAATTTCGATTAGCGAATAACTGATTCTCTTGGACTTCAAAAGAAGGCGTCGGTAGTGTAGATTACTGAAATGGGCGCGTGAATAATGTTTAATTCAAGTTACAGTTAAAATTTGGAGATTTATTCTCTTAAGAAAATACTTAATACAATATTCCCATACAAAAATGATTTTCTACTTAAATCTAATAATCAAACGATTCAAACAATTATCTCAACAAAACGTAGATTTAAAATACTTATATGCGAGCATGTTTTGAGAATCAAACACTTCAAATGATTTAACTTCTGCGCAGACGCCGGCTGCGTGAGAGTGTGCGACGTTGACGTGACATTAGGTGAACTGGAGTTGTGTTGCAGAGCAGACAAATATTTTGAATGAAGATATGTATATATACATATACATCACGTTTTCTACGTGTTTTTAGTAGTTTTTAGTTTGTACTTAATTTTACAAAATTTAACAATGGACCATAATACAATTCGAACTCTTCCGCTGATTGTTAATACTACAATGTCTATTTGTACATATTTTTTAACAGTTCGATTCATTCCACGTCTAAAAGATATGTTTACAAAAGCTAACCTGTGTGGTACCGATATGAACAAAAAGAACTATGTTAAAATGTAAGTATTATAGGAATACTATAAACGAATTAAACATAATTTTATATTCTCCATTTATTTGTTCAAAAATTATTAATGATTTGATTTTATCGTTAATTTTTTATCTTTTAGACCAGAAGCATTGGGTGTTGTTTGTGGGTGTTCCTTTTTAATTACCATGTTTTTATTCATTCCAATACCATTCAGTGATTATATTTTCAAAAATATCGATTTTCCACATAATGAGGTAATTCAAGCATCTCTTACTAATATTAAAAATATTGCATATAATTTTATATTTAAAAGTGAATGATGTCAGAATTGTTTTATCAAAATTATTTTAATTTGTGAATCTTAATTTAAAATATCATTTTCATTTGATATATGTTTAAAATGTTAGTTTTAAAAATATTATACTTTATTATTACAAATTTATATCAAAGTTATTGCAAATAATATTCCTTGTATTTCAATTTAATTAAATTTAATTTATTCTTAAATTATAATCATTTAATCTAAAATTAATTAAATGCTGTGAAAATATCTTAAATTTGTTTATTGAATTATTAAATTCAGAATATAGTGAGATTTTTCATTAAATTCAGGCATAAAAATTTATATTTGTTACAGTTTGTTGAACTCTTAGCAGCCTTATTATCAATATGTTGCATGGTGCTTCTTGGATTTGCTGATGATGTATTAGATTTACGATGGAGGCATAAATTATTGTTACCAACAATTGCTAGTTTACCTTTACTAATGGTATACTATGTAAATTTTAATTCTACTTTAATCATAGTTCCAAAACCATTGAGGCCATTTTTTGGACTGTCAGTGGATTTTTCAATTTTTTATTATGTATATATGGGAATGTTGGCAGTTTTTTGTACCAATGCTATAAATATACTGGCTGGAGTGAATGGATTAGAAGTGGGACAAAGTTTGATCATCGCAATAAGTATTCTCATGTTTAATATAATAGAATTGTTTGGTGACATGTGGAAAACTCATCTGTTTTCCATGTACTTCATGATTCCTTACATAGCTGCATCACTGGCCCTGTTTAAATATAACTGGTATGTATAAACTGATGGTTGTTTGAATAACACCAAGCAAAAAATTAGTTTTTATTTTTATTAAATCAATTAAACTTCTTTAAATATAAAACAATAATGCAGTCTTCTCCTTGAGGAGTGTTGATAATCAACAGTGTTTATCAGTCCCTTCAAAGAACAAATCAACAGAAGGCGCTAATAATTTATATTAAAACTAAAATAAAGCTACGTTATATAAGTATTTATGATATATTACAGTAACAATCAAAATGATAATCGTTTGACTGTAAAAGGATGAACGTATCGTCAAATTTGGTGTATAAATTCAATATATCATATACATATATATAATCATGCCGTGTACACTGAGCGTTCGAGAGTACAAGTTAATATCACAGTCGGGGGCTTGGTGACTCAGCAGTGTCGGTTCAGTAGTAGTCGAGCTTGGCGTAAAAGTTGTCAAGAAGCCAGTCGTACTTCCACGTCTGGTTCATAACGGTCTCTGGCGCGTAGTAGGAATCTCGGGACTTGTACGTTCTGAGCAGATTCGTCTTCTCGTCGAACCAGAGGCCGGCGCCGATGAGATCCTCAATGAAGGGTACGTCGACGTTGCGCTCAAGGGTGATCTCCCTCGTCTTGTTCTTCTGACGTAGGGCGACGAGGATATTGGCCGGGCCCTGGCAGAACTGGCAGTACCAGCCGCCGTAGTGGTTGAGGTCGCCGATGACAAGGCCGAGGGTCTCGCGCTCGGATACCTCGTTCGTCAGCTCCTTCTCGAGGACGAGGGAGTTGAGCCGGTGGGCCTCGCGCATCAGGCCCACGGTGCAAGCCCCGATGGTGATTGTTGTCTTGAGCGGGTGCTGCCAGAAGAACCCGAAGACGGACCACCTGAGCCGGAAGCCGATCGGCTGGGGCCAGCCGTCGTACATCTTTAGGAACATGAGGGCCCGGGAGTTGAGTATCTGCTCGGCGTCCGTCGTTACGTAAATGTCGTCGTCTCGGATGTTCCGCACGACCTTCTTCACCCGGTCCCATACGTACTTGGACAGTACCCTGGCGGGTTTCTTTGCCTTGGAGGCCACATTGACGTATAGGATCTTGTCCTGCTGCTGGGCCAGGAAGCCCTTAGCTGCGAGAGCACAAAACCATCATTTTTCGGTTCTATCGAGCCAGGTGTAATGTACATTCAGAGAAAGTTTATAGGAATCTCGAAATTTTCACTGTTCCAGATAGTGAATCAAGGCTGGTATGATATTACAGTCTATCTGACAGTTTGAAAATTCCTATAAAATTTTTCTCAGTATAGAAAAAATGATTGATAAGTATTTGTCACCTAATCTATGTCGGAAGTTGTCCTCTGCGAGGCTAAAGTCGCAGACGACGAAGAGGTCGACGACGGGGTAGAGCTCCTCGACGATCACCTCGGCAATGGCAGCGTTGTAGTCGTGCACGTAGAAGGTGTGCACGAGCCTCCTGGCGACCTTTCTCCTGCGCAGCTTGACGTTCTGCTTGGAGGCCATGATGGCGCGCCAGACGACCTCGGGCTGGCCGCAGTCGGAGCCGTGCCATCCCTGCTGGCAGACGCAGCGGCTCGGCTCCGCGGCCCCGGCTTCCCACTGCATCTCCCGCTCGCTCACGCCCCCGCGCCAGCAGAGCGTCTGGTTGTACGCCTGGAACATCCGGACGCTCCTGACGTCTCGGAGCATCGTCTCGCCGGTGACGGTGCGCGGTGAAACCGCGCTGCGATTCCCGCTCGCCGCCTGTTGGACGAAAAAAAAAAGGGAACGTTGAAGAGAACGAGAGGCTGGGCCGAATCCGGGGAACCGCGCCCGGCAAACTTTACCTGGGACGCTTCGAGGTCGACGAAGGTCACCGGGTCCCGGAGGACCGGACCGCCGCCCACGTCGCCCATGCGGGGCGTCGAGCTTACGTAGACCATCACCACGAGGACCTGGAGGACGAGGAGGGTGTAGAGGAGGCCGAGCTTCCAGTCGAGCCGCGCCTGCATGGCATCGGCGTCCCGCCGCGGCGGCTTCCTCTCAGCGCTTGCCCTCAGTGAGCCGCCTGGGCTGCCCTCGTCCCTGGGTACCTCGCCATTCTCTCTGCTGCTGCTGCTGGAGGACGAATCAGCGCTAGCTGCTGCCGCGGATGCCCCTGTTGACACTGCTGCTGTCGCTGCTGCTGCTGCTGTGCTGCTGCTGCTGCTGCTGGACGACGGGCGAGGACGTGTCTGCGGCGCGGCTGCTGTCTGCCCCAGCTCGATACATTTAACGGCGAGTTCCGCGAGCGTCGAGCTGGACATCTGCGAGAGAAAAAGATTATTTCATCGGTTGAGCTTGCGCGGAGCTTTCACTGAGGCGTCGTAAGACCCCGTCTTTTCCCCTTAACTCTCGTAGTTCGCGGTTTTACAGGGCTGCTCCGCGTATTACAGAACCGAACGCTGCTAATCTCGCTTAATTCGCGGTGCGTAAAACTTTACAACCGGCTGCGATATCGCTCGGGGAATTAAGCCGACAAATGTCGTTCGCTACGCCGGCCGCCTACGTCGTAAAGTCGAATGAAGTCGTGCTTATTAAGAGGGGCGGAGAGAAAAGAAAAATAAACCAAGTCAAGTTCGCGCTTCAAAGGAAGTAATCTCGGATATAAACTGGATTGCTTTGCACGCGCGGAGGCCAATAGAACATGGCTCTCGTGACTGCGAGCTAGCGGAGCGCCAGTCGAGGCATCATTCGATCGGACCGCCAAGGAAACCATTCAATGAGCCTTTGCTCGTTTCTTTATTCCGAATACAATGCTGACAGAGGCGGCCGCGCGGCCCCCCGCCAAAGCCGTTCACTCCACCTCGGGGATTGAATGCCGCTCTCGGCCTACCGAGCTTTTCAAGCCGAAATTATTACTTCCAGCCAGCGTCCCTCTGATCTGACCGCGCACATCCAATCCCGAAGAAGGCCTCGCTGCACGCGAGCCGGTGACGCTTGATAGCAGTTCGTGCCGCGAGCTTGGAACACCGGCGGCCATATATATATGTGTATATACATCCTTTCCTCGACGCGGCATAGCCTCGCGGTAAACCACGACCGCGAGACAGCGGCAGCGTAATGTCGACCGGGGGTATATAGCTGCAGAGAGATAAAGAAGGCCCGGAGCTTGCGCCGGGGGATCCATTGGGGTCCGCGCGCCTCGCACGTGCGCCGCGGCGCAGTCGATATGACGTCAGGGCCGCAAGCCGAGCTTTCGTGCAGGTGCGCCGACCGCGGGCAACGCCTTCTTTCGCACGCGACCTCCTCGGCTTGTGGCTGCTCCCCCCCCCCCCCGGACGTCGACACTTGTTGGTCACTTCGAGACGGACCTCGGCCGTTGCACGTCGGCCTATGCGCGACCGATAAACGTCGCTTGTTGTGATACGAGAGCGCGAGCACGCGGGATTATCCGCGGAAAGCCGAGCGGTTTTGCTTGAAAGCTCTGGGGCGCCCGAGCTTTTTTCCCAGCAAAGTGCCGGGGGACTCGAGCGCACTGTTCTGTTTATGCGATGATCCGGGGCACTTTTTTACAACGGGGGCAAATACCTGAGGTGCGCGCGTCGGTATATATAGTCCAGAGGGCGAGCGCATTGTTAGGCTAAAGAAAGTTGCGAGTTTATTTATAGGAGGGCGCGCCGCCGCGTCTGCCGGCGATACGAGCTTTAGCTATAATCTATCTTTAAAATTAATGATGTCGGGCGTCCGATAGCTGGCAACTTGCGCCGCTCAAATACTAGATATAGGCCCTACGTGTGTATATATAGGCAGGTGCATCATGGACCGAGCGTACAGTACAACTACGTTAAAGCCTTAAAAACTACACTGTAATCGGTAATAGAATGTCCTGCACTAATGGACGGATATCCGTTCGCCACGCGCACTGTTAGCAGATAACACTGTCAACGGGGAAGGGATCCTAAAGCGTTTACCATCGGAGGAAAGACCTCAAACTCGGTTAAAACGCTAACGAACCGCCGGGCGCCCGCCGAACGAGTTAAGCCCACGTGAAAAGTCGAGCGGACAAAGAGCGGAAAGGCAAACAGAGTCCTGGAAAAGAGCCGCGGCGCCGGGAGATGTGTGCCGCCCGCGGCCCGGGTATATATATAACACTCGCACAATCGGGCGGACGCGGCCAAGTGCCTTTATTAATACACCGTCGAGTGCGGGGGAGTATTAATAGCGACGGCCTCGCGGGTTCACGCCCCGGACCGCCACTCCGGGCCGAGGCTGGGGACGACGATATGTATATACGTGCGAAAACTGCGGCCGCCGCGCACCTTGGGCACATGTCCGGAGCCGGGGAGCCGGAGGACGTCTGCCCGTGGGCAAAGAGCCCGGCACGTAGGGGCGGGAGCGCGCCCCTGTGGGCGCGGGGCGGCCTCGTGCGAAGTCGGAAAATCGATGGGGCACTTCACTTCACTTCGTGCGGCTGAAGTTACATGCGCATTCAGCACGGCGCCCCCCAGGAGCCGCGGCCCGCGCTCAATATTTTCCCCGATTTTCGCCTAGTCGGGAAGACTAACCTTCCCGACGCCGTGGCGAAGTCGCAGGACCGCCGCCGCGACTTCGGAGGCTGCCTTATATACCTCATCTCGCGCCTCGCACGGGACGGCGCCGTGAAGATTTTCCCACGGCTCGCGGGGGCGCTCGGGGATTCATGCAACCGGGGGAGGAAAATTCTTCCCCGGACGCGGAGACACGGTTCTTATTAAGCGGAAGGAATTCTTTAAGAGCACTTTTTCTTGAATGAGAAGATAGGTTAGTTGGAACAGGCGTGGTGCGAATGGCCGATGAAGGAAAAAAAGAAAAGATCGACGGCACTGGGATCGAGGATGCAAGGCGGGCTCACCTACATCCCGTAGCCCACGCGAGCCAAGAAAGTATACCACTCGTGCCAAGAGATGAGACGAGATAAGGCTTGGCGCGGGGCGGGGGAGGCGGCTCGCAGCGCCGCGGGTCATGGACCCCGGGATCACCTGACGGGGCCGACGTCGGGGAAGCGCTGCACCTGGCCTTATCTGCCCTCCCCGGGCGGGCTTATCGCCGACGGGCGGGGGAGGAGGGGGCGGCGGAGGCGGCGGCCCGTCGCTAGGTGCGAGCTGGGCGGGTGGGTGGGGTGTCGGATTGATCGGTCGACTTACTGAGGTCGCAGGCTCGGAGGTCGGGGCCGGCCGCCGGGGGCGAGGCCCAGCAGCCGAGCCAGCCGCAGGCGGATCGTCCTCGGGGCCGCTGGAGCGGGGCGCTCGGGGGAAGGCCTCGCTCGCTCGCCCCAGGAGCAGCACTACACCGGCCGCCCGCCGCCGAGCGAGTGGCGGCGGGCGGCGCGGGCGCCCCAGGCCCGGGCGCGGCGCGCACGCGCCGCCCCTCGGATCCCGGCCCCGTCCTGCGCCCCCGCCCCCGCCCCGACGTCACCCGAGGATGCCCCGCCGCCGTTGTGTGCTCCGAGGAACAGGTGCCGTTGGCCGGCCGATGCACCACCGCTGCGCCTTCCTCGTTACACGCCTCCGAGGCGATCAATTATTTGGGGGGGACGCGGTCACTCGACCCCGCTCGCGATAAGACAAACCATCTTCTCGAGCTCTCGTATTGATACAACAGCGAGCGTTTCGTTGCCGATGAGTTTCCCTGGAGGTCTGTCGTATGTTTCTGTCGGAAAATTTTGCGATCAATTGCTCGGGCAGAAGCTGCGCGCAGACCAACATATCTCCTAGCCAATATAATTATCGTAAAAGAGCTCGGTGAAGGAATCCCGTAATTGTACTTAATAAATTGCAGACTCTAAAACCTAGTCGGTAAACTTTTCAAAAAATATCGGGAGAAACTTAATCTTATCAGAAAGCGATTATCAGAAACTAATCCAGACATTGATTCTAAAGTCATGGAAGTTGAGATAGAGAAATCTTTCAAACTAAAAAAATTCCATCACATATCGTAAATTTGATATATTGTAAAAGGTAGTGACAGTGGAAGGAATGGCAATTTATAATGTACGAAAGCCCCTAGTATTAATAATGTCGAAGAACGCATAATCAAACACCTTGATTACTGATGTTGAATCAATAACACTTGAAAATGTAAATAAATTTGTTGACCATAAGAAGCACCATTTGCAACGAGCGAAATATATATGATAAAAGTCAAACAGAATACTTTTGTTACTCTTCGAGTCGAGTAGTATATCAATCCTTCTTAAATTTTCTATATTATTATTACGTGTCACTGTTAATCGTATTGGGTGTTTAATAATTTATAGAAACCGCTTATTCAATCCAATAAAAATACACGACAATGTGGAATTTTGTCTTATTTATGTAGTCAATAATACTAACTACATCATAATATTTACACGTGTATAAGAAAAAAGTTTAAAATATTTATATCACATATGCATTTAACGTACTTCAACGTGATTCCCTTTGAATAATAGAACTATGGTTCTGTATACTTTGCATATTAGAACGTGTCTCCTCTCGAACGAGAATGCTATTGTATGTATTGCAGTGAAAGGGTTGCAGGGATAAGAAGGATGTTATGCGAAACAAGATCTATTTTAAGTCTTGGCTCTTTGCTCTAGTCTTATGGGAAAGCAAAGCTTACTATAATTTATGTACCCCGTTGCCCACATTTATTTAAGAAAATCTATACATATAGCCATTTTCATGCGTCGATCGGCTTTCTAAATTACATACATTTCAATAGTATCATTTATAAGTCACTCCTATTTATGTTTTGAATAGATACCTTCGTATAAATTCTAATAAAATTTTGAGTGCTTGCCGGCGCAAGCAACGTGTTTGCAATCGAGATCAGCACGTTCCACTATATTTAATTGTTTACTCTCGCAACAGCTTGAAGTCAGCGTTTGCATTATATGGATTATACAGCTCCCCTACACTTTAATCGAATCGCGTACAATCCACCGTTTATTCGAGGGGCTAGAGAATATGACTCATGGGTGAATCACGTTGTCCTTGAATCAGCAAAAAAATATTATTTAGGTGCTTGAACAAAAAACGTTTCGGTATTCGTTATATACATTTTCGCCAAAGCGTATCTTAATTCTACGTTGTATATTACATTTACATACCTATTAGACAATTAAAACATTGATGTTATTAATTGTTCCGAAAAGTAACATGTTAGTCACGAAATGCTACGTCAACCTCCGACCCGGAGTGATTTATTCATGAATATACCATTCCCTATTCTCAAATAAATTAACCTATAGTTAGAAACTATGATTTTTAGCGAACTAACCAAAAATAATAACTGAAGCGACAGAAATGATTATTCCTACTCTATCATTGTATTATTATTTAATTTGTTAAACAAATTCCTATTTAAGATTACAATTTTATTCTTGTACAAACATTTGTTCTAAGACTTTTGATTAGTACATATAAATATGTATCGCTTGTCAATAAAAATCTAACTGTTTCAAGCCAAACAATACTATGTAGTTTGAATAGGCGATGCATTCTTTTTATTATGTGTAGTGAGTAGGTGTAACATTCCAGTAGATGTCGAAAGCATTTTTAAAATCCAGATATAAGAGGAAAGGTAAGAATGAACGCACTTTAAAATTCAAAATGAGTCAGTACAGAATAGCGTGCGTGCAGACGTATTATTGTATTAAAAACGATTTAAAAAAAAAATTGTTATTCATCTCGCGTTCTTATTATTCAGTTATTATCTAAAGTGAGTGACGAGACCCAGTGTAGGACTAACTACAGGTCTCCCAGCTCCTATTGTCACGCGGTCACCGAGGCCCGCGCCCACGAAATAACTCTCGCGCCGTCCCGACCCGCGATATCCATCGCTCGACTTGCGACAGCGCGACAGTATTGCCGTACGCGGGCAAGAGTTCCGAATTCCAGAGCTACGCTCCTTCGCCTTTTTTCCCCGCCTCGTCCCTGTACGTCTCGGGGGATCCGTCGGCCCCCCCTCCCCGCGCCGCGTATAATACCCGGGCGACAGCGGCTCATTAGTTTGCGCGAGGAGCGTCTCCGTAGTGCCGCGCGCCTCGCGCCGATGACTCATCCGGCGCCGAAGGGTTGGACGCGCCGCAGTTTCCGGCCACGCGGGGTGCGGTGCCGCGGCCTTCCTCGAACGCGCGCAGACAACCAAGCGGATGCGCTGATTGCCGACTCGCGGTTGACGGCTCGCGAGCGGCTTCAACTGGGGCCTGACTGCGGAATTTCTTTCTCGGGCAGGCCCGGATCTGCGAGGGTTTGGCCGGGGAGAACGCTTTGCGCGTAAATAATAATCTTGTGAATCGAATGCGAATGAAAAGGAAATGGAACTATATGATTGTGAAGTCTTGTGATGCAACTGAGTATATAATATACCGCTGTTGCCTTTCAATGTATCCTTCAATTAAAATTCGATTGTGATTGTATTGAGTAAATGAAACGGAAATCACACAGCTAGAGGACTAGTATTCATTTGATTAAGTGAAAATGCATCATCCATAACGAAGAATTTTTTCAGCGTAAATACACTTTGATTGAATTCTGTAATACTAGATCCACGGTATTAGTCCGAGGCCGTTGGCTGGTAGCCTCCCAGTTTGAATGGTTCAATTCTGCCCACGTTCTTTAATACTAATGAGCGTCGCAAAATTATGCAAGATTCGTGTTCAATGCGTGGAATGCTCCACTTACATTCTGCTAAATGAAATGCTTGCTATTCGAAATGCACGGCATGGACTTTTCGTAGAACCCCAGATCTTCCTTGACGTAAAATATTGTTTCTCAAAAATGCAAATTTATCATACATAATGATTGTACAATCGATACAACGTTCACCATATTCTTTGTCAATTTTATAATGTGTTTTATTTAACTATCTACTATCATAATGCAATTGGATAGAATTACCTAAAACATTGCAGGACCGTACAATTCAAAATTTTGTTAAAATTAAAAAGTAGCACGATGAGTGACTTTTTTTCACAATAGAAAGCGTGCTTTAAAGCGGTCACTGGTTATTTCGCCTCATACATTGTATGTACTTTGGCACACTAAAGTGTAGCACTCGTTCAACCACTTTTCACATAAATATATATGAATTCACACACGTACATTAGTGTCGTTCTGCTGTAGTTGCTGTTCACGCCGCGTCGTTTAAAAACCAGCATGTTATTATACAACGACAGCACGTATCTCTAGCATTGAGATTCAGAAAGTTTTCATGTACATTTAAACGTAATTTAACATCACCTTTAAGTAAGGATAACTTTGACTAACTAACGATAACTAAGACCAAATAAAATTGAAAAATAGACTTTGGCCAGCGTTAATAAACTCGCAGCATTTTTTGTCGCTCTACGCGGGTTTTTAAAGACTCAAGAGAGGGAACAAAATTGGATAAGGCAAAAAACAGCCCTCGCCGACCATTAAAATTGAGAATGGGTTAAAGTATTACAACCGCACGTGGCGTGAATCTGGTAGCAGCCGGCACTTATCTCGCCCGTGGCCCTCGAGGGGATCGGGACCTAAGCTGTTGGTCCCTGCACCGCGCAGCATCTGCACATTGGCCCTGCCACCCGCGTCCCTCGTTATTATCCCCGCGGCCACCGCAAGCTCGCCGCGCGCACATATTCCGGGCAATGTAAATCAGGGCACTTCACCTGGAGTCGCGCTGCGCCTAGGTATGCAGACCCGCGGCCCTGGCTGCACGTGCCCTCTCGAACCGGTGTCGATGCCGCTCGCCGCTGCACTGATCGCGCGGCGGCCGGTTGCGGGCAACAGCTGCCGGTCTACCCCCACCCCCGTGCCCCGGTCTCTGCCGCAGTGGGTACTCCGCTTTTCATCCCGGTCGGATCTGAGGGGCCGAACATCTGCTCAGCTGCCGACCTGGAGAACAGGTGGCGCCGAGAGAAGCGGCCGAATTAAATCTCTGCCCGCGCCGACGCGTCCTCGCGCATCCACGTCGGGTTATCGTGCACTTCCCCTTCTTGTTTGCGCCAAGCCTGTATTGCATGCGCGATGTTAAATGAACATTTCCTTTTTATGCATGGGATAAATCAGGATGGTTGTATGATCAATTTCGTATCGATTATTATATGCGAATGTATAATTAAAAGGAAATAAAATTCACAGGTATATTCTTATAAGATTTTAAATTCATTCAATGCAATGCAATATTTGTATCTCAATAGCAGGATCTCTTCATTTACATATCTTTATTTCAAATGCAATTATAAACGCTTATTCGTATTTACAATTTTACAAGTAAGGGGTAAAACGATTTTTCAGAAATGAATTGTTTTATTATGTTGCAGGTATCCCTCGGAGGTTTTTGTGGGGGACACATTTTGTTACTTTTCAGGAATGACGTTTGCTGTTGTTGGCATAATTGGTCACTTCAGCAAAACTACACTACTCTTTTTTATCCCTCAAATTCTCAATTTCCTGTACAGCGTACCCCAACTCTTTCACATTGTCCATTGCCCCAGGCATCGCTTACCAAGGTAAGCTTCGACCGTTCTGCTCTTATACTTTAAATATCAGCATCCGCTCTGATACATCGCCTGTCCGAGAAAAAAGTTTTGTTATCAAGTAGTAATATTTGAAAACGACATTTAATTTAGTGATTCAAATTCATGTGAAAATGATATGACTAAAACGAATTAATGAGTAATTGATTTTTATTGTAGATATGACCCTGATACTGATAGACTTAACCCTAGTGTGACAGTTTTCAAGAAAAATGATTTAAATATTCTAGGTAAGAGTATTGTTGATTTTCCTTATAAATTTTTGTCTTTTTTAGCATAACAATATAATGTATATTGATATTTTTCATGTTGCGAAACATTTATATGAAAATTCATTTTTTAATCCTTCTTTTCCTAACTTGCTTTTGTTTTATTTTAATAGGAAGATTTGTTATGTTTATATTCAGGACTTTAAAAATTGTGCAATGGCAAGAAGATAGTCAAGGGATTGTAACATGCAATAATTTAACAATTATCAATTTTGTGTTAATTTTAATTGGTCCCACAAGAGAACCAGTTTTAACTACAATCTTGCTTGTTATTCAGGTAACACTCCATTTTCAATAAAAAACAATTCTGTCTTTTTAAATATTATTAATAAATAATCGCAATGAAATATTATTTATCAAGTATAAATTATCATCCCAAAATTATTTTTAAAATAAAAAATATTGATTTCATTAACTAACATCCTTGCTCTAGGTTACAGGCACTTTGTTAGCTTTTATGATAAGATATCCTTTGGCATCCATATTTTATGATATTTGAGAAAGTGCCAAGGTTTTAAACTGTGACTACAAGAATACATTGTATCGAAATGAAAACATAGTTATTTCAACTGAATGTAAGAAAGCTCTTCTAAAAATGTTTAAGACTGCTGTTAAAAATATACAGGAATAGTCAATGAGAATCCAAAGATCATTAGGAGTAAAAAAGTCATTTTATAATCTAGCGCTAAAAATATATATTATTCTTACAAACGTTGAACTTTTTTAAAACATTGGTACAGAGCGCCCAAATGATGCGTTATAAGTAACAAATTATTTAAAGTGAATAATATACATACGATCATCGAGAACGAAAATGATGTCGAAAAATAAGATTAAGCTTACACAAAAAATTCTAACATAATATTTGTAATATGCACGTAATATAAATGTATTTATATGTAAATTAATGTTGTTAGTTTAAAACAACAAATAAAAATTACATAAATGCATCTCTAGAGAAGTAATATACTACAGTTATACATTGTTTTGAGATGTACATTACCTAAAGAACATGTAACAAATATATAATAGATTGTTTACTGAAAAGCATGAATTCTATTTTAATGTTCATTTTCTACTTTTCTTTTAAAGACTAGCTCGATAATACTGGTAACATCTAAACCATAAAAATTTAAACTTATAAATCCTGTTACACATGTGCAATTCTTCAACAATTCAAAATATTACCAACTCTGGTGATTTTTTTTGAAAAAATAACTAGATTGTTTTAATCTTGGAATTAAAATTAAATTTTTTAACCGTTTTTTACTTTGAATGAAATACAAAATGCAATATTTATAAGTTTAAACTAAATTGATTTTTGATACTCCATTACATTTTCATTTTAAATACGTCATTGTTGAATCAAGTACCTATCCACATGCAATAACAAATAAAATGTATATTTTGACATTCGATTTCAGTGTATTTTGCAGTTTTATTTATATTGCACTGTAGAAAACAAGTATACTATAATTAAACATTAAGTTTAAAAACTAGGAATTTGTAGCAATTGTTAATATGAAAAGTTTCACATCGTCCAAATGATTTAAATCAAATGTTAAATACTTGTTCAAAATACTCTTATTAGTGTGATTACATGCATATTTTACACTAAATTATTGAAATCACCAGAGAATAATTAACAAAATAAAGTAATTAACATAATGCTATATATTATTGAAAAGTGAAAAAAATTTTTTATACAAAATTCGTTCTATCGTTTGGATGCATGGTCCTATTCATCGTTTCACTCCAAATTATTATAATGATGGTTATGCACTGAATATATCCATAAAAATGCATTAATATTCAGTTTTATATTACAATTATGATTTGATTAAAGGTGACAAAACCTTTGCAAAGTTTTTATTCACTGAAATTCTCTTCGAAATGAATTTCTGATTTGACCTAATCAAAGCCCACATAGGTTTTTAGTTTAATAAACTTTAATTAATCTCGTTGCACTTCTATGGACAAAGGATAATTCATATTTTTCAGGACAGACCTTGGAATGAGCTTATCTTGCAATAAGTCAGCAAATCTTTGAGATACCACAAGCTGTGCTTTAGCTGCATCTCGAAGACTAAATATGTGTATTAGGTCAACAGGACCTCGAGAGTAGGTCAACGCTTTATCAAACAATGCTACTGCTTCTTTTAAGTTATTTCTGCAATAGTGAAAAGTTCATATTAAGTATTACCTCTAGTATTATACTTTAAATATTGCTAGTTTTCTATACATGCACAACTTTATAGATTTTAATGAAATATATTATGACATAGATTAAAATAGATTTCATTTATTATATTTCAAATAATCTAAATTTTTTATTTGATTTTAAAAATAAATAGAATTCCATTATATACCTATGAACTTCGATAGTTCCTAAAGTTTCATAAGCAAATGCGGATTTATCATCAATTTCAATTGCTTGCTCTATATATTCAACTGTCTTATCTATATCATTTTTCCATTGCCATTGTAACAAACCTCTGTATATAAGAATAGAGACGTTACTTGGATCGAGTTTAAATGCTTTGTCATAATACAACTCTGCTTGAGAAAAATCACGAGTATCTGCGAATACCTGTAATAAATAATTATAAAACCTTATTAATATTACTTTAAGCTTAATTTAATATCCATTAATTATACTTCCAAAATGTACTGAAAGAATCATAAGTTTTTTAATTTTAGTTCATTCAATATTGAAATTAAGATATAATATACTTTCAGTAATACATTTTGCTAACAAATTTACTTTTACTTATTAACATTACCCGAGCATACAAACTGCAGATTTCTTGACAATTTGGGAATTTTTCTGATGCTGTGATTAAATTTTTTATTGATTCGTTCACTAAATTCATATCTTTTTCCGCTACAGCACAGCGATAATCTGTGTATATCTTTTGACCATATGCTATTGAACAATCTGGATTAAGTTCAATAGCTCTGTCATAATCTTCTTTAGCTTCTTTAAAGTGATCGATAAACAAATACAGCTAAAAATAATTTAGTTGCATTAAGTTGTAATATTTAAAAGTGGGATTAATAAATTGTAATTTTTATAAATAAATATCATTTTTTACCTGTGCCCGATAATAGTAAATATCAGGACATCTAGGATTTAGTAATTCAGCATGCCTAAAATCAATAATAGTTTTGTCTGGATTCTCAAGCTGCAAGTACGTGATAGCACGTTTGATGTATGCATTAACCTTTAATTCCATACTGGAGACTTCACTATCTATAACAGTACTTAAATCCTCTAAAGCTTTATCATATTGACTTAGTAGAAAATAAAATGTGCCCCTTAACAAAATTACTTTCATTTTTTGTATAGATTCATCATCTGCACCGAGATTGCTTAATTCTTCTATGCAAAGTGGTATTACATCATCATATTCTTGATTCCACACAGCGGCTAGTGCTTTTTTATATGATCTAAATAAAACAGAAATAACTATTTATAACATCAACAATATTAACAATCGTAACATACATAAATGACTTAATTATTTTTAAAATATACATAAAACCATTTTTAAAAACAAGACTCACAACATATTTTCATCAGGTAATGGATCTTTATCTTTTAAAAGAGGGTCATTCTGAAAAGTATTAAAATACATTTTCATAAAATATTTACTTGGCATAACTACTTCTTTAGTAGCCATATATTCATCAGCATGCTGTTTCCCTAAAATTTAAAGTATTTAAAAGTATTATTTTATTTTGAAATTTCTATTAAAATATAATGCTAGAATTAAAATTATATTAAAATAATTATTTATATTCACCTAATTGTTTTAATATTGTATCAGCTGTGTAAAGTGTATTTTGATTTTTATAGTTTTCAAGAATACAAGCAGCAGTTATATCTTCTAATGCTGTTTCAAAGTCCTTTTTAATCTCTAAGACTCTAGCTCTACGTTTTAAAGCTTTTATATACCTTGGTTTTAGTTCTAATGCTTTTGTACAATCATCTCCAACTGCATTATATTTTTTCTGTACACATAACATTATGTTTTAATAATTTTGTATAAGTAATATAATTGAATATTTAAGATTTGGATTATTACCAATTTTTCATACGCAGCAGCTCTATTTTGATAAAATGTTGCAAGTTCATCTGTATTTTCTGGCGGGCATGTATCAATGGCTATAGTATATTGATTAATTGCTTCGTCAAACTTTCCCAGGTTAAAAAATTTATTTCCTTGTGTTTTTAACCTTTGGGCTTTTTGAAGTAACGTCTATTTGAAAAAAATTGCTTTGAGAGTTTATTAATAAGTATCATAAATATTTTAATATTACTACAAAAGTCATTAAAAATGATAACTATATTAATAATGTATTAATTCATACTAAAGAATAAATGAGCCACTTTAGCTACATAAGTTTATTTTTTGCTATAAAAATTCATGAATTACAAATTACCTTCAATAAATATCATAAGTCATAGTACATATTATAAATTATTAATTAATTAATAATACCACTAACTCTTACTAGTACAATTTGAATTTAATATAGTATAGTAAATATTTTTTCAATGTGACTACTTATAATTTAGTTAATAAAAAATTGTCATAAATTGTTTATTTGATAGTTTTTATTAATCTCTGTTTCTGAAACTCTAGTCAATATAGACTAACTAGAAAATATCTAGTCAAAATTAGTGAAAAAACAAATATCACAGTATAAAGGAGAAAACAATGAGCAAAGTCGACAGACAAATTAAAAACCTAACCTCATTGTCAGTCACGTTTTCAAACTCAGTGGAGCAATCACCGTCAATGGATATCTGTTTTACACCATTTTCTTTAGTTGATCTTTTCGGTTTATCGCCATTTGACTCTTCCTCTGGCTTACCAACGTAATTCTTGTAGTACATGTAACCGAGTCCTAGTGCAATCGGCGTCCCAACCACCAAGGCTAATTGCCATTTAGGAAGGGAGCCTGGAACTGGAGAAGGCCTCGGAAATAAAAGCTTAGGAACTGTGCTGCCGGCCATCCTCCTATATACGCCGAATCCTTTCTAAATTACTTGAACCAATTAATGCACTTTTGCAACCGACCACCCTCAATCGATTTTCGTCACTTTGAGAGGGAAAGAACCGCCCCTGCACAGACACAGGCCAAGCAACCGGCACTCGGCAGTTCTGCGGCAGTCACGAGCGGATGTACACGCACTATATTAGATATATTGGAGATATATACTAATGCATTCTACATATACTACATGCGAAATTCAAACCAATGAAATTGAGATAATGTTATGCCTATTGCATAAGCTATTAATTAATTCTTACCATAGTAATTTTAAGAAAATCTATTAAGTTGTTTTTCGGATACCAGGTTGCAGATATATTTTTTCATATTTTTCATTTTTAATACATATTTATACATGCATTCAAACGCCCCATACATCTACATGAGCCCGTATAACTATTAATCTCGCTATTAATTTTCTTGACAAACATCATGCTCTTTGCTTCATTCAAAAAAAGGAAATTTTTTAAATTGGTAAAATAAGTGCGCATACAAAAAATGGTAGAGCATTATCATTTTGACGTGGACGATGTACAACTTTAAAGTTAAAAGCAAACGAAACTAAAGTCTCGTATAATCTGAAGATGTGACATGAATATGATAAACATTTCTAATTAGAACGTTAGATTAGTGAAGTATATTCTAGGTCAAGAGATTGAGCATATATTTGAGAAATGTTAGGTTATTACATCAAGTACCTTTAATTCCATAAAAATATTTACCATAGGGATTGCGCTGACCTATTATTATGTCATTTAATTATAAGTCACTTAATAGATCATTTAAAATACTTTAAAATTTGTTTTATTACATTTATTCTAAGAAACAAATTATATAATTTACTTTAATTAGCAATTATAAAGAATAAAAATAATAAAATAATTTTCAGTTAAACGGTTAAATATGACCTACATGTAAAGGTAATTATGTTTTAGCAAGAATAATATAATCAAATATAATTATTCCTTTCATTGATATCAAAAAGTTAAAAATTTGTGTACTAAATACGAATGTGTGTAAAAAACTTATTAATATCCTGTTCTACAAAATCTAGTTTCAGACTAGGTTAATCGAGAGAATTTTGAATAGTTGGTTAAACAATGATCGAGTAATGAGATTGCTCAGATTAATACAAAAGTTAAGAATTAGAGTACGCCAATTCGTCAATTGCCATAAGGAAGCTTGGTGAACCAGGGTGTGAATAATCGAAAGTCGCTCGGCTACCGCAGTATAGTGTTTCGTTCCTAGATTAGCAATAGTTTATCAAAAACCTTAATGACTGGAAATTTTTCCGTATACAACCTATCTATATTAATATTACATATGTGCAAAAAGTATGTGTTAGACCTGTTTAATATATAATACTACTTAATAAAAATCTCTTATCATAAATAGTCTTTCATAACTTTTATTTAATAATAATTACTTCACTATTACTAATTATTAAATTGTATTTCTTTTGATGGTACAACTTAATACACCTGCATACACGGACGACTTTTTGTTTTACTGAGTATTTACAGTTCGATAAATTTTTTACTTTTAATAAGATTTAAAAATCAGAATAAATCCAGTGTACTGGATTTCTAGAATTCATTTTTGCCGCTTGCACTTAATTTTGATTAAAGCAGTGATGCATTCATATATATAAGTATGAACATGACTACTGGAATCACATTACCGTTTTCTCCTTCCAAGTACTTTATATAGTGATGTAAGTGTAAACAAACACAGCAATATGCAACTATGTTTGCCACAATTTGCCATTGCCTGCCATTGTCTTGTTAGTGCTTGCCAGTGCTTGCGCTTGCTTGCTAGCCATTGTCATGCATATAATGCTAGCCGCTGATATAGTATTGCTTCAGTGAAACCGAGTGAAGTGTGGGACACAAAAGTGAACATAAATTGCAGCTATTGATTTTATTCCTCCCAACACGCGCATTGTACTTTCTTGTCAAATATTTAATAGGTATTGACAGAGTCTTCGTTTTAGATTTCTCTGTTTTTAAACAATATGGGCGACATTAAATCATTTTTGCACCAGTGGTGTGCAAAAAATTCAACAGATCCTTCATTTGAAGTTAGGCCCACTGGTAAGTTCAATGATTTTCTAGTAAAGTTCATAAATGTACTTGTCCAAAAGCGACTTTATAAATAATGTTATTTATTAATATGTTTGATAAATTCTATACAATGTACATAATAGAGAGAAATAAAGAATTGTTGTTAGTGTACTATCATGCACTTTACAATAGTTCAAGCGTTTACAAACTCTTTCAATAAAAAATATGCAATGAATATAATGCATTACTATTTATTAAAACATAAATATTTATTAATTATATAATTAAAGAAAAATATGATTTACATTTATTTTTTATGAACTCATCATTTTTCAATGTTTTTAGGTCCAAAGCATAGGCAAAGATTTCTTTGTGAATTACGTGTAACAGGTTATGATTATGTTGCTGTGGGTAATTCTACCAATAAAAAAGATTCACAAGGAAATGCATCACGTGATTTTGTAAATTATTTAGTCCGTCTTGGAAAAATTAACTCTACAGATGTACCTACTGAAATGAGTACTTCTGTACCATCAGGATCATCAAGTCAAAATAATAGTACTTCAAGTAAACCTGTATTTAGCGATGGAATGGGTCCAAATGACTTTGGTCAAGCTTATAAACCATATAATGATAAAGGAGAAAATAATTATACATATATGGATAGATTGGCTGATCAAAAAAGAGTTGAAGAAGCAGAAGATGTTGATGTTAATTCTGGCATTCATGGTAATTGGACTATTGAAAATGCAAAATCTAAACTTCATCAATTTATACAAATTCATAAAATTGCTGGAGACTATAAATATACTCCAGTAGGACCTGATCATACAAGGTATAAACTAATTTTCATAATTAAGACCGCTTAAAAATAATGGTAATTATAAAAGTTAGTATTTTATATATATATATATATATTTGATGTTTAAATTAATTATTCAAGAATACAAAGTTAAATATAAGAAATTATTATAATATCATTTATTAGTTAAATCAGTTCCTGTATTAGTCAAATTTAAATGATGTAGCAAATAATAAAATTGAGAAAAAAATATTTGCCAAAATTGAAAAGAGTGCAGAAATTTTACAATGAGTGAAGTTTAATTCAATGTGACATTTTTGTACATGAAATATATAAAAATAATGTTTAAAAACATAAAAATTTTTAATTAATTTGCATAGAAACGAGACCACTTTGGAGTACAGAAATTTAGGCAAAATATTTGTAAAAAAACTATTAAAAAAATTATCAGAAGGACCAATAAATTTAAATTGAAATCTATCAAAGAAATTCTCTTTTGGTAATTTTCAATGTTGTCATTGGTTCTTTTGATAATTTTTGGTGTTGTATAACCAAAACTTTTATTGAACTGGTTCAATAATAGTTTTGGTGCTACTTTTTGCAGATGTATGATCTGTGTGCTCCAATTTGGTCTTGGATAATTTTGAATTTGGTGAGTATCCATTTGTCATGTATTTTAGAAAAATAACATCTTTAATGCTGGTTTTATTTTAATTTATTTTGCAACATTTAAATAAATATTTATTTATTAATAATGTAATTGTATGTATTTCAGGAGCTTTATGGCTGAAATGTCTTTTTTTGTTAAACAACTTGGACGAAGTAAGGATTATATTTTTTAAATATAGTAGAATTTAAATATGGAGTAATGTTTAATAACAAGTAACTAAATCAATATATTTTACAGCAATTACTGGACGCGAAACTGGATCTAATAAACAAACAGCATCAAAAAGCTGTGCTCTTTCAATAGTAAGACAATTATATCACTTGGGTGTCATTGAAGCTTTTTCAGGGTCTTTAAAAACTAAAAAAGAGGGTGACCAAATGAAGCCTTATCCAGTTAAGATATCACCTGAGATGGCAGAAGAAATACATTCTGTTCTTGAAGCATTAGAAATAACTCCTATTTCAACACAGGTTTTAAAAGATTAATTTTAATTTCTATTAGAGATTTTACGTCTGAAATTAAAAGCATTGTCTAATTTTTATTTAAACTTTATTTTTACACTAGGCAAAACCTTTACAATTAGATACAAGCAATTCAGATGGCAGTCCTTCAGCTATTTCGTTGATTACTGACCATGTTATTGAAGAATTCATTTCTTCTAAACCTCAACCAGCAGGTGTTGTTAGTTGGTCTCCACCACAATCAAACTGGAATCCTTGGACAGGTTGTAACATTGATGAGGGTCCATTAGCCACAGTTTCATTAGATACTTTATCTGAAGATATAATGACAGAGTCTAGAGAACGAATGCAACAATCTGAAGACCTCCAAAAAAGTAATGTCAATAGATCGAAATTACCAGTCTTCAATAAGAAGGGTGAAATTATGAGTGCTATTAACGATAATCCAGTTGTCATCATTCGTGGTAATACTGGTTGTGGTAAAACTACTCAGGTCTGTCAGTTTATTCTTGACGATTATATTTCATCGGGGCAAGGAGCTTACTGCTCTATAGCTGTAACACAACCAAGACGAATATCAGCCGTATCTGTAGCTGATCGCATAGCTGTAGAAAGATGTGAACCATTAGGACAAAGTGTTGGATACTCTGTACGATTCGAATCTTGTTTGCCAAGGCCTTATGGTAGCATTATGTTCTGTACAGTGGGAGTTTTGTTAAGGAAATTAGGTATAGCTATAAAATTTGTGAAAATATTATATAATAACGTAAATTTGATACGCGAAAATTAATTCTCATTTCTTTTTAATAGAGGGTGGTTTAAGAGGAGTTTCACACGTAATTGTTGACGAAATTCATGAACGAGATGTGAATTCTGACTTTATCATGGTTGTACTCAGAGATATGATTCACTTATATCCAGATTTGCGCATCATTCTTATGTCAGCAACAATTGATACTTCTGTTTTCAGTCAATATTTCAATAATTGTCCAGTTATCGAGATTCCTGGTAGAGCTTTTCCTGTACAACAGTATTTCTTAGAAGACTGTATAGAAATGACAAAATTCGTTCCTCTTATGGACTCAAAGAAACGTAAAAATCGTGATAGTGATGATTTACCTTTAGAGGATGTTGAAGAAAACCTAAATAAAAGTATTAGTGCCAACTATAGGTAGTTATTTTTCCTGTATAATGTAAAGTAATTGCTAATTTTTTTAAGTTCTTTTTTAATAACAATTCATTTTTTATTTATGCAGTATTCAGACAAAAAATGCAATGGAACAACTTACTGAAAAGGAAATTAGTTTTGAACTTATTGAGTGTCTTTTAAAATATATACGAGATCAAAATATTCCTGGAGCAGTTTTAATTTTTCTTCCGGGATGGAATCTGATTTTTGCCCTCATAAAACATCTACAGCAGCATCCAATATTTGGTGGTTCCAGCTTTGTATTAATTCCTTTGCATTCCCAACTTCCTCGTGAAGATCAACGCAGAGTCTTTGAGCCAGTACCTTCAGGAAAAACGAAGATCATTCTGTCGACAAACATTGCTGAAACTTCCATTACCATTGATGATGTTGTATATGTTATTGATTCTTGCAAAGCTAAAATGAAGCTTTTCACTTCGCATAATAACATGACTAATTATGCTACTGTTTGGGCAAGTAAAACAAATTTAGAACAGAGGAAAGGTCGAGCTGGTCGTGTGCGCCCTGGATTTTGTTTTCATTTATGTTCTAGAGCTAGATTCGAAAAAATGGATGAACATATGACACCTGAAATGTTCCGTACTCCATTGCATGAATTAGCTCTCAGTATAAAATTATTGAGATTAGGAAGTATTGGTCAATTTTTATCTAAAGCTATTGAACCACCTCCTATTGATGCAGTGATTGAAGCTGAAGTAATGTTGAGA
This sequence comes from Sycophaga agraensis, assembly GCA_018906755.1. Taxonomy (NCBI): domain Eukaryota; kingdom Metazoa; phylum Arthropoda; class Insecta; order Hymenoptera; family Pteromalidae; genus Sycophaga; species Sycophaga agraensis. The sequence goes on from JACCIE010000003.1 coordinate 5,561,593, forward strand.
GGTAAGATAGAGATCGTTTATATTTTGTATATATAATAACAAATGAGTAAATGAGACTACTTAAATAAAATTTGTATTTAGGAATATTTGACGTTAAAGATTTTTGTGAACTCTTAAGTGATTTTATAAATTCTTAGTAATGATTAATAACAAATTTTAATTACAGAGATGAAGTGTCTTGATAAAAATGATGAACTAACACCTTTAGGTAAAATTCTCGCTCGTTTACCAATTGAACCAAGATTAGGCAAGATGATGATTCTCGGTTGTATGTTTCGAGTTGGTGATGCCTTATCTACTATGGCTGCAAATAGTTCAACTTTTCCCGAAGTCTATAACATGGGTCCGGATATGCGTCGTCTCTCTTATCAACAAAAATCTTTTGCTGGCGCACGTTACAGTGATCATGTTGCTATGGTTCATGTATTTCAGTGTTGGGAAGAAGCTAGGACAGGTGGCGAATATGCGGAAGTCAGTTTTTGCGACTCGAAAAATGTTAGTTTACCGACTTTACGAGTAACTTGGGAAGCTAAGGTAGGTATTTGTTGGTTTATTTTCTATTAAAAATTACACGACAATTTTAATATATTAAATTTTTTTAGAATCAATTACAAGCTCTATTGACCAGTACTGGATTTCCTGAAGAAACACTTTGTCCAACCCCGTTAAATTATCAGGCCGGAGCAGATGTGCGCTTGGATACTATTACAGCCTTGCTTTGTATGGGACTTTATCCAAACGTATGCTATCACAAAGAGAAAAGAAAAGTTTTAACAACAGAGTCAAAAGCAGCTCTCATTCACAAAACTTCTGTTAATTGTAGTAATTTTGAACAAAATTTCCCATATCCATTTTTTGTTTTTGGAGAAAAGGTAAAAAAAAATAGAATATAAGTAATTTTATTAAAATTAAAATAAACTATTCTTTTTTTTGATTTTCTAGATTCGTACCAGAGCTGTTTCTTGTAAACAAATGACAATGGTATCACCATTACACTTATTACTGTTTGGTTCGCGTAAAGTAGAATATGTTGATAATATAATTAAATTAGACAATTGGATAAACTTAGAAATGAATCCAGAACATGCAGCAAGCATTGTTGCTTTAAGACCAGCTTTAGAAGGTTTAGTAATTAAAGCGTCTAAAGAACCAGAAACAATTCTAGAGCTTAGTCCTCTAGATGAAAAGGCAAGTAGATATACAAATATATTCATACAAAAATGATTTCATTTTATTTAAAACGATTTTTAAAATTCAGTTCTAAAAAGTATTAAAATTAATATTTTTTATAGATCTTAGCCCTAGTGAAAAATTTATGCGGGATGAATGCTGGCCGATATGGAATGGAACCTATTACGGGAGGTGGTTTCGTTTCCAGAAGACCGCCTAGGGGACATACATTAGGCATGAGTGATGGACATTCACCTAAAATGATGCGTATGGACGGTGGTGGTTATCAAGGTCGAGGGGGCAGAGGCAATTTTCGAGGTTTTAGAGCAGGCGGATTTAGAGGAGGATTTGAAAGCAGAAGGGGTCCATACCGACAAAATTATTAATTAATCATTCCTGATCGCTTATACTTTCTTAATCTGTACAAAATAAACATAAATAGTATATAAATGATAGTATGCTTTATTATTAATTTAATAATGTTATTTGTATGATATTTGAAATTTTAATGGGCATTATATTGTGAATTAGTAGTCATTTATATCTTAATATAAGAAAGAATACAAAAATTATACTCGAATTTATAGTCTTTCTCATTGTTCATGAATTCTTTTTAATGTCTTTTAAAAAAAAATTTGCTTATTTTTTTTGTAACTATTTATATTTGAATTTACATTATTAAAATTTCATAATTCATTTCTAGTAAGTAATGTATTATCAACTATTATTTACTTTCTTATTATATATAATTAGTTTTAATAATTACTATATATAATTATTACATTAGTTTAATGAGATAGTTTAAACATTTTTTGCAAAATTTTTCTGGTGTAAAAAGATAATTTTTAGATCTTAGCGAATAATAATCATTAATATGAATAATTAAAATCTTTATTGAAAATAAAATCGAACAAGAAATTATGTAATTTATTAAAAGTATTGAAGTCGATACAAGTGCATCCTTGTATATACGGGCTACGGGGTGTATAACTTGATATCGTTTTTCAGGCGCACGTTTACTTGTATCTTTTACGTATAACCTATACGATCGGCTAATTCGGTTGGGTATACCGAGCATGGTTAAGTCAACCTAAATATGTATTTATTCATCTCAAATCTATATTAAAATAACTTATTACCATTAAATATTTATTTTATTAAATTATTATATAATCAATGTAAGTTTACAATAAAAATGTCACACAAAAGTTTTACGTTATCAACGTAATTTTGTAAAGAATATTTTCCTGATTAGTATTATAATATCTTTTGATACTTTATAATCATAAATAATACTGTTTAATTAGTTTGTTAACGATGTTTCAAATTGGTGGATCATTAAATACTATAATGAGGCTAAATCCAAGAACTAACTGGATAATTACAGCTCAACATTTGTTGTCAGCAAGTTCTCTAGCATCTAACACTGTTCCAAATTTGGAGAAAATCAAGGTAACTGAATTTCTGAAATAGATAGATAATTTCCAATATGATATTCTCAGTCCAGAAAAATTATTTTAAAGTATATATTTTTAGCCTGATAGTAATAATATAGCTCCACAAGAGGCAAACATTAAAACAATCATTTCCAAAAAAAGTAATTCAATAGTATCCTCCGCTTTTGAAAACCTAAAGCATAAAGATTATGAAACTTCTATAGAATTGAATCAAAAGATACAGTTAGCAAAGGATATCAATGAAATGTTAGATATTGTCGAATATCGTAATTTTAATATATTTAATGCTGCATTTCTTAAAAAAACATTGATTAGTTGGAGAAATGCAGGAAAAATAAATTTAAGTGGAATACAAACGGATCAAAGGTATCTGAAAGTATGCAGATTGCTAAATCTCAATCCAAAGCATCTAACTTCACTATCAATGAATAGAAGTGATAGGAATACAAATATTTCAAGAATTTCTGAATTATCAGAAACTGAACATGCAATTCTAAGAATTAATAAGCTTAATTTACGTGAAGCAATTCTAGTAAGATAAATATAAAATTTTTATTTATTATGTTGTAAGATAAGCAAAAATACTATAAGTAAGATTAGAGAGATATAAATGCTAAAATTTTTTTTAGATGGATACATGTTTACAAAGACATACACTTATATATTATTAATAATTCTTAATTTTTAGGAATTTTCATCATTGGCCTATGCACATAAAAGATCTGTACCAATAATTCAAAATTTAGTTTCTCAAATATCAATTTCAAACAAGAAGATTAATTTGAAACAAATAAGTGACATATTATATAGTTTGGCTGCACTTAATTATTATAATGATGTAAGAATTGATTTTATTCATATACTTGTATTTCAATCATTTTTAAATGTTCTTTTCTTTATTATTTATATAGTATAAATATGAACTTTAAAACATTAATTCTCAAATGATTTAGGAATTTATGAAAAAAATAGCTGAATTGTTTCACACGATTGAGCCTCCAAATGAATGTACATCAATAATTGGTTCAATATTAACATCTTTAGGCCTATTACGTTACAAAGATGATTCATTACTTGATTTATTGACAGAATGGATTATTGAACGAAAAAGTACTGCCAGACCTCGAGATATTTGTAGCTTATTAATGACTTTGGCTACTGTAGGATATACACCATCCAATTTTGATAAACTATATGAGGTATTGATTGATTCTTGTTCATAAGTATTTATGTATTTAGCCTCCCAAAATTTTTAATACATAATATTAAAATAATAAATGAATTCTTTTGAATATATAATAAAGCATGATTGTTCAGTATTATTATTATTTCTTAAGTTTTAATAAGATCTTTTTAATTTTATAGGAAATTATAAGATCTTTGCAGGAAAATGAAATGTGCAAAAGTAGTGATTGGCTAAGTGTTGTTTGGTCTTTAACTATTTTAAATAAAGCTAATTCGCTACATTATGAATCTGTTTTAAACAATGGATTTTTAAACAGACTATTTGGTTTGTATTTTTTATAATATATATTTAGAAATATAATTTAGCTAATTATCTTTTTCACTAGATGCACCAGAAATTAGTTTTTCAAGGGCACTTAAAATATTGAATGTTAATGCAGCAGCCCGTTTGTTAATGCCAGATTATAGAGGTATATTATTTATTTGCAAATAGTAAAAATTATTAATAATTAATTAATAATTATTGAGTGTAATTACGTTTGCAGGTCCTATGATTATGGCTGATAATGAACTTTTAAACATACCCATATTAAAAACAAAAGATAATTTAAAAAATTCAAATGCAATAATAACTGCTTTAAAAATACTATTACCATCAGAAACAAATTATTTAAATGTCAATATTAATACTAAAATGGGATTTTTATTAGGTAAAATTATATCAATATATTTTTTACAAAATCAAATCAGTATATTCTAAGTTTAACTAATTATCTGATAATATAAGATATTAATTGTGTCCTATCATCTATTTTTAGATGCAGAATTTCGTGTTGATAGTAAATGCACACCTATCTCTTTTCAATTTCAACCAAATAATGATAAAGAAATTTTTAGGATAGCAGTTATTTCTTGTTCTTATCATGAATATTGTCACAAAACTAATGATGTTATTGGACCAATACTATTATACAAAAAATTACTTGAAAAAGAAGGATATCATGTATTAATAATACCCTATTCAGAATTTAATACAACTGATAAACTTGTAAACCAAGTAAAGTTTATGAGCGACAAAATTAAATTACTCGTTCAAAATGATTCATCTGTATAAATTTTGTTATATAGAAAAAAAATTTTATAATCAATAAGGTACCAACAAATTTAAGCCGTGTGTATAATTCATTAAATCGTATAAATACGTGAATAATTTAAAAAATTTCACGTATATTAGTGTTGTAGATAGTTAAGAAGTATCACATTTGTTGAGGACATACCTTAAGATAATGTAACAAACTTTTTAATAAAGTACACAATAATCATACATAATTAAATTAAAAGTTATTTTTATATAATATGTGTATTATTTCAGTATATCGTAAAAAAAATGTTTAATACGACATTCTATCAATAACAGTTAAAAAAAGGTTTAACTAACCATTTGGACTATTGATAAGTTAAGAATGGTGTGAAGATTGAGAAATTGGTACAATAACTCAAATTTAATTTTGTACATGTACTATGCACAAGATAGCAACGAACATTTTTTATTTAAAAATGCCATAATTTTTAATATATTTAATTTTTTTAATTCAAAATCAATAATTATAATAATAAAGTAATAGTAAAAGAATAATTAAAATGATCATTGATATATTTATGTAAAGTAATGTAATGAATAGTAATAATTAGAACACTTATGTATGTAATATAAAAATCAACATTATTAAAAATAAGATTATAAAAAAAATTTTAATCTTATTGGAATTTTTAACTGAGGTGTCGCAGGACTTCTCGCTTTATATATATATATATACATATATTAAATCTACGTTCAGTAATATTTTGAGAAAATCAATTAGATTAATATTCCAACATGGCTGCCGCTCGTGACTCGTGAGTCGTGACTATAGCGAGGAAATGCTTCGTGGCACTGAACGTTGATTTTCATACTTAATTTATAAAAAAGAGATATTTTAAATAAAATTTTTAAAAATAAAGTGTATTATTCCAAATAATAAAGTGTATTAACTGAAAATGGCAAGTTTATTCTACAATCTCTGTCTCACTTTGTTTATTCAGCTTAAAGTCGCTTTTATTAAAATGCCTTGATTAAAATAATGTTTCCTTTTTAGATGCAATTTATGCTTCTATTCAGCCGTCAAGGTAAACTTCGGTTACAAAAATGGTATGTGGCACATCCAGACAAGTTGAAAAAAAAAATAACACGGGAGTTGATCACAACGATTCTTGCTAGAAAACCAAAAATGTCAAGTTTTCTTGAGTGGAAAGATGTCAAAGTTGTTTACAAAAGGTATGGATATTAAAACTATTTTTTAGAATTTATTTACATAATAGATTTTTACAGGTACGCAAGTTTATATTTTTGTTGTGCAATTGAGCAGAATGACAATGAACTGTTAACCCTTGAAATAATTCATCGTTATGTTGAATTATTAGATAAGTATTTTGGCAGTGTAAGTATATTTAAATAAGTTTAAAAGTCATAAGTTAAATTTTGTAAAGAGTGAAAAATTATGTTTATATCGATAGGTATGTGAATTGGATATTATTTTCAACTTTGAAAAGGCTTACTTTATACTAGATGAACTATTGGTTGGTGGTGAGATTCAAGAGACCAGTAAAAAAAATGTCCTCAAAGCTATTGCAGCCCAGGATCTTTTGCAGGAGGTTAGTCATGGGGATGTTCCCATTGAATTGTGATCTGTCTTTTTGTCATTTAGGTCTATCCTTTACCTTCATGAACCATTTTGGCTTTCCGAAAAAAATCAGATTTTAATGTAAATAACTTTAGTCAAGGTTTTAACAATAATTTGTGAGAAAGTTTATTAATAATTTAGCTTCAATAATAGTTTTTCGAATTAAATTGGCAAATAATGTAATACTTTGATCTTTTTATACCAGTATATGAGGTTATTTAATGCAATTTTTTATTTTCAAAAATATACTAAAATGGTTCAGTGTTCTATCTGTATGTTTAACATTAAGACACTGAAAAATGTACATTTGCAATTTGAGGGATTGCATGACCATTAATCTCCCATTACAAGATAGTACAATTTAAAATGTGTCAATTTCAAAATATTAATGTGCATTCTGTGTATGTGTGGGTTTGTGTGTGTTTTTGTTTGTTATAAAGCATGCATCACATAAGAGTATATGTTTTAATATAAACTGTTAATCTAGGTAAATATCTATTAACATCCATTTATTCTTTGTATTTCTGTTACATAAAATAGACAACATTTTATTATTATTACAATACAATATTTAAATATTAATATATTTAAATAAACAAAGTCTTGCCTTATGCGACTGTATGCAAAGGACAATTTGTATACATCAATTGGTATTTTTAAAAAATTAGTTTTTAAATTAAAAACTAAGTAAGTTTTATTGTACTATTTAGTCATTTAATTATATATACATTTTTGTGCCTGTTAAAATTATGTTGAGTATAAATTTGTTGTTGTATTTGTTTTTAAATTTCATAATATCAAATATGCTTGTATATGGTCTTATATAAAAGGAATATTTAATTACTCAGCTAAAATTATTGTAAATTAATATAATCTTGTATAGTTATATATTATTAGCTCCCATTACATATTAATTTTATCCTTATGTATCTGTACACAAAATGGTCAAAGTTGTAAGATCGTAAATTATCTTGTATGCTCATAAAATAAGTTATAATATAAGATTTAAAATGATTATTTTGCTATAAAATAATTTTTATTCTAAATATTCATAACCATTGAGTAAATATACATAGAGATATAATACTTTATCACATCGGACAGGATTTTATTAAATTTTATACCAAACTGTTAATTTAACCTACACATTATTTTTAATAAAGTCAAATGAGATTTTTTTTACTTTAACAAAACATGATAATATTTATAGACAACCATGCTAGACTATTGATTGCTATGAAATTTATATTTAATTATATTTTAAAATGCTCAAATTACTTATATGACCATATACAGCCATATGTTGATTATTATTTATTATATTGAAACGTATATTAAAAGTTTAATCATACAGAGATACATATATGTTTAATTTTATACATCATTGAAAGGATTAAACTATTGATACCCAATATCTTATACTCATTATAGGCTCAAAATTTTATTGTTTTATTTCTTCTTAAAACTTATGTTTTGTTAAACATATTTTAGCAATATTTTAGACACAATATTGTACCTGCATTTATACAATCGTAATATTGAAAGTATTTACACTCTGTATGTATATAAAGTAACTAAGAACTTGTAGTATTTAAAAGTCTCGTATTTTAATATACATACTTTTTCTGCAGAAAGAGAACTAACATTGATTTAATTTATAGTCAGTCAATGTTCAAATAAGTGCATTTTAAAAAATATTAGTTAAAACTAAGTATTTCATTAGTGTAAGCAAAAATTATGTAATTTTTGTAATCATTGATTAATAAATCATAAATATATGATGCAATATGTAATTTAGTTACAACATTAATAGTTAACATTATTATTTTTTACAAATCTATGTTTGTTCTCTAAATTTTTAAGTATGTCCAGTAGATCAATGTAATTTTTTCTAGTCGAATTTATTTACTCGTTTTAAGTTATGTCATTTTTGGCCTAATGTAGATGCTTTTATTTTTAAATGAGAAAAAAGAAAAATTATTTATAGCACTGTATTCATATTGTGTTAACATTTATTTACATTAGACGTGAAAGTGTTGTTAGGCCTTTGCATCATTATGTAATTGTACGTTTTTATTGATTTAATAAATTCTCTTTCTGACCAAATTTAATTAGATCTATCAAGTTCACATTTATCTATTTGTATACAATGAATGCGCGATTCTGTTTTAATTCAGGGTAAATGATAATGCTCTTTATTGTACTCCAGTTGAGATTTAATACTTCTTATTCAATATACATAGATTTTCTTTTTTATTCTCCATTATAATCAGTGTTTCAAAATATTTAATAAAGTCAAATAAAAAAGAATAGACATATAAATATAAATTTGTTGGAGATTATTGAATTAAAAGTTCAAATGTTATGAAAACAGCAAATATTTTTATTATAAATACTTAATTAACAAGTATTAAAGTAAAATAAACCAAAAAACAAAACATCTATTCAATTTTGTATGACTTCTGAACAATACATGTTTTATTGTGTACAAAGTTTATAAAAAATTTGCATAACCGGATATTTGAGATAGGAAATTACTTGTATAATTTTTCTAGTGTCTATACATATGACAGAGGTAATTATTTTATATCAGTAATTTTTAAGTACATTGCTTTGAAAAACATGCTCGGATATCCGGATAGACAAATTCGTAATCCCTATTTCGTTAAATATCCATGGATGCTAAAGTGGCAGTATTTCTTTCTGGAAAGGATGAAGCGGTTGAAGGTGCACTGCGAGAGATAGGGCTTTTGTAGACTCACCGAACACGCGCACAAAATGCAAAAGCAGTGATAAAGATAGAAAAAAAGGAGCGTAAGAGAGTGAGAGCGAAAGATTGAGGAAGTACAGGGCTGGCACTCGGTAAAGAGAATGGATTCCTTCAAGGCCAAATGATAAAAAAAACAGGTGTTCAGCTACCCTCAACGTCGCCTTCGCACATGAATATCTACGTACACCTGATCCAAGAGTCCACTCCTTCTCCTTTACTATATTCAGAAATTTTGCATTTTGTACTATATTCTAATAATCAAACGGTATCTAAAGGAAACTTTGATACTGTTCAATACTTTCGTCAAATTTATTGAGTTGTACATGAGTTATTATGTTAAAGTATGTTGGGATCGTAAAAAAATGTTTATTTTTATCAAATAACTTCTACATTTTTTTTAGTTTATAAACAGTCCATGTATGTTTGTATACTTATGACTTAATGCAAAAGTATTTTTGGATCCATAAGTGATGTGCATGCATATTTTATGAGCAAATTTTTGGAAATTCTTGATAGAGTAATTATGAAAAATATTCGAACTACAATCGTTATAATCGTATATGATAATCTAGTATGATTAATGTGCAAGTGCCATATTATACTTCAAATTTTCAAAGACTATATTCCTTATACATGAATAAAATTTATACTTCAAAATAATTCATAATACAACTAACAATATTTTTACGCCTAAGAATTTATTTTCAAAGAAAAAAGATATTTTTCCAAATACTTCAAAATCTACAATTATAAAATAAATATAATGTATTTGTGATCATAATGATTTTTAAGATAAAAATAATATGCATTCTAATTATTATGTATATTATCGCATTTATTAGCCGCATCAACAGAATCAATAATGAGTATAAATTGAAAAGTGTGATGCATATATCAATCAATTCTTTTTTATGTTTGCATATTCGTATATTTTTAAAATTAGTATTATTTAGAGTAGTTTTTTTAAATAGCCCACATCCTATTTATTAGAAATTCATGTACAATTAATTTATACATAGTAATATATTTTTGTTAATTTTTACGTGTTTAATGTGAACGTTCTGTTTTGAATTTCTGAAGTGAAAACTTGTTACAATAAGAAAAATATTTTACAAAGTTTTTATCAAAAAGAATTAAAAATTATCCATATCATTCGTACAAGGCTAGAATTCTCAGAATCTTTGACTTGCCATATTTTTATATTAACGTTCGTATATATATTGTGTGTATAAATTTAACATTGAAAAAGAAAAAAAATGAAAAATAATTCTAAAGAGTTAAATAATATATTTTGTTAAACTACGTATTTAAGTCAATATACGTAAATCGTATATAGTAATGTTACGTGTTAGTCAATATAAATGCGCCTGTAAAAAATGTGTAGTCAGCAGCAATAAATAAATCAATACGTAGTATCAAGTAGTGTAGTTGAAAGGTGATTAGGGAAGGTATATATAAATAACTATGTATCTTAGTTCTTTCTCTATAATTATAAAATGCATTGTAATTAAAAATCAATGAGATTACTATATCGTTTCGCAATCTATGTCAATTCTTAATGTGAATGCACTCGAATATACGAATACCTTGAATAAATCAACAATAAAGCAATCTTTTAAAGTATAACCAGATTGAGATGTGTCACTGTCGCATTTATTTGTTCTCACACCTATTTTATAAAAATGAGCTGCTTATTTTGAAGTTCGGAAAATAGCAAATGATTACTTTTACTTGCACATTTTTCGAAACAAAATAAGCAATTCAATGTGTGTTTACGTAAATGTTTCTATTTTTATTCTACTTTTTTAAAAACCTATTTTACAGTTTTTGTAGAGCTAACTGATACATCAAAAGGTATACAAAATTACTAATTAAAAAATATGAATAGAGAGTCCTGGGGCGTTTGCGACTAACATCTCATGTTTTAACGAGTGAAAAAGATAATTCAGTATTGATTATTTATCTTTTTTAACTACAAATATGTGTATGTATGTATGTACTCATGTATGGGTGTGTGCACGTGTCTAACTAAACTAAAGCAAACAAACGAAAATTTTTGTGAAAAGGGTTCAGTTCATCATTTGAAGCTGCATCGAGAAGACAGTTAAACTTTGAAAATGAACTTAGGTACGTGTCTATGCTATACTACATACAATAATATTGTTTTAAGCTGTATATAGTTAACGAACGTCTTGTGATCGATGTAAGTGCAGCATCAAAGTAATTGATCCCTGTTCATATATTTAACTACCACTTCGATAATGTTCTTTTCAATGCAAAATGATTTTCTTCCAATTGCCTTGAAATATTGCTTACAGCTACCGAGTTCATTGCAAAGAACATTTTTGCGGGTGCGTCACAGCGTTAAATTAATTATTAATGTTCTTTTAAGGCAAAACTAACGACAAACAAATTATGTATTCATGTTTCAGGATGAGACACCACAAGGTTTTTTCGAGGATCATGGACTTGGATAGATTCAAGAGTTCCATTTTAGACTGCTCTCTCTTTCTCTCTATCTCTCTCTCTCTCTTCTGTGATCGCCTTTGCAACGACTGTCGAACTTTTAGACTACAAGAGCAGAAATTTATAATATCACATATCTACTATAATTGGTATAAATCGGTATTTATACTCCTACTTCTTCAAAGCATAAAAAAGTGTTGCGGATACTCCATTAATGTTTCCGTGCCAATTCAACAGGCGTTTGTGAATGGCTTTTTAAATTTTTACCTAAACCCTATCCAATTTTCATCATTGGATGTTGTTTGAAGTAGACAGAGCATTATTTACAGTTTTATCGTATGAAAGAATATTGCTTCATAAATTTGATTCTGAAAATTTATTCACGAAACGGTACATTGTTTTATTAACATTATATTTAAACACTCTTTTTATAATTTTTAGTCGTATTAGATTTTTAAATAATCACAAAATAATTAATCTTTAATTATAAGTATTAAAATTTGTTATGAAAAAGAATCTCCTTAAAAGTCGATTCATGGAATGACGAAAATCAAAAAGTTTTATCGATAAACTATAGGATATATAGCACTAAAAATCGATGACTTATAACTAATTGTATGTCATCAATGGACGCCTAAGATTATTGTGTAGGCCTAAGAAATTTTAATGCATTAATAAAGCAAGGGAAATATCTGCTTTTTGCAAATTTTGACACTCGTTAAAAGTCGAAATCACTAGCACTATCTAGATTTTTTTATTTTGCTTCTAATCATTCCTTATTTTAAATAAATAATTTAAATAAATGAACGATGACAATACGCTTATAAGTACCATTCAAAGCGACACAAAGTGCATCAAGTGAGTTGAAGTTTTTGTAAACTGTAGGATCATATATATATTTTCTTTGCCCTTTTAGTAGTAATATGCGCACAATCATACTGAAAGTTTTTAGAAATTTTGACATTTTACAGAAATATTGTATTTATAACGTACACATAACAGCTTTGGAGGATACATAAATTCTTTCCTCGAACGACAATCTTTTAATTATTACGCTTGTTCAAATGTCAATGAAACTTTTTATTATGTTATAAATGAATGCTATTATTATTATACTGTTATAATTATTAAACGGTTGCTATTATTGTAATTCACAAACTGCTGCTTTGTGAAAATTACGAATTATTGCAAATGATTGAATGTTTGGTTAAATACTTATTGTCGTCTTTTGACTATTAGTTTTAAATCATGTGTGCTTGTTCATACTTATAATAGGGTTTTTAACAGATTTTCACTCATGTGTAAAGTTAATGTGTAAGATTGTTGACCTTATAATTCATTTAAAGAGTGAATATGAAATGCTAACAATACCGTATTCATAGGTAGGTCACTAGTACCCTCAAAGGTTTAAAAAAATCTCGTCAAAGAAAAACAGTTTCAATATAATGTGGTCCCCTATACGAAATTATAAAAGGGGATAGTCTGTAAAATATACATACTTGTAGCATTTTGGTTGGTATGTATATCTGAACTCCTTTGCAACACATACAACAACTGATATAGATCTTCTTGAATATTACCATATTTCGTTCAAAGTTACCTTTACATAAAAGATTTTTTTTACAATGGAAAATATTTCATTTTACCTATAGCGTTTGATTCATCAACATCTCAAGTTTAATGTTAAATTATCTGCTTTTCCTAATAGATTTTGTTTGGTAAATTATAAGTTCAAAATCATTGTCTTTCCTTCGAAATTTTTATTTCACTAATTATTTTTAAATATTGCCTGTAGTTCTGACTCTGTATTTTAATTTTAATTTAATTTGTTATTATTCATGCACTTAGTAAGTTGTCCAGATCTAAACATTAAGATTAGAACTAAAGGAGGTCTACAATGCATACATACACAGAACCTTTCTAAAGAATATACAGTTCGCATTGGCGCGTCCCTAGTGCTATCGCTACCAAGAAGACTTAGACTTTATCCTAAACAAACGCGTTAACAAATTTTTTTCAAACTCACCAGCTAAGTTTATGAATTATAGAGCTCGACTTAAAGCCAACTAAAAACTAACGAACAAGGAGTACTTCTTTGCAAATCATTCGAGATAAGTGTAGATAAATAATGATTAGTTTATACTCGAATTATTTAACTGCAGTTCGAAACATTTTTACATTTGTCGTTAGTTTCGCGACCTCCTTGTTTAGATGACAGGCTTCCATGGACTTGTTGGTTGTCCACGCTGTCGACGGAATCAGCGATCATCAGTTGCGCTATCCTATTATTTTAAAAACCTCGGTTGACATCGGAGACCGGAAGGCTAGCAACAGTTGATTCCAGACCTCTAAAGTACAATGTATGTTGAGATAGTACGCCTCCGATATCCGATTGGGCCTTTAAAGTTATCTACCCTTAGCTACTTCCAATGTTTTAAATCAAGATAGGGCTCTCTTTTACACCTCGAACAGGTGCAACTGGTACACCTAGGCTTTTGCCTGAACACCCACGTCTGTTTTGAAAAGATAGCAGTGCTGTGGTCATTTAATTCAGAAAATAATTTTGTTATTCTAGAGAGAGTCTAGTTTAGTTGATTTACACATATGAGAAGCTTTAAATGCTAGCTGTCAACTTTCATTCTCTATACAATAGTCTGATTTCTGGATACATGAGTTGCTTCCAAAAACTTCCTTGCTTCTTTTCGAGTACACGAGTGATTTCAATAAGTCATGCCTAGAGCAAGTTCCCACTACAACAAATTGGTATTTCTAGTAATCTTGTGAAGTAATTTTTACAATCATACGAACATCAACGAGATAAAGTATACTGGCATAAAATTGTAACTTGAATATTTATGTCGCTGTGTGTATGTGTTGCATTGAATGGTTCGCGAAATTCATTAACCTAGTAATAACCTTTTTTTATCCAAAGTAAAACTAAATGTTTTTCATTGGGGAGCCTAGGGTGTACCAGGTTTCTCAAAACTTTTAAACCGGTACGGCATTTTGGTCCGCTGAGAGACCGACGCCTCGCCTTTCCACGATTATGACGCCTCGCCTCGGCGATGACGTCATAGTATTCTATGGAAATCGATTATCTCGTTATTATACGATAGACTATGCTTTCAGCTCCGTCCACATAATAAAAGAGTTATAATATATGCCAATGATATAAATACGTAATGTATGTGACTTTTTTAATTTTCACGTTTCTGTATTGAGGCATACTTTTATTATTACAGTTTTGATATATACTTTAAGCTGGTTTAATGCGTCCTAAATGTAGTTTAGTTATTATGAACTTTTGTAGAAATAAATAATGTACAATAATAAAATGTTTTTTAAAAGTCTTTATGTCTTTTCATTTATTGTCCATTTTTTTAAATTTGTAAGAACTCGTAGAACATTTAATTAAATAGGACAAAACATGTTTTCAATTATGCTTAAAAAAGTATTAATATAGAGCGGACTTATGAAAAAGGATACATTTTTCGTCTATACTACTCCTGGTATTTTATAGACACATTATTTGATCATGGCATAACCTTAGTTTTATGAATAAATTTTAAAAATATCGAATAAAAAAACTTAGTATAATAAAGCCACGTTAATAGCAGATTTGTACAGATTTTGCACGCATCTTATTCTTTGCGGTTACTTTTGCAAAAAATTTTAATACAATTTTTTAAAAACGCATATATTCTGGTTTTAAAGAAAATTGGTAAGGCGTGTACAACCATTAGTTTTAAACATAATAGATCATAGATGGAAGCATTCAATTTGATACATTCACCTGTGGTCCAAGAATAAACAGATCTTTCTACTTTGCGTTGTCTGTCCATCCGCACGTATTCTACTAGCGACTGTGAGTAGTGAAAAACTGGCGCCGGTCAGACAGTAGTGAATGTGCGAGGCGCTTGCGCTGTTCCAGCGCTATTTTATCGAGTTCACAGATACGGAGAAAACTTTATTGTTTGAAATTCCACCTGATTTTGTTCCAAAAGAGAGCGAGTTTCATGGAAATTGGATTTGACGATGTTTCAAGTGCATCAATTAAACTCACGATTTTTATATAGTACATAGAAGTTTATTATATGATATTTAAAAATATATATCACGTACAATAACATATCGTATTTGATACATACCGTATGCAAATTAATTGTTTATAATTTTTACCGACATTAATAATTAATTTTAGTTAAATGTTTGTTTCTGCGAATGATTATCGACATAGATTAATTGAATGGGTCGGGTCTTTGTGCAATGCAAATTGCTCAGTTTGCTCGTCTGCACAACTCATGCTGAGTGACCGTAATGTATGCATAAACGTCCTGTCTGCTGCTTTGATGGTACATACTTGCATTAAGTGTACGAGACTGAGGCAATAGTTGGAAATGCACTGCACAATTCACTTTCGAGCGAATAATTACGTGGGCAATTTTGCATGGACCACCATGACGAACAACCGTCATAATATTGGGGGTGGCGTTGAAATTTCAGACGTGGGTGACACTTTTGTTATCTTCGAGTTTTCTCGATTACTTAATAGGTTCTCTTTTTCAAGCTATTGTAGTACATTGACATACAAATTTAATCTCAGTAAAATAAAGTATACGAACTTCAAAGATCTGTTTGTATTTTACAAAACAAAATTCGAAATAAACATTTAAACGAACGCATTGTAATCGATGTTCGTATTTTAACATGAAAATCAATATTTTTACCGTATATCTTTGTTGCTATCTATTATTTATACATATTACTAGTTTCATAAGGTTACTTTATACTATAATGTGCTATGTTTAATGAATTAGTATTCAAGCTCAGAAGAATATAGGAGAGAGAAATTTCTTCTAAATATTTTCAATAGAATGTGTAGCAGTAAACTGTAAAAAACATATTTTTGATTATTTTGTATGTAATTGAAGGTACTTTAGCATTATTACTACAGTAGCCAATACGATTAATTTTATTTATTGAAACTATATTGAGAATTTGTTTCATCAAGTATGAAAGGAAAGTAGAAGAAATTTTTCAGCCATATTAGAAGGTACTTTAACCGTTATCTGTATAACTTATTATTTAATTTTACAGCAACAACATACTATACTATATTTTACAATAGCCACCTTAGTATACTAGTAAAATCAGAAAATATTAAAATATTGTAGACCAAAGGTTACAAAATTTGGGAATAGAGTACATATGACAGAACAGAATTTAGTGCATGCAAAAAAATTGTTTTGCGTTTACGAGTATAAGTGCCTTTCTCTATCATCGATTGGCCTTTTCTTTTCATTAGCGATTGTGTATCGATCTGTTTTCGCAAGTGATGAAATACTGAAGAAAAACCCTAGAAAAGATATTTACATAATACCCTGCGCTAAGCAGTTTTGTAGTCAGCCCTTAACAAGTGTGGCATAACAAACTCATTGAACTAGCGTTACTTATAATATTTTATATCTTTAATATTCTTTTCATGACAAAATGTATCCAGTTTCTCGTGCATTTTCGCAGAATCTATAGAATGTTATCATTGCGATGATTAGTATCGTCGCAGTAGGTATAATCGCGAGCTTATATTCGCATATGTTTTAAATGTAAATGCTCATGCATGACCATTTACACACTTGGCTAATAGCTTCATGATTTTGTGGTATACTAACGATGCATGGTTTTCATTTGAAGAAAAAAAGTCGATTAATAAGAACACGTGAGTTGCGTGAAAATGATAACGAACCAAGTCCAAATATATTTTAATAAAATTCCACAGCGATCGATTGTAACGGAAGATGCGAACCGTAGTTAATAGGATTACGAATTGAGTGGCAGGAAGAGCAGATTCAAAGAGGAGAATCGGCTTAAGACTTGGCAAGTTAATATGAAATATCAACTACAAGAGCCACTAAGGAGTGCGCGAAGGTCAACGAGAAAGTAAAATGCGTTTACGACCTAGATCGGTCAATAGTCTTAAAGATTTTTCAAACACGAAAGAACAACATGGCTCGTAATCAAAATTGTTTTATTTTACGTAGAATACCTTGTAGGGTTTACAAATAATAAATAAAATATGCAATAAAATATAGATTATTTGAATTTCTTGTTCACCCATACAAAATGATATTTCTTCCATTGTTCGAATGAAGGAAGAGAGATGTAGAGGTCTGTAAGGCTATTAAACTTAAAAGTAAGAGGAATCTAATTCTTCTCAAAGCAGACGCGCCTAGGTATAAAGATGTCAGTTTCACTCACTGCATTCCAGCGCGAAAAAATCGCAGAGCGCCAGAAAGGAATGCCGTAAGTAGGTCACACACACGCAGCGGATAGTGACACATAGGGGCAATAAGGAAGCGGAGGAGGCCGAAAATTTAAAGGTAAGCGGTGGCGAATTGGGCGTTGGGGTCAGTGTGAGGCTCGGTCGAAGGCTCGGTCGAAGCGGCGGATCGAGCGGCGGCGGCGGCGGCGGCGGCGGCGGCTCGGGGTTCAAGTGGAACGGTGCGGGCTCGGCGAGACGCGGCGGGCGGGCTTTGGCATTCCATCACCCTTTTCAAGGCGAGCGGCGGGCGAACTTGCAGCGGGTGATCGGCCCGGCGGGGTGGGGGGGGGGGCCGGGGCGATCGATCCCCGCAGAGATTGGTCGCAGGGCGGCAGGTGCGGGCCGCATCTAGGTCAAGCGGGCCCGGGCGCCGCGGGCGGAAGCCGCGCTCCCCCGGGATGTGGGTCAGCGGGGGCGGCCGGGCTCGCCCCCAGCCCTTCGGGGCCCGGGAGCCGAATGGGCGTGACGTCAGCGGGCGGCGCCGGCGCAGTGGGCGGCGGTCTTACGTGGTTCTTTTGTTTCCGGGCCCGGCGGCGGTGGCGGCGGCGGTGGCGGCGGCGCCGTCCTCGGCCGGCTATTTTGGTCGGGCCGGCCGGGGCGGGGGCGCATGCGCGGCGACGGCGGCGGCGGCGGCGGCGGCGGCTCTGCGCGCGCAGCCGTGCCCTCGACGGCGCCGACGGCGCGCGCCCGCCAACGCACTTTGGCGCGCGCGCTCCCGCGGACGAGTCGCAGGCCGCCCCGCAGCCGCCCCGCCGCCGCCAGCCGGACGGCCCCGCCGAGGAGCGCCCCAGGAGGCCGCAGCCAGGGCAGGGAGGTAACCCCCGGGCAGGTGGAGGAGGCCCGCGGCCGGGCCGGCGCCGCCGGCGCAGCCGCCGCCAGCGTCGTTAGCCCGCTTGGCATTGCCGTGCGGGGCTGGGCTGGGTGGGGGGTGCGCGCGCCGCCCGGGAGCGGCGTCGGGCGCGCAGGCCGCTGACGGCGCGCCGCGGCCGCCCTTCTAATTCGGTCGCTGGCCGCGCGATCGATCGGAGCCCGCCGCCCGGAGGCCGCGCCGTCGTCGCCGTCGGCCGATCGATCGACCCGCGCAGAGCCGGGGCCGGAGCCGGGGCCGGAGCCGGAGCGGCGCATGCCGGCCGGTCCCGCTGAGCCGGCCGCGATGGCCCCGGGCGCCGCGGCAGCCGGCCGCGGGGCCGCGCCCCACGTGCGCCCGGCCCGCGGCGCGCCCCCGCCGAGGGCCCAGCCGAGGCCCAGGACCAGCCGCCCGGAGACCCAGGAGGACCGCCCGCTCGGCCGCGCCGGAGCCGCGGCACCCTCACCGTGAGGCTCTGGCTGGAGCGGCGCCGCGGGGGCAGCAGCGCCTCCTCCGGGGCCATGGCGAGCCCCGCCGCGGCCGACCCGGCCCACGGCCACGCCTTCGCCAAGAAGACCTTCCACAAGCCGACCTACTGCCATAGCTGCACGGACATGCTCTGGGGCATCATCCAGCAGGGATACATCTGCGAGGGTGAGAGCCTGTGCTGCGCGAGCGCGCACCCGATATCCCCGGTCTTGAGAGTTTAGAATGGCCGAGCCCCTCCTCCGCCTCCGCCTCCGCCTCCGCCCGCCCCGACTTGCCCCTTCCGCCCACCCGCCCTCCTTTTATCCCCCGAGTATTAATCGTAAAACCCCTAATGAGCCATTCGCAAACTCCAATTTTAATATCAAATATAACCATGTGCGTTCGGGCGGGCGGCTAACGCGGAATCGTCAAAAATTTAAGGCTACTTCCTCGGCCGTTCTTTCGAGGAGAAACGTTAGAGACGCTACCTACCCTTCTAATATTTAAGAAAGAACGCGACGCTCGAGAGGAAAGTGCACGGCCGGAGAGCTTTAGAGCGGCCACTAATCAACCCGAATGCGCTCTCGTAATCTGCGCATTGTTTAATAAATTCCCTCTTATGCTTTACTAATTATGCAGCTACACTTTGGATAATTGACATTTATTTAAAAACTCGTTTCCATAATTGAAAGTTCATTCCAGTTGGATGGCGGCGTTATGCACAAATTTACGGACGCGTGCAAAACGTAGAGTAGGGAGTAAAGAAGAAAAGAAGGACAACGGTCCCGTACACACGATCCCCTTAATTGCAGAGTATCGAATTGACGACCAACGAATACTATGATAAATGGGACTTTATTTTATTTATCTTTCGTGTGACCCGCTTCGCCGGGGCTCGCACGCGCGCACGTATCTTCATTTTCCAACGCGCGCGCGCGCGGCTATAATTTTATTTCCCCTTTCGATATTCCCCTTTTAAGCCAATGCCCGCGCGCATACGTGTGCCCTTTTTTTTTTCTTTTTACCTCCGTCGTCGTCCCTGCGGCAAACTTGGAACGAGGAGGATCTCGAGGGCAAATGCAGGTCGACCGTGCGAAGCGGTCTTTATTCCACGTAACGAGATTTCCTGGAGGGAATTTCGGAGCGAGCGGGCAATCGCCGGGAGCCCAAGGTTCCCCTTGTCCCGCGGGCTCCCTCCCGCTGAAGCCTCGTAAATAGCGGGCGCGTGAGTTCGATTCGCCGCGGGGACAACGGGCCTGATCGCATATATACGTGCACTTACAACTGGCCGCGTAGTAAAAATGGCGCCGCAACGCCCGGCGCCCAATGGCTCATTGCAATGTCCACCGGGGCGAGCGGGCGCGCAGTCGGGCCAAGAGTCCGTTTCATTCGGCTGCAAACGGCTAAATATACATGGGAAAAATAATCTATGCAGATTGAAGCGACGGCGGCGGTGGCCGGCGCCGCGCGCCGACCGCCCGTAATTCCCTTTATCCTCAAAAGCGCACCAAGCCCTATATATACACACACCGCCATTTCATAACGGTAATTTTTAATGCAATTTGCCCCCCGACTCCCCCCCTGGGCTCGTCTGCGTCTCCCAGGCTCCGCGTGCGACGGCCTCTCCGGCTTTGCCTCCCGCGGCTTCTGGTTAGATAAAAAGTCACCGGGGCGTTATGCGGCCCTTGTAAGCGCACCGGCGCCGCGGCACTTTAACCCTTGGAGCAGCGCGATTGAAGGGCTCGCTGCCTCTCAAACGACAGCTTGCCGCGTAAATTGATTCATTTTTCTTCGGCCTCCTCCCGCGCGCGGGGAAAAAAAGCGGGGGGACGGGGAAGGAAGAAAAAGAAAGGGGCAACTGGTTGCGAATTTGTAACAGTCGGCTTGGGAGGGGCGGCTTCGAGAGGCCCTGCGGCGCAAAGTGGGCTCGCTCGAGATTATATTGCCGAGAGATCGCGTGCAGCGCGACCCTCCGCTCCAGCCCCGGCCCCGTGGCACATAGAGACCCAAAGTTCAATTAGATTTAAAGAGCGATTAATAATTGAGTTGGCGGGCGCGGTAACTTTTCTCGCATTTGCAACCTTTATGCTTTAAACTTGGATTTAATATAATTCTACGCTGCGGGATTGCCATTCGACGTTTGCCGATATTAAAAAGTTTTCGGTCATAATGGGGCCGAGCCGAGCGGAGCTTTAAAAGTACGGGACTTTCTTTGTCAATTCCGTAATCAAAAGTGCAAATTCGTCCCTTAGAAACATTTGTAAAAACGCATATGCTTTTATTGATAAAGTCTGTAAAAGTTGAACGGCGGCCGTTGGGACTGGGGGGGGGGGGAGGCAAGGGCTGCAAGAGGAAATGTAATCTTCTTTAAACTTTTTACCTCTTTTTTTTTTTTTAAATCTCAACTTTAAATTAATGATCGAGTTATATAACTGCACTATCGTGGAAATCTGCTAGAAAATAATCCAAGTTGACTAAGTACTTAATCGCAATATTCTACAAGATTCGTTATTGCGCGTATAAATTTAATTGGCATTTTTATTATGAATATTTTGCGGGGCTCGGGCGGGAAGATTGCGGGCGAGTGTCATTCATCGTCGAGACGTAATTCTTCAACGAATGTAAAGCGACGACGAGTCCTTTTGGTTTACCGGATCATGGGAATTACTACAACGCGGGAAATTATTTACGGTGGGCTTTTGCAATATAGCGACGGCTATTTATGCCTCCAGCGATTGAGCAGGCAGAGCTTGCTTAACTCGGGAACTTTGTCGAGGTAATTTTAAAATATGTTTTATTACGTCACTTTGTAATTTTCCCCAAGTGGCGTGTATCGCATCGGCTCCTTTGAAGATCGCACGTCGTCTTCGTTGTGAAAATAATTGTGCAAATTGGATACCCAACTGCAAATCCACGAGCCGATAATTTATGGGCTATTTGAAGCCGACTTTGATGCTGATATACTCGTGTACGCTGAAATGATCGAAATTGAATTATTTAAAATGCACGAGCGGCTGACGTGCGCGCGTATTTTATAATATTATGAAGGTTTTCAAAGTAATATTTAATGGGCCGCGAGGACAAAAATAACAGGGCACCTTGTTAAATCCACGCGTGTATTTCCTAGTAAATTCATTGATTCTTGTGTGTTTCTCGGGGCGCGTTGGATTTGTCGGTCTGCCACTAAACTGCCAAGGTAAATAAAATGTTTAAACGCACGCGTATACGTATACATCCCAGGGCTCGCGTTTCGTCTCGTTTTTTGAACAAACGCTCAAGTTGCCCGAGGATCTTCTCGCATTCGCGGCTCGCGCTCTTATCGATCGCAGACTCCATTTTACAGCGACGCCGACTGCGGGATCGTTTAATTTTCCAGGAGGATCGCAAGTCGAAATCGCGGGGGGGGGGGGGGGGAGGGGGTAAGGGAGGAGCGCCGAGGCGAAGAATCGGAGTCGGTTGTCGCGGCTCGCCGACTAATTAACAAAGGCGAGGCTGCCGCGGGGGGCGACGGGGGGCGAAACGACGACGACGACGACGACGACGACGACGACGGGGGTGGACGACGGGGGGACGGACGGACGGAGCGGGGCTGTGGATGGGGGAGCGGGGGTCGACCGGGGAAAGAATCCCGATCGATCGGGGAGTCGGGCGGGAGGAGCCGAATCGCCGCGCGTGCGCCCGCGCGGCCCGGGCGAACTTTTTCAAAAGGTCCCCCCTCCCCCCTCCCCCCTCCGGTCGTGCACACACACACACACACACCAAGCGCGTATGTATACATATACATACAGACGCGCGGGGAGCAGTGGGTCAAGCGGCCCGAGGGTAAACAAAGCCCTCGCGCGAGATTCCGGCGCAATGGCGGCCGGCGGTTTTAATAAGAGCCGACGAGCGGCCTTCCTTCCGCCTGCCCCTGCCCCTGCCCCTGCCCCCCCCCCCTCGGGCCAATTGGCCGCTCCTTACGCCCCCCGGCGCAGCGAGGTTTTTATCGCGGGGAGGCCGCCCGCCCGCTTTTATATTTAGAGCCGCGGGGCCCCGCGAAGAAGCCCGAGGCATTAACGCGCGCGCTTTACGGCAGGGGGTATATACGCAGGCACGCGAGCGGCTCGTGCCGCCGAATCGTAAAAACACGGGCGGGGGGGGGACACTCGCTTGGCTATCGGGCCTCGCGCGTATGTATATGTGTGCATATGTATGTATATGCGCTGCATAGATATAAACTGCGCGGCGGAATATACCGGCTCATTTGATGGCGTTTTCCGAAGCGCCGCGGGATGTGTGTTGTTCCGCGCGGCCACTAATACCCGCGTGGCCGTTCCCCAGTTGGCCCGATATGCGCACCGTCTTCGGCTCGCCTCGGCCGAATTCCCGCGCGGAAGCCCCCGGGCCGCGGCTATATATTCGCCTGGCCGCGCGCTCGCGAGGAGGCTGCTTCTTTTGTGGAAAGGGTGGAAAAAAAAAGGAAAATAGGAAAACAACTCTTCGCGGCGGAATTCCCTCGGGCTGCGCTCAGGGAGGATTTTCATTTCCTCCTTCCGGGGATCCCCTCGCCGGGGCGGCGCTTCGCGTTTCGCGGGGGATCGGCTCGCGCGGGGCTCGATACATTCCCGCCGAGGAAAAACCGCTTGAATTTTTAAAGCGCGCCTCGCTCATTGATAAAAGTCAATTTTCCAATCAATCGGATGGAAACTTTGGTGCGCCCTTGTCATTACACGCTCGTCAATTTATCCTACATAATTCATTCTGCGGAGCTGTCGAAAACAAAACTAGATCCTTTATACGGCGAGCTTTTTCAAGGATTTGATTCTGTATCCAGCGCCATACTTCTGCCCCTATTGTGCACCTGTGAATGTAATTGTTGTCGCCAGGCGAGAATTTTCAATCGCCAATTGAACGGAAAATTATTCGAGCTATATTCCTCGTAATGATATCATCGGATTGAACTGGAAATAAATGTAGCGAAAAATCTAGCTCTAATCTACATAAATAGCTCATTTTGGTACATTTTCAACAAGGTTTCATGAAATTGTATCGAATACCGCAGTCGTCGGTGTCATTTTTTTTCAAGCAACATGATATTAGGATATTTTTGAACAACCTTCGCAAACTCAATTTAAGCGTAAAATCAAGAAATTTCAACTTAACATTTCAACTTGCGCGAATGAATAATGAAGTTACACGCGGTGGAAACCGTACAGAATCAAAGATTGAAAAAGTAAACGTCAACTGAAGCTCGTTAAGGTTAGGTTTGAAAGGCGTAATAAAATTAGGCGAGCCGCGAAATAAAAGAAAAGGGAATGACAGGCGGAGCGCGGGCGGAGAGTTCTCGGAAGGAAAAGGGAGAGGCGCGCGGGCGGGCGGCAAAGTCCCCCACTCGGGCTGGGCCCGCGGGGCGGCCGGCGCATCATTGACGGGGGCGGCGCGGGCGCAGCTG
Organism: Sycophaga agraensis; assembly: GCA_018906755.1. Classification (NCBI taxonomy): domain Eukaryota; kingdom Metazoa; phylum Arthropoda; class Insecta; order Hymenoptera; family Pteromalidae; genus Sycophaga; species Sycophaga agraensis. The sequence goes on from JACCIE010000003.1 coordinate 5,586,426, forward strand.
CACCGGGCCGCAGCTCCTCGCGGCGGCGGCGGCGGCGGCGGCGGCCCCCCGCGAAACTGGCTGACCTCCAAGCGTCGGGGGCGGCGCGCGCCGCCCGCGCCGGATGAATGGGCCGTGCTCATTGAGAGCGGCGTTGCGCGCGCGCGCCCGCGCCATGGCGCCGGCGAAGGGCCGCTGGTGCGCCGCGCGGGCACGCGCCCGCCCAACTGAATCGCCTCCATTCAGCCTCATGCCCGCGGCTGGTCCCCTGCGCCGGGCCTCCGGGGACGCGCGTCTCCCTACCCCTCCCCCCCCCCGCCCATAGATATACGTGTACACGTGTGTATATATATACACTTGCGTGTGTGTATATACGCGCGCCCAGGAAATGGAGCCCCGTCTCCCCCCGCCCCCGCCCCCACCCCCCCACGAAAGCTCCCGCCCCAATCGATCCCGAGGAAAATTGAAGCGCTCCGGTGATTTCCGGGCCGCAGCCGTAGCTCCATTTGCCTGCCGACCGCCCCCCCCGCCCGTGGACCGCGTCGCCCAGGCTTCGCCGAGCGATCGTTACATGCAGCCGCGCGGAGTCCGCCGCGCGGGGCCGAGGAGCGGGCTGACCTCCCCGGCGGCCGCGGGGCCCCGGGCAGTCTCGTCCTCCTCCTCTGGGCCAGGCGCCCGGGGGAGACTCGGCCGCGTAACCCAGTGCGCACGCGAGCGTGGGCTGGCGGCGGTGGGGGGAGAGGGCGCTGACGTCGTCGCTGCTCTTGTAAGCATTGATCGCGCGGGCCGGGGGGCGGAGGGGAGGGGAGTAGCTGGCTGGCTGCCTGGCTCCCCCGGCCCCGCGCCCCCCGAAAAGCTCGGCGCTGCGCCGGCCCAAGGTCCTCCTCGGGCGGCCCGGGCTCCACCTGCCGTGTAACCGTCCGCCCGGGGCCCGGCGGCCAATCGATCCCCGGTGGGGCGCCCCGCCCCGGCCAGGGGCAGCCGACCCCGGGCGCAGCCCCCGGGTCCACGCACCCCCATCGATCGCGGCTCTATGCGGAAAAACGCCCCCCTGCGTACGCTTTCGTACATATCGGGCGGCGAAAGCGCGTAGAGCCGCGCGGCGATCGATCGCGCTCCCCGGCTTTGTAAACAGGGCGCGCGCGTCTCCGGGGCGGGGGGGGGGGGTGTGGGCCGGGGAATCCCCGGGCGCCGGCCGGTGCCGGGAGGGGCCCGCTCGGCGGATCGGCTGACCGCCGCCGAAAAAGCCGAGCCCGCGCGCACGCCTGCGTCACTCGGCCGCGGCCCCTTGCAGCGCGCTTCCCATTGATCGCGCGGGGCCAACGGAACCCGCCCCTCCTCCGCCCGGCATTCCCACGGCTGCGCCCCCGCGCCCCGAGATAGAGCCCGCCGACCCGCCGACCCGCCGACTTACCCAATATCCGCCTGCGAGATTTCCCCGCCGCGCCGGACAATTGTTGCGGCGCCTGCATGATGCGGCCCACCGAGCCCCTGCGCCGCCCTGTCCCTCGCTTCCCGCGCTCCGGGCTGCAGTCAACTTTCGGATGAATCCGTTTTGACGGTTTCGATCTGCGTTGCGTCTTCGTGCCGTTGCGGACTCGTTTTACGGCATCAAAAAATTACTTTGCGATAAACTCATTGCAGCAAGATCCTCAAAGTTAAGTTAATAATATTATAGACTTAGCTAAACGCGGGAGATTAAGATTATCAGCTTATATATTCGCGCCGTTAATTAATCACATAGAAGACGCAGAGACTCCAACCTTATATAATATGAATTTTCAGTTTTTCATCCTTCCATTTCTAGAAATAAAAAGATAATTCTACTAAATTTTGTACTCCTATCGCGAAATTTCCAAATGCTGAGATATAACAAAATTGCTCCATTTCATTACTTTTAATGCATTCTATTATTCCAACACTTTAGAACGGGTCATAAAACTGTGTTTGTGTTTTCTCAAAAATTTATAGTTAATGAACCATTTCTTAACTGTTATTACCAGTATAAATGGTTCGAGCAAATACAATACCTTGAAATAAATAGAACGTTTCTTAGATACACCGGTCCGCGGTCGATCTGTTAATGATCAGACGCGTTAGCTAAGTAGAGTTTTTTTCCTTTCGACATTTTCTTCCTTTGTACCATCCATACAGTTACATTAACTTTTTGCGATAGATGCTGCGATTAAATGCAGTCTAACCCAAGGGAGCCAGATAAACCTTCGAGGTCATAAATATTCAAATTCAGTTAAATACGGAACGTATATATATAAAGTCAAGACGCGAGGGCGCAGACAGTTCCGCAGCTCTAAGCCCACCTAATGAATTTTCGATTGCACGGCATATATATATATATATATGCCCCCGGATTCTTTCTCACTGAAGGCTTGATTAAACCGCAATAAAGGCTTCGATAATAACGTTGCTCGTGCAGGTAGAGCCTCGTCGGCACGGACGGCTCCTCGGCATCAAGGGCCGAGGCAGCCGCGTCAAAACCTTACTTCGCCGGCGCACTCGGCGGCCTCGAAAAGGAGCCGCGGGCGGATTACGGGGGCGGCTCGATCGTCCGCGCGCGCGCTAAGTACACAAAGGGCGCGTGAATGGGGCGCTCGATGCGCGCCGGCCGAGACAGCCGGGGGCGATCGGCTCGCGCGGGAGAATTAGACGGGGACAATAGGGCCGCGCCGGCCGCGGTCTACATAAGCGCTGTCGATATATACAACGAGCCGCGGATCGGCCCGCGGACAAAGCCCTGAAAGCCGGCTTTGGAAAGCCTGACGTTTCCGTCGGCGCCGCCGGAAGCCCCACCGGCCGCGAGCCCTGAATTTCCCCAGCCGTGGCGCCGCCGGAAAAAACCGGCTTCGCGCCCAGCCTGCCCTTCCTCCCCGAGGCCGTGTCTACACGTTGATTGGGGCGCATATATCTGCCTAATGGGCGATCCCCGGCAGGGTACGCGATACAGTATCCGGCCCGTGTGTATATCTGTCGGCCGAGCCGCGCGAACGGAGACGATGTTTTTCCGAGCCGCGGCCGATTAGCGCAATTACCCGGCTCTCTCCACCCGCTCGGGCCACCGCCTATATGCACACGTGTGTGCATGTACACGGGCGGAGCTTGCAAGTTCAATCAGCCGCTAAGCCGCAGACCCTGTATGTCGGAAGTTACAAGGAAAATGCCTTAGCCCATTTTTTCCCGCGCGGGCCGGGCTCGTACACATACGTATATATATATATATTGATTTTGCATCCGGCCTTTGGGCTGGGGCGTCGACGTAATAATCGCCTCTCTCGCCCCCGGCGTCAATAGGTTTTTAAATAAGCCGCGCGGTCTTTTAGGGATCAAAGCGGCCGCGATCTTCCGCGCGGTAAAATGCGCCTCGCGGTCCGAAAATACTGCGCAACGGTAACGACTGCCGATAGTTATCGCCGGCCATGTTCATAAATATTATTATCCCTTCAATTTTCCAGGGTCGTATATATCCCGCGATGACAATGTATTATACAACGCTTTATACGCCCGGGCGGCGGTATATTTTTCAAGCAGCGGATATAAAGCCCGATGCAATTCTCGGGCCATTATATACAGCGGCCGTCGTTTCGGTGCCGAGCGCACGACGCTCACCCGGGGGGAAAAAAAAATATATATATACATAAATTTTTACCCCAAAATCGAGTTACTTCGGTCGATTGCAATTTCGCCCATTGAGGTCCGCGGCAAGCCCGCCGGCTGATAGAATCGATATGCAGGGCGCCGCCGGCGCCCGCCGCAAACGGCCCCGCGGCCATTTTTGAATAATTCAAAGGGCCAATTGTTACGTCCCGCGGAAATTAACGGAAGGGCGTCACGCGGCCCGCCCTTATTACCCGCGCTTCCCCTTGCCGCGGGGGCCGGTGGACCGCGGGGAAAAAGCCGCGACGCCCTCGTAAAGCCCGCCGTGGCGGCCGGCGGTAATTACACGTGGCCGTGCACGCGTGCGGCCCATTGCGCAGCCTCCTCCCCCCCTGACTCGCGCGCACATACATACATACATACTCATCGGGACAATGACATTTTTGCTTGCAGTTTGCAACTTCGTGGTGCACGAGCGCTGCGTCAAGACCGTCGTCTCGCCCTGCTCCAGCATCTCGGCGAACCTCATTAAGGTAAGAACCTCGGGCGCGCCTCTCGCCCGGAGGCTCGGCCGCCTTTCATGCGCTCCCCGCCGAACGGCGGCCTTTCATTCAAATGTATACATATACGTGTGTGTGTATATGCACGATTATTATCGCACTCTCGGTCGCGGCCGCGGTAATTGTTTTCATTAAAAAAAAAAAAAAGGAAAAGCCGAGCGGAAGGGCCGCTAAATAACTCAATGTGCGCTTGAACTCGGTGGGTGGAAAAAAAAAATGTTAATGAAATTACCAAAGTTAACGACCGCTCGAGGGGACTGTATAGCGCGCGCGTTTGAATATTTATCGGGTCGCGTGTTTATATGCATATATATATATATATATACACACTGGCACATAAGAATGTAAGCGTGGTTTTAACGGTGGGCACTTGTTTGCAGAACCCGGTGGCGCACTGTTGGTCCGAGCAGGTACAGCAGCGGAAGAAATTCTGCAACGTTTGTCGGAAGCGGCTCGATGACAATCCTTCCGTACATTGTGAAAGTAAGAGACTTTGCTTTTATTTACTCCACCCGAGCCTTCGGTCAAATCCGGATAAACGAGCATTTCAACCGGTTAGATGTTGCGCACGCGTAAGGCAATTCTCGGATAAATGCCCGGGGAATCGGTTGACGTGTCGCCTGGGAAATTAACGAGATCGCTTAGCCCACTTTTTCACGAGGTTTCTTTAGTAAATATACAAGTATACCGACTCGTAGTAAGAACGCGGTTAAAAGCCATTAAGAAGTTGCGGTATGTGTGCACGGGTACATATATGTTTGTAATCGCGAGTGCGGCAGAGCACAGGGGCAAAGCCGATCAGCGGTTATAGACTGCTTGACGCAAGTTTCAACTTGAATTTGACGCAAAGTTTAAAGTAACTTGTAATCGCATATTTGTCTTTTGTTGTCAAGCGCTTGTAACGTGATATACAGTTTTAATTTGGGAAATGACCGCAAAATCGACTATATATACGCATAATAATAAAGCCAGTTTATAGTCAGGTAATTAATTTAATACTTTATAATGAGCTTCTATTATATCTAAATCCCTATCAATCTAGGCGCACATAGCAGGCTCATTAAAGATATTTTAGGTAAAACCCGAAACGCTTAACGCTCGCGAACATCCGCGGTAATTCGGTATTAGAGCAAGGCTTTGATGTAAGCCCTCGAGGGAGAGCAAAGGAAGTAACCCGCTCGACTGCCCGACAGTATGCGAGTACTTCGTGCACACGGAATGCCAGGACTTCGCGGTGGCCGACTGCAAGGAGAACGCGACCTACCTGCCGGGCAAGGACCTGTCCTCGGTGAGGCACACGCACCACTGGCGCGAGGGCAACCTGCCGAACAACTCCAAGTGCGCCCTCTGCAAGAAGACCTGCTTCACCGCGGAGTGCCTCGCGGGCTACCGGTGCGAGTGGTGCGGCATGACGGTCGGTACAACCAAACCCTAAAACTTCCCCGGGCAAAAGCCATAACCGCGGGTGCGCCCTCCTTCCAGTGCCACGCCACCTGCTACAAGGAGATCCCGCCCGAGTGCACCTTCGGCATCCTCGAGCCGATCTACCTGCCGCCCCACGCGATCAGCATCCCGAGGACCGAGGTCCCCATGGAGGCCATCATCGGGGTGCAGGTGCGCCGCAAGGAGATCCTCGCTCGTGAGTATCCCCGCGGAGACGCCCCCACGTGCCACTTATACACACACCGGGATGTATGCGGACTCCACCCCGTGCACCCGCCCTCCACCCCCCCCACGTACATCTCTCTCTCTCTCTCTCTCGTGTCGCGCAGGCTCCGGGGAGGGAACGTTCCCTCCCCGGGGGGAGGAAAAAGGCCCGCGAGGCGCGAGGCCCCTCCTGCGATTCACGTCCGCCTGCTCTCCGGGGCGCCGGCCGTATTTAGCTTTATCGCCCCGGTCGCCCCCGCGGCCGAATCGTTAATCCAACACTCAACCCAGATCGCGCGCGGGGCTTACGCGCCGAATGAAAATTTCCGCGATTTACGAGAGGAGCCTTAATGGACGCGCCGGCCGCCTTGTGCGCCTCCGCGCCTCTGCATCTATACACGTATATACACACACACATATATACATGTGTATATAAACGGCTCTCCGCCCCGCCGCGGCGGATCTCCGTTTTCTTAATATCCGCGCCTCTGTATATATAGACATTACCTTCCTCCCGCGGCTTTTTTACGATCGTCGAGAGATGTAAAACTTGCGCGTCGCTCGGCCAGATGGAGAAAGAGAGGGAGCGGGACAAGAGGAGGGGGGGGGGGGGCGAGAGACACGCGGGCGCAGTTGTCGTATGATATTCTTAGACAAATAGATCGTTTTGGTATAGTTTTGCCGATAGGAGCAGCTGCCATGTAAACAAAAGCTTCGCGCGGTTAAAAAGTTCGGCTCGGCCTTGTTTTTGCAGTCGCACTGCGAAACACCCACACGAACACGCACACACGTTTATGCACACGCGCACCCGAGATGTCGTTGGTGTTCTCCCAAACTATGCAAAAGCGCACCTCACCTCGCTCAAAGATCCAGCCTCAGCGCGAGTATATATGTATATACACGCACAGCGCAGCCAGGGCAGATAGCCGCGCCGAGAGACATAAGCGCGGGCCGCGGCCGAGTCACATGTATAGTTATTACGCTATTGTTCTTTTTTGCCGATATATTCCCTTTGGCCGTATCGCCGCCGCTGACAACTCGACATTTATTTCCTCGTTTTGACGCGGGGCCGCATTACACGTCGGGCGGTAACTTTTGCGCTCTAAAAAAAAAAATCATCCGCCGATCTCCTTTTTTTTTTCTCCCCCCCCCTTGTTTAATCAATCCACCGCTCGTGTGTGCACAGCCGCTCAAACGGAAGCGCGCGGGGAAAAGGCGCGCGGGCGCCCCGGCATTTCAATTGCAAACTTTGGGACTTTCACGAGGTGGGCCGTTACGCGGCCGGCGGTAATTACCCGGGGCAGGTCCGTTTGCCACCTGCGGCCCCGGGCGGCCCGTTTCCCGCGCCGTTCGCCCCGATGAATATTTATCCCGCGGCCGCCGAAACGCCCCTGCTTTACCGACGATGAAATCGCGGGCACTTTGCATTTTACAACGCGCGGACTCCTGGTGGAGCGCCGCCGGGTCCCCGGGGTCTTCCGCCGGGTCGACTCGCCTATAGGTACCTCGTTACGAGCGCGACGATCGGCCGCCGGGGGCAAGACGATTTTCCCGATACATAAGCCATGTACTTCCTGTGCCACTGCGGCCCGAGCCTTTACCCGGCCGCCTGTAAATATTTCTACGAGTCTGCATTGTATGGTCCTACACGCCCACGCACACACCCACACGCACGTGCAGTTAACGTCTGCTTAGCGGACTGCCATACGCAGCGCGACAGCTCGGAAGCTTTCGAACTCACCGTCATCCATAATACTCTCTATGTACGTGTACGTGTGCATAGTGTAAAGTCGTGTCTTATCTCTGTGTCATACATATTGCTCGTTATACACACGCCTCGATTAAAGGTATAGAAATATTCTTGCCAACTGGGTCACGTTGTTGTTGCTGTTACTTTTTCTCCCCTCCTTTTTTCGTATTTACTCTTTCCCGCTGTACCAATGTACACATTCGTAGCTCTACTCACCCCCCCCCCTCTCTCTCTCTTTTTGTAACCCTTTCTTTTTTTAAACATTTTCCATGCCTCTTTATTTTATCTCGCTTTGCTGTACAAATCCTTTTTCGTTTTATTCCCCAGCGTTCGATCTGCAGTCAAGTTCTTTTACTTCGATTAGGTACAGCAGAGCTCGCGCGAGGGAGAGGAAATTTTTTTCGATTGTTCGCCGAGTGCGCGCGGGAGATACTTTGGTGATAAATTTTAAATTTTAAATATCCCCGCGCCGAGCCCGATGATTATGTCATGGGCATCAAAGCGACCTCGCTTTCTTTGACGTCATTTTATCTAAATTTATTTCAGAAACTCATTACTTCTCGATTTGAACGTGTTTTTAAACTCACGGTAAATTAAAGCTCCCTATAATATGACACTCGCGGACTGTTTTTCGTTAAAACTTTTGATTGCCTTATCAAGAATTAGCCGATTTTTGCGTGTTTTATTCGCGTCGAATGAAAAAGCTTGATTTTCTGCACAGGATTGCCGATGTAACTTCAAATGTAAAACTAGTACCTTTTCCAGTTAATTATTTAGTAAGATGTAGAACATATAACATAGTATACGGTACATGGAAGAGTTTACATAATAACATAACTAGATATAGATAGTTAATTATCGTAGATTTGTGTAAAACTATAGAAAGCAATCATAGTCTAGTACGGCCTGCAAAATATAATTGGATGATTACTGAACTCATTAGAATGTATTTGACATGGTATACAAAAATACAACTGGAGACATCAATTATGACAAGGCTTATGAGATTAGCTAATTGGCAGCGCGTAGGCCACACAGTAGGTGCCCCGCGGGTTTTCAGCCTGACTATTTTTCCAGCGTTTACCATGAAATATTCCGCTCAAATATTCCACGTCTTAGGATACTGAATAATGTGTCGGAGGTTGCATTAGCTGCGATACCGGAGGCACATTACATAACCATAGGGAAATAAGCGGCACTTAGAAGCCGACTTAGGTAATCCGTATAGCCTACACAGCGGGCATTATTAATGCCCCGGGAGTGCGCGCGACTCGCTGCGCCGCGGATCACGAGCCACGGGGCACGAGCGGGCCCAAGGCGCAGCGGGAGCCACCCGTATACAGGCGAGACGCACCGAGGAGGTACACGGAGGCCCCCCCGAGCCGCACTGTCACCTGTCTTTTTCTGTTCCCGGGGGCCCCCCTGGGCCGTGTGCGCGCGCAGCCGCCGGCGAGAGCGGCGAGCGGCTCGATTTAGCCGAGGGTCCCGCGGCGCAGCCTGGGGGCGCGCCGGCCCTGGCCCCCGCGGCCCGCCCCCGCCGCCGCCTCGCCCTCGCCCTCAGGCGCCTGTCCCTAGTTTTGCCACGTAGCTGCCATGGGAATTGTCACGCTTCGCCTCCCTACGTCGAAGGTACGGCACGAGTTGCGAGGAGCGCCCGCCGCGCCCTCACCGAGGCCTGCCGCCCTTGCGCGAGCTTGCACCGGGACGCAAAAGCCGCCTGCCTGTCTGTCTCTCTCTCTCTCTCTGTGTGTGTACGCGCGCGTGTGTGTCCCAGCAGCTCCGAGGGCCCAGCCGCTCGGCGCCTCTGCCCCAAGTCCCCGCGCGCGCGGCCCTCTTTTTCATGCTGTTTCCGCCCGCCGATGCGTATGCCGACGGTGTATATATTTCACGGGATGAGCCTCGAGCTTGGCCGCGTGCGCGGGGAGGTGGGCGGGGTTGCCGCGGGACTGCCGCCGGGGGCCGATCCGCGCAAGTCTCAAGCGCTCATTAGTGAATATATCTTCGTCCATGTATGTACATGTACATTCGGCTGCGCGCATTAACACATTAACAAGAGACTGCGCGCTTGGCGCACTTAGCGGCACGGCGTAACGTTGCTTTTCTTTTTTTTTTTTTTTGATCATTGTGTACTTGCATATGTAGGCGCCGGAGAAGAAACGAGGCATTGCCGTCTGGGCGTCTTGTGGGCATTTTTATTTCTGTTGTGCGCCGTGCGTCCATTCCACTACGTGCAAGGAAGCGGACAAGGGCGAATCGTTGTGTTAAAGCTGCAAAAGCGCTTTGCCAGGCTCATTTTCTTTTTTCTTGGATGTCAATCTTTTTATAATGGATATTACGTTTGTTTTACTTTTTATTTTTGGTCTTGAAGCTTCCACAGTATTGTCGTGTATACGATCGTTCTATATTGCCGCTTTTTTTTTACAACTGCCAGCTATTTTGTTCATTAGGAATTTGTATGCGCCTTGTGTTTGCGTGTACTTACATCCGTATGGCTTACTCCCGCTCCAAATAAACATGTACAGTAGATCATTTCGCCAAAATGCCCGTAGAGTTTGAATTATTTTTTTTCATTTCACCTGTTATAACGCGGGATTTAGAGAGGTCCGACGTATCCATCCGTCAACATTGATTTGTAAAAGCTTCTCCGGCCGCCTGAAAAATGTACAGTTATCAAACATCGAATAATTATTGACGCATAGTCAAAAATCGTGTAAATAAATGCTCGATGCGTCAAATATCGTGTTCTATAAAAAGTAACATTTTTTTTCTCTAATGAAAACAGAAAGCGTATATACTTCAGGATTTTCCGAGATATTTCGGATAAAATCAGAGTTGACGTTTGATACATCTCTCTTTATAAATGGCCTTATAAATACTATGTATAGAAAGAATATTTCTTACCTTTAAGCGGATAATCTACTAATATGCATTTTTAATAACCTTTGCATCAAAATTGAAACCGGTTTCATAAACTAAATATTAACGTAACTCGTAATGTAATCAATAAATCCTCCTGCAGCATTGAAGGCTTATAAAGCTTTTATAAATACAGATTAAAAGTGATTACTTGTTTCAAAATTGAATGAAATACATTTTGTACAAGCACCGCGTATATATTGGACGATATTACAAATATTTCCCGTTGTAACATTCAAGTTTAACTCTAATATATCTAACATCATTTGCATCAAATTTCAATAGAACCGACCAGCTGTTTGAGTACATTGGCAGAAATGAGCCAAATTTATAGGCTCGGTACAGCATTGTAATCGGCAGATTGTGGTAACCTATTGAAAAATTAATACTTCAGTCCATTATTAAAAAGTTTAGAAAACTTACGAGGTGAAGTAATAGCTCCCAAAGTCTTAATTTAAAAATTAGTTTGATAAGTAATTCCTCGGGAGCATATTTTCTCCAATAAGCCTCTATAAAAATGTGTTAGGTTTTTATCGACAGAATAAAGTTTGTTACCTTATTATCATGTAATAAGTTTTTATAAATTATTTAGCATCGCTTGAAAGTGGTCCTAAAGAGTTTCGTTATACAAGTTTTTAACGCATTAACTATGGCATCGTGAATGTATAAACTGTGTTTATAAGGGACTCTCCGTAGCATCAAGAACACTTGCGGCATGTATCCTTCTTCTTTTAATTCATCAAAACCGCCTCCACCCACTATGTTTACCCACTCGTTTTGTTTGCCAACAACAATTCCGACATTTTCCTTAGAGCATTTCATCATAAAATTAGGGTTTTTCGGCCCACAAACACCGAGACATTGACTCGTGAACCGCGGACACTTTCTCAACTTGGCATGCAGAACACAATGTATACGTTTAGCCTCGGTGCATGAACCGCCAAAGCTCCCAGAACTTACTTCTTCTCCCCATTATTCTTCCGTCCAATCAGTCGCCGCCGCTCGCTCGCGAAACAGCTTCCGAGCGAACAGAGCGAGTCGAGCGGGCGAAGTCGCACGCCTGAAAAGAAAAGCTAGGGAGGAAGAGAAAGAAGGAAACAATGATGGAATGTATACCGTGGGATGCTTTATGCCAGTATATACTCAACCCCTTGTATATAGGCGCAGTCGGCAGCTCTGGAATGTACCACTGTCTGCTTTGTGCAATGTGCTTCGCTATAACTCGTCGGGATAACGATCGGCCATGGGTAAGAGGTGGGAATAACAGGGCCGTAAGAACCAACCACCAGCGACCGCAGCGCAACCGCCGAATTAAACGATTTTCAAGCGTGACGATCGCGTGCGATACGTATGCACGCATATAAACGCACGCGCGTGTATACGCGGATAGATACGCATATATGTGTACATACATTGTGTACGTACGCATCGGGGCAAAGTGACCCCCAAAGGATAATCCATAATGTTGTGCTCGTATATGTGCCCGTAGAGATTTACAAGCATTTTGGACCGCAGCGAGTCATCCCCTTGAAAATTTATACGGAGCGCGCCCGAGCCTGCGGCAATCTGCCCCCGGCGCCCCCCCCCCCCCACACCCCCGAGCGGCCCGGCCCGCCGAACCCCTTGATAGAGACCTCCGCACCCCTTTTCGCCCGTACGTCAATAGTGATAGCGTCCGCCGCCCCCGGCCCCTCTTTTCAAAGTCCCATCTGCACTTGTCGCCTGATCGCCCGCTTTATATCATCTTATCAATTAGCCCGATGACGTTCCAACGATATTCCAAACATTTACAGATCTCGAAATAAAGTTCCTCTGCACCAATTACACTCCCACTAGTCGTTCTGTACCGAGCGGCAAATCCACAAACGAATAGACGATATACGTAGATGTGCCCCTTAAGTACTGCAATGTAAATAGTTTACACTTTATATTCGTGCACGTTTGTGTTGGATGACCTATATTATATCTTTCTATTGTTATATTGACAGTATGATCTCGATGTTATTTATTAATATATATCCAGGCTGAACTTTAAAACGGTAACAAACATTAAATAAGAATGAGGATAAAAAGTGACTCGATAACCTAGTAACTCATAAAGCAAACCTGCATTATATATATAACAATGATCAGCTAGCAGTATATGACCGAACAATTACGACTCGATCAACCTGCAAGTTGCTGTACACCTATATAACACTCGCTGCTCTGTAGACACGCCCTATCCTTCCCGCTAGAATCAAAGAAGGCTCGCGACATTGTCTACGGCGAATCGTTAATTTATTCGCGGGGCTGAATGATTCAACAAGAATATACCGGGCGCAACAGTTGCAGGGCTTTCGAAGCGGCAGCGCCGCCGGACGCGCCGCTATGTAATATTGATCGCGATCTAAAGCGGACTAAGCGAGATAAATCAATCGAGGGAGCGGCAAGTTAGTCCCTCGAGCTCATGAAGGATTCATGGACAAAGTTGTGCGCGCGAGCCTCCTTGAACTCGAAGCGCGGACAAACGCACTCGAAATCTCCAATATACACACGCACTCCATTCCTGTAAAAACATCCTGATTAAAAGTATGACGACGCGGGGCGGGGGAGGCCAGTCGCCCCCGCCCCATGGATAAACTAAGCTCTAATTAAAACAACGCAGCTATCTTAAAAAAAAAAGTATTATCCGCATATATACTACTGTGTGCATTCTACATACTAACCACATAGTGTCTGTCATAGTAACACGTCTGATCTCTCATTATATATTATACGTATATGCATACATATATGTATAACTGTTAACGTGTATATTATGGCCTTGACTAGAGCGTAGGCACTATTGTACTTATCCTACAGTAATACATACGAAGCAGTTCTATTATATTCTAATACGCGATCGAGTGCGAAGCATGCGAGCAATGCCTTTTTTATAAGCATTACATTATCCACCTAAACGCGAAAGAACATAAAGGACTGCGCGCGGTCTTACATACACATTAACACAAGAGCGGGAGCGCATGCGGGGGGAGAGCGGAGCCTCGGGGGCTCGGTTGGTCCAGCAGACACTGACGTGGAGACTGGCGGGGGGCGCGGGGGCCGCTCCCCCCACGGTCGCCTCTCTCTCTCTCTTTGCAGCGCGCAGCATCTCGGAGGAGTTCAGCAGCGGGGACGCGCGCTGCCGGGACAACGACGAGCCGGCCGGACAGGGGAGCGCCGGGAGCGCCGGCGGCGGGCCGCACGCCCGCGACCCCAGGCCCGGCAAAGATAAGGAGGACAAGGAGCGCGGCGACGAGGGTACGTCCAGCGGTAATGAGCCCCGTTACGCCCCCTAACCCCCCCCCACCACCATCCGCGGCTTATCGCCCGGCCCGCCGCAAAACCACGGAATTTTCCGGGGTGCGGCCGCCGCGCGGACTTTCCGGGGGAATGCGCCGGCCGCCCGGCGTTTAAAGGGGCCCCGGTCTACACGGAGCGAAACGCTTTATTCGACATTAGCCCGGGGAATCCGGCCGGTACAATAACGCACGCTCGCCTTGGGTTTTTGTAGTAAATCATTTGGCTTTCTTGCTTCGATGTGAAACGCGCCGCGTTAGTTGGTTATAATTAACTTTCTGCGTAGTACAGCGGGGTAATACTGAACTATATAGTGCGCGCGATACTTTTAGAGGATATGTAATACATCCGTCTAATAATAATAGATCCAGTGTTACGGGGAAAGTTTGGAATAGAGGGCTTCTAAGTTTTCTCCGCGCGCGAAATGTGTCTCAGTAGGTATATGCCGGGTTCGGTAAGACATCCTCGTTTCGGAAAGTTAAATTGATTTCGTATGTGCAGTCTTAACGTTGGTTTTAAGAGCAATTTCATTTTTCAGTACTAAAAACGTTACTCGCTCTACGTACACAGGCGTCTATAATTGATGTAATCCGGATTGAAAGAGAAACGCGACAATGTTCGATAAATTTTTACAGCTTAATCTCGTATATTCTTTTTGTCGGGCGTTTCAAAGGTCAGTCGTTCAAAGGTGTACCTTATGCTCTAATTAACTCTCTAGATTAAACTTTAGAGCTATCCATTAATCATTTACAAGCTGTAACGTCGCCACTAAAAAGTAAGGGCGCTGTATAAAAAGGCGAGCATGTAAGAGGCGGGAGCAAATTACCGGGCGGTGCAATAGGGAAAAAATCGAATCGGCCGCGGCTCGCGCGGCCAGTGGGGCGTTAGCGTAAACAGCCGGCCGCGGCCCTATAACGAATACGCACCCGTAACACTAACCTTATCTTTTACTGTTTCAGAGATGATCAAAGTATACGATGGAAACAATTCTGTGAGGCGGCGAATATTCCGCGTTATCACGGTGCCACGGCAGGCGGCGACCGAGCAAATCCTGACGCTGGCACTCCAAGCATTCCACATTACCAAAGATCCAAGTAATTCCCAGCTGACAGCTTATCCCGTCGGCTGCGTACACGATTCTCTGCATTTTTCAACGGGGCGCAGCGAGTCTCATTTCGACTTTTTCGCCGACGCTGCAGCCGCGCGCGCTGATCGCTCGGCATTGATCCCGCGGATCCCACGATGATGCCCACGATTAATGTTTAAATTTCAATCAAAGGGTTACATAGTGACGCGACTAGAGCCCGAGGGATTCGCGGGAAATCTCGATATAGTTAGCCATTACGAGGATAATTAGCCGTGAAATAATTTATCTTCATCCGTCGGCCTCTGCTAATTCACCGAACAGTGCAAAGCTTTTAGATCTCAGATATAACGTTTAGATTAGAATATTTCATTACTCGCGGTCTTATAGTCAAAGCTTTATTCTATTATCCTATTAATATTGTATGTGTTTCAAAAATTACAATACTGCGTTTCTTTTGACAGAAAATTTCTACTTGACCGATCTGTACACGACTGAGGAGACGCCGCTGTGTGATCCTGCACCGATCCTTAACTTGACTCGTAAGGAAGGAAAGCGTCCGGCAGTTTTCCTTCGATTTAAGTAAGTATTTTCATGTAAATAGCCGTAAGGTTTAACGAGAAACACATACAATTTCATTCATATTCAATTTCATAAATATAATGTTATAAGTTAGTGTATTAAAGCCGATTCAAAGTATGTTTTAAACGCATTTCCGATGGATCGTCGAAAATATTTGGTAGTGTACACGCAATCGTTAAAGTATTCCCTCCCTGACTCCAATGGAATACCAAAATAGATCGCGTGAACAGCGCGCTTGCTTCCTTTGTGAATTTTCCGAGCAATCAGTAAAACGACAGAAGACCCGGTGCTATTCGAAGAATGTCCGTGACGTCAGGTTTATTAACGAGGTAGACCCTTTGATCTGGCAACGAATACGGTGTCGTCCGCGCATAGTAAGCAACGTAGTATGCTTACATTACGACGTTACAAAAACACATTGAACTTAATGATTCTGCTCACAGAGAGGGTGGCTCTAACTTTTTTCCTCTTGCTTGCAGGGATGTGGAAAGCGGCGAGGTGCGCGTGTACCCTGGAAAGCTGCAGGTGTCGGACGCCTTTTGTATAGTTCCCGTGACGGAGTCTACGACGGTCGCTGACCTCATCAAGGAAGCGATCACGCGCTTCCGCCTCGAGAACCAGAACACGGAGAACTACCGGTGCAGCGAGATCCTGCTGGACCGCGGAGGTAGCCGTGAACCCACTCCCACGTACTTTTATCCAAACCGCGAGCCTGTACACCGAACCTTTTACTCTGGCCCACAGTGACGGAGCGAGTCCTGACGTGGGACGAGAAGCCCCTGAAGATCGTCAAGCTCCTGGGCAAGGACGCCATCCGGCAGATGGAGCTGATGCGCTTCTACCTCCAGCTGAAGCAGGATCCGCACGGGCCGAACCTAGCCTTGTTCGTCGGGAACCTACCCCCCAACCTCTCCGAGCGCATGTATGAGAACCTGCTGATGGAGTTTTTGGGAAAAGGTACTTGAGCTTTCGTGATAGGTGCTGTCACGTGCCCTGACTAACTCCCACTTCTACTCCGCAGAAAACAGATTCTCCTGTATCGGGCCAATTTACTACGAACATGGCTCGATGGTGATCATTTACGAAGACTCGAACACGGCGGTGCGAGCGCTGTACACGCTGCGCGAATCCAAGTACGAGGACAAACACCTTCTAGGTAAGTGAGTAGGGGATGCGCGGGAGCTAGAGAGAAGACACTGACGCCCGTGTACTTTATCCCTTGCAGTGATGCTTCTGCCGAGTATCGAGCCAAGTATGGTGCCGGCCGGCGTCCAGCCGCTACTCGTTTTTGTAAATGTGAAGTCCGGCGGCTGTCAGGGCCTCGACTTGATATCCAACTTTCGTAAGCTCCTCAACCCCTACCAAGTGTTCGATCTGGAGAACGGCGGCCCCCTACCTGGGTAAGCTCGATTGAGGAGACGAGTTGTTCCGGAAAGCTGCATGGTCCTTTTGTATTCCAACACAGGCTGTACGTCTTCCGACACATAAAGAACTACAAGATCCTGGTGTGCGGAGGGGACGGCACGGTGGGATGGGTCCTCCAGTGCCTGGACAACGTCGGCCAGGACAGCGAGTGCTCCTCGCCGGCGTGCGCTATCGTGCCTCTCGGGACGGGCAACGACCTCGCGCGCGTCCTTAGGTGGGGCTCGGGCTACACGGGCGGCGAGGATCCGCTCAACCTCCTCAGGGACGTCATCGACGCGGAGGAGATCCGCCTTGACAGGTGGACCGTAGTTTTCTACCCCGAGGAAAAGGAGGACAAATCGCAGAGCCTTGTGCCCAACAACGCGGGTGAGCGTCCGACCGTCAACTCCGTTTGGACACTGTGTTCCCGTCAAGCTAACCTAGGTTTTCTCCCACATGTTTCGGCATAGTCGCTGGAACGACCAACGAAGACAATACGCAGATATTCGTGATGAACAACTACTTTGGAATCGGTCTGGACGCGGATCTCTGTCTCGACTTCCACAACGCACGCGAGGAGAATCCCGACAAGTTCAACAGTCGACTGCACAACAAAACCGTCTACGTGAAGATGGGCCTGCGCAAGATGGTGGGCCGCAAACCCTCCTGCAAGGATCTACACAGAGCCATCAGGCTTGAGGTCGACGGCAAGATCGTTGACCTTCCCCAGGTCGAGGGTATCATCATACTTAACATTCTGAGGTATGCGCTTTGTATGAGAGTCACCAATTGTACCTCTAACAATCCTTTTACACTACTGTATAGTTGGGGTTCCGGTGCAAATCCGTGGGGTCCTGATAAGGAGGATCAGTTCAATAAGCCCAACCATTGGGACGGTATCCTGGAGGTCGTCGGCGTCACAGGCGTCCTCCATCTAGGTCAAATTCAATCTGGCATTCGCAACGGCATGCGGATAGCTCAGGTTCGTGCATCTGCTGGCGATAGTGTTGACAGATAGCATACAAATGTATATTAGCAATTAAAAATATAATTTATACTGAATGAATTTTTATTTGATAGGGCGGTCACATAAAAATCCACTTGCACTCGGAAATACCGGTACAAGTGGACGGAGAACCGTGGGTTCAAAGTCCAGGAGATGTAGTCGTACTGAGATCCGCGCTGAAGGTAAATTATTCTTTTAACAGAATTTCTCTCTCCTTGATTACATGGATTCAATGCAACATTTATATTTAGAAAAACTTGAATTTATTAAAAGCCTAAAGTTTGTTAAGTAATTCTTTTCATTATAACATCATGCAAAATGATGTCCTTCAAGAATATAAGTGATTTATAAGCAAATAAGACATGTCCGAATCATTTAATCGGTATTGCGGCATTAATCGATGTAATCAACACAAAGAGACGTATTGTTTTTTCTATCTAAATGGAGCACGTTACGATTTTATACCAAAGGCATCCTGTGTGTGTACACGTTAATCCTAGTAGTTCATCTTTCTCCCAACCCATTTCACTCTCTCGTCCGCTATCTTCGTCCCGTCGTCTTTCACGCGTTTCTCACTGTGTACTCAGTCCCATTGTCTTCTGTGCTCCTCATAAACGCCCTACTAATGCTCACTCCACATCAAAGAGAAGCTCGACAACCCGAACTTTCCAAGCTCTTCTCCCTCGCTGCGTTCCAGACAAGCATACTGTTTATACAATGCGCAATGCGCAAGAGAAAGAATACGCGAAAGGAGGCGAGGCAGAGTTGGGCGCTGATATGCGGGCATTGAATAATGTATCCGTTCGACCTTTTGTACGTCGAGCGAAAACTTTACAGCTTGACTTTTAGAATTTTTCCACGCTCTGCATTGAAAGACGTTTTTGTAATAAGCGTTCGAGGCTTTTATACCACCCTGCACTGACATAGAAAATCTTGAACTATACCGGTAACTTGTGCAAATTTGTACAGTATACCTACGAATGAAAACGAAAGCTGACTCGCGAACAATGTGTATTACTGCAAATAATATGAAAAATTCGCCAGCGCCTAACGCTGAGATTACTTTCCCAAGCGAAGCTGAAAAAAGCGAAATAAGTATGCTTAGATCGAACGCGCTCCCCCAGCCCTTCTCTCGTCTCCCACTCCACACGTTATCTCTCCCACACACGTTCACGTTATGTTGACTAATGATAACTTCCTTGTATGTTCCTCTGTTCACCCAGGCGACCATGTTGAAGAAAACTAAGATCAAGCGCCGGAATACCGAACCGATCCTACCCGCTAACGGGGAGGGGGGCAAGAGCACCGACGATTAGAGCGTGCACGTATACATGCATAGGCTGAGCGCAAGCCCCCCGATAACGATAATAATTCAGCGGCCCGCTACTTTGCCCATCGATCTTGCGAGATCCCCAACGAGCGCGCGCACACCCACCCAGCCCGAGGCGCGATCCAGCGGCGTTCCCTCAGGGGCATTCTCCGGATTTCTCGGAGGATGAATGAACCGCGTCGCGCGCGCGCCAGTTGATAAAGCCGCATTATTCCTCCTGGCGGGGCCGGCGCGCCGCGGCCCTCGCCTCCCCCCGTCCGGGGCGCACGCGGCTGCGGGGAGGCCGAGGCCCCCGCGCAAGTCCTCGTAAAAAGGGAAAAAAAAAAAAAAAAAAATACGAGCGCTGCTGGCCGGCCCGGAGATGCGGTCGTCTGCTCCACCGCCGCGCTTTAAGCGCCTTTCTCGCTCTCTCTCTATCCCTCGCTCTCTCTCTCTCTGGCCCCCGCTGTATATTTATATATATACGAGCGTTCCTTCTGCAAGCGGGAGTGACGTCGCTTCTCTGCACCTTAGCTATATATGCCACCCCGCCGCTCGCTCCCTCGCTGTTATTCTCTCTACACTCAAGCTTCCTGCACCCTCTCTCTCTCTCTACTATGCTGCCGCTGTCTCGCTTCCTTCCTTGACACGCGCCGCTTGCACATTGATTTTCTCTCTTTTTTTTTTTTCTTTTCCACCCCAAATCGCCACGTTCCGTTACTGCGGTTTTCGTCCCACATATCGAGGAACCAGCCTCGAGCCATTGCCATTGCCACTGCGCTAACTCATCATGTATACCATAGCTCCGTTTCTTTTCTAGACCGTAGGAAACGGATATAGTCGCTCGTTCCCCTTGCAACGCATATAATAATATCGCACAGTCGCGAGTTTGTCAAATGCCCTCGCCAAGTCAGTTGCTCGGAGAAACAGTGGATTCGGCTCCTCGTGATTTACGTAGAGTGTTTAGAAGTTATAACCAAGGTATACGTTTCCTCCTTACGACAATCACGTGGTACGGATACTTATTTTTACAGTGAGACACATATATAGTTTCAAAGAAAACTCTCTAACGGGAAGTAAAATGTCGTATAACAGCTCCGGTTAGTCTTACACGCACTGTATATAAATATATTTATAATAAAATGTCAAAGTGATATAGAGTACTTAAGTAGATAAAAGACGCTATAAGGGCTAGTGACTGTACAGGAAAATCGTTTCAAGACTCGTTGTTGCAATTCTATGCTCGCGATCACCACTGTTTATGGCCGAGCGACCAATTTGCCGGGTTGAGTATTTGCGAACGAGCTCACCTTGAATCAAAGCACTTGGGGACATATATATATATATGTTGCGGGCTACGCCCAAATGAATTTGTAAATATTTGCAGGTGATCGGCACAGGCTCTCTAACAATATCAGTAGCCTTTTCATCGACTGTTTTTAATCTCGTTTCGAGCAGAGCGCGAGGCACGATTTAATTGTTCTCTCCGACGAACAAAGCACACAGCGGTTCATTCTCGAGGCCGCGCGGCCGTGTGATCGAGCGCTTTCACGGCAGATCAGTAATTGACGCACCGGCCCACACTTTCCGCCGATCCCAACGAGATCGCCCGGCCATTTTTTTTTCTCCCCCCTCCTCGATATCCCTTTCGCAAAGTCCACAGAGTACGGCCCTAAATGTGCCGAAAAACGCACATTTTCCCCGAGGGCGTTGAAGTGAAAGCACCCGAGGACGGAGGCGCGAATCGTGCCTGCAAAGTGTACCGGCCAAATGAAAGCTTCTCCCTCACAACTCGAGTCAATATTTTCCACTCCCGCGCGCCCCTGGTTTTTCACTTCAATCGCCCGCTGCTCATATCTTGCCGTCGTCGTCGTCGTCCCCCCCGCGGTGTGCATGCGCCTGTACGCGTGCCGGCTCCGCGAGAGCTTGTATATATACCTCATTGCCGCGGCTGCAGAGAGATCTCGATTCTTCACGGTTTGCCGGGCTAATCGCGCGATTAAATACCCGCGAGCCGAGCGCGCAAGCGGCGTGTAAATAGAGGAGCGAGCCGGGGGCGCATGCACCGCACGCGCGCCCACATCACGCGCCCGCCTCTATCATATATATGTCACAGACACACGGACACGCCCGCCTCATTTCGTCACGCTTCTCTCCTACACACTCGAACACAATTTCCCCGCCCTATCAGCCCTATCAAAGTCTTCCTGTAAAACCAAGCCCACTATAGCTCAATTTCTCTATCTCTTTCTCTCCGTTATCATCCACCGCAGCTTTTTTATTCTCTTCTTCTGCCTTTCATCCTCGCCACCTCTTTTTTTCCTATCTTGCGCTTTATCGTAGATAATCATTGAGGTCGCCGTTCTATTTGCGTCCTACCATAGACAATTATTATACCCTGTATATAATTAATTTATGTATATAATTTTGCATTTCTTTGCATCCGGAAATTTACATCCCATCTCGAAGCAATTTAATAATCATCTGTTTATACGGTTATTCATATGCTTTACAAACTTGTATAAATAATTACATACATCCACGTTATGTTACAATCTATACATATTAAATGCGTTTTCGAATTATTATTGAAAACACGATTAATCAGTTCGATTGAAACAATGCTTTTTGATCAAAGACAAAATTTATCAACAGCATTTGTACAGAATTATCAAAAATGAGAATTTCGATGCATATTAATTAAAACAACGTCACTTTGCTTTGAGATGATGATTTTCCCAGTGCTCTTTTTAAACCTGCTATTTAGAAAGAGACAGTATGAATTTGTTTACGAATCATGGTTTTAAATAATATTTTATCAAGTCTTGTACAATATTTAAAGTTTCAATTTATATAATATTGAATTTCGTTTTAATAACAAGTCATAAAAATTTTACAAAAAGGCAACATACAAAATGGACTTTAAAATGCCGTTCTAATTTTAGGGCTCATGACACAGAACTATAACGTTACCAGTTCTATCAAAATCCATGACTCTAACAAAAATTACAATCGTGGTTATATTAGTCTACAGTATATATATCTTAGTTTAGTATGTAAAATATTAATTAAAAAAATAATTTGTTTGCCTTATTTCTTTTTTGGGTGTAATACACTTGTGCTAAATGTTAAAAATACTTCAACTTAACTTATTTGAATTGATTATTGTACATGGTATTGTTATTTTTCTATCGTCTGATGCCCAGCTTTATTTGCTCTCGATGGTATGATTGCCAATGAACCTATTACTATGGTAATTACCCAAAAATTAAAATTTGGTTTCCTTCATCCTTAAAATATCTTACGAAAAATCAGTTATAAGAAATATAATATTAATTTTGATATTCTTATAAAGAATGTCGTGTATGAATCGACTTGAATTATCAATTTCAAAAAAATATTATGGGCGTTTTAGCTTCTACGACAGTATATTAAAGATAGATCTAATAAACGAATTTTCGTAAGATGAACAAATCCCATGCTTTCTTTTGAGTATTTAAGTATCTTGAAGATGTGTATGTATTTTTTGATAAAAAATGCATTTATGTTATGCGATACGCTGTTATTTAATGATCGCAAGTAGGTAGTACAAATTCTAGTTTTGTAATCAACGTCCTTCGTGTAAAGTGTTCGACAAACGAAGGAGAACCGATGCCAGTATCATCCCCGCGTGGGCAGTAATAATTGAAAGCTAGCTTAGCATAAATGAAGGTCGGTTCTCGTTCGCGCGTCACCCTGACCATGCGTGTAACGCGCGCCACCGGCGGCCCCTGGCTCACTGATCTGACGCACCTGCTGTGTGTGCTCGCGCGACTCCAGGCGACGATGCTGCGGAAGCCCAAGAGCAAATGACGAAGGAACACGGAGTCGAGCGGCGCCACGCAGCTCGCACTCCTGGCGGCGACGGCGGGCAGCGGGACGACCTCGTCCGCGGCGGGCCCGACGACGCCTACGGCACCCAACGAGCCGGAGCCGGAGGACCTGTGAGCGCATCGACTCGACTCCGCCGCCCTGGGAGCGATACCCGGGCGGCCCCACGCCACCCGCACCCGAGACACTAGCCCATCCCCGAACCCCCGGGCGAGCCGCCCCGGCCTCCGGTCCAGCGACGAGCCTCCTCCGGGAGGCAGGAGCCGGGCGCGCCTTGTCGCCGCGCCTGCCGCCAGGGGGCGCCGCGTAGACCGCAAGCGAAACGAGGCCAGGGCAGACATCGCGAGGGGGACGTCCTCGAAATGGCGGACACGCCGGCAGCCATGGCCCTCGCCTTGTTCTTTTTTCTACGCCCAACGCCGCGGCCAGCAGCAGTTGTCGCTTCGTATACCCGCGCGCACACATACTTTTTACTACCGAGCGCGCTGTAAATGCCTGCGCTCGTCTTAATCAAAAGGAGGCGATGCCCATCCGCTCGTTCCCCGTTGCAGAGCGCACGTTGATGTACGCGAGGTTGGGCCGATATCGCCCGGGAGCGTATTACAAGCAAGCTCGTACACATGACGCATTATATAGATAGGTATACCAAAGAGCGAAGTAGAGCGGGAGTAGGGCTGCACTCGCCGTCCCCCTGGCCGCGCGTCACCGTAGCCACACTCGTCCGCCGTAGTTAGCGCGAATTTTCCCCGGCTCCCGTCGAGTCGCCGAGCGAGAGCGTTTTTATCAAACTATGCACATAGTCACGCACCGCCACACCGCCGCACGCGCCAACACAGTTGCACGCACGCACTCACTCGCGAGACCGAGCGAGGGATGAAGGGAGCACGAACGTACGTATACCTGTAGCAGTTATGAGCGCGTCGAGGAATCGCGAGTCGCGCGTTCGCGATGTAAAAAAAAAAAGAGAGAGAGAGCCGAGAGAGGGCGGAGCGGGATAGGGAGGATAGAGAGAAAGAAAGAGGTTGTTATTCTTACATTACTCTATGAAATATTTACGGTTGCATACGATATATGCCGAAAAAGGCGCGGCTAGGCGCCCTGCGCGCACTGCATTATAGAGGACTCTCCATTGTCCCTTGGCTCGCGCGCGGACGGCGACTGCCGGGAGCAGTCGTTAGATAATTAGGAGGGCGCCCGACCCGCCGGCCGCGAGTCCCGCGGGGCGAGCCGGCGGCCCGCGCATCAATTAATCCGCGGGCCGCCGCCGGCACCCGGGAGCCAAGCGCCCCGGGGATGGCGCCCTCGTCTCGCCGCCGACTGGCCCCCGGGCCGCGCCGGTCCCGGGCGCCCAACCTCGCCGATCAATAATTCGCGCGGTCCTCACGGAAGCTCGTCTGCGGCGAGGGAGGAATAATATATTATATACATATACGCTTAGCTCCGCCATGAAGAATTAATAAAGCGCGAAAAACAAAGAGCGCGCGCGAGTCCGGGAGCCGCGGCCCTAGAGCGCCTTCAAGTCTGTTCGATTCGAAACGCCGCAGCGCGCGCGGGTACACTTCAATTAAAAATTTAGAGAGAGAGAGAGAGAGAGCGCGCGAGTGAGAGAGTTCGTTATACAAAAAAAAAAAAAGTTACATTGTGTTTGCGCAGTTTAGGGTGCGTGAGAGAGGACGTACGTGTAGGGAGGAGTGATTTTTTATGCGACTACGTACACACGCCGCCGACGGCAGTTACGGTGCCAAATACAGATGTACATAATATATAATGATGTAAACGTTAGCGAGGTATAATATATAATAGTTAAAGCAACAAAATAAAATGCGCGCGCGGGAGGAAAAGGACGGGACGAGTCGCCGGCTGGATACTCAACGAGGACGCAAGGTCCCTTATTTAATACGCATTTCGCTCTTCGGTATTGCTCACAGTTTATCCCCTCGACTACTCGCAGTTGGTGCGACATCCTGCCTACGTTGTTATTATCATTGTCAATTTTATTATGATTATTATTATTATTAATATTATTATTATTATTACTGTCATGATCAATTATTATGATTATAACCACTGTTATTTATGATTCTTATACGTTTAATATATTATTCACATCGTCATCATCATCACGATTCAATACATACGCGGCGGAAGATCTCGCGAAAACTCGTCCGGCGTATTACGCATAAACAACTCCCTTGTCATTATCACCATCCGATTCGGTGCACGCGTAGACTCGGCCACCTTTCGCGCGGCGCTGGTCCACGGCTCGCGGTAACGACGCCACTCGTATATACATCCAGTAATCCGCGGAGGCGACGCTTCGAGGATGCATAATGCAGCGAGTCGTTGATCCCGGAGTCGCATATATCGCTTATACCGAGCGATCGCGAGAAATCCCCGGCGACGCGAGCGCGACGGGACTTACCCTCGGGGGACTGTCCACTTCCGCGATGGTGATAATAGACGGCGGGGGCGTTACATAGCGCGAAGCTGCCTCCTCGCCGCGGAACTCGAACCGGGGTAGATCCGCACCGACGGCGGAGAACTGCGGGAGCGAACAAAAAACGAGAGTCAAAATCAATTCTATTATATACACGCAACTTCCCGACGAGCGACTCCGAAGATTAAAAAAAAAAAAAAAAAGAAGTGTTAACAGAGGAGACGGGAGGATAGAGACGTTTCTTACTCGCAAGAGGTGCGTTTACGCGATGTTGTAGGGGGAGAGAAAAACGTATACAGCGCGTAAAGTTACGATTTTCACACAGACTTATACACGATGAATTATTAATAGATAAAATAAAAAAGAAAGGGAAGCTGAAGATAAACACGATGAATAAATAAATAAAATTGTATGCGTTCACGGTGGTCGAACGTTAAAGTGCGCGCCCGAACACTATAATTGTAAAATGAAAAAGTAAAAAAGAAACTCATATAAAAAGAAGTACGTATGAAGTGAGGTATATGATACACGCATACACACACGCACACGCAAAACAGAAATACGTAATAAAAGCCCAAAAATAAAAAAAAAAAATTGGGTTGAAGGAGGAGTTACCGAGTATACTGGTATGCGTAGAGGCATACTTATATCCAGAGCGAATTAAAAAGAGATGAAAAAAAAAGAAAGCCAAGTGATAGATGGAGGCGCGAGGAAAGGACGCACGGTAGAAGGAACTGTAGATAAGGATTAAGCGGAGGCTAAGCGGGAGGCCCTCATACCCGGATCGTTGACTGGCCTCCCTTCGCGAATCTGCCGTCGATGTATAGGGCTCAGCTGGCCACGCTCGAACATCCGGTGACATTAGCAGCGTGGCCGGCACATCCGCGGCAGATTCGCGACACGGTCCAATGTATAACACTGAGAAGCAAGGCAGTCGGGCTGAGCTACGATCCATGTAGAGATGCACGCGCGTGGTGACAACACAAAAAAAGTTTGTTATTCTGACCAAGCTGTAATACTGTAATAATATTGCTGTTGCATAAAGGATAGACGAAATAATAAGCTATGAACAATCTATGTATTATAAATAAATGTATGTGCTATACACAACGTCGTTCTTCATCTTCCTATCAGACTCCTATTCCAGCTATAATAAGTATATACTTCAGGCATTTAATTATATCTCCTTATTTATTAAAAAATTATCTGATTTTTGTGTTCCATGAATTAATCGAAATAAAAAAAAAAGAAAAAAAAAAGAAAAATAAATGCAGATTTTTTCAAATATAAAATGATGACATTTACAGAAATAAAACGACCGAGGAACATTGATATGCTACATATAACTTTTATATTTAACTTTGACTTTATAATTAAAGATTTATCACAAATTTATAAATATTATTTCTGATTGTACGCATTTAGTCATTACCTTTATTTTATTATTTCATAGTTTTCAATCTATTTTTTAATGAATGACAGTCTTCTTATGGATTATATGAAAGAAAGTTAGAAGGATCAACGTCTTCTAGATATTGCTTGAACAATATTACAATCTGCGATTTTTAAACATTTATCAATGAAAATATTATATACAATATTACTCCTACATTTGAAAGAATCTTTGATAATCCTCTGAAGTTAACTCTTTTAGTATATGTGATTACAACTATTTTGATTTCCTGTGTGTTACCATTATGAGTTACCTGAAAATGTGATATATCTTGAAAAAACACGAACAGCTCGTAAATTTTATGTGTCAGAATGCCGCTGATGGAGTCCAAAGTATGACTATCGGATTCAGTGGACAGTCTATATAAATACAAATATACCCGGCGGTACATGTCGAAGGTGTGTTTACACCAGATAAAGAATTGTCCTTTCTACTTAGAATGATGTGAGTGTATCAATCGGTTGATACCGAAAGAATATGAGCTCCGCGCTACCAAATGAGCCATTGCAGGGCTTCACTGGAATATTATAAGTAAATCATTGTGCGTGGCCTTTCACTATGATTCTCCCGTTAAAATCTCCGTAGTTACCATCGTCGGTTAGTCGCCCATATCCTGCCCGACACGACATCGAGCATGGAAATTATAAACATTCATTAATCATCTACTTACCAAGTACGTTGACTTTCTTGCGTATAGACTAATCATTTCGAATTTAATACCTTCTTGTCCGTTAACGGACGACGTTAGAGATTAGGTGAAGGGAAGAATGTTATGCGTGAAGATATAATTATGTAGACGTGGAGAATCGAGCTGTAGCCATAAGAACTCGATCGAGAGTTTCTTGCCAGTCACCCCTGCATCCCAAGCAACGCGTTAGACGAGATTCTATCCCGTAAGCTTTGTAAGCGCTGATAGCCCTGCGCTTATAGTACCCAGTTACGAAACTTGATCATGATTATGGCGTTTTAATACTAAAACGAACCTATTTAAATATGGACAAATGATATGCAGTTTGATCTCGTTGCTCTTCTTATTATCTACTTATCTACTACATATCGGAGAAGGATCATCCCCTTAGAATTCAACATTGTCCAACTTTGCAATTAATACATCCGTTAACATTCTCAACTACATTCCGGAAGTAAGTTCGACTCTCCCTATACACCGAGTCAATCAAGACGAAGCTTCTAAGTTACACGTAAAGTTCTAACAAAAACAGTCTTTCGATCGCAAGTGTTGTTGGGAGCTATCGCGATCATAACTCAAATATTTTCATGTTTGTAATACTTTAAGTGATGAAGTAGTGCAGATAATTTTTTTACTTTTATACATAGATATAGTCTTATACAGTATTATAACATCGATAGTTACTACAGCTTCAGGTAAGAATTTCTATAAAAAATAATCTATAATTTTTTAAGTTCCCTATTTTCACGTATAAAAGTTAAAAATTATAAAATAAAGTGTTTTAGAAAGTAGTTGCAAAGTAGTAATAAAAATGATAAGCTCATCAATGATTCTCCCCTCCATTTACGCATTTTTTACATGAAACGATTTAACGAAATTTCTATATCGTGAAGTATTTTGCCTGAAGGCTCTTTCATTATTAGCACATTATTATGTACAATGCATACATTTTTTTTATTTTTAATTTGGAAATTAGATTCGGAATTTTTCTCGACTATATACCACTGTAGAAACAAACTATCGGTAGTTTGCAACAAATATTTTATAAAAGATAAAAAATAATACAACATAAATTTTTGTTGTTTTTTAAAATTAATTCAATAATTTTTAAAGGATTAAAAATATTAATCGACATTTTGGTATGGTTGTAGGATTGGGATATTTACATAATAAAACTAATCCAATTAAAAATATGTATCTTGTATTTAATTAAAGTATATCGTAATTTTTACAAGATTACTTAACTATAGTTTACTCAGATTAGTATATGGTCTGCAATCCGGTAAAATAAAAAATTATTTTCATCAAAATTAGAGAATAATGGATTCCATCTCTAATGTAGGAATTTTTAAGTAAATAGTAGTTATTTTTATCACAATAATAGTTACATATATACATAATTATAGGAAACTAATAGAAAATATCAGAATTCTTGATTTCGGTTTCAATATAAATTTTAACAAACGTATTCGAGTTACAAAAATGAATGAAGTCATAGAAATATAGTTTCACGCTCTAAAAGGTTTAGATATTCTTAATACGATCATATAAAATTGAAATTTTTTGAAAATTAGGTTAATTTAGATTTATGTAACAAAAACCTGCCGCTTTCACTTAAGTTAAAGAGTCATTTTGAAAAAATATAAATATTTTTTATATTATTAAAGCTATCTTAGGCTGCAGTTTTTTCGAAGGATCAAACAATGTTACTCTAAACTTCGTAATTTTAGCATTTAATATGTGCGTATTGATCTCATGAAATACGTATCTCAAAATTATAGCTAAATCCGTTATAAAGTACCCTAACAATTCTTGGTAAGTAGTCGCGATAACTGTTTACTGTACAATGGCAGTTGATATATGTGCAATGCTTGAGTGTTGTAAAATCATACTTTGTATATTAATGAACGTACATAATACAATAACATAATTTCATTTTTACGTATATATGAACAGAAGTTTAAAAAAAAACAAAATTCATTACTTTTGAGTCACCAATAGAACTATTTAAATTTTAATGAAAATAATGAATTTTAAAACGTGGTATTATATCTGAATTAACAATTACGTAATGAACATTGAACAACAACAGAAATCGATTTTTTTTAATTTATAAAATATAATTCCTAAAACTTGAATTTATTTACAAAATTGGTATTATATCAAACAAAATATACTTTAAAAAAATACTTATAAAACGCGAAGTTTGTCCATTGGTAATGAATATTTAGCTGATGTTGTTCTTAACTATATACACAAATATATATAACTAAAAAAATTACTTTTTAAACTTAAGAACAATGCACAACAGCAGAAATATTCTTTTACGATGATTCAACCAATCCGAATTCAGCACCCACGCCTTAAATAATTATTGATCAGGCTGCTTTTACTGCTATTAAATTTCTATGACCCGCTCCCCTTCCCCATCCTCTGCAATAGAAAATACACAGGCAAACCCACACATTGATGTTGTCATGTACAAATCTTTCGATCGATATCGTTATTGTTTACATAAAAAAAATAATGACATCGAATTCAAGAAATCTCGCCGCCAACACAATATCATACATTTCAATTGATTAATAAACTTTGTATTCATTAATTAAACTTCATGCATTTGTTTCAATATTAAAAATCAGCAATTTCTTTTTTGATAACTATGGATTCGCGTGACGAGATAGACGAAGTAGATTTTGCGGGCGAACAAGATTTCTTGGGTGATTTGTCCACTTTTTTGAGCTTTTCTAGAGTCTCAGGTAATGAGCTCAAGCCAGGAATATCCCATTGCATTTCATTTGAAGCTCCATCACTTTTAATCTTCATTTCATCTTCGGGAATGTTATCGACAGATAACCGATGTTTCTTTATTTTTTTTTCCTTTTTATCTTTTTTCTCTTTCTTTTCTTTCTTATCCTTCTTTTCTTTTTTCTCCTTCAGTTTAACACTTTCTAAGGTAGGGCTGTTACTTGAACCTGTCTTATGCGATAGTGAAGGAGACAGTTCCGATGGAGATCTTGATCTTCTTCGAAGTGGTGATCGTGGACGTCTCCTCTCGTCAGGAGACCTGGATCTTTTCCTGTATCTGTACCTATCTGTAGGTGACAATGGCGAACGCCTAAATTTTCCCTGTATCGGAGAACGTCTATAAGGAGATCTTCTAAACCTTGTTGGAGACGGTGATCTTCTGAACCTTGTTTGAGATGGTGATCTTCTGAACCTTGTTGGAGACGGTGATCGTCTGAACCGTTTTGCTGCGGGTGATACGGGTGATCTGCATCTTGTGTACCTTGGTGGTGTTGATGGTGACCTATTTCTTCTACTAGGAGATATAGTTCTAAATCTCGGTCGTTGCGGCGATCTAACACGCCTGTTTGGAGAAAATCCCGATCTGAATCTGGGTGAAGGTGACCTGTATTTTTTATTTTTTGGTGAAATGGGAGATCTATACCTTCGACTATTTGGTGAAACGGGCGATCTATACCTACTATTTGGTGACGAGGGTGATCTGAATCTTTTAGGGTTTTGTGATATAGGTGATCTATACCGTCTACAACTGGGTGAATTTGACAACTTAAATCTTCGGCTAGTGGGAGAAATAGGAGATCTATACCTCCTAGTAATCGATGAACTTGGTGACCTACTTCTATTGTCATTTGAAATTAACGGTGAATCATCGTCGAGAAGCTTCTTTTGAATTAATTTACGCTCCTCGATGAGGTCCCGTAGATCTAGTTCAGTGTCGCTTTCTGTTTTAATTTCTTTTTTAATTTTCAGTTTCTGTTCAACTGACTCTCCCTTTTTTATACTTATATTCGTATCCGATTTAACACTAATTATGCCAACTTCATCATCAATGTCTAGAGTATCTTTTTCTTCCTTCACTTCTATTTCTTGTTTAACTTTCACAGGTGATATTCGAGTTTGATTCGCCTGTGCCCTGTCAGGAAGAAAAGACATATTTGGATCAACAGAGAATTGAAAACCATCTACTGTTGAAATTTTAGTCGAAGGTATAGGTGATGTCGATAATTCTCTGTTTGCATATGCAGAAGGATTATGAATAGGTGTCACCATATTTTCAAAATCATCCATACCCATCTCCGCAAGATCATTTTTTGTAGTTGTTAGAGGTTCGGTTTTTATTAGAACTTCTGATGACTCAATCGATTCGCTTTTTATTTTGACACTAGCAAAATCAACAACGTTTTCTTCGAGCACATGAGTGCGATCTGTTTTGATTTTTATATTTGAAAACGGCAATGTTGAATTACTTTCGCAGTTTTATCGATACATTGTTGCCATTATCAGACTGATTTCGTTCATCATCTGAAAGCTCAATAAGATCTATTCTTCGAGGACTAAAAGGCTCTGACTTAATACTATCTGAACTTATTTCTCCATCTTCTTTTTCTACAGAAGAAAAAGTCTGTGACTTTGACTTTAGCAATGAGGAAGAGTTAAACTGCTTTTCTTTAGATTTACTTTCTTTTTTAATTTTAACTGGAAAATCATGACGTGCTTCTTGCTTTACTTTTACTGCAGTATTTAGATCATTTATGGGTTGGGTTAGAGAATCAAATCGCTTATTTCTAGATCGGGGCAACAATGCGTAATCAAATGATTTTTCTTTTTTTATATATTCTGAACGATCAAATTTTTCTGCTGTATTTTTTGTAGATGTTTGCGGTGATGGACTATCAAATCGTCTTTCTTTCTTAATTTTTGCTACACGACTGTGTTTATATTTGTTTGAAAATCCAGAGCTATCAGATTGACTTTCTTCAGAATTTTCTGTAGATGTAGGTAGCGGTGGACAATCAAATCGTCTTTCTTTTTTAATTATTGGTGGACTATCAAACCTCCGTTTTTTAGAAAACGCTGAACTTCCAAACGATTTTTCTGTAGAGTCTTCTTCAAATGTTGGAAGAGATGGACAATCAAATCTTTCTCGTGATTTTAGCAATAAGCTATCATTAACATATTTTTCTTTATGCTTAGAATGTGATAAACCAATTATTTTTTTTTCTTTAATTTCAGGGAAGAAGTCAAAAACTTCTTCTTCGGACTCACTCTTGATGTCAGATTTCACGATAGAATGACAGTTAAATCTTTTATTTTTAGATGATAACGAATGTTCCATCATCTCCATGATTTCTTTCTGCTTTAAGCGCTCAGAAAAAGGTCCAGTACTATTTTCAATAGGAGGTGGTGTAGGGCAATTTTTATTTCTTCCATACCTATCTTCTTTTGGTAACAAAGGACTATCAAATCTACCAAACTTTTTCGTTGGACGACCATACTTTAAAATAGCATTAAAAGCTGGATTCTTTAACTTTTCAGATGATTCTACATCGTTTTCTAATTTTATTTCTTGCTTATTAATCGTCGTATTTTCGCTAACATCTACTTTAACATTAACTGTTGGTCCTGCTGCAATCAATTCTATTGTTGGATCAATTAATGATTTTCTTTCAAAAAGAACGACAATGTCAAATGCTGTAGGGATCGATGGTGATTTATCTAGAATACATCCTTGCATAGGAAAAAATTCGTCACCTAGATGGCTATCTTTGGATGTCAATACTGTTATGAATTTGTGAAACTCTTTTGTAAATGGTCCATAAACAGCAACTCTCCACACACTTGGTAAATTCCGTAAGGCCTTCATAACATCGGCAGCTATTTATATTAATAAATAATGGAAATTAATATTATGTTTCTTAAAAAGAATCATATTGATAACAGTATATTAAAATAAACATATAAACAAATTAAAAGTTGATTTAAATATGCAAATTATATAATTACATTTATAAAATATATAGATTAATATACTTACATTTTCCAAATGGTGAAGTTAAGTTAAGCACAGCAACAGATATACATTTCTTAATTAAAGACGAGCATTTAGTCTGAACTTCTTTTGTAGTACAAGTTATGAAAGAAGCATTGTGTAAATTATTAGACATTTTAAGCTCTTCTGCCAGTCTTATTTCATGTTCCAAAGTATTAAGGCCAATAACTTTATCAGATTTCTAAAAACATACACAGCAAATAAAAAATTTTGATTGTAACTTTTCAATTTTAATATTCTTTATAAATTTACCATTGCCATCATAAGACTTAAAACTCCAAAATTGCATCCCACATCAACTACAGTGGTTTCTAGAGTGGGTGATAGATATTCAAGCATTATTTTACCTAATTCTTGTGCATTTATAGAATTAAAATTAATGTTTGTTTTTGGATTATAATTAATTGATATTGGACCAACTTTATCTCTTAAATCAAAACATCCACTTATATAACTTGGCAAAAAATTCCCTTTCTTTTGAGACCTAAGTAACAACATTAGTTTAATTACTTTTTTTATTATACTAAAAATAAAAACAAAAATCAAAAAATTTACCATTTTTGGTTAATACAGTACAATGATACAACATTACTTGTTCTCCCTGGCCCATAATTAAAATATTTTTTTAAGGGGCTTATTAAAGGAGTTACTCCTTTACCACATACAATCATCATAAGTTCATCTTTATAGTTGCTTCTTAGTTTTATGTACGTCCATGTAGGTCTCTCATAAATGCTATCAGGAATATCATCATCATTTATAAATGAATTATTTTTATAAGTCATACCTGCAAAATCTTGAAATAACTGAAATCATAAAAGCATAATGTATTTGATAAAAGAAAAAGAGAACAAAATTTTTTATTATATTACCTTGACAGCATGCATAACATACTCTGGAAATTCATTAGAAAAAATATTTTCACTTCGAGTCGTAACTGCAGTGCCAACATGTTCAAGTAATAATAACTCACAATCAGCTGTATGAGCATGTTCAGGTTCTGGTGGATCTACTTTACACTTGATCACACCTATAATATTATTTTTTTGTAATTCACTCTTATTTTTAGAATATACAAAAATTATTAATTAAAGAAAATACGAACAATTAAATCTCCAATAATTACACCAAGCTTTATTTAATGGTGGATGCTTTGGATAATCTAATTTACAAAATGGTGTATTATGATCTTGCTCTATCCTCATGATTTGATTTCTTGTTGCAAAGCTAGCATAACAAACAAGAGTACTTAAATCTCTTAAACGTTTCTTTGTTTCCTTAACTTTATTATCAATCTAAAAAAAATTAACTATTAATTCACAACATTATTTTTAAATCTATTTATTATTAGATAAATTTTACTAACCAATTTATCATACCACTTAGGGGTCTCTTCACTCTCACTTTCTTCAGGAAACTCATCATAATAATCCTCATATTTTTCTTTTACAGGATCTATTTCACCATCACATTTCTTATCATTATTATCTTTTGTTTCTGAATCTGAGTTTTCACTTAATAAAAAATCTTCCTCGACTGCTTCTAATAATTGATTAACTTCTAAATCAAAATCTGGATCATAATTATCTTCAGTAGCCTGTGGTGTTTCAATGTGACCAAGCATTGATTCATGATTGAATTTATTGAGTGCATCATCTTGCACATTACTAGCTTGGTAGTAGTTATTTGATTCCTGATAATAATTCATATCTTGATCGTGGATATAAGCAAAATTGATATTACTATCAAAAGTTCTAAAATTTAATTTCTCGGAGAAAATACTGTAGGTGTCTTCAACAAAAAAATGACTCGATACTCCAAATTGGTCATTGTAAGCTGCAATTGTTGAAAATATGTATCATTAATAACTCATGTAAAATGAAAATTACTTATTTACTCAGCAACTTTTATTAAAAATTATTGTATTTGTTCCATGCTTATTTCGTTTATATAGAAACATCTAAACGGAAACGACGTAATAGCCCTTGTTGACCTCAGTGACACAAGTATTGTGACACAGAATTTTTATTCTTAATAACATTATTTTATAAAAAACATAAAAAATATAATTTAAATAAAAAAGGAACAAAAAATAAAGTTATTAATACATTATTAATTCTATTTAATAATAATATGAAAAGCAAACAGCTCAAAGATGAAGAAAAGTTGAGGTTAGAAAACCAGTTCATTAAGGTAGACCCATTTCAGTTCTTGCTACAGATATAAAAATTTATTCATTGCTTAATCAAGTTTGTTTAGTACAGATAAATTTTCAAAAAAAGTACACATACTTCGTGGCAAACTTTTTAAGATAAATGCAATCTTTTATAATGTAGACTCAATTAGTTCATTATTGACGCTCACTTTGGTACTGTGTTCATATTAAATAAACGAGTTAAGCAAATGTACAAATTGAAACAGATAGGATATTTATTAGTACCAATTAATAAGTCAAGATATTTTGAGCTACGAGGGCAGGGAAAAGAATAAATGTCCCAAAACACCGAAACGAAACTTGAAAAGCCGGAATAATCCAAAAGTGCAGAATTTAATCTATATAACTACATCACATACAATGTCTGTCACATACAGTGTAGTCAATGGTGCATGTAGCCATACAGCACTGGCGGTCAGTACAGGTAAAGCCTAAACAGCAGCCACCACTACACGTGGTCAATTTATATAATATTAAAAGGCTGTCACGTACCTATATAGGTACATTTCGAATGTGATCATCCCTTGCTAACGTGAATACGTAAATTATGTTTATTAAATGCCTAACATTTAATTTATAGATTTGAAAATTGTGAACCTTAATAAACCATTCAACAATATTAAATGTTCACACTGCAGTCTTCAATAATATTGTTTTACAAGCTGACCCAGATAAATTTTCTAACTTTTTAATTTAAAATTAATATAATGTTAAATTTATTGTTTTACTTTTTATAAAATTCTATATTATAAAGAATATTAGTGAAGTATGTTAGTAGCATTACCTCAATGCAAATAACAAATTGTCTTTAAATAAAGCCGATAAAGCATAATACACTACATAAGTCCTGAGTAAGTGCAATAAATCTGCACAAAGCACCTTTAGTAAAAATCTAATTCTCATGTAATCTTATTTTGTCTCATTTCTTACTTTTGGTTTACATTCATTTATTAATAATGATCAATATAATATTAAAAATAGTATACCATACTAACAAAGATCGACTGTACGTAATACGGCATAACTTCCCTACTACATGCATAAAAACAATCGCATGAATGAAAATGTGACTCTATTGGATCATTGGAATCAATTCCTTGTATATAAATTTAAATATTCTTTTATTCGAATATTGAATCATATGACTAGTGCTATGTTGCAACATTTTTATTTTTAAATTTTAACACTCGTAATATTTTTTATTATCGAAAATATTTTATGTAACTTTTCATGCAATATTTAAGAAATAATTAGTGTAAAAGATTTTATCCAAAATGAAACCTTGTCTTGTATAAAAAGTACTAATGTTACTAAAATCATAGTACCAATATTAAAAACATAAAAAAAATTTACTCAAATATTAAGCAACAATACTAGGTTCTAACTAAAATAGAAGTCATTACAGATTTTATTAAATATTTATCCAAATTATTACTTTAAAAAGGATGTACAATTAAACAAATATTTCAATAAAAGTATACTGAAAAATGCAAATAATAATATTGCAAAATGTAAAAGTATACTTAACGCATTATAACGCGGTAAATATATCCTATAAAAAACGTATAAATTAAAAAACTTGTTTCTAATTTTTAAATTATAAAAATAAATTTAATTCACCATTATTTTCTACGTCGAATTCTGCGTCCGAGATATTCATGTCCTCATACCATCCTTCATTTGTTGATGCCATTTTGTAAGTTCTTTACTACTTTAAGTAAATTATTTACTTAATGCGTGTTCACTTTCTTCACGTTTCATAACTTTCTACAAATGTTTATTTCATATAAATAAAAATTATCATTAAAATAAAATGTAAGTTCTTTTTTCAGTACAGAAAACGTTCTTTGTAAACACTACACTACATAAAACACAATAATATAGTTTACAAAATATAGCTTATTTCACTAGACAGTACATTCGAATTTTATAATTATTATTCAGTTCAAGTAATAGAGAAAAATTGAGTTAGATATGAAAGTAGTATAGTCTGAACCTCACATTAGTTGATATAAAAGTCCAAATTCTAACGTACTAAACAAAATACATATTTATTTAAATGATCTTAACCTTATAAAAGGCAAATACTGTTTGTCAATTATACAAATAGATTTTCATTTAGTATTTATTAACCAAGAAAAATGTTATAAGTGCATGAAAAAAACGCACGACAATAATGTACATTTTTGAACATCTTTGATCAATTCGTTTTAGTTGACAGTGTTGTCAAGGTTGTCGAATGGTAACTGAAGTATAAGCGACTGAGGGCTGACAGCCTCTAGTCTATTGAGTACTCATGCTGACACTTATTGCAAGTATATATACTTCTATATAATTTATGCGTCTCCCCTACCCAATTGAGTGCAGAATTTCCAGGAATTTTTGGGGAATGCACAACGTGTGAGCCACTCTACCGTGTTTATAAGTAACCAAAGCAGTGGAAAATGATAGTACAGTCTCAAGTACATTAAATACAATAAAATAATGTGAGGCACTACTAAAAATTGTACGTGTATATCATGTGGTTATAGTACGATCAACGTATTGAATTGAACAAAAATATTGGATACAAGAATTTCAATTTTATAGTTGTATTTTACACTAGTATGATAAATATAAATAACGTTGATTACCAGAATAATTAATGAGATTCACTAGTGGGTTCTCGATTTACACAATAATCATTGTGATAATAAAAAAACCTCAACAAAAACATATAACTCTTTTAAACTATATTCGGTAATTGTTTTTCAACATTTAGACAAGTGTAGCTAAAGTAAATTTAAATGTATGCTATCATTTACACATTGTAATGGTTGAAATCCAAATCAATATTATTTTGTTATTCGATTAAAAAAGGTACATAAAATTAATATAAATTTGTATTTTTGTCCGCGCTCTTATCAATCTCAGAAAAAAACGCATAAATCTCTGCACAGAAATTAGTTACTATATGCTCTAGTAACTCAACTTGAAATGGAAATGGAGTTGAAAATGGGGTGCAAGTTTATAAACTCGTATGCTGAAATAGATACAACTTCTAACATATACTTAACATACTTTCTTGTAGGTTAACACGTTGAAACTTTGATTGGAACAGAATTAAAATATAAAAATATCTATGAATATATTGTTTGATATTCGGATTATTTCTTTGTTATACAATATTGCTGTTTAAAAAACTCCAGATGTAAAACTTTTCTTATAGTTTCTGTTTTGTCATTTTTGCTATAATGAGTAAAATTGAAATTATATTATTTTGAACTTAATTTTGCTTGTAAAACAGGTAGTGAATATTGGAAATATGTTTAAAAAGTTGAAAATTTAAGCTATTTTTGGTGTTTTTCGAAAATAGTCATAGGGCTAAATTAAGAGCCGAGTTAAGATCAAAACATTCTATAGTATATTTTATACTTTAGTTACCACGAGCTATTATAATGGGAGTGAGAATTTTTCAATTGTAAGATAAACTCTCCATAGTAAATTGACTATTTATAGGATTTGAGAGAAGATGTAAGATATATTATAATTCTTGATTCGTTAATTTGAATTTAAATCTAGTTTCTAATATGGGCTGTACTTTATCAAGCTGGTTTGTTGTGCCAGTTATACAATATTGTCAAGTTTGACTGCACGAAGAGTTTTCGTCATGAACTTAAATATTAACCAATTTATTAAGACATTCTCCCAATTTAACGTACCATTGACTCATATTTCGTTTTGTCAATGGATGCGATAAAAAAAAATATTTGATCAGGAGGATTGCATGCGGAAAAACAATGAGATCCCCGAAGAAGACATGCGGATGGTCTCGGCGAAAAGCACATGTGCGTCTCCGAGGAGTGCTATAATATTATATCCTCGATCTCTGCGCTTGGACGCGCTCGGCGATGTATATATATACATCGCGGGATAAGGCACGCTGAGATAGGAACTACGAACTGGCGCTGGCGCGGTCCGGTATACACGTATAAAAAGTGACGTCAGCTCGAACATATCGGGCCGCGGCGCGGTCCCGGCGCAGCTGAGCCGCTCTTTCTCCCCGTCGAAGATCTCTCACATGCGGCGCGGCGCCGATGGCTCTCGCGCGGCGTCCTCAGTGGGCCTCGAGCCACGTCGCCGATCGCCGCCGTTGCCGCTGCAGCCGCCGTTGGCCTCTTCCGCTGTGCACACAGCGGCGCTGATAAGCCGCGCGCTCCGCAGCTACAGATTACACGCGTCCCGAGGCTGCGCCGCTGCAGCCGCAGCTCCGAGGTCGTTCACATGGACGGGGGAGGGCCGCGAGCCGGCGTCCCCGTGGAGCTTTCCCTCGGTTAATCCCCCCGGACTTTCTATAGAGCGGGCGAGAGGCGTCGGGAGAGCGCCGATGCCGTCCTCGTGATCTACAGGCCGCGCGGGCGCACGCACCAGTTGCTCCTTCCCGTGTATACGCGCTGCGAAAATTAAATGCCGCAGCGGTCGCGCGGGTGATGTAAGTGCAGTGCGCCAGCAGTCGCTCGGGATTTTGCGCAGATTCGGCGCATTCGACGGACACGTGCTGCTGCCGACCGAGAGCTCAACCGCCTCCGCTTGGATTCGCATCTCGCCCGTAAGTTTTTCCAGCTATGCCTTCCGCTCAATCTTTGCCGATTGGACATGTTTTGCCGATCGCGAGCCACGATACGGTACAGCTTATGTACTTGAATCAATTGGTCGGTGATTCGTGTTACGAATAATCCTGGTCCTACATTCGATCTATTGAGATTATCCCTCGCGATGGTCGTCTGTTAAAGCAAGAATTGACCGATTACTGTATCATATTCGTTATCATCGATTTATTATTTAAGATAATCCTCGCTCCGATTCAAAATAAACAGTTCTATAAATTGAAAGTGTTTATCGCAGTCGGCTTTCTTTTAGAATCAAGTCATGTGTCAATCCGACTTCATTTTCTTTAAATGCATACATTTATTTCTGTGACTATGCTTTATTGTCACATGAAATATAGACAGATGAAATCTTCGTGATAAGCAATTGGAATTCGAAAAACTTTATATTTACGCAATCAATCATGTATGAATTCTTTTGGTTAGTATGTGGAAATAGCACAATTTTTTTAAATTCTCCATTCTGTCGACTAATAGTCTTGAATCTGTGTTTCTTTAAGAAATGAAGAGATTACAAGACCAAAAAATAATTTATTTTCAAAAATCGATTTTTAACAATATTATTTATATGTCAATTTTTTCATCGATCCACGCGTTACCTTACATGGTGGTCTTTAAGTTTTTATCAATATTATTAATAATGATTAGTCATCTGAATAAATAAATTTCATATAAATAAACTTGTGTAGTTGTCATTAAATACATATACTATTCATTATTGGAACTAATTTAACATTTATTGATTATATCGATGAATTAATGTTTATATTATCTCATATAAATACCAATTACGTAAACTTATAGAAAGTGATATACTTTGTTAAAGTAATCGCTGAACAAACTACGTTTAAAATACTATAATTGTCATTGTCACGGGTATGAGAGTAAAATACTCGTAATGAACTCATTAAGTTATTTTTTAACGCAGAATTGCTATAAATAGAGAGGATACAGTTTTCGTAAATATCGCGTATAGAAATCTTTGTTTACAAGAAGAACATTGCCTTGTACTTTAAAAAAATAATTTATCGTAACGTTGATCAATTTCTGTCTGAATAGTACTAGTTTCTACGCGCAGTTCTCTCTCGATTTAAAATTTTTCTAACAAATTAGATATTTTTATTGCTCAGGTCTGCTATAGCATTTAAACTAAAAGAAAAACTGATTCTTATATATTATAAATAGTTTTGAAATTGGAGCACTCAGATCCATGTGAGATTCTATTGACTGTTTTTATCAGCTCCATTGTAGAATTACACTTTCACTAGATAACTAAAATAATAATAATCTATAATTTCAAAATGAATAATAATTAAACCTGTTTTATTATTTAATTATTTTATTGTAACAGTCTCTTTACTTTAATTGTCGAATTGAACACATAAAACTTCGATCATAAAAACTGGATTCAAAAATCTAACGGTATCTAAGGGGCTTCCCAATTGATGAATCCAAAATAAACCGTTGCTTCTTTCATAATTCTAGAAGTGAACTAAGTCTTAAAATTAGAATAAAATTCTATTTTAGTACTATTGGAATTTTTTCGTTTATACTGTACACTTATAAAATTATTTTTATTAACATAATGTAAACGGAAAAAAGTTCGTATGTTTAGAATGGAATTCAATGAATAATTTTGTTTCCACTCGAAACTTACTGTGATCTCTTTGAAAAGTGTTGCTTATCCACAATATTTTTTTACCCCAAATAAAAAAAAACTATCTTTATGTAGTGATAGTAAACATGGAAGGAGATAATTTACATTGAAAGATTGAGATTCTAACCGGTTTTTTAACTGTATAAGTCAATCATATTATTATAGTAAAATATCATATATGATATTAAATTTTATATCATGAAAAATCATTTTTGAACTCTGTATATTTATTTATAGTTAAACTAACTTCTTTACATATTATTACTAAAAAATATTATGTTAATATTTTATAGAGTATATTTGAAACTGTATTAGATTTTAATATTTAATGCTAAAGCTTTTTAAATATAAATTATATGAAATCAATTTTATGTTTATGTATATTTAAAATCTATAACCATTTATAGCAAATAAACTTTATTATAACTTATATAATAATACAAGATTTGTTATTAAATAATAGCTGTATAAAAAGAAATCTTTATTATGGATCTTATGCATTTTTATTTCTTTTGAGTATGTCCCTGGTAGAAATTTAACAAGTTAAGCTGGTTAACATATGATTGACTAGCCAATTTAAGGCAAACCATGTATTCAAAATGTAGCTAAAAGATCATTTAAGATTATAGTAAGTAAACAGGCAGTTGCTTTGTCGAGAAATTAATTCTAGGCAATAAACCAAACTTTATATATGTTACTATATTAAGTAAGAAAGAACTTTAAGCAATTTAAGTAGTTTTATTATCAACAATTTTTTATCTTGAATTCCCGCGGTCGAAAAGTATCTTCATTTAGAAACAAAATCTATTAAAGTGATAATCGTATAGATATAGATATTTACGTTCTTTATAGCTGAATTTTAATTAGAAATTGACGGCAAATGATCGTAGATTATTTCTAGTATGATAGCTCTCTAGTTATATAAGCATGAGATAATAATTATAAACAAATAGCTAACATGTTTCTTTTATTTACTTTATACTTCTATTAAGCTACAAGATTAAGTAATACTAAATCTTTAAAATATAAATATTGTTAGCTATCTCTAGTGTTTCAAAAAATAAGGCGAATCAACTATATAAATGAAAAATTTTATATCACCTTATAAAAGCGACGTACACTTTAATCTAATTATAAAATAATACTCAATTTAAGTGATTATTAATTAAATAAAATATTATATTAATTATAAGCAGTATTACGATATATTAAATACGATTAAACTTGTTAACAAACACTTTTGATATACAATTTTGTAGTGATATTACGCATATACGAAAGTATGTATTGTACAAAACACATATGTTTTATTTTACTTTGTTCCTGTCATTGAAAAACCTTGAAGAATTTAATCTAGTAAGTGATAGGTTCTATCGTTGAAATGCTGAAAATATCTGTGCAAAAATATTTATATAGTTTGAATGAGGAAATTGTATACTTCCATGATGTTACTGCAAAATGTTTCAAGTATTGCTAAAAAGGTTGATACTCATTTTGAAAGTGTGTAATATACTACATAATTGATAGTCATATAATGAAAGGGTGCAAAGTAATCATAATTTGTTATAAATTGACGTATAAACAACAATAAATAGTGGAAGAAAAGACAAATGAGCGTGTGGTTGGTCAAAGTACATGATGAAAAAATTGCTCCTGCATAGAAAAATTGATGAATCGAAAGGGTTTAAATAATAAAATTGTACATGAATCACGTTGTATACAGAACAATCCCCATTGCAAACGAGGGGAAATTTATTAATTACGAAATCACTTAGTATGAACTTTAATTCTAAATAGAGTGAGAATAATACTATACGATTCAAACACCGGATGAATCATTGCTTGGTACAGAGTTGAATTACGTACCTCGAGCAGGACAAATTATATTCGTGCATGATTTTTTACGATCGTCCCTTTCAACCTCTTTCTATACGAGTGATTGACTTACGTCCTCGCCTGCAACACCGGAACCTCGATCCATTACGAGCTTACACTAACAATTCAAGGAGAAATGTAACACGTTTGGCCGGAAGATCTGGAAAGTCCTAAAAAAAAATCCCCTTTCCGCGGCTTCCGGTCTCTTCACTTCCACCTGGTATGCGGTAACACAATCCTGGCACGTATCGTGTGCGTTTATAGCTCAGGAGCCGCCCCACGTCTCGGGGGAGGTACCGTCGCTGAGTGAAATGTCGAAGACGCGCGTTCGTATATAAGCTCGGCTCGGCGGTGCAGCCTTCGGCCTCGTCAGTGCGCTGCAGTCCTTGAACCGCCTCAAGCTAAAGACCCTCCGTTTACTCGTGCTTTATAAGTTGGTGCGCTCCCGAAAGTTTCCGCCCGCTTCATCTCGTCGCAAGTCGCGACGTCTCAGCTCGTCGCACGTACGCCTGCCGCGGCGCTCTCTTAAGTATTTATACGTCGTCGGATG
The DNA here is from genome assembly GCA_018906755.1 of Sycophaga agraensis. Lineage (NCBI taxonomy): Eukaryota > Metazoa > Arthropoda > Insecta > Hymenoptera > Pteromalidae > Sycophaga > Sycophaga agraensis. The sequence continues at coordinate 5,630,841 of JACCIE010000003.1, forward strand.
CTCACGCCACGCGACCTTATTTCGAATCCACATTGTATGATATATGATAATCCGATACTAATTTTACCTTTTGTGTTAAATATAATTTTGAATAATACGGAGTTGAGCTTTTTGATCGTAAGAAAAAAAAATGATTAAACTTATATATATATACCCACATTTCTTCGATGTTTTGCCTATCTATAATTGATTTTAAACACATTTATCAATTTCATATATTTCAGTAAGCTACACTATGCTACAGAATGGAGCCGCTTAGCTTCACCGGAGCCAGACTCCATCTGGCAGTTTTGTTTCTGACTCTCGTTTCTGCTCTTGCGGAGGCAGATGTGTGCCACACGGATCGGCCGATCGTCAACGCAGACTTCGAGATCAAGTGCTCCAAGTTTCGCTACCTCCAGGTGGAAATCACTTGCAAGAGCGGGCAGTCATGGTCCACCTTCCCGAGGGAGCGTTTGAACCTGCAGGTCGTCAAGACGACGATTTTCCGCAATTGCAGCTTCCCCCGGGACCTGGGATTGTACAACCTGACAAAGTCTCTTGGTCTCGGGAGCATCGACACCCTGGAATTCGAAGGTCTGCGCGCACCCATCGCTAGAGAGCAGTTGAGTGGCTTCACGGTCGCCACCCTCGACTTTCACAACAACAGTCTGGAAGAACTGCCCTCGGATCTTCTGTACGAGGTCGTCTTCGAGGAACTCTTCCTCGATGGACTCGAGCTCCGGGCTATCCCACGGGGCTTCTTCAACCGTTCTCGGGACCTTAAGATCCTCGAGGTAGTAAATAATCGGTTCACGCGCCTGAGGCGCGATGACCTCGCCGCTCTCGTCAGCCTTAAGGATCTGCTTCTCTTTGGCAATCAGATTGAGGAGATCGAACCGGGTACTTTCGACAACCTCGTCAACCTCCGAGTACTTGATATTAGTAAGAACCGGCTCAAAACCCTGCCTACCGGTATTTTCAAAAGCCTTGTGAAATTGGAGAGGATCAATATGAGCGAAAATGACTTCGTAGACTTTCCGGCTGATCTATTTCGAATAGAAAATAGTAGGCTGCAAAAAGTAAGACTAAGCCACAATCGCGGTAGTCTTACTACTTTGCCGAATGGATTCTTTAAAAATTTGACCATTTTAAATTATACCGAATTGACAAGTAACAACTTTTCGAGCTTACCCGAAGATCTTTTTTTTGGAACCAGTTCACTAATGGCATTAAACATAAGTAACAATCGACTAGAAACTTTACCTCAGAAAATATTCGAAAGTACGAATCTAAAGGAGTTATGGATGTCGGAGAATAGACTTGAATTCTTGCCGGAAGGCCTTTTCCAGTATTTATATCTAGAGATCCTGTACCTGAATAATAATCTGCTGACTAATTTATCATTGTAAGTATTTTATTTCTTATAAAAACTTAAAATAGTTTTCTTATTTTATATACAGGCCTACTGGTATACTAATATCAATGCTATATCAACGAATATAAATATTTGGTTATAAAGTAAAAGAACTTAAATTATATTTGATTACGGATATAAATATTGAACTACTTTCGTACTAGCATTTAATTGACAACTTTCTGAGAATTCAATTTTTATTTATTAATCGTGATATAAATAGAATAATTATTCATGGATTAAGTACTAATATATGCGATAGGTTTAAGAATATAATTTTGCACAATGAATACTCCGGATTCTAATTTATTTTTCAGATATATTATGAATTAAATTTATTAATTTTCATTCACAAAATTATTTACAAAATCACATTACCTGGAAAATCTATACATATACATATTATTTATTTTTAGGGGAATTTTAGATGGACTAAGTACTCTTAAGACATTGGATGTTTCTCATAACAATTTAAAATACATTGATCATAATGCATGCAAACATTTAAAAAATGTTGAATATCTTGATTTATCATATAATCAACTCACTCTTGCACATCCTCATACGGAAAAATTTTCTGTCTTCGTCAATTGCGTTCACATTGTAGACATGGATATATCTTATAATCAAATCTCAGAAATATTTCAAGATTGGAAGTTTGATGGAAATTTGGAAAACTTAAATTTAGAAGGCAATAACATCACATACATTTCTGTAAGAAACTTTGTTTAATCTTATTTCTATATTAAGTCTGATTTACTTAACTGTAAATTCTTGCATTCAGTGAACATTATAAATTATCTCTTATTATTAATTATAGGTAGAAGATTTTGAGTTGCTATTTCGTAAGACAAAACTAAATCTCAGGCGCAATCGAATATCTACAATAGATCTTACGGGTCTCGAGGAAGCTGTTAAAATTTATATGAAAGACAACAATGAGGCTAAAAATGCTAAAGTTTTTCTGGACCACAATCCACTAAACTGTGACTGTAATCTTCTTGAATTTTTTCGGTATGTGGAGCGTAAACTCAACGAACAAGTTTACAGTAACGTAAGGCTCTACGCTGACGATCTGGAGTGCGCGTCACCACCCGAGTTGCAGAATCGTTCTATCAGTACCCTGAAATCCGAAGAACTTAAGTGTCTAATTAATTCAAACGTAACCGAGGATGCCTGCAGTGAAAACTGTACCTGCTGGGACTTTCCTGGAAAACGCGTCTTGTCGGTAGATTGTTCATATAGGAATCTTTCAAGTGTGCCAGCTCTCATTGTTAACGCCTACAACTGGTCTATTGATCTCAATATGACCGGTAACCGACTATATACGACTCCTTCGCTGAATCGTTCATATCTCCTGAATGTCACGGCCATCGATCTCTCAAAAAATAATATCTCTTCAGTAACATTGGAATTATTTTCACCCTCGCTTCGCGAGCTCAGACTACACGATAACAAGATCACCCGCCTCGATATGAAGGTCCTTGAGTATCTTGCCGATAATAGTACACTAAGTAACCTCACACTGCATGGGAATGACTGGATTTGCGACTGTGAAGCACGCAATTTTCTCGGAGTTGTCCAGAAAAAGCTCACAGCCCTTGAATTGCACGAAGTTACATGCCGTGGAAGCAATCGACGGATATCCACTATTACGGTGAACGAATTATGCGAGGGCGCAGTTGCTATCATTGTTGGTGCCAGTCTTCTTATCGCCTTTTTTGGAATAGTTCTTGGACTTTTGGCCGCCCTCTACTATAGATATCAAAAGGAAATAAAAGTCTGGTTATACTCGAAGCAGAGCTGTTTGTGGTTCGTCACGGAAGATGAACTGGATAGGGATAAGCAGTATGACGCATTTATTAGCTATTCCCATAAGGATGAGGAGTTTGTTGTTAAAGAAATCGTTGCCAAATTAGAGGAGGGACCCAGACCGTACAAGCTGTGTCTACATTATCGTGACTGGCTCGCCGGTAAATAAATATACAAGCATACTTTATCTTTTTTTATTTATTATTTGGATAAAGATCCAATTTTTAAATAAAAATATTTACAGAATTAAGTAATTTTTTCACTTCGGAAATATTTGAATAATGATTAAACATTGATTTTCATTCAGGTGAATGGATACCAGCTCAAATTGCTCGATCGGTTGACGAATCCAGAAGAACCATAGTTGTATTATCACCGAACTTTCTGGAAAGTGTGTGGGGGAGGATGGAATTTCGAACTGCACACAGTCAGGTAATTTAAATTATAAAATAGAATAAAAGAATAAAAGTACATCAACATAGGAAAAAAAATTTTATTTTTTATTCACATATTAACATTATTATTGAACATATATGTAGAATGCAAAGGTCAAAACAAAAATTAAAAAGCTTTATGTATACAAATATGTTAATTTATGTAATATTCTATATTTTTCTCAGGCTCTTAGTGAAGGGAGAGCTCGTGTGATAGTTATTCTGTATGGTGACATTGGAAACGCCGAAGACCTGGACCCAGAACTAAAGACCTACTTGAGCATGAACACGTATGTTAAATGGGGTGATCCCTGGTTTTGGGACAAACTCAGGTACGCTCTACCTCATAGATGCGAGTCATTGCGACGCAAGACGCGGACTGCCCGTATAATGGAGAACCACCTAGCGCAAGTGCCCGTCGGTGGCCTGCACGAGGATAACGGAAAACCTGAGACGATACCAATGCCCAAAATAGCTCCTAACACTAATGACTCGGCCAAACTCCTTGACTCAGGAGCTGAAGATGAAAAACTAGGAGCCTCCTGCTAGTCTACCTTGTAGTCTTCATTATACCAATTTTATCAACTTATCAATTGCGACGAAGTAAAATTATAAATCATATATTTTATAATACCTCAGATAGGTGAGCGAATGACAAATAAATTACCTTTAACAAGCTATTAGAACTCAGAAGTACTAGAGAAATACGAGTAATACTCGTTGTGATTCCTTTAGAAAACCAGTGTTTACAAAACGTTAGAGCTTTATCGACTTATTATATAATAAGATATACTGTTATTCTGTATTGGTAAAATTACGGTGAAAAGATTACTAACGAAAACCGTAAAGAATCGAATATCAGTTTTGATCGATACTGGATAGCTGACTGAATTTAGAATTAATTGTAATAGAATAAAAATCGTTGGAAAAATCCAATTAGTGTACAAGTAATAATCCTAACTAAAAATAGGGTAGCAAAAATCAAGATTCATTGCTGAAATTTTTTTAATTTTGTACAACTATAGTAAACAAAATATATTGCACAAAATAGAAATATAAGAGTTTAAAATTGTACACAATTCTATTAAAGTATTTCAATTAAGTAATTACACAAGCTGATAATTTTTTTTTTCATAAAAAACCACAAATATAATTATTTAAGAATAATACTGTACATTTTAATAGGATATTTGTTTCTCAATCTGAAACATACTTTTCACTCAAAAAATAGCTTAAACAACGTAAATTAGTTAGTATCATATAAATTGAATATAAGTAAAAGATTTATAATTTTTTTGGACAATTTGATTAGAAAAAACATTCAACTTTACTGAAATGTACATTTATTTTTTAACACAATAATAATTTGCAAAATTGTACGACAGCTATAAAGTACCTTAAGATCTACAGCATTGAAAAAATCTATTTCTTTTTTTTATTATTGATATTGATTGTAAATAAAAATCATTTGTACATTGTAGATATTAAGTTGAAATTTTTAAATGTGTAGTGACTATTCGAAACTTATTTTAAAAATAAGTTACATTTATATAAAAATCAAAGAAATCACTGTGATATGATGTTTCATAGTGTCTTGAGTTGTATTTTAGCTACAAATTATAAATGAATTATACCACAGTTATAAAACTTAAGATTTGAAATTTGCAAAACATTTCAAATAATTTTATTTTAAAAATAATGGTAAATTATCTTGCATTTTACTTGCATTTGAACTTTTAATATATGTTAGACTTAGAATAGTTAAAACGCTCATATTAATATATTATTGAAGTATTAATCGGGTTTAAAATTTTCAGTTTTGCGAAAATCTATAGTTTAAGTGTAATTTTGTACATACATTTATTTGTGTAATAGTATTGAAATAAACATGTATTTCTATCTTAAATGTTGTATCACATTTATTTGTAATTAAAAGTAACAAATAATTATAAATTAAAAGTATACAAGAATATATTATAATAGTCTAAGAATAACTATCTAAAATTGTAATTATTTTTGGAAAGAGTAATGCTGTTGAAACTAATATCATAAATTTATGAACAGTGTATTGATTACATTGTTAATAATTAGAAACCTAATTTATTTTAATAATATTCTCATTGCATAAATGTAATCTGTACAATGCTATTATTATATACAATCTTAAATTTGTTATATACATACATTGTGATTTTCTTATCGCAAAACATATAATTTACATATTTTTAAATTCATTTTCTTTTATTTTTACTTGTGTAAATGTAAATTCTTATTTGTTATTAAGGTAAAAACATAAGTTATCAATAGCATACAAACGTTCAGATTTATATTAATGTCACAATATAAATTATAACTCATACAGAACATCGAATAACAAAAGAATATCTTTTAAATTATACAAAACTACCCTATAGATATAATATCGAGTTAGTAAGGCAATATTGAAAGAGCCTTATATATTAATATTAAACGTCTGAATTACTACAATTGCAATATTGTAGAAAACTTCGACCTATTACAAAATTTTCATTCAACATTATATAGTTTAGTAGAAACTGCTACCTAAAAAGTCGACGTTATCAAACACATAACATACTTACTAAATAAAAATATATTAAATTCATAATAAAAATCAACCAAATATCATAAATGAAATGAAAATATTTTTAATTTACGTATTAGATAAATTAATTATTTAAATATATTTTTTGGTATATTTTTATTTTAAGAAATAAGTGAAATCGTCTATTTTAATATCAATGTTTGAGGCATAATGATATTACGATAAATTTATTATACATGAGTTTTACAAGACATAATTTCGCAAGTATTTAACAATAAATTGTTTGTTTTAGGAAAATAAGTCATTTGTTTATAATACAGTGCATTTTGTACATTTTATTGAGACCTATATGTTTATAGTTTAAGGCAATACTTACTTTTATAAAACAGTAAACATTTAAATTAAATTTTTATGAAAAATAACTAGATATCTAGAAGTTCATCATCATCACTATCTGAAGCAATAACAGTAGGATCTGAATGATTCAGTAGCAAATTAACTTCTTCTGATGTATTCACCTTAAATTATTAAAAACATTCAAGAGATTTTGAAAATTAAATACATAGAATAACATAAATTTAAAAGAAATTTATTTTTGCAAACGCATGCAGCAGAATCCAGTATCCTTATTTTAACTATATTTATTAAAAAAAGGGCAAAGATATCATATTATTAAAATGATATCATAAACTTTATAATAAATAATAAACTTCATTTTTAAAAGATTTTAAATTAAACAAAATATTTATACTTAAAATATTTAATTCTACATTATTAATTAAAATTTATAGGCTTGCACCATTAAATATAATTAATAGATTTGTTTTTGAAATATTTCTTTTTACATAAATACAAAAATATATATTAAATAATTACCTACATTAAACAAAAATAAAGCTTTTCAACGATTATCTAAAATCAATCCATTATCTACATTAAAAAGTTATAAAATAAAAAATATTAGAGAATAACGTACACATAAATAGCTTACATATCTATATGCACAAAAAGCATATGTTAAAAGATGTGCCAAATAAAACAAAATCAATTTTAATGTTCTTTGTAACATACCCTAGAATATCTTACACGATCAGAATGTCTAGAGCTCTTATTAAAAATGATGTCTAAAAACTTAAATCGTCGTGAGGATACTTTTAGGTAACACAATATTATCAATATAACTAATATAATAATTGAAATTATAATAATAACTATTGTACTTCCTGAAAATAATTACAAGATAAATAATATTAAAATTTTCAAAACTTCATTCAAAAATAAATTTAATTTTGCATTTTACTTTCTGTATCTTTGAAACAAAGCAATATGTAATTATTTCCTACCATTTAAAGTACTAGCTCCAATTTCAATAACTGTTTTTGGTATGTGCTTTGTTGTAGATGCCATGACATTATTTTTCTTACAAATGTTTGGTGTTCTCCATTCAAATTCAACATTACAATCATTTTCCTATAAACATATTACTCTTTACAAAAAAAAACTATATTTTTAAAATCTATTTATTAAGACACGTTACCTTGACAATAATTGGTGAACTTGAAATGTTATCATTGTCACAAATTAACGTATAAATTGAGTGACTTAAAGATTCATTGTTACAATTACTTCCCTCTGTAAAATTTAACTGAATAGTATTTTTTAAGTCATTTCGAACATTTAATTTAGTGCCATAACTTTTCGAATTATCACATACAAAACTATTGTTGCAATATCTTTTATCTTTACACAAAGATATTTTATAAGTTTTATTCGTATTTTTACTCTGTACCTGTAATTGTTTAATAATTTTTGCTATATATTTTTATCGCTAATTATACGTTTTTATAATATTGCTGTTGTTTTTTCTTGTTAATATGAAAAATTATAAAAAAATCAATACAGTACATACTTTACTTACTGAACTAATAAGTTCAAAATGGTCAGATAAACTTTGGAAAGCACCAAGTCCATTTACAAGAGAACAATTTTTGTTCATAGTTTTGTTACTTTCAGTACACATGATATTTGTTTTCCATTTAAAAAAATATGTACAGTTGTTATATTCAAGAAATTCTGGATGTCCCTGATAAAAAAATAAATTGTTTAAATTTACAACATGTAAAATTTTCTACATTTACTACGTATAAAACTTTAAAGAACTATTTACTTTTTCGCTACCACATAAAAATGAAATTCTGGATTTAATCCTTTGTTTTTGATCTTCTATACAAATTGAACCATTATTATACAATAATACTGCACTTTTATCACTAATAAAAGTAGGTTCTGAGTCAGAAAATCCTAAATTCTGTTAATTACATCACATTTATATATTACTTTTAAAATGATTTGTGGAAATAGGTTTTTAAAATTTCATCTTTCAATCAGAAAACTTACAATTGCCTCCAAATGTTCAGCATTAGCATAAGGAACCCTACAAATACCAACTCCTTCTAAACAATCCGAATTTTTTTCTAAAGGTTTACATATATTGATATAATATTTTGAATCATTTGTTTGAATTATATAATTCTTGTTTGATTTCAATTTTTCAAAATTGAATTCATTTTTCAATGTTGCACAGTTGATTTTTCTTGGTAAAATTACTCCCTTTATAGATAAAATTAGAAAATAAAATCAAAATAATTTTTTACATATTATAATTATCTACATACCTCTTTTTTACAAAGCTTATTATCATTTTTACATATTTCATCGTATCTCTTTTCTACCTTTTTAAAATATATTTGTTTTTTACTCTTCTGGCAGACTTTTGTAGACTTCAAAATTAATTTGTAATTACATGTTTCCATACCCCCTATGTATTCTAGTTTAGTTTCCTAGAAATAAAAAAGTACAAAAAGTGGTATTATAATCCTATAACATTTTAATAAGAATAAATTATTTTTACATTTGCATTAAAATCACACATCAAAGTAATTGTTGTCATTTTTTTATCATTCCTTGAATTTTGGCATATACTTCTTTCTTTGTATACTAATTGTAACTTTTTATCCAATGTTTGGTTTGATGATTTATTAGCTTCTGATAATATGTCGTCATTCAGTAAGCCAATAGAATCACTATACAAAAATATTAATTGAAATGTATAATTTTTTTTAACGTGGCACAAGTTTAAGTCAAATTTACCTTGATCCATCAATTTTATCTACAAAACAAGCTGCACTCTGCCAGTGACATAAATTTTCTTGATAAAGGATGTTGTGACAAATATTCAATATTATTGAATATCTCTCATTAATATGAATTTCATAATTATTTGAAAGACTTTTAAGAGTATTCAAATCATAATAGTTAAGTGAATCATTAATGCTACAATCAATTTCTTTTTTTGGCCAACATGCAATTACAGTCCTCCAACTAATATTAAACGTACAATCATCAAGACCCTTTAACAAATAACAGTTAGAACTATATATTTATTATAATTAGTAAAAAATCATTAAAAATAAAAGTAAATAATAAAAATAATTCCTTACATCAAATCTTATATCATTTTCATTGTTAATTCCAAAATCACAGATCATTTTTATATTTATTACATATGTAGCTTTGTTACAGTTTCCACCCATGTATTGAAAAATTAAATTTGACGTATTTACATTAATGTTGTTATCATCTATAAAAATTTTTAATTTTTAGATTATTGTTGCATATACAATACCTTATCAATTTTTTATCTGCTTGATAAAATAAAATAACATTTGAAAGAAATTGATTACCTATGCCAATTTCTTGTCCATTTTTGTAAATACAAACAGAGAACCCTGTAGCATTGTTACACACTTCATCTAAGGGTTTGCATAATCGAAATTTTAAAAAGATACTTTGGTTATAGTGTATCTCATGCTTTATATTACTTAACTTTTGGAAATCAAAATATGTTGATGATTCTGGAGGTTGTACCATGCAATAGTGATTCTAATCAATAATAAAAAAACGTACAGGTTTAATGATCTGTAATAAAGTATTAAAAAATAGACTTACATTTTCATGTATAAATGCTGCTTTTAAGAAAATTGGTTGAAAAAGTAGTAATATTGTAAATAAAAAACGCATCTTTACTTTATATAAATTACTAAATGTCAAAACGCTTTACTCATTCCTGATGCTCATCTAAAACAATAAAATATATATTAACGAAAGTTCTTATTAATTAATATAATTATTTTTTTGTATTGTTTTAAAGAAATTTTATAGCATCCCTACATTTGTTTTTCTCACTGTTTGTTTGTTCAAATATATAAGCTTTGTCTTATACTCAATGTAACGTAATTGTATGTAATTATATTACAAAAAATAATAAATACTTGTGGGGTGTAAGAACAATCACCGTCCTTTGTCTAATGATCATGTGTATTAAATGAACGCGAGTATAAAATTCTGCACCCGAGTTCGTAGAAAAACAACACTCGTTATACTGTTTGATTACAGCGTGTACCGGCGCACCGGCTACAATTGCTACATTTCATTTCAGACTGCATTCAGGTTTCTATAACTTATTGATTTTCGCTGTGCATTTGGTTCGGTTCACGCATTCTTTAATTTCAACAATTTTTATCCTAGATTTTTCAGAATAATTTAAGTTTGTAATTCATAAATTATGTATAACGTTTATATTGTATAATTATTCAAAGATTTATATTCGTAACAACTAACTGTTTAATTAAATAATTGATTCAATATAAATTAAATGCGATTGTTATATTGAAAACGACTACGATAAAATGCGTAAGATTAGTTTTTGCTCAAAAGAAATGTCGCTTATGTCGGAGCTCCTAGTCCGAAACTTGTCTCACTTTATGCAACATTGATTGTTAAACTAATATCGTCAACAACAATGCACCATGGGGCGGTGTAATAAAGAAATGAATAGAAAGCTCAATTAGAAGTCACTGACCTAAGTTAAATAAGTTAAATTTTTTTTTCCTATCTTTTGTGCCGCTAAATGATCAAGGGTAAAAAAGCGTAAAATCATCGAAGCGTAAAATCCTGTGATCTAGGAGGGGTCGATCGTATTTTAGCCTAATGGTAGCAGACCGATCATTAAGTAGTAGGCTGCATCAGGCTGCATGCTGCATCTCACGCTGCATTCTTGAAATATCAACTGAAGTAACTTACTATAATCATACTTATAACAAGAAATAATGCTATAGTAATAAAATTATAAAAACATTTTATTTAAAAAAATCTGTTGATTCTCATGAAAAATATCTATCATATAAAATTTATTTAGTTATTAAAGTAGTTCTAATAAGAGTATGTAGCTAGAGATTTTTTTTCGAACAATAATTATAGGAATTACAAAAAAGTAACGCTTGGAGTAACGGTTATGTTAAAAAAAATATTGAAATAAAAACTAGGAGAAAAAAACGTCAAATGATTGTTATGTTAGTATTATTTGAGCTATTATTTCTATATTCTTATAATTTTTTTGTAATTTAGTACAACAATATTTAAAATTTTTAAAATTAATCTCAATTTTTTCTGCACCTCTGTAGGTGCTCTTGTTTAATGTAAAATAGCCATCCCTTGCACTGCTCCAAAAGAGACCTCAAATCAGTCAGATACTCGGGCAGATATTATAAAAATGAACATTAATTTATTGGAAAACCAAAGTGAAAAAAATAATGTTAAAATAATGTTATGAGAGTGTATTATTTTAAGAAAAGGGGACGAAAAGCAAATTAATTGTCTACAAGTTTTTTAAAATAATCAAATATATGATTGTTATGATAGTATTATGATGTAAGCTACAGCTTACACGCTATGCACAATATAGTAGGAAACATGTATATCGAACTGCCTTCCAAGGCAGATAACTATCTCACAGCACTTTCGTGCAGGTACAGATATAATTTTCTGACGATCTCTCGGTTTTTTGTCTACGTTCGGTCTACGCCTCTACCTGGTATCTTTCCCACTCTTTCTTTCCCTTTCTAATTTCATTCTTTTTTCGTTCATGCACCTACGCCTATCTACTACATTATACTTTAGAGTGTATAATTCCAATGTTGACCTCGATGCCGAGAATTCTGTACTTAACAAATGTTAAGATAAAGCTGAAGTGCTGCTTCTGGTATACTGTTTTATATCATATCTTGCAAGTATTTTATGAAATGAAATCCTTCAAACCTCATGTCTGAAGTTTGGAATGTTCATCAGTATGTGGTAATTAAAAACTAATGTTTTCGAATGAACGTAGGTTCATATTAATAATAAAGATTAAAAAAAAATATATGCGAAAGAAAAATTCAACAAAATTTATTTTTATCTCCAAAAACTACCAAAAACGAGTCCACGGGTACTTTGCCTAATTTACCCATCATATAAGCATGCAGGATAGACGCGCCATCAAAAATTTGCCCATGCGCATATTTTGGCATTTACCAAGCTTTTTTTCATTCGTTTTGAAGGTAATATTATTACAAAATATGCACAAGGGTGAATTTTGATAGCGTGATATCGTATCGGCACTCGAACACTTTCTGCGTTCAAGCACAACTAGCAATATTTTCCTGTTTGAAATTTTGGATTTTTATATTTTTCCTTAAAATGTAATAATATTACCTTTGAAATTTGTGCAAAAATCTTGGCGAATGCTAGACTATTCGCCTCGGTTAATTTTTGACGACGCGTCCGTCTAGCAGGCTTATAAATGTGGCAAAATACCAGTAGACCAATTTTTGGTGGTTTTGGAGATTAAAATAAATTTTGTTGAGTTTTTCTTTCACATACATTTTTTTATTCTTAATTATTAATATGAGCCTACTTTCATTAAAAAAAATATTAGTTTTCAGTTACTACTTATTTTTAAACGTTCTAAATTTCAGACGCATCAAAAAACATAATTTCTATTTACTTTCTGACTTATCAATTAAGATAAGCCACGCAACTGTATATGCTATAGCTGAATATGGGACTCATATAAATGTTATTCATATAACTATCGGGGTATGTATATTTATTTATGTATAATCGTAGATTATAATCTGTATGTTATCTGGTTGCAGGATAGATTCTTTGATAAATTCTTTGATAAATAATAAATTATTATAACTTCTTTAAACTATTTAATGCACAAAGAAGATGAAGCTGGAGCACTATACAAGCATACGGCGGCAGTGGAGTGAAGACGAGTCCTTCGTACGCTTTGCTTGTCGAGCTGCTTCTATACAATAGGAGCGTTTGTGTAATCTCACTAAGTATTGGAATCCGGTTACGAGCCTTGATAGTGGTCGTGGGAGTAATTCCTATTGCCATTTTTTATTGTACAGTAATTAGATCAATGAAGATAGACCTTAAGATTTATCTTCGTTGACTAGATGTCCAGCACAGTTCAAATTTACGTTCTATATTAAATAACTACTTCCTATTGTCAAAGTGTGATTTAGATTAATCTCATCATGTAAAATTTTTGACAATAAATAAATCAAATTTGAATCTAATATATAACTTTAAATTGAACTTCTTTGCGCGCATAAATGATTTGCACTATTCTCTGCTTGATACCGAGGAAAGCTATTAGTAGATCCACACTGAATAACGATTAATTTATTTAAATAAGCTAAATTTGTATCATGATTAATTTGATTTTTTTCTTTTTTCGTTTACTTTCTTTTAGCTATTGTTATTATTTACTCGAAAGTCTTTTCATATCCCCCGCTTGTTGTACAGACTGAGTTTCTTATTTTTTAAACCCGGTTTCTCGTGGAATTGTCATATTCATATTATGCAAAAAGTAACTAAGATACTCTATCAAACTATGATCTCATGTATTCAATAAAAGATACTTTAAGATAAATCAATAAATACTGTATTTGAAAGTATCTAAACATTTCAAATATGCAGAAATTATGTCGGGTACGAATTGTGAACATAACCATGAACGAGACATTAGTAGGGAATTTATTCCATTAGATGGGAATATGGCAGCCTGAGAGGGGATTGGGGAATTAGAGATATATAATTGTACTATATAAAGAGCTTTTTGCACTACATGAGATGCAAACAAAATGAAAATTTATCTAAGTGATGCGTTAAAAAATTTATAAAATGTAGATTGTTATTCTTTTATATTTTGATAAACGTGGAACAAAATTGTTTAAATTATAATTTAGCTTTTTACTCAGCATGGAAGAATTAACTTTTGCAGATATATTTTTAGTTTTAAAACCACTGTGTGATGGTTTTATGAATGAACCATGTGCAGAAAAGGCTGCACAAATGACAGAATTAATCAACCGAACTTCAAATGCAATTATTCAAAAAATATATGAAAATATTTTATATCCTTTAACATATCATTTAAAAAAAAATACTCTTGGGTAATTAAATATGAAATGACTTGAATTTTATAATAATTTTATTCGTGTTAATTTTACTTGCTTATTTTTCAGAAAAGATCAAAATTTAAAATTGATACAAACTATTCGAACTGTACTACTAAAAGTTAGGATCGAAAATATAATATTGTTTTATGAAATTTATAATTGTTTGCGAACACAAATATGTCAGCCAAAAAAAACTACAGATTGTATGTGTATTTCATATTTATAACATATTTTATGAATTTATTATTTTTATATTATTTTCTCTATAGAATATTAAAATACAAAATTAAATAGATTTATATAAAATTTTCAGTAATAGAAGCTCATGAAGAGTTAAAAGAAAATGTTGTTTTATGTATGAAAGATCTTGTTAAAAACAGTTCTAACAGTATTATTGAGTCATTTTATGTACGACAACAAGCAGCTTTATTAAGCCATAGTATTTACCTGTGTGTTAAAATAGCTAGACTGGAAAAATCTATTGCTTTAAGGTATTTCTAATAAGTATAAGTATCATTTAAAGAAACAATTTTATTATTTTGTAAAAATATTGCAGATTGGCAGCATTAGAAACAATGATGACTTTATTACAAGTACATAATGAAGTTGATTCACAAGACATAGTTTTAAGAAATCAAATAGCTGATGTAATTATGTTATTTTTACCTGGTGTAGCAAGTGGTTTATTGGAGATAGCCCTTGGTACCGATACTCAAAATCACAAAATTACAATGGTAGTAAAAGATATCATTAAATTATTGTGTTTAAATGACGCTCATATTTTTCACATCATTAAATACTATTGAATTTTGTTCATTTAAACTTACATCTAAATCATATATTTGTAAAATGAAATAATATTTATTAATTAGCAATTACTTATATGAAGTAAAAATAATTGTTTATCCACAGATGTCCATAAAAGTATGGAGTCGAACAATGTCTCTTGTTATGCAGGATACACCTCAAGAGGAAAATGTTACAACATCTACATTGGCCATTCAAACCATTCTAGAGAAAAAGAATAAATTTGACTTTGAAAAAATGAAACATATTTTAGAAACTACTAAAAGAACTCCTGAATGGTACAAAGCAGTGTCTGAAAAGTTTAAAACAATTCTTACTGAATTAGATTCATTAACAAACCATTCAAATTTTAAAGTACGGAAAGAACTTGCTAAAGGAGTTAGTCTTTTATTACTTAACTGTTCTAGGTGATTATATTAATTTTATTATCTACTTTTAGTACATGTTATTAATATATAATTCTAATAATAGAAATATGAAGCCTTGTTTTAAAATTTTATTTGAAATTTTAATAACACTTTGTGAAGATGAAAATACTCAAGTTGCTAGTGAAGCAAGTACGTCTTTGCAGAAAATTCAGATTATGTGGCTTGAAGATGAAACAATGAAACCTGCTGTTGAATTATTGGAAGAAAATTTATATGAATTATTAACAACGTTGCCTAGAATTATTAGAACATCAGGTATTTTTATGCATAATTATTTAAAAATAATTTAATACATATTTATATTTTTATTTATTATTACTTTATATTTATAAATTATATTTTAGGAGAATCATTACAAATAATATGGCTTAATAGATTAGCTGGTTATTTAAAAATTCTAGGAAAAAAAAAATTATCACAAATTTTACTTTCTACGGCTCATTTACAGAAATTGTTATTTACCCTTGTATATATAACCGAATTGGATTATAGCAATATTTCATTGTTAGAAGATACCATACAAATAAGTAAAATCTATCAATTCCAAATCCTAGTTATATTTGTATACATATATTTAAATAAAATTTTAGAATCTAATATTTAATATTACAATTCAGATTTTGAAACGTCTATGAACTACAAAGTTTGTTCTTCATGGAAACAATTTAAATTTTTGTTTAACCCAGAACCAGCTAAGAAATTAATCAATATTTTCAAAATTCTTGGACAATATGGTGATCATCAAATTCTTGTTGATAGTATATTAAAGATGACACTTGATTTTCCCAAAATAAAAAAAGAATTAACTGTAATTTTGAATACAATATTAGAAGGTAATATTTTATCTCACTAAATTAGTTATTTTATTACAATGGAATGACATTAAATTAATGTTAAGATTTAAATCAGTTCCTACAGATGCATCAATACAAATGACAATTTGTAAACAAATTGTTGAACATATCACAGAAACAGATTATTGGAATTTACCAATCAAAGTATCTGATGAGATTACTCTACAAATTGCTCAAGCAAATATCGTTCAATGCTGTCTTCTTCTTGAAAGTTTTGGAGTTCTAGCAAATATTTTACAAGAGGATTACCAAGCATTTCTTTTGAAAACGTTGTATTTAATTATTGAAAGAGCAGGTAATTGTAATTATACGCAATCAATTAATTGAAAATTTTAATTTAAATTTTAATTCAATGTTTTTGTAATTAAGAATTAAAAAAGAAGAATGTAAAATGGTTAATTATATATCTTATAGTTTGTTTATTGAATGAACTTACGATTTCTCTATTTATTTTTAGGTAGTGAACATCGACTATTACATTTTGTTGGTCTTTCTACTCTTGAAAAAATTGCAAAATCTCAAAAATTAGATACTGTAGGTGATTTATTTCGTGTCAATTTTGATTATATATCATATTATGTCATCATAAAACTTAGAAGAGTAGAAAGGAATCCAGGAGTATTAGATGTCATAGGCATTGTTACAAATTATAGTACAATGGATTTTTTACCTAATTTAAAGGACATTGTAGATGATCTTCTTTTACAATCTGGTTCAGACATTCAAAAACGCAATGATCAGTCCTTTCTCAAAGTATTTTACACATTCATGATTTCCGTGAAAAGGTTGATATCAATTGATTTATCTAACGACAATGAAGAGTATTTTAAGGAATTAAAAGATCTTAGACCATCTGAATTGATTCTAAATAATTTTTTAAATTTTTATAATGCTGAAAAAAATTCAAAACTTTATGAAAATGACAATGAAACTGAATTTGAATTTGAAGATAATTTACTTGAAGATCTTAAAAATGATAGTAATCTAAAACAAGAAATTAGTAATAAATGCAATGAAGATATTTTAACTACAGAAGATCAAATAGTTCCTTTCTATGTTAGTATGGTAAAAGATGTTATGAAGAGATGTTTACATTTTTTACCATCGCAAGATTTCACAGAAGCAAATTTAGCAATGTTAACATTAAAAGAAGGTGCTTTTATTTTAAAAAACTGGGAAAATGATCTATTACCAATTATTCATGAGCTTTGGCATCCACTAGTTGATAGATTTCAAGATCAAAATTTTCTTTTAGTTAATCAAGCATGGCAGTTACTATGCTGCATTGCTTATGTTTCTCAAGATTTTATTAGATCAAGAACATTAAAGTAAGTATTTCTAAATGTTAAATATTTGAATTTTGTTAAGTTTAATTTTTTAATTCTTAGGCAAGTATTACCTACTATTTTAAATTTTTTGAAAAAATCTTCAAAAGAAAGTTTTAAAAAAGATTTAAGAAGTACATATAAATATACTCAAATATTTAAATTACAAAAACAAATATTGTACCAATTAGGAACAATAGTTACAAATTTAAAATTACTCGAACGAGAAATTTGGAATATTTTAGAAGTAACAGCATTGTATCTTGATTGTTTACAAAGTCCTCAACTACAGGTATTTTAAAGAATTACAAGTTTTAAGTAAATATAAATGTAAGTTTTAATTTAACGAAACATACTTCTACATACTTCTACAGGAACATTGTGTAAATTTGTATAAAGAAATAGCTAATTATAATACGGATTTGGTCTGGATAAAGTGTATTGATATTTGGAATAGAGAAGTTGAACCTGTGATAACTACTAATTTTAATATGTGGTATTTAGAGGTAAGGTATACATATGCAAATAAAATTGTACTGAACATAATATTGTATATTTTGTGAAAATTATTCTATGAATATCATTATTATTAGCAACTAAATAATTGTAATTGATAATTAAATTCTAAATATTCAAAACGAGAATTCCTAATTAATTTAAATAATTTGAATTTAAATTTGTCTATTCCTCGAACTGCATTTAGTATTAAATTAATTTTAATTCTAAATTATTTTAATTATTAAGTTTTTTACATTAACAGCAAAAAATAATATTTTTATTTGTTTGTTAGGTAATGGATTCCAATGTAAAATCAAATTATCGATCAAATGTACAGCAAATTTTAAAACATATACAAGGAAAGCGAGAATTTTTGTAAATGTATTAACATAATAAATTGTAAATAAAAAATTCTATTTTTCAAAAATGTATCGATTTGTTGAGAAATATCATAAATATTTATTTAGCTAATAAAAATCAGTATTATATATAGAGTAATGATATATGTTTGATAATTTATATATAAAACTGAATGATTTAAAGTAAATAAACATAATTATTAATGACAGGTTAGACTAGTCTCATTAAATAATAAATTTCGTTGTGAAAAGTATTTATTTGACAAATAAAAATTTATTTGTTTAATTACTCTGAATGACATTGTTACTGTATGTGTGAAACAATTAGTGATTAAGTCCAGATAAATGTAATTTGTGTATAAAGCTATACAATGATGTATACACATACAAAATCACGTTTCTTGTATTTGTCCAATTACTATGCATGTATAAATGTTTACTATTAACTCCCCTTTGGTTTATTTTGGCTAGTTGGCGCGTTAGAATGTGTAATATGAAATCAAAATATTTGAGCTCTCATCAACATATAACATATATTATATATTATTAAACATTTGGTTTAATAATAATTCTTAAGAATTATTAAATATAATACAGACTAGTAAAACATACGAAAGATCTTACATTATTAGGTTATCTGTACATTTAAGATCTTTTAATTAAATTTATCTTTAATCTTGATTACTTTAATTTACATATAATTAAATTATAAGATGTCTTCTAGCTGAAAAAGTTAGTCAAGAAATATTTTAAGCCTATTATTTATATGTTCTTTAATGCATTGCATTCTTTTTTAAACATTTTTTCAATTACATTAGATGAAATTTTACAAATCTTCCAAAATTAAAAAGGAAATAGTTTGACATTATACAGCTTTAACATATTATTATTACAGATATTATGAAATTATTAAATGCACTTGTGAAATAAGATAACTATTAATAATCATTGTGATTATTATAACTATTGTAATTAATCACATGCAAGATTGATCAATCACTCAAATCATAAATATTTTACTGTAATTTTTTTGACTTGTTTTGATTTGAAATATTGAATTTTTTTTTTTTATTTTCAACAATTGCTGATTCAAAGTTTTCATTTAAAATAAAGTACTGTTATCTTTTATTTATAAATACAGCAATTGGCTAAAGAAATATTTAATATATACATTGAAAATAAAATCTGCAGTTTGTCATAAAAGATGTATCACATGGAAAAAAAATCATTTTTTTCCCATTAAGAATTATTTTAAAAAGCAAATTTTAATCTTCTTACTTCATCTTAGGTCTCTGATCATTTACATAACAATTATCGTATACCTATATTAGAATTTCTGCATTGAGCAATTGGGTTTAATTGTTACTGTGTGAAATTGTGTACGAAAGTGGCTTGTATCAGCAATGATCATTTTAGTACTCAATAGAGTAATGTTTTGTAATTTATAATTGCCATATTGTCTATTAGGAATACAGGCAATGAAACAATTGAATTATCTATTATTTCCATGCTAGCTTCTGCATTTTTTGCGAGGCCAGCTTCTTTGTCACATACGATGAACCTAACAATGCCACAAGTACTATCACAATAAGGTAGTAATCGAAATCTTCTTTTAAAACGTCAAAAGTTTTCGACGGTGCTACTCTTGTATAAAACAAATCTATTTCAAAAAAGAGAATATTTACATTTAATAAAATGTTTTTTATGAATGAAAATGAAATAAATTTAATGACTTTTATTTCTTATTAATAACTAGAAAATTGTTTAAATAAAAAAATTGAAGAAATATCAATCATTAAATCTTACTAAATATTATGTTTGTTAATTTTTAATAATAAACATGAATAAAAACTTACCAAGACCATAAACTAATACCAAACATGTACTTTCAAGGCCACTAGGACTTGTATGAATTCCAGAGACTCTATAAACACTTTGATTATAATTTATCATACTATCCATATGAATTGGGATTTCTGGCATATATGGAATGACTCCCTCTTCTCGCATTTCCGGATTTGTTGGCCTTCTTGGATCAACCATCATCCAGGGTAACTCCAAAACTCCTCCATTAGCTAATGCAACTGAAAAATGGTTTTTGTATGTATTTATAATGTGTTTTAAGTAATTAATTATTGGAAAAAAAATGATTACCTAAAATATGTTTGCTAGTAATTCCTTTTTCAGTAATTGTTTCTCGCATTGATTCTATTGAAGCTGGGAAAATAAAGGCCTGTCTCTCTACGATCGGCAATTTAGTCGTAGTTAACGATGAAAAAACTGTAATATAAATAGAGAATAAATATAAATCACATAACAAGTTATTAATTGCATGTCATGGTTTCCGGTAAAATATATCAAAATTAAGTATTAAGTAAAATAATATTTTTAACGTGTATTTTGTTATTATATTATATACCTGTAGTGTTGCTTTGAGTTTTACCCTCATATAGTTCTAATGTAGCTATTTCAGTTCTACGACTTTTTTTATTAAAATAGCTGTAGACTAGCCAATTTTCAGAATGGACAATATGAACAGGTCCTTTGGTTCGTTTGTGCACAATTGAAAAAACCATTGTACCTGATACAACATCTAATAAGTATAAATTAAGCGTATCTGTAATAAAATAATGTTGAATAAAATAACATGATGGATAAAAGTAAATATGGACATTTAGACAAATTAAAAAAACAAGATATCTTACTTTTATTTGCTCCACTAGTACCTTGTGTGGCAATTGCAACTAAATTAGGATTAATGTATTTATATAACACTGATCTATCGCCCAATACACGACCTTGTGAATGCACTCGTTCGATCGAATCTTTTGAAACAACATGCGTTATTCTCTGATTTTTTGGTGAGAATACTAATTCCCATACCTTATTATGAATTTTTTGTAATGTAATTTTTATTAATTTGTAGTTTAGCAATATTTTTCATGTTAAATTAATAGTAAAAATATGTTTTAACAAATACCTTGTGAGCTACGAGATTTTGTTGTGTACTATAGGAAAGTGAATAACCGGATAGTGTACCGCTTATTCTGTCAACCGTAAAGATATATGTATTGCGTCCTGCGGAGGTAACAATGGAGCTCGACTCCTCTGGGAATGCATGGACGCGATCCTTGTGGTCGAGGATAACGATACTTCGTAAGAAATTATCAGAAGTAGCATGCAATAACACCGATTGCTTAATACGGTAATTAAGTTTCGTTAAGCCGCCTAAAAGTTGCCCATTTATTGGATTAAATGTAAAGATAATGCCATTACCAGAGCTCTAAAAAACAACAAGACAAATTATTTACAGGGTTATTTTTTATCATTTAATTTCATAACAAATATATTTATGTGTTATAAAGATAATTGCAATAAAAAATAAATGCATATATTCATTAATTTATTGGTATTTCTAAATTTAGATCAATTTAATACTGACCTTGTCAGTGGCAAGAAGTGAACATTGGGGTGGATGCGGAAAATGTCTGCTACCACGTTGAATATATAAAATCATTTTATCAGAATCTTGAATGAATCCTCGAATATTGGGAACTTTGAGCTGCCAAATTATTTCTCCTTTTCTTGATTCAATACCAAAAATCTGTAATGAAATCATATAAATTAATACACGAAATATCAACATACATTTAAAAATTTTCAATACTTACCTTCCCAGAAGCAGTTACTGCTACAATCATTTTATGTAATCCAAACTTATCACGCACTAAATCGGCCCTTTGGTTTGATGGATGTAATTCAATTCCCAAAGCAGCTTGAATAAGAGTTTTTGCTTGATTGACTTGAGAACTAAGTCTTCGAATTAGCATTCCAATGACATCCCCTATTATGAAGATTTTTATATAAGATTCCAATATTTTTTTAAGATCTATAAATCAAATTCTAGCAAAACTAAAAATTTAAACTACTACATGTTTTACAGTCACCTACTTACAAATAAGTATATTTAATTATTAGAGATATTTTTTCTAAAGTCCAATTTTAAAGAAGTTCTTTATTTTATACCAACTTTACTTTGAGGTATTTTCATAAGTTTAATAAATATGCTTAGCTTTACCTAAGCCAATTAGAAATAATGGTGTAGTAGTTGTGGCTGGATGATTTCATAAAGAGTATTAATTCAATAATAAAATGAATCATTAGAAAATTTGGAGTTCTTATAACTTTTGTAAATTAATAGAGTTAATAGATTTTCATTCAATAATTCAATATTTTTATTTAAAACTTTTAATAGAATATGTATGTATAAATAAAAATATTATATTCAATAATTAAAAACACTCAAACATCAAAAAATCTTAATTAAAAACTCAGTTAAAATCTTTTTTAATTATAAAATTTAAATTAAAAATAAATATGAATTCATTTGCATATTTCACTATTCAACATACTTAATTATAAATATTAATATATATTTTAGTACAGTTTCTTAAGCTTTAGATTAATAGCCACTATAAAAATAACTGCTGATTTATAAAAATAAATTTAATTAAAATAATAGTTACTTAACAGTAACATAAACATTTATACATATGTTTACAATATTCTTTAGCTTTACAAAAGACATGATATGTACACACTATATTAAACCAAAAGTAAAATATTCAATCTTTTAAATTAGAATAATAATATATAGAGAGTATATAATAATTCATGCAATATACTATTTATCACAAAAAATGATTGGTCACTTAAAATCATTTAAATTTATGATTATTTGTACAAAATTTTAATTACGAAATTTAAAAAATACATGCTTTTCTAAGATAATTTATAATACACTGTAAACTTCAAACTTAATTTTTTATCATTTTTTTTAATCTATTACTTACATGAACTATCTACCTCAAGACCTGACAGCAGCCATTTGAAGAAGAGAGTTTGTTAATATTTGTAAATTTTATAAATTCAATAGAATTTTGTAGCAAAATTACGATTGTTTTTAAAATAATTGATAATAAAGTTAAATTTATGTATTATAATTTTATATTAACTTACTTTCTTTTTGATCAAATTCAATTTCAATAGCTTGTTCACGTTCAGACATTGGTAATTCAAAACTTTCAACTGCAACTATATTTGCAAGAGCTTCTTCTCTTGCCCACACAACTTTCTGTCGTAATAGACTAATACTATTATCTTCAGATAACAATAAAAACTTGCACATTTTGTCCTTCAATGATTGACAATTACTGTTATCAATCGCTACAATAGAAGGCTTAAAAAGAGTATTGTGTTTTACAGACACTATCATTTCTGGATGTGCTTCATCTGCATTTAAGGTACTTGCTGTAATGGTTGTTACCTTTAAAAAAATATTTAAAAATTTTAAAAATATAATAAATATTTATAGATTACCATTCAAAAAACTATAATTTTTAATATAATATATTTAAAACTACTTACATCATTATTATATGATGATTCTAAAACTACTTTTCGATTATCTACAGTGGTAATGTATAAAAAGTTATCTGCAAGAATATCTCTTGGAATTGGAATGGGATCTTGCTCAAGTAATACTAAACGCTTTCTTCGATTATTATCTGCACTAACAGTAATTGCAGCTGTATTTCCAGGAACAAGAGAAATTTGATAAGGTCCCTCAGCTCCAGCACCAAAAATTGTATTAACAGTAATTGATTGAGGTTCAGACTTTGGATCAAAAATGTTTAAATAAAGCAATACAGAATAATGTATTGCATTAGGTTGATTTGGTTGATGGCAAATTAAATTTGGAGCTGCCAAGAAGCATCTGAAAGATACAAATACATTTACTTTCTATAACAGAATAATGTAATACATAAATTTTTTATTTTATTTACTTAGAATCTTCTAATATATATGGTGCTGAAATTTTTCTAGTTTTTAATTTTTCTCCAGTTTTGGAATCGTATGAAGTTATTTCGATGCTACTATTGACAGCTTTATAAATTGGCAAAATATGATATAAAGTTCCATCTTTGATGTGCCACTTTACATCTTCTATTCTGTAAAATCAAATATACAAGATATTTGTCAATTTGATTGGATATACAGGAAATTAACAATTCATTTTTAGAGTATGAAGTGCATGTAAATTATATATGATTGTAAATCAAATAAAAAGAAATACATTGATTTGTGAAATATTTAGTGTTTTCATTCAATCTCTTGTGTGGTTTAATTCATTAATGAACTTGATTTTTAAGCTGATAAGTTAAAAGTAATAATTACTATTGAAGAACCTTTCTAAATTAAACTAAATTTTTCTTCTATTTGTTGGAAAAAAAGGATAGTAAAAAAAATTTAAATATATAGGAAAAAAATTTGTGTATATTAATTTTAAAAAGGAATTGCTTATTACTAATTGGTACCATTCAAGAGATTAATGTTTTACAATTTGACAAAAGTACTGCTTGTGTGCCATAAAGTGCACTTTTACAAATTAATAAAAAGAAACCTTTCACTATTGTAAAGCCCTTCTGTTGTATATGATATAAATGGAGAATCAATTCTGAAATAATAGACATCATAAAATTAAAGTTATAAGAACTTCACAATGTCAGTTCAAATCAATAAAATTATTAACAAAAATTATTAAATAATATTTAATTGCTCTAAATTGATTCATTTTTCTTTTAAGTTAAATGATTGTAAAAATCAAAACATTTTTCATAGTGCGCTCTAACCTATCTGGATTTTGCTCTGCAAGAGTCCATTCATTTAAAATTAGTCCAGAAGCCAAATTCCAATATCGTACAATTGCTGGAACACCACCATTAACAGAAATTAATTCTCCATCTGCTATATGGCTAAAAGCTCGAATATGACCTGCAGAACCTTGTTCCAATACTCTCCTCCACAAAATTTGACCTATTTTTCAACAATATTTTAGTAAATTATAATCACATTTTAGATTAAACATGAATAATTTACAAAAAAAATTTTTTTTACAAATGAACTGAATTACCTGTTTTAATGTTTAAAGCTGCAATAACATTCTCTTCAGTTGCAACTATAACTTTTTTTGCTGTAGAAACGGTATCAAACGTAGCAAATTTTATTTTACCAACATAACTTTGTTTCCTAAAATTCATAGAAATAAGATAATAGAATACAAAGTGACGATTTTTATCTAATGTTGTTATTAAAAATGCAAAACCAGTAAATGTGGTTCAAACTTTTATTTTAACTACCTGTATATTGTGTAATACATTAAAATATTTTTAATATTGTTTCTTACATGTAATTTAAAAAGTAAAATTATTTACTTTAATTGTGTTAAAAGAAAATTTTAAATGAATTGCATAGACTGTAGATAACAACTTTGAAGAAATAGCATTAATAAAATATAAAATTTCTGTAAGTATTGCATGGATAAGTGTTGTAAATTACAATCGTTATCACACAAGGCAATCATTCTGTATTATATTATTTATGAATAATGTAGAAGAAATCTCGTAGCATAAAAATTCTAACACAGTAGTATTACCAGTCGAATTTGCCGACTTGGTCCTCGTAAAGACATAACGATAAGTTGAACAAGCTGAAGAGGATGATTAGAGTCTGAAAAAACTGCAGCTGAGTAAAAAATCGATGAATATTTCCATAAAAATTCGTTGTGAATAGTGTAGGTGCCATTGTAACGAAGTACACTATTGAAGATTATTAGAGAAAAACTGGAGAAAAAACACGACCTACAAGCTTATGCAGTATACATAGCGACTGATAGCGACCAGCGACATATAGTATACCTACATATATATATAGTTTTAGATGTACGTGGGATTATCGTACTACCAACGAATCGACTGGAGTCGACTACGAATTACGATTTACGATACGTATATAAGATTTCGGAGATCGAGAAATGCGATGTATGTATAACGCGATCATGCTCTGGTGTTTACATAAAATTACATCAACAACCTATAAGCTACATGTTACAACAGCAAAACCAATGAAAGATGAGCTTCATGAGAATACTGATATATCGAAAACGCGTTCGATATTATAAATCATGAGTCACGAATCACGATATATTACTGGTTCTCTATTATAATATTATAATTTTTTATAATAAAAAATAAAAATTTAAATGCAATGATAGATATTAAATAGATTGATAAGAATTTTTGTAGAAAAACTAAACGCATTTCTCTAAAATATTAATACATTCAACATAGTCAAAAATGTATACACTCACTAAATTGTTTTTCGCCCCAAACATTTTATGTAGTATAAATAAACTACGTACTATTTTATGCAACAAAAGATTATTTTATTTATTATATCAGAAACTAAATACATTTTCTAGCTCAGACGTATAAATTGAAGTAAAGACTTACGATATATGTGCTTTAAAATTCAACTCAAATTTTTTATGTATATAATTATTTTAAATTATTTTTTCTTAATAATATTTTACTATACTAAAACAAATTTACATGCAGCTAAATCCATAACTGTCGTGGTTACAATGATGGTTTTTATGGTTGTACATTTGTAGTTTTATCTATTGTTCTCTATTACAGATCGTGTATTTACGAATTGCTTCATGTAACCTCACATGTAACAGTAAAGCCACAGAAGCTGCAAAAACAGTGTGTATTTTATACATTTTCAATATAATAAACATAAAATTGATCTCGATAAATTTTTCGATTTTATTAATTCTTTATGAAAAGTCAAATTTATAAAGCTTTTTTCTATAGAAATATTTAATTGATGATATTTGTTACTTTGATTGCTTGAAATAGAAAGAATATATTATTCAAAATGACACAATATTATTTCTTTTAATCGTACAATAATTCTAATAGAATCGTACTTTTCAGTAATCAATGAGTTTAGCCTATGTCGAAATAAAAATATTTAAGTTCTAAAAGAATACCCGTCAAGCGGTTCATGTCAAAATCTGTCACAATTAAAATCTTAAATATTTATATTTCAGTATAGATTAAATTCTCAGGGTTCTTGTGGTATTATTCAATTAAAAATATTGTGCATTTGTATTTTTTTTTATTTTTTTATATTACACTTTTAATGTTACATTTATCTTTTTGCTTATTGTAATAAAAGTTCACCAATTGTATCAATCTAGTACTCTTTCATTTAAAATAATAAGTAATCAATCCTTTAGGAAAGCTTTTTTAATATTCATTTGTATTGTTACGTTATAGTTATAGTTATTTAGAATTTAGTCTCAACCTGTTAAAATATTATTGATAAACTTTAAAATTACAACGAATAAAGTTATACAAATCACATATTTTGAATATTTCTTTGGCTCCAGATTCGTCCTCCAAAAGATTAATTTTAAACCTTATATACTATTTGTCACGTGATTGAATTGCTTACATTACCTTACAGTTCTTGTTAAACCCTTGTGTTTATCAACCGCTGTTCGTCTTGTGCTGAAATGGAAAGTAAAGAAAACGGGTACGTTATATATTTTTTATTGGTAATTTATACTTATAAATTCAAAAAATGTACTTAAAATTTATAATTAATGTAAATTGATTTTATTTTTAATAATTAAAATATAAATCTTACGAAAATGAATAACTTTCTATCAATACTGACCTTCTTTCAATAAGACATAAAACATATTAAGCGTATTAAAATAAAAAGATGTATCATAAACGTCATAATTTCGTTTTACTTATGAATTTAATTAAGGGAGATTAAAACTAATCACCCTTGTACTTATACATCTCTAACAAAAAATGCCATTAAAATTAAAAAATTTGCTTTTTATAAAAAGCACGATAAAAAAATTAGGTGAATAAAATCTACTAGATTTCGCGTTCACTACTTGAACCATCTCCATGTATTTTTGAGCTTAAAAGCTGAAAATTGGGGTTTTTAGTTTGTAATAATCAGTGTAATTATATGAAGACGTACCTTACGAAAATTGCAATTTTTTAAATATTAACTTTTCACTGCTTGCTTTTATATTGTTTCTATTAACATCCAACTATGTTAATCTGCTTATAGTTTGTTGATAGGATTTGTTTATTACTTTATATAATTATTAATATTTAATATTCATTTACTAATTAATATTTATGATAGTTTCTCTACTAGTTTTTTAGTTTTATAAAATATTAATTAATATATCTAATATTTTATTGCATTTACGTGTTTTCGTGAATTAGAATGGATAATATGTCGAATGCCAGTGATATCAATCTTGTTGGAATCATAGATTCGAAAGACGAGAAACAATTTAATCACTATGAACCAAAACAAATCAATGAAAATGATCAATCCTTAGATTTAAAAGACGTTTTGCCAGATATAGAAGACTACAATGATATAATTCGCGACTTCAATGTGAGTGATTCAAGAGATTTAAACCTGTCTTTGATGACGTATCATCGTCATGAAGGCGACGAATTTGAAGACGCATTGAAAGACTCACCAATAATTTTTTCTTCAGAGAAAAGTACAGTATCTAGAGTAATCAAAGGTATATAAACATTCAACTAAAATTGTCACATTTACCGTTTAAATTAATTAATTGTCATCGTGTAAAATCGGTATTTAATATCATTTGATGTTATAAATACCTCGATAAATACCAACCGTAGTATGAATTGAATATATATGAGATGTCTTTGATCCAGATGTTGTACTACCGCCAACTCACAAGCTTACTGAAGCCGAACTATTTGATGATAATGGTCTGCCTCGCCATGAATTATTGAAGGAACACTTGCTTCTTGAAGGCAGAATTGAGGAATTGGCAGCACTCCGCATTATAAAAACAAGTGCAGAGATTTTTCGTAAAGAGAAAAATTTAATACAAGTTCATGAACCAATAACTAGTTAGTATTACTATAATTGTATTATTTATAGACTATAACGTAATATATAATTATTTTTGGTGCATCACAAGTTTTAAAATAATGATCTAAACAAGGATCTAACGGGTAGAAGCGTATAGGAAATATTATTTAACGATAATTACTATTTTTATAAAATTGATCATAAATTACAAACAGAATTTAAATAAGTATCATAGGCATTTACATTAATTATATTTTAATTTTTTTGCAGTATGTGGTGATGTACATGGTCAATTTTATGATTTAATGACGATATTTGAATGCGGCGGTCCCCCTTCTTCAAGAAAATACTTATTTCTTGGGGATTACGTAGATAGAGGCTATTTTAGTATTGAAGTAGGTATACATATAATTTTTAGTTATTTTCTGAATATTTGCATTTAATCGCTATGGATATGTATAGATATTGTGCATAAATTTCTTGTTTTCAGTGTGTTCTATATCTCTGGTCTTTAAAAATTTGTTATCCTAAAACATTCTTTTTACTGAGAGGTAATCATGAATGTCGTAATCTCACAGAATATTTTACATTTAAAGATGAATGTGAGTTAGTTCTATGTTTGTTATTTTATTGGTACTATTTTTTCTGCAATTAATGAATATAACTAATTTTCAATCATATTTTAGGCGATGTCAAGTATTCATTGTTAGTTTACCATGCTTGCATGGATGCATTTGACTGCTTACCGTTAGCAGCGATATTGAATGAACAATTTTTTTGTGTACACGGTGGATTGTCTCCGGAAATCATTGATTTAGAAGACCTAGACAGAGTATAGATATTTGTATTCATTTTTATTATTTAAATTACTATAGAGTTGATTATAAAAAATGAATCGTGGAATATGATTATGTTGTATTATGCTGTATTCATTGTTAAAAATATTTCACAAAAAATATTACATTTTATAGATTAATCGATTTGTAGAACCTCCATCATACGGTCCATTATGTGACTTACTTTGGTCTGATCCATCAGAAGATTTTGGATTTGAACACAATGACCTATTATTTACGGATAATAATATTCGGGGCTGTTCGTTCTTTTACAGGTTACTAAATTTCTCTACAAATATTGCAATACATTTTTATTGATTAGAATTTTGTATTAGATAAATATGTTTAACTAGCTATGCTGCATGCTGTGATTTTTTACAACGTAATAACTTATTAAGCATAATAAGGGCACACGAAGCCCAAAGCGAAGGATATAAAATGTATCGTTTCAGTAAAGAAGGTTTTCCAGCACTTATAACACTTTTCAGTGCTCCAAATTATATTGATATTTACAATAATAAGGTGTATTTATAATGCTACATTGATATACTTTGAGTATAATGCATGAATATATTATATTAGGGCTTCAAAATTTTTATTTATTAAAATTACAGGCAGCCATTATAAAGTTCGAAAACAACATGATACAATTTCGGCAGTTTAAACATTCGCCTCACCCATATTGGTTACCTGATTTTGTTGACGTTTTCTCTTGGTCTTTACCCTTTGTCGCAGAAAAGGGTAACAATACTTAAATTTTTACTTAAAAATCGCAGTGTAATTTTTATTTTAATTTCTTTATTTCATTTTTCTTAGTAACGCAAATTTTATTTGCAATTTTACAAATGTGTTCAAACGATGAACTTGAACATGAGGAGAAAGAGGAATCACAGACTGGTAATAATTTATTATCCAATTATTAGTATTATGCTACATCATAAAGTTATGTTAAATACACTTTGAAATAATCTATTTGATTTATTTTTGACTTTAATATAATATATAATTTAATAAAAATAAGGATGATAATTTAAAAACCTTTCGTAGCAAAGTCGTGTGCTGTAAGGTGGTCTAATACAATATGATGGCCTTTTGTTGTATAAAATAAATGAAATTTCAGGGACATTGCCCCGCATGGACGTGATACGAAAGAAGATCAAAGCGGTCGGAAAAATGGCCAGGGTGTACAACGTTCTCAGGTGAGTCCGAAACAGCTGTTAGACCCGCGAGCGCTCTTAGCGCGTTCACTTTCGCCGGCGGCTCTCGCCCTCGCTCCCGCACTCACATTTTTCTTCTTGCACCCACAGAGAGGAGAGAGAAAGTGTTATGCAGCTGAAGGGCTTGATGCCAAACAGTGCACTGCCGGCCGGCGCACTCTCCGAGGGCAGGACGTCCTTGAGGAGCGGTAAGCGCGCGCACTCGCGCCACGACAGGCATCGCCGAGGTCGCGAAAGTCGCACCTGCTAGGCCACGCGACTCCCGCGGCCGAGCGCGAAGGGCGTCTTGTACTCTCCGAACTCTTTATCTCGTAATCTGCACATCGGTTGGCGGAGCGCGCGATCGCTCCCGCGGCACATTAATCACTTATGCTTGTACGTTTGGTACATCTCACTGGAGCGGAAAGCGATCGGTGACCTTTCCTCCTTTGTTTGCCGATGCTCGATTCTTTGTGCAAGACCTAAGGGCGCGATCGCGGGGCATTCAAATATTAATAAGAGATAAACATTGGTTAATTTTACAGAACTTGAGAAACAGTTAACGTTTCATCAAGCTAAAAGTATGGATGCTGTTAATGAGAGCTTTCCGTCGAAGAATCGACGATCGCCCCTACGTGTTTCGCATCCTATGACTTTGAGAAACCGGAGCCATTTGTCGAGTCCTCGCAATCACGAGAACAAAAAAACCTCCGCACCTAAGCGACCATCAGCTATTGGTAAAGCCACTATCATGTATATCAACATAACTTAGCAGTTCGTAAAAAACAAAAAATTTACCCAAAATATTCAAACAACGTCACAGATATATATGTGCATTTTGTCATTTTCCTGACATTTTTGTTGGAAAATTGTAAATACATGTTCCATTATACACGGGTAGTATTTTTTATTTTTTATTTTTTATTTTTTACACACTATGCACATTCATATTCATACATATTTATTTTATTGTAAATATTGAATAGCATCTATCCATGTTGGTGCATTGAAGCGGTGCAGTGTAGTCCTAAAGCGCTGCGATGATATGATCAGACCATCCAAGCACAGTAAAAAAACTGGTAAAATCATTAATAATGTAATTTTCTACTTGAAATCTAATTTATCATAAAAATTAACACTTTCTTGTGAAAGTTTATATTGAATTATTGTTAATCAACTTTATTCCTTACAGAATAATGTTGCAAAAAAATGTAACGTGAAGACCCACAAGTATTATAAAATTCAGAGCAGTTCATACCAAATGGAATAAGTTATATTATTAAGAAAATTTTATTATTTTATTTAATATATTAAATGTATAAAATTTATATCGTCAACATTTGATTTTTGTTACGATTTTATTATATTTTATACATATTTATATATATTTTATATTTTATTTATAAATTATATTTTTTACTAATGATAAATAAACATATATTTTGAAATCTATTACATATATATTGTTAATTATCATCTAAAATTTGTTTTAATTAATAAAGTCCATTAATAAATATGCATATTTTATATCCTAATGTTATAACCTAATATATTAGTTGATATATAAATAGTATTGTATTATTTCTAATATAACATGACAACGTATCACGGAGAAAAAAGTTTCACAAAATTCGATCGCATTAAAACTCTAATAAAATAAAATCCTGATGTGTAATATTGATTAATCAGCCTTCGTATAAAATCAAATAAAAAAATTAACACACAATGTACCGAATATATATAGGAATGCGAAATGCTCCCGGCTACCAGACTAATAATAACACGCATACGTAACACGCGGTCCGATCGCCCCCGAAATTTCTATTCGCCGGTGTCCTAAATTGTCGCTTGTATCGCATAGCCATCCGGTTTCCGCGCGTACGCCTGTGACGGCGCGGGCGCCCCAAGCGATGATCGATTTGATCTGGCGGCAAGTATGTAACTCATGTTCATTACGCAAGAGCTTCGTTTCGCGACCCATTATCCACGGCCACGCCTTGCGACTTTTCTCTCATATATGGGTTGCGTAACGATTTTCAGGAGTAATTTCGCGCGTTCTCGAATTCATTTAGACGTGAGAGTCGTCCGTTCGTAGCCCACTGGGATGCACTACGACCACAGGGTTCGCTGCGCTTATCTATGCTAATTTACTGTTGTACTTCGAACCGATTTCACGGATGAATGCAAGTGAAGGTCAGTGCCATTATGATTCCAGAGGGGAACAGGGACAGTCGGCAAAGCTTTAATGTTTCAGGTTTTGTCGGTTACTTTTTGCGAATGAAAGGGCAATTATTTTTTACGGACTCGCCGGCATACTACTCCTTTTTAACAAAATATGTAGATTTACTTTTATCTATACTTTGGAGATAATTTGTTTGGAGACAATGGTATTTATTGATAGATAAAGCAGTAAGTTAGATTTATTTTTTCTCTTTACATGTTTTGTATATTTTCGATAATTAGTGTTATTTAATATGTACAATGCTTTAGTTTTAATGAAGAAAAATGAACTTAATTATAAACCTGTTTTTTATTCAATAAATTTCAATAAATAAATTGCAATTTATATTTGTGTGTCTAAATTATTTTAATAATAATAATTCGTGTATTGTAATTATGTGTGTGGCACAATATATCCGTTGTACAGAATTAAAAACATTTAACTGTATAGTTATGAAACCATTTTTTGTCTCATTTAAAATAATTAGATCGCTCAAAAAAATTTTTGCTTTTTAGGAAGACATTATATACGAGCTAATTTTTAACTCTCATTTTAACTCCGCTACGTGTTACATAACAAAGTTTGTTGACCTGGATCTCGCCTTTCCAGAATCGTTCTCTTTTTTTCGGCTTTTTAACATTTTACAAATTTTTTGATTCACTCATTCAAGAAAATTTGAGATGCAATTTTTTATTTCGTAAAATTGAAATAAGGCAAATTACATGTCACTTATTAAATCGATAGAAATCATTTAAATATATAATAATCTTGTAATATTAATTGTCTTTAAATATATATTAAATAAAAGAATAGTTTATCTTAAATATCCTTTTTTGTATAATTAATAGTGAAATTATTAAAATAAATTTTAATCTTTAAAGAAAAATTGGTCACTTATCTTTTTCCAAAATGTGGGGTATATGATTGATAATTTGTAGCCTTTGTAAGAATTCTCAGATTCATCGTTGAATAAAGGGTCTGGTGTAAAGGATCAAGGTCTTTGTATCAAAAAAGAAAAGGAACAATTCATATAAAAAGCGAGAAATGTTTTAAAGCAGGGCCGCACAAGTAGTCTTATTGTCTTTTTATTTTTAACTTGTTCAATGTTGCGCTCATACTTTTTATTCCATTTGTCTTATTAGCTCCATTATTTAGTTATCGATGACCTTAATGTAACATGTTACGAGTGTAGGAGGTACAATCATACTCAGCAAAAATTGTCAAGGAGAAAGGCTTCGTGACGATGTTATCATCCCTGAATTGATCACCAATAACTTTCAGTCTAAGTACGATATGTTTTCTACACGCGATTCAGTTTTAAATTTTAAACAGCATTAAAATTTTTTACGTATATTTCATTGATATACTATTTATGCTGTGTAAATTTCTTCAAGAGCGTTTATTCCGAACATATTTTTACATTCCATTTCAAATTAATTTTCTCGACAATTATACATACAGTTTATTTAATGTAAAAATTCAGGGCGACTCCTTCAAGAAATTATTTACCTTGAAATTTTAAGAATCAAAAACTGCTATCATGCGCGTAAAGTGTCGATTATGGAAGTTAAAAGCTGCAATGATACATATACAGCTTAATTTTTTAATTGTACCTTTTGCAATAGCTTCATCCCAAACAGTCTCAAAAATCGGGAAGAATCATCTTGAAAATCTTTCCTGAACCTGTGTTATGCACAAATTGAGTGTATGTAATTAACCAAATTGGCTGAGATATCGATTGAACGCAATTGGTCCATTGCACGAGATGCAAGCGCGAGATTGATTATACGCACGAGAACATTCCCCCGAAGGCGCGGAGACAAATGACGGCTGACCTCCCGTGCAATCGCGCCCCTCGGCCAGGGCCCGATAAATTGCAAAGAGTCGGTCCGCGACCCGAGGGAAGCCGCCGTGCGAGTGCCCTCCGGAGTCCGGTGGCCGGCTGCGAGCGGCAACGCCTTTCCGCCGGGCCCCACCTTGAAAAAGGGGGTCAAAGTTGCGAAAGCCGCGTGAGGGCTCGCGGGCCATTCCTGACCTTGGGGTTGTTGCGACCGTCGCTGTTCTCAAATTGTTCGCATGCATCGGGCGGCAATTAAGGGAAAGGGAGAGCCTCGGCGCAGTCGCTGCCACGCGAGTGCGTCTTTTCCTATATACCTTTGCTGCACGGGTGAATATCTGGCGGTCATCTCATGCCGGCTGAAGCTGCTCGGTTATTATGGTTTTTGCAGACCGAGCATATGTCGAGCTTCTTATGTAGCTTACAGAATGTTTACGGCATCTCACGGGTTTTGGGTCCTTTTTGTTTCGCTTTGATTGCATTTTACGAGATTCGGATATTTAGCTTTGTAGGTGGGAAGGCCGTTACAACAGTTTTTCGACTATCGGGCCATTGGTGATTTTGTTAAGACATTAAAAAGAATGAGATGCTTTTGAAAATTGAGAAGGTTTACTAACCTCAAGAGAAAATTATACTATTTGAACGTCATCAATTTAAAAGAGATATTAAAATATTTGTCAATTGATTACATACTATGGAAAATGAGTTTTACCGATCTTACAGTTATGCACATATATGACGGTTTTTACCTGCTATTTGCACTCATATCATCCAAAAATTAAGGTTTTATTAGCTTATTAAATTTACTCCATTAATACGTAAGAATCATAAAGTTTGAAGTAGGTGGAAACGCAGTCTACCAATCATCGAAAATTTATGGTTTATCTTGAAAACGTTGTAAAAGCGTTCATAATGATTACCAAAAGTAATTATGGTTAATGTGACTGATGTGAAAGCAAAAATAAACTTGGAACGTCAAAAGATTCGTGATTTACATAATTTTTCGTTGCAGGGACTGCAAAATGCACATGTTCTCGTAGAATACGCAATATTACCACTTTTTCGTGTTTAAGAATTGTAATATTCATACTGTTGTACATTACTTTATATGAAAAAGTTACAGATTAAAGATGAAACATTTCAATGCA
This sequence comes from Sycophaga agraensis, assembly GCA_018906755.1. NCBI lineage: Eukaryota > Metazoa > Arthropoda > Insecta > Hymenoptera > Pteromalidae > Sycophaga > Sycophaga agraensis. The sequence continues at coordinate 5,667,706 of JACCIE010000003.1, forward strand.
TAATGTAGTCATTTTAAGGACGTATTGCTGATACCAAAAATAAGTAGAAAGAATTTATATAAAAACAAAGTTATTTGTGTGTATAACTAAGAACTCACTGAACATATTCCTGTTTTACTTAAACTTGAAAATTTCAGCACTAGTGAGAATTATTGTTGTACTATGTATCTCAGTTTATTAATGCTTACGCATATAAATTTAGAAAGTGTCCCAAAAATTGTCTCGCACGCGTCTACGTTTGCAAAATCTAGAAAGTTTAATTGGGCATGTCACAAATTTTGAACCAATTCATCCTTTCTAATCTGACCAGTCAAAGATTATAATTTGGAGAAGTTTTGCAATAAGATCGGTACATAGATATGCACCTCGAGATATGCTGATGCGTCTCCTTCTATTCCATTAAGCAATATATAATCAGTGTATCTATTTTTTAAACGAGACGATTTTCGAAGGACAATTTTTAATTGATATTTTAAAAATCTAATAAAAATACTCTAGTAAAATATACGTAAGTCTATCACAAGATAAAATCAAAGCTCAAGCGTCTAGAAATTATTTGTGCGAACCTTTTTAGTCCAAGGTACACAATCTTCAACCGCGAGATATAACTACAATCTCAAGCATCAGCTACGCCTTTTTTCGAATCGATATGTTTGCCGAGACAACAATGTCCGCGTAAGCCCACAAGTGCTGGCAACGGCCGTCGCGCGATTAATTATGAGCAGCGGACCACGGAGCCTGAGAGTCGGTAGGCGCGTAAGACACTTTGGCGAATCTGGGCGGGGCTGGGTGCCTCGGGCGATCGGCTCGCCCCCGGAGGCACAGCCTGGCAATCCCGCGCGCGATCCTTCGGGGCAATTTAATCTGGACCAAGGTTAGCCCCGCTGACGGTCGCGTCGTGCCCGCTGTCCCAGCGGGGGAAAGTGACTCGCGCCCTCCCAAAAGGAAACCTTCCCCCGCTTTCGGCGAGCGGGACCCTGGGCATACGGGTATAAAAGATATCGCGCTGGCCGCAGAAGACACAGTCAGATTATTCGATCGACGTTCGAAGTTTTTCTTTGCTCGCTAAGCCGACTCCAGTCAAACAATCGCAGCCATGTTCGCCAAGGTAAAGGATCAGTACATCCACCTATTCGTCGTTCCTCGTCAATTATAATATATCCGTACTGTCTAGTAATACAAGTTTAGCATTTTTTGGCATGCCACAAAAGCTATACTTTAATAAATTTTTTAAGTTAAAAATTAGTTATTCCTTTTTTTAAATGTCTTCACTCATGAAAAAATAAGATATTTATATAAATAAAAAATAAGATATTTTATACCAGATAGCAAACTAATATCACATACTCTAAACCAAATAAATTAGTATAAATTGTTAGTCCAAAAAAATTTTGTTTGACGAAAAATTATCCTTCATTCATATTTTTAATGAATTGAAATAAATATCCATGAATATATGCACGGTTAAGTTAACTTCTTATTCTGTTACCTATTAAAGTAAAAATTTTTAGCGATTTTTATTATGGATAGTAAGAAGGAAATCTTATTTTTCCATATCTTTATATGAAAATCTCATTCACTTCAATCACCAACTATAATCACACACAGATAATTTTTGGTAACAACTTCATTGAACAGTTATAGATTTATTTTTCAATATTAAATTACAGATCACAGTACTTGCCTGCATCCTCGCAGTATCAAACGCAGGAATCATCGGTGCTCCGGCAGCCATCAGCTATGCTGCACCTGAATACAGCTACTCGGCGCCATCACTGACAGCCACCTCCGACAATGTCTACCGTAGCCCAGGAAACCTCCACTCTATCGCTACCCACTCAAAGAGCATCGCTACTCCATTCTCCAGCAGCAACAAACAGTTCACCAGCATCACCAACCCCGGAGTGTACGCACACGCCGCTCCTCTGGCCTACGCCGCTGCTCCAGTCGCATACTCTGCCCCAGTAGCCCACGCCGCCCCCGTAGCTTACTCTGCACCAGTAGCTCATGCCGCACCCGTAGCTTACTCTGCACCAGTAGCGCACGCCGCTGTCCCCGCAGTAGCCCATGGCAGCAGCCTCCTCGGAGTCGCCTACTCCCCAGCTGTCGCTGTCTCACACATGACCTACAGCAGCCCCATCGGCATCAACTACTCTTACAAATAGACTAGTTACCTGATAACTATGAAGCCACATAAACAACTTGGCTTAACTGATGGTTGAATTTCTGTAAATTAAGAGTCCCAGTCTGTACATTTATTTATTTCAATAAAATTAGGTTTTCAATTTCAAAAATACTATATATTTACACTTATTTGTTTTCCTTTCCCTCTAACTATGATTTCACACTTAATTGCTATAATATATTAAATGTAGTTTTGTTTAAATTTGTATTTTTATAGAGCTATACATATCAACAACTATTCTATGATGTACCACTTCATATTATACATTGAAATATTTATTATAAGAGTTCATTATAAAAAATATTTTGAAATAAGTTTATTAATTATTAGTATAGCTGACAAAGTATGAAAAATTTTATATAAATAATTTATATCTATTTATTATTTCTATTGATATTGTATATATTTTTAGTGAAAATTGATTCTTATGTACTTGTTTACCATGAAACCACAAAAATCTACAGAATTTTCTCTGTATGTCATTATGTAGTTTTACCACCATTTTTTGTGCAGATCAGTAAAACTCGATTATTGAGGGTTATGAAACCTTGAGCTACATACAGAAAATCATAATTTTTGAACACATGTTTTCAGAAATCAATATGTTGAAGTTAGAGAACATAATAACACAATAAAATTAAGCGTTTACATGTAGGTAAACGAAAACAATTTTTACATACAAAAAAAAAATGTTTCATAAAAATTCTTATAAATTTCTCTCAGTGAATATAATTTCTAATACTATTTAAACTTTGATTTAAGCAATTAAAAAAACATTGTAAACTCATTGAGCAAATAGTTCAATTTTAAACAAAAAATTATATATGATAAATTTATCGCAACCTAGTAGTATAGATATACAGTATTAAAATCTAGTATTCATTGCATTAATTGATTAATTTATTTTGAGTCCCAACACTTTCCTTATTTAATATTTTTCTGACTATCGTACTACTTCTAAAAATCGTTTAATGAGTTAGGAAAATAATTCGATTAAGCATTTAAATGCCATTAGCCTAAAAATTCTACATATGAATACCACACCTAAATAAAGCCTGAAATGTTGTAACTACATATACTAATTCGTAGATATCTACTACATCCTAGTTTTATTGACATTAAAAACACTTTGATTTACACTAGCGTATTAGGATACTGATGAATTTATACAAAATTCATTATTGTTAGAATATAATAGTTATATGCATGCGGATACTAGAGAATTTTGAAAAATAACAGTTTTTAATTTAGAATATTACGCGCTGCTTGAAATTAAATCGAGTATTTTTCGTCAGATAGTAACGTGTTTTTAGAATGTCGCTGTAATGTGAAGAATACTAGCCAGAATCCCTGTCTACCTTAAATAGATTCTCACGACAAAATCTGCAAAGATACTGTCAACAAACTTAATATATATGTATATACACCACCGTATTGATGATGAATCTGTCTAACCATAATGTTATCACAATTATATTTATATGTACTTATTTTTTGCTATGGGTTTTTGGACTATAGTGGGTAGGAAATCGATCAAACTGTACTCCTAAAATGGAATTTTTTAAAAAATTATCTCATCAAATCATAGACTTATCTTTTTATAGTCATATCAAACGATTATAATATTACTAGAAGGCAATACACTTAACTTGTATAGTTATACCCATAACTATGTAACTATCATACAAATGGAATTGGCTGCAACATTCCGCATAAATTATTCAGATGATCAAAATTAATACTATTATGCGCTATTTTAATTTTTCAAAAAAACTATTATTAAAAAAATCATCTCGAAAACAACTAGTATATAGCTCAGTATATAGAGTAAGAATGAGTTGAGGTGACAGTAATAAATGTAGAAGAATGAAACTCACTAAAAAAGTTTATATAGGCTCGTTTAAAATTGTTATATTAATTTTACAAAATTTTTCTCGAAAATTTGGTTTGCTGCAGATTTCAACTCAAACTGCTCAACGTATTTTGTTATAATTATTAGTGTTTAATGTCGTTTTTGTCTGTAGCTTTATTTTGATTTATGTAAAATCTAAATAGAAAAAATTATATTTTTCTTATCATTAATAGTTATTCATTAGGATTAATAAATTTTTATGAAAAAAAGTTTCTTAACCGTTTTATGGATTTTTTTTATATGAAAATTATTAATTTTTTTTTAAATTTGAAGGAAAAAGCTTCAAATGCAGAGTAATTTATAAAAAAAGTTGTTTAGTTTAGTAAAATATTCTAAAGCAATAACAATCAACTTACAGACTCGTACATGTTAAAAAAATTTTTTAATGAAATATAATTTCCATCTGAAACAAAATATAAAAGAAAAAATCAGTAGAGGAAATATCGCGATAATTATTTATTTAAGAACCTGTTTCGATCATTGAGTGATAAATAGCAGAGTATTTTATGTTCATTAAAGTTGATTTACTTTTTTTACAAGTAGTTTTGATCGGAGCATGTGTATAATATGTCAAGTTACGTGAACGCGACAGTAAAAATATTAAGCGGTGTGCAAAATCGTTAATGGGATTCGCCTCTGTGTAATCTAGAGGTGAAGTGATAGTCAAGGTCAAGGGTGCAGAGTGGCTTTAAACAAAGTGGGCGTTTGGCCGATTGGACCAATGGATTTACTGGCGTGGGGCGGAGAGGCAGGGAAAGTACTCTTGTTACCTTAGGTAGACTCCCCCACTTTTGTCTCGTCCCACGTTTTCGTCTCCCCTTCGTGGAGGTATAAAAGACTTCTTACTTCGACTGGTCAGCAGAACACTCAAGTTCCTTCGACTACTTCCAATCCTTTCTCAAGCTTACAGGTCTCAACCTCAAATCAAACGAACGCAACCATGTTCGCCAAGGTAGGTCGAAAAGCGGATAGAATAAAATTATTAACATTTTTGCAATTCAAACGAACTAATAATAAAATATATTTAGAGAATTTCTAAATTTAACTTACGACAAAAAATTAATGAATACCATAATTTAGCTGCAAATCTTATAAAATATTTTTGTGACATGATGTTAATCTAGAAAACTGTTAAAACGACTAATAAATAAATGTTCATATTAGTTACAATTTCTGATGTACATAGATTTATGAATTCTGATGTTATCTTTTGTATAATATTTATCATTATCAAAACATAAAAAAATTCGTTTTTTTACAATGCATAGTGTTATTTATGAATAAAATTATTCTACACTCTTAATAGATAATACTTGAAAATTTTTCTAAATGCTTACAAAATCTAATGTTAAATTATAGATCACAGTCCTTGCCTGCATTCTCGCAGTATCGAACGCCGGAATTATCGGTGCTCCAGCCGCCATCAGTTATGCTGCACCTGAACTTAGTTATTCAGCACCCGCTATAACTGCAACTTCCGACAATGTTTACCGTAGTGCTGGAAATTTCCACTCCATCTCAACTCACTCAAAGAGCATCGCTACTCCATTCTCCAGCAGCAACAAACAGTTCACCAGCATCACCAACCCCGGAGTGTACGCACACGCCGCTCCTCTGGCCTACGCCGCTGCTCCAGTCGCATACTCTGCCCCAGTAGCCCACGCCGCCCCCGTGGCTTACTCTGCACCAGTAGCTCATGCCGCCCCCGTAGCTTACTCTGCACCAGTAGCGCACGCCGCTGTCCCCGCAGTAGCCCATGGCAGCAGCCTCCTCGGAGTCGCCTACTCCCCAGCCTGTCGCTGTCTCACACATGACCTACAGCAGCCCCATCGGCATCAACTACTCTTACAAATAGACTAGTTACTTGATAACTATGAAGCCCGATAAACAACTTGGCTTAACCACTGGTTGAATTTCTGTAAATTAAACGTTCCAGTCTGTACATTTATTTATTATAATAAAATTAGTATATCATTTTCCAAAAATACTGTAAATATTTTGAACATAATGCATCAAATTACCTTTATTCCTGCACTAAACAATAAAATACACGTTTTAATTATTTATCCATTCATTGTGTTTAATATTTAATTAAATATAATGAAGAATTTGCACGCTAATAATTTCATATCAGGAATACACTACATAAAGCATTTTGTATTGTACACGTTTATATAATTAATATATTAAGAAATAAAAGTTATCTAAAATTAATATCTCATGTTTTTATTTTTTTGTAATTTATTCATTTACGAGTAATAATTATTACTTTTAATATGATTGACTGTAAATAGTTATTTACTTCATGTATGTACACTTTGTGGAATCAATGGATTACCTCTCAGGTTGAAACTACTTTAATATAAGTTGATGCATAGAAACTAAAAAGGATTATAGTTAGCATTTCTACTTGTAATGGACGTGGAACTCGAAGGTTTCAGAATGGAAGGAATCTCCATACACTTGTCTAGTCTGAGCTTTCAACCTTAACCTATTGAAATGAAAGCGGAATGAATATACTTTTTTTGTTAGTTAAAGGAATATAATTTATAATTCACAGGAATGAAATACAATTTACAATTCTAAGATAAATAATTAAACATAAAAATGACCCCATAAGAATAAACACTAAATAACTAAAGAAGCACAAAAAATATAAATCATGTAACTTGTAAGAGTTCTTTTCATGTAGATTTTATCTAAATTGATATAAATATATGATTGTATATATCTATAATAGAAAATTTCATATATAATATTAGACGGATTGTGATTTTTTTATATGTTAATAAATTTTGAAAAGAAATCATAAAAGACCATGTGTTAAACTAACAATTTATTAATGAATGTGGTATATTGTATTCAGATAATTGTAATTTACTTTAGATATTGTACGAATGTTGTAATATACTTTAAACAATTTTTAATAAAAACATAATAACTTATATTTTTTGGTAAAAAACTTTTATTTACAAGTAAATTGTATAAAAATTTATCTTAATATTTTCACGCACAATAATACTTACAATAGAATATAATGTACAGACTACAGTGTTATAAAATGCTACAGCATTACAATATTTTTGAATTCAATTCAGTTCAATTTATTTTATAAAATAAATCTTGTTAGATTTGATCCAAGTTGTAAATTTGTATATAAAAATATAATATTTTAATTTTTAAGTTATAAGCTTGTTCTACAGTCACCCAATTAATCATAACAACAAAAATTCCACATATATTATCTTTTTGCGTATGAATTTTAAGCTACGAATAACTGAAATTTTTTTAATAAAATCCTAGTTTAATTAGTTTTTGAATTTCGACACATCAATTAATAAAAATAACTTAGATTGTATCTGCAAGTTAATTTTATGGATTTAAGACACCATTTGATTGACACATTGATCATAAAAATTTGTCAATTTTCTACCAAAACTCTACTACGTTGATTAAGCTACTTGACTTTTAAAGTAGTATTTCCACTATATAGTTTTTATCACTTGCATATAGTTATATTTTCAATAATTTTACATTTGAAGTGCATTTTTTAGTTTTATGTTTCTGTTATCTTTGGTTTTTTTTAATTTCGGTAACTTTATGGCTCACGGCTATATCTGTAACAGGATTACATTCAATGAATTATGATAATATTTCATGCAAACTTTCTCATGATGTAAGTCTATTTTTAAAATTTAATAAGAGACAGTTAGGAGTCATAAAAAACTAAATTCTTTTGTAAATGTAAACATATTTTTTTTGTTTTTTATAATAATTATAATATGTTCGATACCTTTTAAATTAGCTATCATTTAGTTGATCTCTTAATATGTATTTATGTCTTATATACAAAAAAATATAAACTTCGTGTCTTAAAAAAGTTAAATATATAAAGATGAAATTAATAGTTTAGTTTTATAATTAATCTCATAATAATTTTTCAACTGATTTATCATAAAACACCCCGACTCATATAAATTTTCAGTGAATATTCAAAATCTTTTAATCTATATATTAAAGATAAATAATATTTTAAACTAGATTATAGTAGCGTATATACGACAATGCGATCAATATATGCGGTCTATATAAGGCAGCTATAAAAAGCCTAGCGGCGAGGTCGATGCCTATGGTATAGTCGGCAATAAAACATGAATGTTATGTAATCGTAGATCTACAATTTTAGACAAGGTTAAGGGTGTAGTACAGCTAAGTGGAATGGAAGACGCTGTATAGTTATATTCACTATCTCTTTAAAGAAAGTTATTTCATTGCCTAAGGCAGACTTCCCCACTTTAAATTGAATACGTTTTCAAGCCTCCCTCTCTCGCCAGGTACTATATAAATGACTTTGTCAACCCACGAGGATATCAGAACTGTAAACCACCTCGAATCTTTCACATATCTCCTTTGATTTGCAAGTTAATTTGAAACAACTAAATACGGCCAATATGTTTAACAAGGTATATATTAATTTTGGTTACGTACTCGTTCATTTTTGCGAAGATGGTTATGTCACTTTGGAAATATTCATCTTTATATTTATATCGAGTTACTATATATTTAAAATTAATGGTATAAGTAAAATGCTATTTACTCTATTGAATGACTTAGTTTTATCACTTTTTTTGTAACAATTATTATCATTTAATTTTTTAAAAATGTACCATTAATTTATTTACTGCATTTAACAAATGTAATAAGTAATAATTACTTTATTCTAATTTTATTTAAAGATCACAGTCCTTGCCTGCATTCTCGCAGTATCAAACGCCGGAATTATCGGTGCTCCAGCAACCATCAGCTATGCTGCACCTGAACTTAGTTATTCAGCACCTGCTATAACTGCAACTTCCGACAATGTCTACCGTAGCCCAGGAAACCTCCACTCGATCGCCACCCACACAAAGAGCATCGCTACTCCATTCTCCAGCAGCAACAAACAGTTCACCAGCATCACCAACCCCGGAGTGTACGCACACGCCGCTCCCCTTGCCTATGCCGCCGCCCCAGTTGCATACTCCGCACCCGTCACTTACTCTGCACCAGTAGCCCATGCAGCCCCCGTAGCTTACTCCGCACCGGTAGCCCATGCAACTGCTGTGACTTACTCCGCACCAGTAGCCAAAACCACCTCCGTGGCTTACTCCGCACCACTGGCTCATGCTGCTCCTGTGGCCTACTCTGCACCCGTAGCTCATTCAGTTTCGTATGCTCCTGCTGCTCGTGTAGCATACGCAACTGCCCCTGCAGTTACACACCCGGTACCAGTAGCCTACTCCACGCCAATTGTTAAGACTGCTCATCTCGCAGGACCCGCTGTTGCTCACAGTAACAGTCTTCTTGGAGTTTCTTACTCCCCATCTGTTGCTGTCTCACACATGACTTACAGTAGCCCTATTGGCATCAATTATTCATACTAATAAAAACAATCAATTGATATCTCTGAAGATTAGAATTGTATTTTATAGCTAATGTTGACCTATTATGATGCTATTGTATATTTATCGATATCGTGTTATCGTTTTGTATATTTATTTATAAATAAAGCTAATAATTTCAAAATATTAAATTTCCAATTGTATAGTATTATTTGGTTAACACATTGTAATTAAATTATACTTTTTTCTGTACTACATGCATTTATTATGATGTAATCTAAAATGTAGAAGGAATTAAAAACATAATTGATCTGGCATAGTTAATATGCATTTAAACATGTGTATTAATAATACAATATTTAAATTCTTAATTTCGCATATAGAAAACACTTTATAAAATGTAATAGTTTAATGAAATTTACCTAATAAATATTTATATTTCAAATATTCTATGATTAAATAAAAGTATAATTTTTTTAATAACTAATAAGTAAAATCATTTATTAACAACTATTATAAAATTGAGTTATAGAAATATAAATAATTATAATTACCCATGTTTTTTAATAATTATATCTATCAATTATTATTTTTGGATTAAATTTTTGGACGATATAGTCTGATATATCTTTTTGTGTGAAATTCGAATTCCAACAATTGTGTTATGACGGAACTCTAAGACTGGTCAAAAATATTAGTAGAAATATGAGTATCATGGGTTTTCTCTATCAAGTAGCATAGCAATAGAGATTTGGTGCTATGTTCTATTATTGCAATCTTAATGCTATTACAATCGTTTACTATATTACATTCAAATTTGTGCCAAGCAAATGTTTTTATTTGGTAGTCGATGTAACAAAAAGAATTTTAAAAAACAACAAACCTTTCTTGTGATATTTTGAACAAATAATTAATGATTTTTCATATGTTCAAGATAACTTTTAATAATTTGAAATTGATTAATTGTAATAATTCATAATTATAAATTATTATTTAGGGATTAATATGACTATTAATGTAACATGAAAATGTAAGATAAATAAATATAATGAATAGACCATCAGTTTTAGTAAAATAAAGTAGATTATGCTCTTAGATATGTTATTAAGAACGCGAGATCTTGAGTAAAATATTATTTACTAAAAATTTTGTTAAGTATTCTTAATTAAATTTTTTGCTGCATATTTGATGATCATCTAGCGGGAGCATTTGCAAATTTTCTAAAACTAATATATTATTTATTATAACTTATAAAATTTATGAATATCTAAAAATGCCGATTGTAAAAAACTTTTCATTACTATGTTTGGTAAAAAATAGGAAAAGAAAATATAAGGAAGCAAAGCAAAGTTTTAATTAAATACACAATCTGTGAAATAAAAAGATTTTACAGAATCATAAAAATGTACTGGATATGATTTTTTATTACATAATATTCAAACATCCTTTTATAGTAATTATAAAACATGGTTTTACAATAAAAACCTTCCACGGGATTTAATAGTGACTGTAAATAGATGTAGAGCAGATCATTACAATTTAGTCTCCTCGTTGGCCAGAATTAAAATTGTTGATGATTCTAAATGCAATTGTGGTAGCAGTGACCAAGACCTTAACCATATTGCATGGCAATGTTCGCTATATACGATGCTATTTTATACAGAATCTTCTCAAACTGTAACTTCAACTTCCGATAACAGTATCTATCATACTACGTGAATCAAATATACCTACTTGTAAATACTTCCTATTGTTTCTAAAAGATTGTAAACTTAATGTATAGACAAAGATTTAGCTAATAAATTTTCATTTGTAAGATTTGAATGCTTAATAAAAAAAACATCCTTTTATAAATTTGATCAAGCTTTGAGTGATGTTTTATCTAATGCTCTTGAATGGAATTCATAAAATTTACAGTTGCTTAAAAATTTCTTATTGTATAATGTTTAGCATAATAAGTTATAATTAAAATATTAAATAACACATTAACTACATGGTACTGTGGTTATATTTTTTAATGAAAAGTTTACATATTAAATGTACAAAGTTTCAAAGTTTATTAAAAAATGACTTAGAATATGTATATTTTAAATTATTTTCTGTATTTAACTATACTTATTACGTGAAGTAACTGTTTTGATTTATAATTCTCAAAAAATGACGGCGATGCTCGAGCATCAAGCAATTATTATAGTAGGAATTGTAAATATGTTTTTGAATACAATATAAAAATGTAGTACGTTAGCTCCTTTTTTCCAGTGAGCTACTAAATAATTTACATCACCAGTTAACTTGATTTTCCAATAGATTTCTGACTAGAATCCAGCGAGAAACTCAATATTGGTTGTCTTCTGATTAAAATATGGCTAGAATTTCTAAAAGCGTTTATACAATTTTAAAATATTTAAAATTTCTATAGTAAAGTATTTGCATTCTTTTTAATAATTAAAGTTAATAGTTTTACAATGAATATTATTTAATATGTTTCTATAAAAGAATACATTTATTTTAATATATATATATATATATATATATATATATATATATGTAACCCCATATGTACAATAATGTATTCTTAAATTATATTATAAATTATTAATTATTATGTGATTAAATCTAAATTGAAAACGTCCTTAAAATTAATCGATCAATTAAACTACATATACAATTTTAATATGAGAACGCGAACTATGCAAGAAAGCACGAAAATGATTGCTTTTCGGCGAATGTCGAGTAAATTATAATAATGCTTCAGCGAAAGTACTCTCCCAGACTCGTACTTTGATTCAAGGCCCAGTTAACCCCACTTGGAACCATTTTTGGGCGGAGCCTGTCTTATAAAAGAATCTCAGCTGCTGACCAAGAGCATAGTTTCAGCAATTTGCTAAGATCAGCACGTTCGTATCACTTGAAGCAGGAGCAAACATGTTCACCAAGGTAAGCAGTAGTAGCAAATAAGATATTGATCTACCCATCTGGAAATTGACATCCTTTCTGTACACTCTACTTAAACAATTAATATAGATCACCAGAGTACGTAGCCTTGAATAACATATTATTAAAAGAACTTTGATCAATTTTTTCACAACTACTACTGTATAATAATGCGAGAGTTAACAAAGTAGAATTTGATATGAATATTTAAAATAAATTAAATAGAATAACGAGTTTTAACTAAAATTATTTAGAATTGTTTTTTTCATTCGAATATTTAATAAAAACATAATTTTTAAATATAATCAATATTCTTAGCTGAATAAAAATAGCATTTTTTCCACATTTATAATTAAATAAAGAAAAGTTATATTTATTATGCAATTGCATAAAATTTCTACAAATTTAATCAGAAAAAATTCATACATGTAATTCAGGATAAAATTCCCTCAATTGTAGTATAGACAAAGTGATTATTTAAATAAAAATCTTGTACTTTTTTCACTTGTTAGGCATAATATATAACCAATATGTTTATGATTGATTAAAAGTGTAAGCTTTTGTATTTACATAGTTAATTGAATAAAAAGGATTGTATTATATTTTAAACAAACAAAGATGCAAAATGGTTTTTGTTATGTTTCATTAGCATAAATATAATTTATCAACTCTTCTTTGCCTATATAGATCACCGTCCTTGCCTGCATTCTCGCAGTCTCTCATGCGGGAATCATCGGAGCTCCAGCAGCCATTAGCTATGCGGCTCCAGCATACGCTAGCTACTCGTCGCCGTCACTGACGGCCACGTCTGAGAATGTATACCGCAGCGCGGACAACCTCCACTCCATCTCAACTCACTCAAAGAGCATCGCTACTCCATTCTCCAGCAGCAACAAACAGTTCACCAGCATCACCAACCCCGGAGTGTACGCACACGCCGCTCCTCTGGCCTACGCCGCCGCTCCAGTCGCATACTCTGCCCCAGTAGCCCACGCCGCCCCCGTGGCTTACTCTGCACCAGTAGCTCATGCCGCCCCCGTAGCTTACTCTGCACCAGTAGCGCACGCCGCTGTCCCCGCAGTAGCCCATGGCAGCAGCCTCCTCGGAGTCGCCTACTCCCCAGCCGTCGCTGTCTCCCACATGACCTACAGCAGCCCCATCGGCATCAACTACTCTTACAAATAGACTAGTTACTTGATAACTATGAAGCCACATAAACAACTTGGCTTAACCACTGGTTGAATTTCTGTAAATTAAGAATCCCAGTCTGTATATTTATTTATTATAATAAAATTAAGTTTCCAATTTAAGAAACACTGTGTTTACACTTATTTGTCATACCTTTTTCTATGATTTCGTTCCTCATTGTTAAGTAAATTAAACGTGGTATCTGTATATTTGTTTATTATTTTAAAATATAGTTTTTTAATTTTCAAACTCTCAAAAATATTTGATCAATTACTTTCAAAAACTTGCAAGACATTCTGCAAGACAATACTAATATACAGGTACTTTAGCTAAATACTCTAACTAAACTTTACAGTTGATTTTTTTAGATATTGTTTGTAACAAAATGAGATAATCATTTTTCTATCAAAAAGTAATAAGTTATAATTTTTTCTCTACAATATAATATTTATTTTTTTATATTTATAAAAATTGGTAAATCGTAACTCCCTAACGAAGTTCACTTATGATTGTGTAATTTTTTTCTTACACTATCTTGAAAACTGAGTTTTAAATTTTGCGTGTAAACAATAATGTTCTTTTATCAATTGAGTGAAACACATTGATTTAAATTTTTTTATAAATTAGTTTGAAAGTTATCTTATATTCTTATCCATGTAAGAATAAAAAAAGTTATATTTTCGATTTATTTTGAAAAATTACATTAAATCATCCTTGTTGTTATTTTAATTAATTTAGAAATGAAGTATATAATTTCATTTTTTTTATATTTACAGATTTTATCATCTAACGCGATGTTTTACTATTATTATTAATGTATTTTTTTAATTTATTTATTGTTGTAAGATATTATTGATGTCAACTGGAATACAAAATTTTAATTTATGAAAATAAAAATAATAATTGAAAGGAATGTGGTTTGGAATATTTATATACAAAATAGATTATATAATGCAAATAATTAGTTTTAAATAACTTTTTTATTTTAATACTTATATCTTGTTGTTAAAATCGTTTCAATAAATTAATTAAGTGGTATATTCATCAATATCCATCCAGCTGTATTTCTAGTCACACACTATTGTGCTAGAATAATAGCTTACAAAACTAATAGTTGTAAAGAAACGATTAACGTATCTTCAAATCAATACTTTTCATAACGATAAACATCAACTACGAACTCGCTATATTCATTAAAAACATAAGCATGTTACAGATTTTTTCTTATGTAAAAATTGGCACAAAAGTCTATTGATTCACTACCAAAGGATAAAATACGCAGGCACACGTAGAAAAGTTAGAAAAAAAATGAATATGAGAAAGGGCGAGCGGTGTTTTGTTGTCGTCGGTAATGTACCAACTGCCTTTGGTAAATTATCGACCGGTCGTGGGGAACGGCGTCCCCGTAAAATTGCCGTTGACCCGCAGTCGATGTGGCTTTCAGCCAGTTCCGTGAAAGGTTCCATTCCTCCAATATTGCGCATGAGATGACTCTACGTTCACGTGTTGCCATTTAAGATGGACCTATTTTTTGCTAACTCGTCCCTGATAAGCAAAGCTAACCGCTCAAGGGCCTGTGAAAAAAAGTAGGGTTATTTAAAAAATGGTCGACTGGCATTGAAAGTTCAGCTGCCCTGCAGGCATTGCAGGCACGCGCTTTTACCTAGGCGGCCATAGGAAGAAGGGAAAGTACTTACCGAATTCATCTCTTTGTAGGAAGCTTTAGCAAAGCTCGCCCTGATGGCGTTGCAAGGCTCTGAGGGATTGGCCATGAAGGCAGCACCGGGGGCAACTAGGACCCCATGAGTGATGCCCCGCTGCATAACCATTTTCCAGGTATCCTGGATGCCAGGAATTTTTATCCATAGGAAAAATCCAGCACTTGGCACGGAAAATTCTGCTATGCCTACACGACAATAATTAACTTCATTAGGCATTTGGAAACAGTTTAATGTTTTTTAATGCAACTGAAAGGTCCTTTAGGGGGCTACCAAATGCGCGATTCAAAACATAATTGCAGTCATATACCTCTCAAGTGTTCTGTTGCTAGCTTGACGATCAGGTCGCGACGCTCCTTGTAGAAACTCCTTATTTTACTAAAGTGATCCATCATTTTATTAAAGCCCCAGATTTTCAGTAGTTTGTACAATATCACCTGTAAAAAATGATTACCGGTTAGGATAGTCTCAATTTTGAGAAAGAACGCTACATAGCATAAGTTTGTATATATACGCGACGCACTCGAATCAGTAGTTTATTAATAAAATTGATTTCATTGAGGGATTACCGGTGCGATGCAAACTCAATCGCAGTCTGCGTCATTAGATAAATGCGTATTTTTATACGCGCTGATATTTCATCAATCGATGCGCGATTGGGACTCAAAGAGCTGCAGCGATTGCAGCACTTGAGAGCGATCCACGATAGTGGATGTTTTTTTCTTAACGCCGCCTAGAGGCGCGTGCGGCTCACGCTCGGCTGTTCGACTTATTACTTACGATACCATTAATGAATATAACGCGGGAAATGACACGCGCCGTCGATTGAGTTTATCCGTACTGAATCGAGACGCCGGCTTCCCTTCTCCCTCGGATTCCTCAAAACCGAACGCAAACGTCGCGCCGTTGTACGCGATGCAAGAAAAGGACAAACAAGTCTGCGCTAAGGAGATTATCAAGAGAAGACTAGCTCAATTTCTTTTTCCTTTGAAGCGAGCGCCGAGGAGCTGTTTCAATTTCGACATCTTGCTAAAAAGAGGTGTGGAAGTGCGGCGCGAGATAACGAGCACGTTCAACGTATACCGCGAAGAAGCGGCCAACAACAGCTCGGTGTACAATATAATAGTTGAAAGTGGAATAGGGGTGAAAAAGGCGGCTCGGCCGAGACGTCGCGAGATTCTCGATCGGGAGCGAGCGATGAACATTGTTACCAAGCCAACTGGCGATGAGTGGACGTTTTCACTGATTGGCAAGCCGAGTTGTACTGTAAACGAGGACTACTTTGCTATCGTGCGGGAATGTGTAGAGGCGGTCAATGGCACCCAAGCGCGGCCAAGTGTCGTCAAACACTCGGCTCCCGAAAGCTCTAGAAACTTTTCCGAGGCTGCCGCTAGTCTCCGCTGCCGTTGGCCGGGAAACTTTTTAATTGGCCGGCTAAAAGTGTTCCGGCCTCGGAGCCTCGGAAGTTCGGTCCCGGCTCGTCCCGGGCCCGTTTCGCAAGCGCGCGCCAAGCCGAGCTTGAGCCACGTATTTTCAGAAAGGCCCGCGGCGCGCAAACACGATCCGGCCTCTCGTCGCGGCTCTCCGGAGGTTGCGCAAGCTCCGTTTTCGACGCGGTCGGGGAGAGCTTTTTTTTTCCCCGGCTGCGGCGGCAGCGGCGGCGGCGGCGGCGGCCCCGCTTTCGTCATTGAGGCGCAGCCTCCGCGTTACGTGCGCGCGTCTCATACTTCGCCGCGCGCTCCCAAGATATTGGAGTTCAAAGCTCGTCACTCGGGCGGGGAGAGAAAAAAAACGGGGCCTTTATCGGTATTTACAACTCGCGGCACTCGTATATATATAAAATCTAAACTGGCCTTTTGTCTCGCGGCGTATCGCTGCCCGCCTAGCGAGGCCGGGACGCGCGCGCAAAAAGTCCGAGTGGCGCCGAGCTGCCCTGCGGCTAGCGGATTCCTCGAGTCCGACCTACCTGTGATAGGGTGGGCGCGTGCAGGTGGCTGCTCTGCATGTGCAGCTCGACGCTGGCTACGAGCGGCGCCGCCGCCGTGATAACGCCGATCCTCAAGCCGCTGCTCAGTACCTTGGAGAAGGAGTCCAGCCTGATAACGCGGCCCTCTGTGTCCAGCGAGAGGAAGGACCGAGGCGCCTCCTGCAATAACCTTTCGCTGTAGTTTTTCTATGAATTAGCCGGTACTTGCGAGTACTCTTTGAAAAAAACAAGTGCAATCAACGGGTACGTCGAGTGTTATGATCGGTCTGTACATTGGTCGATCTGTACTGAGCAATGATAAAAAATATAAACATTAATTTATGCGTTAAGTAAAGTGATTACACACTAAGGCCGTCAAACAATTTATCTATCAATCAACAATTATTCTACTTTCTCAAGAGATACCGTATTGTTTTTAAATTCGAAAAATCAATTGCTTTGGGAGTTGCATTGTATTACGTCGAACCGAGAACAACGGTAGCAGCTGCTCGGTCTGTATACTCACATCGGTAAAGTACATGAAGTGGTAGGGATCGTCGTCGAGAATGAGGAAATTGTACTCGCAAGCTATCCTGTAGATCTCCTTCCTCCTCTCTAGGGGCATGACCGTGCCGGTGGGATTCGCCCCAGTTGCGTTGATGTACATAATCTTGGGCATCTTGAGGCCAGCCGCCTCACGCTCCTGCAGCCGCTCCCGCAGGCAGATCGGGCTTATGCCGTAATCGTCCTGGTCGATGGCAATCAGCTCCGCATCGTGGGGCCCAATCTTTGGAGAAAAAAAGTTTCTGCACTCCGTGATAAGGTCTCACGCCGCTTCCCTTTACTCCTCTCTCTCTCTCTCACTTTTCCTCTTGTACCGCACGCGCGAGCATAGGAGATTCATGCATCAGTTGCAGATCTCTATCTAATTGTGCCGAGTTTTCAATTGAGAAAAGATAATCATTGTTCAGAATTCCCGTTTTACTCCGATTGTGTAAGTCTTGGACAATTTTTATCCCGTTAGTGTTACGTTTCGACGGATTTTCTGCGAGAGAATTATTACAACGAGAAGCGATCTTTGCGTTTATCTTTAACACGTTTACTATACGTATATAAGCCTGCGCTTGAATAGGGAAAACGCCTTGCATTCAATTTGCGGGAAAAGGATAAGGGAAATGAACTTACCACCACACTGACGCCCGGGTAAAACGGATTCTGCACTAAAATCGGATCTCCGGGGCCGATAATAGCTTCAAGTGCCTTGCTGAGTCCATCCTGCCCACCTGCAACGATCACGACTTCACGACTTTCCCACATCGGTGGTGCGTGTGCTTTTCTTTGAAATTCTCTGATCGCCTAAATTAGAACATACTTATTAGGATTCTATCCTTTCCTCGGATGAAATTCGAGCGATATCAAGGTAAATTTATTTTTATTTTTACTATAATAATATATTCCGAGCTGCTTTTAATGCGCCCGTGATAGGCAAGGTGTCGATCGTAAAATGCGTCGCGAACATCGGTTCTTAGCATCAGTTATACAAGTTCTTAATCCGACGAAATTAGCTAACCCGTTCCTTTTTTAATTAAACATTCAAATGAGTATTTAAACGGTCTGAATCGAATTATGACCGAGAAAAAAATGAGCCTCGCGCTCGTAATTCTATCGCGGCAATTATCCCGAAGCCCGCTACTTCGAATTTAAAATCCATTTCGAAAGTCTCGTGCCGATGGTCACTCGGCTGTACAGAGGGATATTCGCGCAAAGGCCGGGGCTCAAATCAATTGTACAAACTTTTATAGCAGCCAACTCAGTTAAAAAAGAAGGTCACCGTCGAGAAAAAACTGAATCGCCAACTTTCCGCCAAGACAGACGCGCCAATGGGGGCGTGGCACCCGGGGCGACGTCCCCGGAAGCGGGCGACAAATCGCATTTACCTGGAGGAGTGGCGGGAAACCTTGGCTGGGGATGTACTGGAGGGCCGCGGCCAGCTCGTCGCCCTCCAGGACAAAGCTCGAGCCATCGATCAGCTTGACCGAGATCTCGCCGAAGGGGAAGGTCTCCTCGTTCGGCATGCCCTCCGCCAAGGAAATGACCCTGTGCGGCGTCGAGTAGGCGATCTTAGCTGTGAAGTTGGAAATTTTTCGTTTAGTTCAGCAAACCACCTTGGCGTCCTGGCGAGAGGATTAAACGAGCCTATCGCTCGTGTCGGTTCAATTTTATGCACTGCGGGAAAGCCGAAAGTGAGCGGCCGAGTCGATTTTGAAAACGAGGTGAGTGCGGTGAAGGATTCGAAAGAGAGTCGAGGCAATGGGTCGCGTCTCTACGCGCTACAACTGTTGTGACTTCCGTCGAAAAATTTTCAAAATGTGCTCGCTTGTACGTTAAATTTTACAACTTTACATGCTTCCTTATGGTGAAAGCGCGAGTTACATTTTGCAGGTTAATGCAAAATAAGGATATTGATCAAACAAGTTTTTAAATTTGTTTCATAATCCTTACTCAGTTCTCTTGTGGCTGCCGATCGCCTTCGCATCGACACTTCCGTTTTAAATTGACTGTAGTCGATCTTGAACTTGTTTCTGTTGAACTTCTGCATGTTTAAATCGATTGTGGTACGCTATCAAACTATCGAAAGTAGCTCAAAAAATGAACTATAATGCGAGCTTTAACGATTTATCACACGATAACTCTTTCTCTTAGATCGAAATTAGATGCGCTTTCTTTGAAGGCAAAAGTTCGAATCGCTCGGATGACTTGGAGTGGAAGAGAATTTTCTTCAAATCCACGATAAGATTGAAAAGTTCAATGTTAAAGAAGAGGCCTCGGATATATCTGAACGTTTGCGTGTTTGAATCCGTACTGACCGTGCGCCGGTTCCGCCCCGGCTTTTATATTTACCGATACCAACGGATTGCGTCAGATGGCATTAACATATCCGAAACAAAACAAGTCGAGCGCTCATAGGATCTCGTTTGGTAATTTTTGATGCAATTTAAAGGTGCCGATTTAGATTCAGTTAAATAATTAAATTAACAGACATTCGAGAAATATAGATAACCTATTTAACAATATTCATTTGCAGTAACATCATTGACTTTCTCTCACTTGTTATTATGAACTACTATTTTTCTTCTTCTCCTGTATTTACTGTTTTGTTGACATTTCTAATAGTAAATCACTAGATGATTTAGCGGATGATTCATTTCTTGTTGGTATATAGAGTCAATGTACCTTTAAATGTACATATGTGGGTTTTTTTATTTTCCTATATCACTCATATAGGTCATCTATGCAATAAAAATTTTAAAACCATAGTAAATATTTTTGTTGAGAATAGATGGAAACATTATTTCTTCATAAAAGATTTCACATACTAATATGTTGATACAGTTCATTGACTATTTAAAAACACTTTTTAAGAGTAAAACATTGTTAATTTCAATTTCAGGCTTCATTTTGATAATCACGTAATACAGTTCCCACGTGATGCTGGTGATATAGTACATTTCATGTTTAAAATTGTGTATTAAAATGTGTATCAACCAAATACACTTCAAAGAAATAAATAAATAAATCTACGATCGTATCATTTTAATATTATAATGAGATAAGCATATAATTTTCTTGATATCTGTCGTTAATAATATCTTAGATAAAATTGCAAATCTATATATGATTTTGCAATGTAGCCTTGCTATTTCTATTGACGTATTCACAATATGCAACATATTATTTTTGCACGAATATTTTTTACATTATGATGACTACAAAAAAAACACAACTACGATATAAAGAGAATGAAAGGGTAACTACTGCTGTAATCGAAACTTTGTAATTGAGAATATATGCATTATGAATGTATGCATTACTGAATCTAGCCACTTTAGCTGGCATTTTAGTTTGAAGTCGATGATAAAATTTGTGCTAGAAAAAAGAAAAACATATTCGGAAAATAAAGATACATCTTAAATAGAAAAATTTACTAATTAATTAGACTACATATTATATTGAATAGTGATTGACCATCAAACTAAGAAATATATTATATGTAACATATATAGAAATGCATTAGTGCAATGACACGGATCAGCTCTCATTTAGTGGATGATGTAAATAAACACATAATGCGCGCATCTCGTAGAGCATCATAGTGCCGGAAAAAATAACTAGAAACGGAAGGTCATGGTTGCATATGCCGCGGTCAAGCCAAGTTTTCGATGATGTAAGCGCACTCCGCAGTTTCATCGGTGTCCAGCCTCACGATGAATGACTGACGAAAGTCCCGCTTTAAACGCGCGAGACGACGAACCTCGATCCATGTGCGTCCGCATCCTTGTATTATACAAAACGAAAGCTCGGTCGAGCCCGCGTACGCGCCTTCACACACATAATTGTATACGTGAGCGTTCTCGGACAGCGCGATTTGGGAATCGCGTGAGTTTCGTAAGCGACTGATGCAAGTTCTTTCAGATTTGAGTGTCTTTACGGATCCACGGTGGCACGTGTATTCGGTGGGTCCCGTGTTTATTTTAAGAGGCGCAAAAGAAACACGTGAAGTTTTTATCATAGGTTAGAGACCAAGTTTCCGGTCGCGTGTGTGTATTATACATACCGTTCGAGCCGCCGAAGAATGTTAAATGATTAGATATAAACGCAACAGACATAATGTTTTTGTTTTTTATTTAAATTGTTGTTGAATCAATATACAGTCCTTCTAATATTAATGATAGTCGATATTATCAATGATAGATTTGTCCAACTGTATACTTATGCGTACCACAAAATCATGAAATTTACAATTGTTTATTATTTTACAAGATTATCTTTTTCAAAATCTGTGTATAAATACTTACTATTTTTATTCAGATTTTATCAATAAATGTTATCCTTAGTATGTATCATAAGAAATTAATTGGTATAAATTCCGTTATCATTGTAAATTTAATTGAGTCTACTTAAATTTTTCATAATCAAATAAATTTTATTACACTTTCTTATAATTTATGAATAATCTAAATAGATCTATATTTCATTTTCATTGATTTAACTTAATAACGAGCTTGAGTTTAAAATGTTTTGGATATTATCGAGGACATTATAAAAATCAACATTTAATCAGTTTTGCTTGGTAGTTTCTTTAAAGAAATATTACCTTCGATTTTTAAATAATAATATTATGATTATTAACATAGTAATAAAATATTAATTTATTTATATTTGCTTACAAAATCATAAATTTCATAAATTAAAATATAAAAATATTCTTTATGAGTTAGTTTTCTCATTATCAAGCCTAAGATAAAAGATAATAAAGTTGGTGATCCTAACTCATTGCGGAAATGAATTCCGTAACATAAGATAAGTATACTAGAAACATCGCGATGATGAACTACTGATCATTGATTCTATAAATTTACGTCATGCACTTTCCTGATAATTGCGACATTACAACTTCGATATATATATATATATATATATATACAAACCATGAACTCTTTCTGAATATAAAAAATTAATTTTTTTCCTGTCGTGATTCAAAAGCTAATAAAAAATGTATATAATTATTTATATATTATTATATAATGTGTTCACCAAAACTTGCAATATATAATCTCTGAAGGAGCTAACTATTTCATATTCATGGTTCAAAAAGTTATTTGGACTATCTAAATATTATGCATATAAAAAGATTGTTAGTTAGATTAGTTAGATTGTCTTAACATGTATACTATAGTAGAAAAAATTAACTATTTATTTTCATAGTTAACCTATTAGTCAAATGGAACTTAAAATAAGTAAAATTAACATGCAATTTATTTAAGTTAAATATATAACAAACACGTGATTATCTTCTAAAGAGTTGTTCTAATTTTAATAATGAATTAAGATACAAATACAAATTCTTGTATCAACTAAATACAATACATCAACACGTACATGTTTTAACGAACTTTTAAATATTCAAATAAATTTCATCATTTTCATAAAAGTAAACACGAAATTTTCATTCATTGCGGGTATTAACTTAAATCATAAAAAATCGTAAATACATAAATGTCCTTGCATAAAAAACAAAATACTCTAAGTCGGGTGATGCTCCGACACATAACAGCAGATGCTACAGCGTATCGTGTTTTGATTGTCTTGCTTGGATTTGATACGCCATAATGACGTTAGTGATAATAAGAAGGCGTGTGTACTGTACAACTTTGAATAACAACAAAAGTCTTGATTCGGGTTAACGGAAATTCGATGGACGTGAATTAATTTATAAGTGTTTAATGAAAACCGATATGAAAACATTTGCTCTATTACTTTATTTCGAAAACTGATTATGCGACTTTGTTATTGCAACAATGTCATGTTTTTATTGTTGACACACTTTTAAACATTTTGAACTTTATTTCAATTTATAATTCTACCTGTTAGAGAATAAAGGCATCAAATGAAAAATAGTATATATATATTTATAAATATTTATGTGGTCTATATACTTTTATTAGGACTGCAATTTAATCAATGTGCTTTACACTTTCAGTTATGACAGATCTACATATTGTTATGAAACTTTTTATAATTTTATTAAAGATAGCCTAATTCTTATGAATGGTTCAAATTATACAAAACAAGTTAAAAAAGTGTTTGAAAACATATGAATACTAACTATTAATGTTTCTTAAAAATAATATGCGCAATCGTGGTAGATATAATTAATTTTTAATTTTATGATAAATTATTTATGTTTTTCATTTGCATATGAATTAAATACGTAAAAAAACTCACATATAAGACGTAGATGGTAAACTTAATGATGATTTATTAAAGTATAAGTATAATTAAATGAAATCTGAATGCTCCCAAACATTATTATGAACTTAACATTTTAATTAGCAAGTAATAAATCTATGATTTCGAACGTATCATTATTTAGACTATAAACCTATACTTTAAATTAATAAAATATTTTAACGAAAAATCATTATTAAATTTTCTAATATTTACTTTAAATAAAATTAGAAAAAATATAATACTTTTATAGTAATAATCTTTTTGTATCATCATTACAAACTTTAATGCGCACCCTACTATAGGCATTTCCCAATCTCTTAGTCATTTAAATTGACAATATTAGAATAACGAAATATTTACCACGAATATTTTTATGAATGTTATGAAATTTTTTATTTTGCTTTTTCTAAAAATACATATTTATAGATTTAACATCAGTAAAGGTGTATTTTATTTTTTACATCATAGCATATAACATACATGTATAAAGTATACCGATAAAAAAATAGAAAAAAAGTAAAAATATTTTTATTTACTCACTGAATGTCGGTGATTTTGACGATCAATTGTATGTATGAATTATATAAAGAAAAACATACGATTGTAATCGTAACAACTGCCGTTGCATTCTACGTCATCTCTCATCGCCATTTATGATATATTTATATAAATACTGATGGAGAAGAAACGGTACTTTATGAACGCAGTTCATTAAAAGCTAAAGAACATTAGCCAACCTTGAATTACCTTCTCCAAATTTTAGCAGTCAAACAAGAGAAAAAGAGAGAGAGGTTACCAGCTTCTACACCCTTACGTATATAAGCATTTCCTCGAGAGAGCTTTCCCCTTATATTCTTTCCTTGAGGCTTAGTTATATCTTATAAGCATTATTAAAATCTTCAGTTATCTTTCTAAAACTCGTTAGATGTGATAATCACATTTTTAAATACAGAATATGTATAATATAACATGAATACAACAATATAACATGAATTAATGTCTTGTAATAATTTAATCACTTTTGATAATTTGTAACTGTAATTTGTAACTGTAACACTTTTGTAATTGTAAGTCACTAGAAACTCTATTTCAAGAGTTCGGTAATATGTCAATAACACACTACTATAACACAATAAAAAATAACAATTCTTTTAGAATACTAAAATCTTTAAATAATTTACATTATTAGCATTATTAGCCTTTCAAAATAGTTTCTTTTTAATAGAGTTTTTTAAAATAATTAAATAGACGTGTTTTTTTTATTTATCTAAACTAATACTATATATTAAGGATAGTAATTGTTATAGGGCGGTGTATTTTTTATAGTATTGTAGATAAAATAAAAAATTAGAGAATAATTATTATTATTGTTCAGCATTAAAAACATGTAATTTATTCTCGATTATACAATAGATTTTTTCAGGGTAGTTAAAATATTTGAAAATCGTTAAAAAATAGTAAATTTTTATCTGATTCTATACAGTTCTTTTAGCATTCGTGTCGAATTTTCGTAACTAACGTACCTACATCTCCTCTACCATTCAGGAGTCAAGCTTGAAAAAAAAGTGAGATGAAGAATCAGGAAGGAATGAGGCGTTGCATCAGCAGTAGCAGTGGCAGAAGCGCCGATAGGAAATAGATCTTCGGCAAATTGGAAAAAACTCAAGCCATCTCCTCTCGGGAGATTGTCTTCCCTTGCCCCGGTGGAGGCGTCCTTCCGACGCCTTTTGCTCATCGCCTGAGATGAGAGAGAGAAAGATAGTGAAAGAGGCAGACAGAAAGAGAAGGGTTTAGCAGTTTCTAATAGAAAACCATTCAGCGACTATGAATTGCCTACGTGATTATTCTGGAATTTCATTATTACCATTGAGGCACGAAGAAGAAGTAGCTGCGCAGAGATGACGTGTCGGGGAAATCCGGAAGTGAATGATCTATTAATCGCCGACGATTGAGGCGCGGTTTTCCCTTAAATGAGATTCAATTTCTCCCTTTTCCTTGCATAAGCTGCTCCGCTAAGTCCCAATCGGATGGAAGTTTATAGTTGATTTCAAGTTGATTTCGCAAGTCGAGGCTTTATTAAAAATAAAATAGAATGAAAATTTTTTATGATATTTGTTGGTGCTCCTGAATCGAATTTAAATAATATAATTATATAATATCCTGAAAACTTTTATTAAACTTATACATATTGTATAATCATTATGAACATTTAAATTTACTTTATGAATAATGTAGTTGGTGTAGCCACTCTAAAACCAATGAATAAAATATTGAGCTTTGTTATATTAGTTAAAATATGGTTCGATACATGTAAGTGAATAAAATTTAAAGTTAATATGGAAATTAGAAAATAGTAAACATAATTAAAATAGTCATATTATGTTTTAACAATGTTTATAAATGCTAGAAATATATATTATACAAAACATGTTACTGTTTTTATTGCTTATCTCAACATAATAAGAAGTTATAAAATATTAAACTAAATACATAAGACAGAAATATAAATATATTCATTTGTTAGTTATTTAGTTGTTCTATCTGAGTACCATACTGCCTTATAAATAAGATTATTCGTTTACAAACTATTAAGTTTAAAATGAGATGAACTTTCGTAAAAATGTTAATACGAAAAATAATCTCTCTGTTAAATTATAATTTATACTTTTTAATGATGTAAAATTGTTTAGAAAATAGAAAATATTAAATTTTCGAACAAAACATAAAATGTATTTTAATTAAAAGAATTAAAAACTTTGTGCAAAAAAAATATTTTTTGAAAAATGTTAATTTTTTTTATTTAACGGCCTCTAACAAGTTTTATTACTCTATCTACAACAGCTGTCTAGTAAAAACTTATCATCGTAATCGGTTTGGCACTGCACGTGTACAAGGAATGTGATTTTAGCGAATGGTTTCATCAGTGATTTTGACTTTCATGATTTCCAGTTTGTTGATAAATTGCGTAAAGCAAGCGTGATTCTTCTCAAAAACTTTTATCGGTGTGCTTAACGTTTATCCCTTATACGTGCAACGAACTGTTTTTTATTATAAATAAAGAAATATTCGTTATTGGCTTAAGTGAATATTTATGATGAAACATTGCCGTTTATCGATATTCTCTACATCCATGTGCTAGTATCGGATTTAATAATTACTATATTTTTAGATAATTTATTTTTAAAAAGTAATTTTTCTTATAAATAATAGTTAACTCTGACATTGTTATAACAATAATACATGTATGCAAGGTTATATTCTCAGTTGTATCAATCTAGTATCAATGTTTACAATGTTTTTGATAAATAATCGTGTTTGGTAACATACTTTTATATTTTAATCTTAAACACGAATCATTTTACTGAATATTAAATATTTTATGTGGTTGAGCATATAGTCGTTAATATGCATAGGTAGGTAGTTGGTGATAGCAGAATTAATACTTTTTGCCCGCGACATGGAGAGCTCACGATGTTAGATATTTTTGCTTAAATTAAGTATCTTTTCTAGTTCTAAAAACTTGCTCTATACAACATGTTATAAAGAAAAATCGGCCCCGAAGCAGTAAGAGAAATAATAAGTAGAAGATTAAAAAAAATTATCATAAAGATATTCTTCCGGCCGGTTAGAGGCGAGGGCTGGGACCGAGAGCATCCTGTCTTTTCCGTTTAGCACGGGCACAACAAACCTCTCTGCGGGGCATATTCTGAAAAGAGTGGACAAAAAGCGTACATCGGTCCTTTGGACGACAATCCTAATGCGACCGAACCCTTTAACTTTGTGTACACAAACCCACCGTATGAACAACCCTCGGCACTCTGGCGCTGAAGAGGCGCGACGGGCGCACTTAGCGATCCGCCGCGGCATTATGCGTCCGACCATGTATAACAGGTTTCCCTCCCGGGCCAAGCGCACACGTATACACACGAGAAGAGAGCCGCGGGCGCGACAATAGGGGGGGGGGGGTAAGGCCGGGCGCGAGATTAGCCCCGCGCCGCCCTGACAATCGCGGACAAAGATGGTCCCGGCAGTGGCGGCGCGCGGGGAAAAAAGGCGTGAACCCGCGGCTAATGCGGCCGCGCCCTCAGGTGCGCGATCTCACGCGAGAAAATCCGGGACAGTTGGTTGCGCTTCCCCCCGCCTAATTGGGTGGGCCTCATGCTGGGCCCATTTCACCGGGGTGTCAAAATACGCGCGCGCGAAGAAAAGCGGCCGGCCCTCGTGAAGGAGCCGAGGCGGCCAATCGCCGGGCGCAGTCGTGCCCGTGTGCGTGAAACCGGAGGACGCGGTTAAAGATCGAATTTGATTCGTTAGGACTCGTTTGCGGTTCCTCTGTAGTCCGTTAGGGGCTCCAGGGATTGTTCTTAATGCGTTTAAGGCCGCGTGCACCGAGTGAATTTGTAGGGGCCGAACAATCGGGGAGACGCGGACGCGCGCGCGCGCCACCTGGGATGTAGATGTGTGCCGCGCCGCCGAGATTATGTGCGTTCCTTTTTTCCTTTTTTGTGCAATGCCGAGTTCTTTTACTGCGGCCTCTCGCGTGGCGCGCATAGTAATATATTTTCGACGGATTTTACCTAGCTGCCGTTAAATTTTCTCAGAACGAGCCTTTATCCGCGAGAGAATGTGTCGTAGGGCGTTGCACAGTGTGCCACGAGTACAGGAGAGCATTCGATGGCTGAACAAATTTATTTCAATGTTTGAACAATACACAGTCATAGGAATATGAACGTTATATATACTGTACGTACGGTAGCCACGGCTGATGAGGAGTCGGTGCTTCGGCTCGCTTTACGAAAATTTGACGTAGATTAACCTGCAACGTAGACGACAATCAGATGTTTATAACGAGATTCGACAATTCTTAGGTAATAACTATGCATGTGAACTTAGAGAATAGCTGTTTGTCGTTATTTACTTGACAACGTTAAGGTCGGTCTTGTTCAGCCCCTCCTCCCCTGCATTGGCAACGTTCGCGCTGCCAAAGGAAGCCAGGTTGAATCCCCAGAGGCTCAAGACCTGGTAGAGGAATATCATCGCGAAGACGTGCATGGCGGTGAGCCAGAGGACGACGCATATTCGAGGAAGCTCCATCTTATCGGCCGTCGATGCGGAGGAATAATGCGTCGCCTCGGACAATCAGGGATATATCTGGGGTTTCGTTCTCCGGAACGGATCCTCCTCCACGGCTACCACCTTTACGCGCCGGCTATTGTTGCCCCCGGTCCTCCGCTTTCCCTTGTGTGCGTGTCATCCGACTCGGGCCCGATCCGATCTTCCATCCACAGGCCTGCTGCCCGCTATATATCCATAGCCGCGTGTGAAACGAGCAGCCGAGGCGTTTTTGTGCCCCTCGCGCGCATATAATGCACCGGAATCTCACAACACGACTTTGGCAGCGGGCCGCTCGTTCTCGAGAAAGCGGCCGATTTCCCGCGACAATGAGTCGAGCCGCTTGTCCGTCGAAAGTGGAGTCTTATTAGCTCGGCGACGCGTTTTCAACTGTAACTCGACGACCCGACGTTTCGTCGCACACCTTGTGATTTTTCCGTGATGCTAAGTAGTTTGCCGCTTTACTGGTGTACATACACGTAGTCGCTATCTCACCGCATAATGTGTTTCTTCGACGCTTTTGAGCGCCGGCGATCACGTTCGATGTTGCTTGGCTTTTGTTATGCAAATGCGCGCCGCGCATGAAAATCTCAAGGCTTTATCGAATAATTGACCCGGCCCGTGTACCTTGTTTCTAATTCGTATTTCATTAGCCCCGTGTTCCGTAAAAATATTCCGTTCCCGATATTTATCTAATTTTCGTTCACTGAATATGAGACGCATCTCTCGTAGAAAATTGACCAGATTTTATGCTGACCGCGATAATTAAATCGAGCCTTAAATAAGACAAACAAGAGAGCAAATGTAATAAAATTTGCATAAAATCTGGTCAATTATTGATAGACAAGATTACTGTGTATAGATTTACCACATCTTTCCATATCTAAATTTTCAAATTAAGGTTTAAATAAGAAAGATAAAATGTGTCGACAAAATTTGTGATATTTCTGTATTATCTTTGCAAATAATATTGCTATAATATGTCTTCAAAGTATTATGCTCTCCCTTCATTGAATTTCTCTTAGCTGCAATTCATTGGAAAAATGAATGCCTTCGTCAGCGCGGTGATCTGTGCATAGATAATTTGGATTCTCACAGTCGGTAAAAGATTCTCTGTTTACACAGTAAACATCAATGTCGGCATTGTATTTTCGACCGAATACATTTCTTGACACTGTTGCATATAAATTGCGACGGGCATTCCGTGATGCTGCGTGTTCTCCGTGAACATCGCGTGACTTGGGCGGCGTGCAGTAGGCGAGCTTCAAAACTGATAAATTCCAATCACTCAAGACGAGCCGCAATCTTTAGCTTGGCTAATTGCTTTTTCATTTGCGTCGAAGGACTAAGTGCGTAGATCGCTGCGTTACCGCACTCGCGCTATCGGACCTTTTTTCTTTTGCAAGCCGACATTTAAAAGGCAGACGAATGCAAATAATCAATAAATGGCACATGATGTGTATGTATGAAAATCGCGCGAGAGCGACATGTAAACAAGCCGTAAACCTTGGGCGAGGGAAAAATGCTCAAAGACGAGGCGAGTGAAGCGCGGAAATCAGTCAATGAGCTTGACTGCCTCGGAAGAAAATGTATTTAGCCGTACCTTTTCCAGCTTCATCGCCCGGCTAACGCAATTACGTCGAAGGCTCGATAATTGCTGATAATTCGGGAGAACCTCGTTAAGACGCTCATCAAGGCCCGAAGCGAAATGCTTTCATTTAATTATTTCTCGATTTCGATAACGCCTTGGAGCTTTTCGCCTCGGCACCTCTCGACGTCTCCGTCTTCATCTTGGCTCCTGCCCCGATAGAGCGCATTCGCTAGGGGTTTAATTGCGAGTTAACTATTTCGAAGAAAATGCAGCTCGATCTCGAAACCCATGAAATTAAAAGATTATTAAAAAGACCCAATTATTAAAAGATTTATCAAATTAAAAAGTTTCTAAAGTCACACTGTAATTGTATTTTATTTATTACACCTCTATCGGCGTGTGATCCGGTTTTATTAATGTTCAAAATGGGCTGTAGCAATGCAGGAAGATCATGTAAGCAACTGGTTCTTAGATAATAACGAAAGTAAATATAAGGTCACTCTCACACTTTGGCCGACGTGTAAGAATTAGCCACCGGAAATTAGACATATACGGGGCAAAAAAAAAAAGTAACAAGTTTCCTATGTGTCGTCGCGTCGTGAGCATTAGTCATTCCGCGCTTAAAAAGAACGTGACGAGAAATAACGATAACGAACAAATCTATACATATATTGTAAATTTCAAACGGACGTCGCATATGAAAAACTCCTTGAAAATAAAATTTAAAGATGCCTTTGAAGTTTTATAAAAGAGGGCGAGAAAAAAGTGCGGACGCAGACGAGGAATAATTCATGCCGTTTACGGATAATCTGCACGCGACGCGCCGATAATAGCGAAACGCTAAAAAACCTTGATTAGGTCTTATATACCATGTCCTCCACGTGATATCGCCCGCGCC
The DNA here is from genome assembly GCA_018906755.1 of Sycophaga agraensis. Classification (NCBI taxonomy): domain Eukaryota; kingdom Metazoa; phylum Arthropoda; class Insecta; order Hymenoptera; family Pteromalidae; genus Sycophaga; species Sycophaga agraensis. Next base: position 5,699,383 of record JACCIE010000003.1, read on the forward strand.
CGTCTGTCGCACGCCGTCGTTTTGAAATCTCGCGTCGAAGAGCGCCCAAAGCTCGCCACTTATTACGGCGCTCTTGCGTTGAAATTGCAATTGATCCTTGAAGTATTCTTCGTGCGCTCTGTAACGCGACTATTAATATTCAGCAGATGCAGTTCATTGAAAGTCTATTGAGGAAAGTCGTTAGATTAATACGCGCCCGATGCACCCAGCTAATCAGCTGCACTCAACTTATCAACTTGCTGGACCCGATAAATTTGATTTTTCAGCGCTTCAAAGTTGGATCATCTGGAGCATTTGCATATATATATACCGTATATGTTATTGTTGCGGAAAGATACGGTATCCGGCGTGCATACAAATCATAATCGATCCCGGGTCAATCGACTCGGCCCAATAAATCACCCTCAATATGTACAATATACATACATATATATATATATCGTACACTGTAAACTCTACCGCCGATACATCAGCCTCCGACGTACAGAGAAGTACATGACGTGACCGTTTGGCAAGCCGCAAACGACACGCCGTAGGTACACGCGCCCGGGAACAACGGCGTTACACGCCCGCGGGATGATTTAACCGCTGCTCACACTATACGTTCGCCCGCGCGCGAAAAAGAAGCCGCTTATATATATACACGCACGCACACCTCGCCCGTGGGCTTCGTAGCACCAAAAAAAAAAGGGGGGCGCGATACATGTCTATACGCACACATACACACGTGTGTACACGGCTCGAGAGCGCACGCGCGCGCATCGCGGGGCTTCTTTCGCGCGGGCGCGTGCGGTGGCGTGCGCGGGGGCCCCGCTCTCTCGCGCGTAATTAGATTGCAGCGCAGCCGGGAGCCCGCGGCCCGCCGCGGAACAAGAGATAAGGTCCAATTACGGGTAATTGCGTAAAGACGTCACTCGGCTAAGAGGATTTCTGGCTGTTCCCAAGCCCGCCCCGCGCGCCAGGGCCATTGTGCGCCGCGGCCAATCCGCGGCGGAAAGCCCCGGCTAACCGTTAGGTACTCCCCCATTAAAATTCAACCCCACCCCCCCCTCCCGCCAACCCTCCTCTCTGGTGCCCCACGGGGAGGCGATGCGCAGGACCGCCGCAGCCGCTCTCGGCTCGTGCGCGCTGCCCCTGCCGAGGCTTTGTGCGACCCGCCCTCCGCTGAATCTCCTGGGGCGTCGGCTCGCTTGTGTACGTGGCGCGAGCAATTCCCCACTGGACTTTCCTGCGGCTGCGGATAAACTTTGGATTAATTAGCCCGGGGCCAATTGCCGCGGTGGATCTTTCGTTTCCTGATTTATCGAGGATCATTGTGTGCGTGTGCACCCGGGCACTGGGGAGCGTTGGTGCTTTTCGAGCGGTAGCCACAAGCTACCGAGAGCCATTTTTCTGTTGTATATCTATTTAGACTTGGAACCGTACGTGAGCTATGAGTGGGGGAAAACAAACACTTCATTTATCGTCATTGATATGTACGCGGGACACACTATTTACTTTGCCAGTTCAATAAATAAAAAATAATCATTATTTATAAAATTTTTATTGCCCTTGAATTGTTAATTGTGAGATTCCCAAAGATTACCGAGCAATATGTAAACAGTTATTGCTAAATATCAATATTCCTTATATTTTATATTGAAACGTGCGTCAGCAATTGAATGAGTTCCAAAAATTGATTACAGTTATGCTCTTATTTAGTTTAATTAATTTTATTTGTATCAACAATATAGATTAATATAAAGCACTTGCAAGGACGTACCAGAAAAATATATTCACATTTATGCTATAATATTATTTACATTATACTGAATAACATTGGATATACTAAAATAGGTAAAAACTATGTGTGTAGATTTGGATTAATGTTATTTTAAAAGTATAAAACAAAAATAAACACGTATTAGAATATTAAAAGTGACATGGCCTTAACCAAAGTACAATATACACTATAAGCGAAAAAACGAGATATTATATGTAACCTTGTTCGTTGTTTAGAACGAATTCATTCATGAATATGCTAATAATAATAATAATAACAATAATAATAATATAACACTTAGTCGTTATTTATTCTATTAAAGATTAATTTAAATGACAGTTTATATATTAGAGAGTACTTTGTAATATTTATACTGAAGGCCGGTATTTAATTTTGCAGAACATGCATACGCTATATTAAACGTAAAAGAAACGTTAATTTTTTAATTTGCAGTGAAAATGTGTGACTGAAAACTAGGTTATTATGATAGTTTATTAACGTGAGTTATTGTATACATTTTATTGATTTTTCGGTAAATAGATAAAAAAAAATCAAAAAACTTTCATAATTGTTAAATACAATATTAGCTATGATTACACTGTTGCTAGTCAGATTAAATTAAGTTATACAATTTATTTATCGAATTAAATTATTTATTAATGAATATAATTTACTATAATTGTATAATAGTAATTATATATGCAAAGTATTTATTTTATTTCAAAGGTGCTTTGTACTCGCCCTTGTCCAATTGTGTTAATATGTAAAAAAATATTGACTTTTCAGCAGTTTATATAATGTTCACATATTTTCCTAAAATCAGCTTTTGATTTAATTTTTGTACATTTGATTAATTCCTAAGAAACTGCTTCATTTTTTTTATCTATGTTTTTGTACATCCGCCTTATAACTTGTTGATACACTGATTTTTCAGATGATTGATTTTTAGATACCACATGAATTTTAATTTCATTTGCAGTATATATATTGCAAAAGCTGTAATAGGGAGCGTATATTAAAATAAAAGAGATTTTGCAGCTTGTATCATATTTATATCAGACTAAATTTGGATAAGACAGAATAAATTTGGTTTTCTCGACAATCTGTGGAGCATTCATTTACATTTATAAGCAAGACGATAATAGAAATCGTATTATGCCTAAAAAATTTGAATATAAGCAAGTCATTTTAAGTTAGTGCAGAATATACATAGGCATGTTAATTTGTACTTCAACTCATTTCTTATTTCATATCTTTCAAATAAGCGTTAGAACCGTGCAAAAAATTTAAACTTTTACATTAATAGGTTAAGGATAGTTGTATCATTAAAAGTATTTAATAAGATAATTTACGTGACAATGAAGAAGTACAGTTTACATTTCCTGTTCATAAATTTATTGGCTATTCAATTGTTTCAAGTCGGTAAGTTAATATGAACCGAATAAATTGTCATAAGTAATTTCGTTACAATTGAAACGAATTTCTAACATTTGTATTCATAATAATTTACAAAGGTTTCGTTGAGTGCATCGTTGGTGGTGAGAAAGCATCGATTGGACAATTTAAGTATCAGGTATCTGTCCAAGCCGAAGGGGAACACGTTTGTGGAGGCGCTATATTAAGTAACCAACATGTTCTCACAGCTGCCCATTGCTTTATTGACGATGAAAATACTTTTATAGAAAATAAGTACTCGGTTGTAACTGGAATCACAAGATTAACAGATAGAATCGGTCGTTATAGATTGCACTCAAATGTGGAAAAAATATATATCCCTACCGAGTTCATGTGCTCTAGTCTTGACGACACAGCATGTAGGTATCGAGATACGGGAGATATCGCAGTCTTGCAGGTTTGTTATTTTTTTATTTTTATATAAAGGATATAAAATATTAAATTCATACTACAAATTTAAGAATTAAAAATATCTATGTTTACAGTTAAAAGATTCTTTGAAGTTAGATACGAACACGTGGTTGAAAGCTGTAAAACTACCTGAAAAAGTATCTAATAACTACCCAGATTTTTTGAACGCAAATCCGATAATATCTGGATTTGGATCTGACACTGTCGTCTATTATCTCAACAAAATGGGCTACAAAGTTGCACATATTGATGAGACTAGTTGTCTTCATTTGAAATACGGTGAAACGAAGGTTATTCCTAATAGTGACTGTTCGACGATGTATAGCAAACCTCTTCTTGACAAACATCTTTGTGCACGGATGAATCAACGTACCAGCGTTCCTGAAGGAGTTTGTGCTGTAAGTTGCCAATACTATATAATTGTATACAAATATATAAGAGAAAAGAACAGAACTATGCACCAGATTACTCTATAAAATATATTCTTTATTAAATCAACAGGGTGACAGTGGCGGCCCACTCGTTTTGAATTCCGAAGTGGTTATCGGAATTTTAGGTAGTAGTCCCAGTAATTGCAACGAACATAGTTTTGCTGGAATTTACACGAGAGTCACATCTTTTTTGACTTTTATAGAAATGGCCATGGAAGATAAATGTTCGCCAAATATTCGCGTTGCCTTCGTTTCGAGAAAACGAAAATCATTTCAGAAATTAGATAGTAAAAGTAATATGAGAGAGATGACAAAACTTTGCTCAGTACTACGTGTAAAAACATAAATTGAAATGAGAAAATTTTGTAAAATCTTTTTCTTGACTAATAATTGTCAAATATATTAAATCGAAATATTTTATTACATCGTAAATATTCAAAATACAAAATATTCTATGGAATCAAAAGATAGATAAAAGTCAAATAAGTATAAATTATTTATTCCTAAGGCTTAATCTATGCATTAAAAATGAGATTTCAAAAGGCAATATTTTTGAAAAGAAAAATTAGTGCTTGTAACGTTAAAGTGAATTTAGTACAAAATACTAATTATAAACTAAGAAAAATAGGTATTACACATAATAATATTAATATTAATTTGTACCGTTACTTAGTAATAAATGTGCTGGAAAGATTTTTAGCTATTTACGTAGTATAAATATTTACTTTTTCTCTATTAAAAATTGTAATATATTGCTAATATAGTTAGTAAATAATATTTTGTAACATTGTACTATTATCAGTCTAATGACTAATTTAGGTTATCTTATTTTGTAAAATGTATTTTTTTAGCTACATCTAGAAAATTCGTAATTTATTCCGTCGAATTAGATTTATTAACATTTATAGTAATATCTATCTAAGCAATACGAAAAATAGAGGTGATTCAAGATATAATTATGCCGATTTAATGTACATTCTAAGAATATACGAGGAATATTTATCGCATTACACGTGTATTATTTAATTCATTCGAAAATTGGCAATGATCTATAATTTGTAATTATTTAAATATATATATATTGACCGAATGGCTGCATGAAATACGTTATCGAAGATAAAGAGATTGCTTAAAATAAATTAAGTCCTTATTTTTATCTAAATGTTTGTTTACCCATTATATTTACCTCGATATTTACATGTGCCACATGTCGCATCGATCCTCATCTGCAGAATAATACAACTATTTCCGCAGTAGCTCTATAGACTATACAGTGCACTGCAGCACTACAGTCCTTGAAATCCCCCTGAAAATCTCCTTGTCCTCGTAGGCGTATACACGTGAGATTTGTGCTTGTTTTAGCGTCGCACAAGTAAAACCGCAGGGTGTCAGAGAGCATTCGAGTCGGAAAGCGGGCGCTTCACGCCTCGGAGTACATATCCCCCGACTCCCTGGCGCGAACAAGTCGGGCGCGATCGGGGGGAGGCGGGGAAGATTGCCGGACGCGCGCGGCTGCTCCGCGGGGCCGATTGAATTAGTTCGCCCGGTGAAAATTGAAAAAATCCCTTAAAGCGAGTTGGCTGGCGCCGGCGGGGCTTTTGGGCGCGTCCAGAGGCACGGGGTGGGAAAAGGGAGCGCACAAGCGGGCGTATATACGCGTTCACGTGGGTGTGTACGCGTGGGGGCCGCGGGAGAAAGAAGTTTGCGCGCGGCGCGCCGCGAAAACTCGTTTAGCGAGATGAAAGGCCGCCTAACGACTTATTTTCGATAAGGAAAAGTTAAGGCGCCTTTCATTCCCCGGGCGGCCTTCCTTTTTTTTTTCTCCCCCGCCGGTCCAACTGGCTCCAAAGTGCTTTTTGTCGCCCGGGTCGGCCTGCCCCTTTCCCCGCTCGCCCGCCGGGGATTAGTCGTGCCGAAATGTAGTCCGTATAGTCGATATAACGCGCGCTTCTTTCTTTTGTCGGTCATTGGTTGTTTATTGCCGCGACGACGGTCATGGGTGATTCCGGAGCGCGTATATCGTTATATCCTGCGAGTACAGCCTAAAACGGGGATGCGCGTATGTAATGCGTATGGTTCAAGGAGGCGCGGAGGAGGTTTCGCTCGCGGCCGGGTGACAAAAGCACAACTGGCGCAGTGCCGGGCTCCCGGCGAGCGGGAAAAACAACAGGGCCGTGTCAATTTTAACAGGGCGTAATGGCCCTCTTGAGCCGCGCCGATTGCCCCGAGCACGCAAACGACTTCGGAGCGGCCTACGGGGTGGAGCGGGACGTAAAAAAGAGGGCGCCCCGGTCGAGCTTGCCGCGCTCGCATCCGTCCCGTCATCAAGAGCCCCCGCAAGAATACCATGACGCGCGTTAAAAGTCATCGGTAGAAAAAAAAAAATAAACATGTGAATCCGCCCCTAATACCTCCCTCCCCCCCCCGGGGCAAGAGACCCACATAAGGGAGAGGAGCGGGCCGTTTTTCCGCGTGTAATGGCCGGGGCGATTGTCGGCGGGTCGCGATTATTGGATTTGCCGCGGGCCGGCGCAAAGAGTGCCGGGGCTGTTGGTGGGGCGAGCGCGCCCGGTCATTTGGCTTGACTTCATAAGTCGTTAGAATCAAACGAGCCCCCGGAGCGGGCGCCCGAGTGTCTCGCCGGGCCTAACCGAGTTACATCAAGCCCATTCCGCCTCGTTTTCACATTGGCGAATCGAGTTGCCGGCGAGGGCGGCAACTGTTTTTTTTTTTTCTTCTCGCGCCAGTTGCGCACTCGGCCGCGTATATATATATACACAGAGTCGCTTCCCCGTGTGTATACCCCCCTTTTCTGGCGCGCGTATATATACCGCCGGCTCGCGAGGAATGCCGCAGGCGCGGCCCCACTCTGTTATTACGGGACTAACGGCGAGTCTTTATCGAGGGCTTGTGTAGGTAGGGGCCGCCTCGACCCTTACCCCATGAATTTCAAAGCAGATCATCGCGCTCTCGAGGCCCCGGGCCCTCGCCTCTTTTTTTTCCCTTTAATTTTCAATTTATTACGCGAGATTGGAGCAGGCGCCTTGATGTATATGTATATCTACACACATATATGTATCCTTCCTCCGAGTCCACGTTGCAGAGGCACTCGCTGGGCTGCTCCATACCCCTTACGGATGCCACGGACAATCGGTGCAATATATATATATATATAGGTAGGAAAGAAGTGCGCTTTTCCGAGAGTCCCGCGCGCAACCTGCGAGTCGGCATCAAAGCGAGAGCAAACTTTGACTCCCGCCCGAATCACGAGGGCTTTTATCGCGCAGACGAGCCCCGTACATATACATTACTTTTTCATCAAGTGTGCGCAAGTCGATTAACGGGCAAATCAAGGCTGCATCGTGTAGACAGCTGGCCCGGCCAGTCGGTACACGCGATCTACAAGCGAGGTCCTCGACGGAATCACAGTAAGTTCACTGCCGAGTGCACTAACTGAAATTTAATTTGCCGATGCGACGCGGGGATCCCCCCGGAGAGGTCGGGGGGAGGAGCGGGGGGAGAGAATTAACTTGTCTGCGCGCGGGCGCACGGACAAAACGTCAGATAAAAATGACGAGAGCAAAGCGCGCGCAATTACAGCGTTACACACTGCGAGGCGCGCGCTAACCAAATTAATAATTCGAGAGGGGGCCATTGAAAAGTGATTGGGCCAGATTGGCGATTGTGCCGCGCGGACTTTTCTATCCTCCCCGTGTGTGAGGCTGTACACACGTCCCCTCTGCCTCGCTCCTTCCGATCGCGCCCTGCACTAGACTTTCATCCCCAGCCGCGCGGCGTTTTACATGACAGGGCAATTAGTTTTTCTGACTTTGCCGTAGGTATCGGCAGGATTTATTATCGGGGCACACACAGGCCCGCGGGAGCCGCGAATCGCCCGCTAACAAAATTAATAAAAAAGCCCGAGTCAAAAGCCCGAGTTAACCAAATGGCCAATTGATTCACGGACGGGACAAGCGATTGGGATTCCGTAATGCGCGCTGATCCGAACCGAAAAATAGGCGAAACGAGCCGACATGTGGACTTTTGGCCGTTTCTACTTTTAATCCCGTATAATTTACCAAAAATCTATCTTGTCGGATATATATCATCTATTTAACTTTGCTGTTTATGAAACTAAATGTGTCAATGTCGTACGGTATAGAGAAGTACAAATTACTCGTTTTTCTAAAAAACAAAAAAAAAAACAATTACGTAGTTTGTATTTGACTTAAAAGTACGAAATCGAGAAGCTAAACATATTCTAGGCTCGCTCGGTGTACTTTTCGGTTTAGAGTCAACTCGGCGCCTCTCCCTTTCGCCGCGCTTCGAACGGCCGAATAAAAAGCAACAAGCGCGAGCTAAACGCTCGGCTAAATGCCTAATTCCCGGGCTAATTCCGCGTCGGTGCGCCACCTACATGTGTACGACGAGGGGGGAAGGGGGGGAAGAGGCCGCTGCGTGCAGTGTTTCGTCAGTCGCGATACACGTGTATATATGTACATATACACGCGGGCCTCTAGTTTTCCAAGCTTTTACATAACTGGACGAGGCGCGCGGCGGCCGCAATGTGTGCCGTATTTTATTTATCCCCGAGTAAAAGGTTCTTTTGAATGAGCGGGTCGCGCGACCGCGCATGTACACATGCCTGTACGTGGCCAGCACACTTTTCACCGGTGGATGTGTGCACGGCTCGGCCCTGATACACCCGCGGGGATATTATTAATGCGCTTAATTACAATTCGTCGGTGCCGACGCCCAGTCGAACTCGCTCGCTCGAAAGAAACTGGGCCGAGGCTGTATGTATATGCACGTATATTTTTGAGGCAGCTTCTTTTTTTTTTTAATTTTCTACGTGTACGCACTTTTGCGTGCACGATTACGCGGGCCTGTCCTACGCGAGCTTCCTCGAGGACCGCCAAGGCGCTTTTTTTTTTTCTTCTTTTCACAAATGAGACGTATATGTCGCCCGGGGGTTATTTCGACGCGACGCTTTGCCAAGTTATAAACTGTTCATTTTCACGAGGACGGGGAGATGTGTTCTCACACGCCGAAGAGCGTAACAGCCCAAGTGATACGATTAGCCGCGTTCGAATGGCACTGATAAAAAAAAAGGGGGGACGACTTTGAGGGAATTCCAGTCGGGGAAGCCCTTGCGCTCGGTTGCATTGTTGAAGGGGCGAGAAAAGCCCCGTATGTACTCGGCGTCTTAAGCGCCGGGTGAGCTTGTAAAGTGATATATATATATATTCGCATATGCATATACGTATACATGGCATGCGCAGCGAGCGGCGACGGGACATGAGCGCGCCTCCCATTTTTTTATTATGTCTACAAAGCTATCGGCGAATTAAACGTGTGGCGCCTTTATCGGCTGGAAGCGCGTGTCCGGTTTTCCGTGTGCACTCTTGTACCCCGGCGACGTAACAAGCCGTACGCGCGCACACATTCACACGCGCGTGTATATACATACATATATGCAAGCGCGCACCTTACCCGCGCGGAGTTACTCAACGCTGCGTTATCCACATGCGCGCGAGTCGCGAGCGATCGGCGGGTCGTGGAGTGGGGGCCAGCAGTTTGGGCGGTCGGCCGGTAGGTGGACGAGCGCCTCGGCCGACCGCTAGAGAAAGGGGCCGCCCGCGGGGATTAATAGGGGGCCGCGTGGCTAGTCAGGTTAAGATCATACTTCACAGGATCATTTCTGTAGTATATCTTCACAGGCTCTCTACCCAAAGTAGGAGTCGATGCAACCACGATGAGGAGCCGTAGCTCTTCTCTCTGAGCGTGAGGAAGACTCGATCTCTCGGCTTTACGTCGAGAGATCAGTCATCGATGATCGTTCACCTTTCGCACTTTGTGCGGAAGGCAATGGGAGTTAGGGCATTCTGAGTGGCCGCTTTTATTAATTCAAACATAAAAAAAAGTTTCCCCCCCCCTGTTCTAGCGCACTGGTCGGAAGAGTAGTACTGCTCAGCTTTTATGGGTAAAAACTACGCTTGTTCTGGAAAAAGGAGAGATTCCTCTAGTGTTTATTTAGCTCTTGTCTGTTAACTGCCCTCCGTAGGTACGTGTCCAATTCGGTGTTTTTAAAATGGTGCGCGATAAAAGAGGAACAGATGCGGATATTTAAAGAGTCAATTTTAAGTTCAGAATTAAATTTTGAAAGGTTAAGAAAATGCTGTCATTAAAAGAATAATCAAACAAACGTGGTCATTTTAATTTACGTAATGAAAACATAAGCACATGTATTATGCTATTGGGATGATTTTTTTATGTTGTCAAGTTTCAAGTTATCTCGAATTTCTTTAGATAGTCTCGTAAAAACAATTAAAATTAAACTGTTATCTAATAAATAATCGTCCATTACAAGATTATACCCCGATAAATTATCTCAAAGATAATTAGGAGTAAATCGTAAAGTGTATATACGCTCACTTTGGCGCAAAACAAGCTCGATTTCATTGAACTGATCCAACAGCCTCGGCACGAGCGCCGATACAATATTTAGCCTAAATACAAATCGGTGCGAACCGGAGGGAGAGAGAGAGAGAGAGCCAGTCGAAAAGTTTAAGTAAATCGAGCGACTTCTCCTCGGCGGCTTATCGGACCGTGAGGCGAGATAAACTCGCGGAGCATTGTTCGGCCATCTGTCTCAATTAATTCCCACACCATAGATACGGGCCTTATCTTTCCAAGCAAGTGAAATAAAATCGGCCCCGGCTCGCCCCCCAAGCATCTCGTTCAATTGATAATCGACGACAATGGCGATCCGATCGACCGTAACCGCGGCGCGCGACCCTGCCTTACCGACACCACCACCTCCAAACGAACACCGGGTGGTGTAGGTGTATATAAAAAAAAGAAAAAACAAGGCGCTGCTCGCGATTGGCCGCGCGGCGCCGGCCCTCAAGCTTGGATGAATCGGCCTGGTAATTTCGGCGGATTGTGCCGGCGCTCGAGTTACCCCCCCACCCCCGCTCAGACACTCTTCGCTGTACCTGGGAAATAAGAAGAGCGCGCGCTTGCGCGGGGGGAAAGCTTTGGCGCCGCGGACCGGAAATGGGAGCCGGGCGGCGATCTCGCGAGAAGAACGCCGAGGGGGGGAGGCTGCGGGACGAGCGGCCGGGTGGGGGTAAGCCTCTCCTCGGGCACTTTGATCGGTAACTTCGTTTGTGCGAGCAGCGCCGGGTCTGAGCGTTAGGAAACGCCGATAACGCCGCTGACGGAAATATCGACTTTTGCCGAGAGGCCGCCACCGCCTCCTCGGTTTTATTCGGCCGGGGGGAGGAGGAGGATGGCGGAACACAGCCGCCCCTCCGATTCGTAATTGTTGCCGGGGGACGACACACGTCGGCTTTTGTTTATTTGCCAAAGGGGCGCAGGTGTGCGGCTGAATATATATATCTCTTCGCTCCCTTTGCCGATAGGCGCGTGTCAATAATTATTGGCGTCGCTCCTTTGTTTTCGGCACGTTAATTAGATACTTTAAGCGTACCTTTCGTGTGGATCGGCCGCGGGAGTACGTAGCAAAGTGTGTCAGAGAAAAAGTTTCCTAAGGAGGCACAGCCCGATAATTAATAGCGTCTGGGATTTAGAATAAACTCGGAGACTTTTTATCTGTCGAAATATGAATAAGTCATTACATCCAGGAAAATCCTATCGGGATGTGTATACACCGGGCGCTTTTTTCAGCGTGATTTCAAATTGGTTTCTTTTTCGTTCTTTATACGCCTCCAAGTGAATTCCAATAATGGCTTTTGATCTTGCGCACAGTACATGTACACATTGACGACAGGTCTATTCAATAATGCAAATGCGATTGGGACGATAACGATTGATAGAGGAGCGTAACCGATTAAGCACTCATAAATTATCCCCAGTTTGCTTATTAATAACCGACAGAGATTCAACGAAATTGACTTAACCTGCAAAGACCTTGGGCGAGTGTGTAATATCTCCCGAAGTAGATTAGCCCGCGCGAGGAGGATATATCTTTCTTTCTTTCTTTATACGCCCAAGGCCGGCTGGCGCGCGGGGCCCAGAATCCGCGAGGATCGACCACGTCGCAACCGGCTAAAAATGAGAGACTCGGAAAGGACACGAGCCCCCCCGGGAAAGGACCTGCCTCCTCGCGGTCCAGCGGAGGAGGGCGAAGCCGTAGGCGGGGGAGAGGCTCTCGCCGGGGGCGATGAAAAATGGGGGTAAACAAGCCGCGCGGCCGGAGGGAAGACGACGGGCGGGGTTGGGCGGCGGCGGCGCGCGCGCGCCCTGGCGGCGGTTGAAAGAACCAATTCCGCCCTAATAGAAAAATCCTCGGCGCCGAAGCCAATTTATAAACCCGCAAACATGGCTGGGACGCGGGCTCGCGCAAAAAGCGCCTTTGCCCTCTCCTCCCGGGCTTCGCCCAACCCCCCCCCCCTCTTTTGCCCCAAAGCCCGGCCGACGCCCATTTTTCAGGGGCTTTGGCCTCGGCGGATCGCGGGGCTGCATTCGGCAGGGTTTTTCCCGATGCCGGCTCTATAAGTGACTGCCGCCGAGCGAGATTTTTACTCGCGCGCCGGTAAATACACACGCACGGCTGGTTAGCCGACTATAATCGGATGAGGCGGCAAAAGGGAGCTTCTCCGCGTGCATATTACGTGGGTGCAGGTGGAACGTGGCTCGACGACAAAGTTGTTGGTTTGCGCGATTGTTAATAGGTTTGCGTAATGTGTTTATGCCTCGAGGAATTTGATTGATTGTGCCATGAGAATAGGCCTTGGTAAATGGCTTATGTAGGCTATTCCGCAACTGCATTTTCCGGAAATGAAATTGATTTCCGGATTCAATTGGAGCAAGGTGTTTCGAGAAACGGGATTACGTGTTTGGTCCGCAGTGTGCGTTTGCGCATATATTCGTTGTATGTCGGCTCGCTACATATGTGCACGTATATGTACTAAGGGCTTACGCACTCTTGTTCTGCATTGTAAACCTTTCTCAAACCGTGCCAAGTAACTATTGAATTATTGATTGAAGTATAGCTTAACGATTGAAGTTATATAAAAACATATTTTGTTTGCACTACTTTTACGTAGAACGATATAATACTATTGCATAAGCTCAATCACTTTATTTGTATAAAATACCGTATTGAGTAGATTAAAACGAGAATGCGATAAGGTAAATGATTATCAATAAGCAGATTGTATTCGTTTCGCAAACTTATTTTCAAATTTCATACATTATTTCGTATTAATAAAAGTAAACTGATTTATCGCTATCTAAATGTTTAAAGTTAAATTTATCGCTATCCAAATGTTGTAAGTATCTTTGTCAAGTAGAATGCGATACTATTAAACATAGTATCCCAATCTTGTAATTTTTTATTTCTAAATCTGAAGAGCATCTATGTCAGTGTGAAAGGTAGCGCGAGGGTAACGGAAGGCTTGATGTTACGTTATCTTTTTTTTTACTCAACTCATTCTTCTTTTTCTATTATATTTATGCAAAACTTAATTAAAGACTTTATCGGCCGAGCACCTCCCAAACATTCCTCTACCGAATCTAGCCTTAAAGGTCAAATGTTTAGCGGCTGTTTATCAACCACCCAACTCGAATCGACACGTATATCGATATAGGTTCGGCAACTGGACCGCCTCGAGCCAAGTGGAACGATGCAGTCCGGAGCGGCGAGTAGAGACGGCCCCCGGCAATGGACCCCGGCGGGGCCTCCCCGGGTCCCGTTATCGCGGGCGCTATCGCTGCCCCGGGCCCCCGCGGACGTCCGGCCGCTCCGTACAATTAGCGCCGGGGCTCCTTTCCGGGATAAAAGCGCAATGGGCGCCGGCGACACACGGGCCCCGGGGCCGACAAAGAGCCGCCCCGCGGCGCGGCGCATATGCCGAGACGCGAGCCGCGGGGGTCCCCGGATTCGATTAGCGATAAAGAGGCGACAGCAGATGCGCGGGCCGTCGACTGCGAGTCGCCATTTGATTTTGCGCTTTTTGCGCGGTATGTACGGTGGATATACATCGGTGGCCCGTCTCCCGAGATGGTGTCCTCCCCCATTTAGTTACAGTTACGGGCCGGGCGCCCGCGCGATCGTCGTTCCCTTTTCGGCCGCCGCGCGCCGATGGTTTTTTTCATCTCCGCTGTGTGTGCCCCGGTAAGCGCCCCCGGGAAATTGCTTTCGTTAAGCGATTGCATTTTTCGGTCGGCCCGATATTCGACAGAGCGTATAACCCGCCCGGGCGCTTTGAGCCCGCGCAAAATGGATTTGGCCACTTTGAAAAGTACGACTAACACAGTAGCCCGACCCTCGGCTCGACTATTCTCAAAGTGCGCGGGCCCGCATATGCAACCTGTGTACGTGTCGGCTGGTCACTCGATTCGCCCATACACGGGACACGTTCTTTATGAGGATTTTTCCCTTTTTTTTGGCCTCTGTTGCATATAGTTAGCGAAACCCTGGATAACTCAAAAATAACGTACGTCTACGTGTGTAGACCAATAGCAACATTTTTTCCTTTCTCATATATAAGTTATTATTCAATCTGGCGGCTGCTCGATAGATTTATTGAAATATCTGTAATATATAACGTGTGCATGTATACTCGAAAGCGTTTACAAACACGTATTGAGCAATCTGCCGATTACATTTTTGATTTTTGTACCCAGAATAACCCACGCCGGCAAGACAGACGCACGCTCGCGGCCCTCCTGGAATTTCACGAAAAATCCCGTTTGATTCGTCGCGGGGGGGCGGAGCGGGATATAATCAGATCCGCGGGGAAGTTAAAACCGCATCAGAGGCGAAAGAACAAGCGGGGGCGCGAGGGGGCCAATATACGGCGGAAGTCAAAGGAGCCATGGTAGCCCGGCTGACAATTACCGGGTGTCTCCCGCAGTCGAGGCGGCCCCGCGCGTTTCAAAGCGGATCCGCGGCGGATTAGCATGGGCGCTTGCCTCCCATAATAATCCTCTGCGGTGCCCGCGGGAACTACGCGCACCCGGCAGTGGGTATACGCGGCCCGCCGGGGGCGCCCCCCCCTCCCCCCTTCCTCCCCCCCCAGCCCATTATTACGGCCGAATGGAATTTGTATACGCAGCGGGGAGTTGCTAGTTTTCCTAGTTTGCCCGATTCCCCGGGCATTTATTGTGTACGCCCGGCCGGCGTCGAGTGCAATGAGTGTTTCGGCCGCGGTCACTCGCCCCCCCACCCCGAGTTAAGTACTTCGTTAGCCGCGCGGTAATGCGCCCGCTATTGGATGATGCTTATCAATTTGTTAGCCGGTTCGTTCAAACTTCACTGTCGGCCGACTTATGCCGGGATGCCTGCTTTATACGCGCTGCAAGTTTTGCTGTCGGCGTTGCTTTGTAGAGTAGCTTTTCTGTATGTAGAAAAAGGTGATGCGTCAATAAGTTTATTTTCTTCGGCAATTGACTAAATGTACCCGAAAAACCTCGAGTCTTTCATCTGCGTTTTTAGATGAAGGAAAATAACCAATATGGCAATCGAAGAAGAAACCTTCCCGAGTCTTGATAAATTACAGTTGATTATAGAAAGCAGCTATTTTTAAAATATATGTAAACTGATACAAAGTGGGAACACGCCACACCGGACCCCCACGGATTGAGATAACCCTGCGCTCATAAAAATATTCTCATAAATCGTCATCTGTCATGAGATATTTCACAAAATTTCAGAGTGATTCGAAGCAACAACAAAGTTGTAACGCAGTTGACTTCAACTACATGTTTAAAAATATCCCGTGTCCCTACTAAAATCACGTATAGGCCCGCCGTAGACGATTATCGTATACTACAAAGCTGTGCCAAGCCAAGATGCGTAAAAGCGGAAAGGTCAGCAGATAAGGAATACAGTTGATATACACATACAATTTGTTCTTAATTTGCCAATCGATAAATGTGAACATCGACCCTGACATAAAGGCCCGCGACCAACAGAAACGATGCTCAAGTGGGAAAGCTGTCCACGTTGCCCCGACAGTGTACAGCGCATATACATCCGCGTCCTCGCGAACAGACCCGCGTTCAATTGTAATCAGCAAACGAAGTGGCGCTCGGCATTGATCTCCGCGTGATTAATGTTTATTTACGGGGGCTCGCAGAGACGAGGGACGGCTTAAACAAAGACTCGCGCGTAATAAGCATAGATCCGTGGTTAGCCGTGCGAAGTAAGGGCCCGGGCGCCCGCCTAAAAAGTAATTAAACGGCGCAGACGACGGAGGTGGGGGGGGTGAGCGGGCGCCGGTGGAGACAAGGAATTAAGGGACGCGTGCGCGGGCACAGTCGTCGGCTGTGTGCGCCACCCAGGAGTACGTACGTACATACATGTATATACGTGTGTATAGATCCGCGGGGGCCGGCCTCCGGGGCAAAGGCGCTCCCGGTGGCCCTCGGCAAATTGACGAGTTGCCGCTCGTCGCCGCGAGCCGCGTAGACGCTTCACTTGATGAAATCATGGCCGGGAGGGCGGGAGGAGGATGGCGCGCATGCGCGGCCAATTGCCAGGACAGCGCCGCGTGTATACACAGTTAATTTAACCCGGGAGCGCCGGGGTAAGGACGAGAGGGCCGCAGCCATGGCGCGCCGCGCCCGGGACAATGAGTCGGCCCCCGGGGGGGGGGGCAGGCCGATTCTCTTTCGGCCCCTCCCGCCGCCCCCGCGGAGGATCTAATTAGCCGCCGGCGCGCGCCAGTGGCGCTCACCGAGATGCGTGCATGTGTGTGTGTACAAGGGCGCTGTACGCTCGGCCGGCGGGCGGGCTTTTTCATTAGACCGCTATGGCCGAGCGGCAGCTTCTGCTCCCGTGGCTCTTGACCCCCGGCCTGCGATGCGGCTAATCGACCCGGTTCCCTCAAGCCGTACCTGCGCCGACCGCCGGACCTCATTATTCCCCTGTGTCGGGGGCCTTGCGCGCGAGCCACGAGTCTTCCAATGTTCCTTGATCAATGTACAAGCAATCGGAATCATGGAGGACGGCGTACGTTAGACGTGGTCGTGTGGCCGTCCGTCATTCGGCTTACCCTCTGAAGACGAATCAGCAAAACAAATATAAGAGCGAATATTCCACTGATTCAAATTATAATTTCGTGATAAAGTATCATTTTCACTAACATCTTGGTGTATATTTATAATAAATCCGAATTAAACCTCTAAATTTTCTCGTGTGCTTTGCCTACCGCAAACCGCATGGCGGCGTCCATCGCTAATCAACACAGAATATGGAAGCACGAATACAATCTCTTAATAGATTCTCTCAAAACTTACTTTCCAAAATTAAAATATTCACGAATTTTACCTTAATAATTTGTTATTCAACTACAGGTGCAGCTAGCTCCTTCTGAACTAGATAGACTAGCCGACAATCAGGTAAAAGCTCAGAAAGATCCATTTGCGACCCCCCGAATAGAGCACTCAGAGACGTGCTCTTGCCACACGGGCTATATCGAGGCCGATCGCTCGTCCGAAACACGCCTAGTTTTCCAATAGCGCGCGTCATCCCCGACGCGCAAGTTCAATATATAATCTCCCGACCATAAATACCCGCCGCGGTATTTTCCCAACATTACGCGTCGCTCGCGCAAAGATCCGCCGGCGGACAAACGGCGCGGGGCTTACCCGCGGCCGAGCGCCGTATAATGCGTCCGATGACTTTTCAAAATCGGGGGAAAAAACACTGGGTTGGCTCCCCGGGGCGCGGCCGACTGCCTGCCCGCGATAAGCGCATCCTCAACGAGGGCCGCCGGTCGGTAATTATTGGCCGAAAGCCCCGGCGCCGGGCGATTATATACGCGATCGCGCCGGTGATAAGGCATCGCCGACGTCAAGTGCCCGCGCGGGCGATACGGTTAACCGGCCCTAAAAAGCCCGGAAACTCTTCCTGCGGATTTGCCCGGCGCTGGTATAATCGCCGCGAGGACGGCGCAGATTAGCCCCCGAGGCACTTTCGCAGCAGCCCCGTGAGAATTATGTGTGCAGCCGGAGAGATTTAATCGGCCGGTCACCTGTTACCGTTTCGCCGTTTTATCTCCCGCAAGGCCCTGCCCACCCGGATTTCTTCCTCGCTCCTTAAGAGGGAGGCTTTAGATATGGAAAAAACGATAGAAGACCTCTGCCGTGATAAAGGCGTTGCATAACCGAGTTTCCGTGCGCGCTGCCGATCTAACGTGCGCGTTGGTGCATGCATGCTGTTAAGGCAACGCGTTTTCGCGCGGCCTCCGGTAACAATGCCTCGCGACTACATAGACTCGTCTGCCGCCTAAGTACTTTTCAAAGTTCATCCTGGGATTAGGCGACGGCTCGTGGGTCTGGCGTTATCAAGAAGTTTCACCAGCCGCACATTCACTCGGCAGACTAGTTGCATCAGAACATTTCTGCCGCTTATCGCGCGCATATAGATGCTACGTCGGCCAAACAAGAATCCGTTTGTTTTGCCCAACATTTTTCAAACTCTCGCTGAAAGTCTGCGGACGGGACGGCGTACAAGTGCGTAGTTGCGTCCCCGGCGCAAAAAAAAAAAAAGAAAAAACGTCCCCTCGCATACACATGTATATATCCGCCAAACAATCGCGCACGCGCTTTCTTTTTTTTTTTCTTGTCTTGCCTTGTCGCGCCCTTTTTTTTCCCCCACGTTTTTCTTCCCCGTCCGTCGCCTAATTCGCCGCCAACTTACAATGTCCCCAAAGGAGCCGGGAGTTTTTCGGGAGTGGAAAGTAAAGGCGGCCCTCGCGGCACCACCTTTATTTTCTCCCCCCCTCCCTGCCCAACGATCGACGCGCCCGGTTTATATTCCACGAGGCTAAGTCGAGGTGAAGGGGCCGCTTAAGTCCGTGAGTGCGCGCGCGCCGCCGCCGAAAGCGCCGACGGGAGCCGGCGATCATTACAAACGCATTCTTCGGCCGGGGATCAGATAGGCGTACCGAGAAAATCAGATACTCCCTCCATTCTCGGGCGGCCGGACAGAGGCTGCGCGCCCGAATCTCCGAGTCGCGCGGGCCTTAGTGCGTATATATAAAAGGAAAAAGGCGGCCGGTATATAATCCCGACAATGCCGGCTGCCAAGGGAGCAGCCAACCCCCGGGGATGTCTCGATCTACCTCTGCGTGTGTATATATACATACATTTGGAGCCGTCGGCTTGTTTTTGCAAAATCTTGGCTTTGAGGGCCTGCGGCGGCGCGCCTCCTTGAAAGCCGAGCGGCCCACTTTCGCCTCCTTTTCTCGCGCGCCCCCTCAATGCTCCGGACCTCGTGGGGCGCGCTTCCCGCGAAATCGCCACGACAATGAGGAGCGCATTGGCCGGGTAAGTGCGCGCCCGGTCCAGTTCGCCCCGCAACCCGCATCTCCTCTGTGCATCTATCCGATAAAGGAGCGTAAGCCCCCGCATTGTGGGCGCGCGCGTGCGCCTCCGCAAAGGGCGCACTTCGGGCTACTGGCTGATTGTTGGGGGTGGAGGGGGAGTGCGGCCCTCCTCCGTTCGCCAAAATTTTTGAATAGGGAGGCCCCCACAGATGCGGTCCGAGCGGAAACTGTAACAACACTCTGATTGAAAACCAATCTGTTAGTTTTGAGCGATCTCTTTGAATTTATATCTATTGATGGTCTCTAAATACTTTTCTCAGTGTCGGTTTGAGTTCCGAGTTTTTCTGCCATTTTTAAATTACAGGAAATTATGTTATTGTATATCAATGAAGCGAGGCTCTTCAATTTGTCAAAATTTAATTGTAATTTTCTGTTAATCCATAATTCTAATACAAGTTAGATACAAACTCTAGATATAAATTGTAGAAAAAAGAAACGGATCAATTGATCACAGGATTAAATTTGAAGTTTACGAGAGCTGTGGCAGAGCTCGATGCTTATCTGATGGTTGATCATAAAAATCCGATCAATAATCAGCTAGGTAAGTACTCGTCAATTTGCCCAACGAGTCCGGTGAAAGGAGAAACCCGAGGAAACGGAGGTCTTGAAGGAATCGTCCGAACAAAGGAACGAGACGCGACTACTCGATACACTCGGATATAAAACCGCACAAAACGGGAATAAACAATGGCCGACATGTTGCGCGGGCATTGTAATGGCTTAATTCAGGCAAGTTAAGGCATCCATTAGGCCGGGCGATCCCTCCCCCGAGATCGGAAGCCGGCCGCGCAGCTGCATCGGGCGCGCGGAATCCGATCGACGGGAGATACAAGTCCAATTTGGCCGGCTCGAGCCGCCGTGGAGAAAAGCGCCGGCCTCCCCCCCCTCTCCTCTCGCACAAATCCGCTCCAATTTTCCCGGGCCTACGCCGGCATACCGCCCGGTATAAAGTAGCCGGGGCCGGCGCGGTTTTTTTTATCCGGGCCGGCAGAATGAGGAAGTGCTGGGGAAGAAAATTCTCCTTTCTCCGGAGCACTTACGCGCCGCCCGGGCTTTTCCTCAAAAGGCGCGTCGCAAATGAGACGAATTTATATAAGCGTAATGCGCGCGAGCGCCTGTTATCCCACCGCGGCGCGCGTGTATATACACTAGCCGGCAGGCCGCAAGATGTATAGCGCGGCTGAATTTGCGCGGAATTCAGGGGAGCCGTTTTGTCATCTCTTCCGGGGGGGGGGGTCGCCGGGCGACGCGCGCGCTGCCGCCTACAGCTTGCGCCCCTTCCCTTTTTTTATGCAAATTAGTATGGATGGGCCTGGGAGGGAAGCTTACGGCACTCCGTGTGGAATAGGACTTTACAAAAGATGTTCGGCTGCGGTACAAACACAGTTTAATGAGCGGAATTACAGGAATCTGCTTAATTGCTAAAGCTGTTACGGCCGATGCATTCATGGTCTCGCAATTTTTTCCCTCCAGCTTTAATTGTACTTCCTGTAGAACATGAGTTTTTGCAAATTTGTAAAATTTATGCTTGTTGATCGTAAGATGATGCAAAAGCGATGACATGTGATGCAACTTTGCTGCCTTTGCATCCTTATTGTGTTTGTAATTACTAATCAAAAAATAAAGACACTGATAGAAAGAAATCTTTGAGTCAAAGTGTAATAACCACGTCTACGAGCTACTCATAAATGCGCAGATAAATCTAAATTACAGTTTATGAACGTTAATAAAAGTATTAAAAAATATTTTCTTACGGACTCTCCTATGCGTACAAAAGTAAAAGAAAATTACTGTTTTTTTCTACACATAACCTTTTCATTTTGTAAATGTACTCAAACGTGTGCAAAAGGTCGTTTACTTTTTTATAAATTATGAATCAAAATAAATAAACGTATTTTTTTCCTTATTACTCGTAATCTGTAATTTATATTTATTGGTGAATATATTGGATTTTCATTAATCATGGATTTCTTTTATACTACAGCAGTGTAGCGAAGGTGCTGTAAATATAAATGGAATATAAAGATCCAACTATTCAAACTATTGAGTTGAATTCAATGATATTGCTTTCAAAATATGTACAAAATATGTACTTTCATATTTGAAACTGTACTTAAATTGTTACGCATCACAATGGAATATATTTAGGCATTTCAATTATTTAGATGAACCAAGTCTAAAACATGTCATACAAGGTTCTACTGCGATCGAAGATGGTTTCACGTCCTATTCGGGTATTCCTCAATAAGAACATGTAAATTGTAAGACAATGAGTACAATCAGAGAGCAATTTCGATCGAAAATTAAACTTCCGAAAATTATTCTTACGCATAAATGTTTCAGCGCGTTTTTTAATCGAGTGCATTTGCCAACACAATGCACTTGTCAAAAAAGCCAAGAGCCCGAGATCGGATAATCCTGGCACACAACCCCCAACCCACAATCGAACAACTGCCACAAGGATCTTAGGCCCGCGGCGAGGAACAATCGCGAGTCGGAGCGGGGCCCCGAGGCTTGGCCGGCACTCGCGGGCCAATGAAGCGCGCGCGGCTCCTAAGCAAATCAGCCCCGTAAGCGCCTAATCCTCCACACGCGAGTGCTCTTTGTGCGGCCTTCCTCTCAATCGCGCCCGGTGCGCGTGCGGAGGCGTCGGCCCCGACAAGGGCCCATTGTCACCGGTGTTTACGTGCCGCGGAGGGCCACTCGAGGGCCGGACAATGGGCCCTCTTTCGCGTGTATATATATATACATATACGTACGCCGTTCGGCGCGCGCGCTGCATTGTCGGGGGCGCGCGAGCCCGACAATCTTTGGGGTGGGGGAAAGACTCGCAGCGGGGCGCTTGGCCCTCTGTCTGCGGGGCCCGGAGGGGATCTGCGGATTTGCAAGACGCCGCTCGACTAATCCGCTCTACTCCCGGGGCCCTCGCGGCGCTTTAAGCGCGGCGCAAGCCACTCCGCAGCCCGGGGGACGGCTAAAAAGGACATTGTCTGCGGCCCCCAGGAAAACACGGCTACTTTCCCCGGGATCCCGTAATGTTATGGTAAACTCGTTTGCCTCATTTGCTTCGCGCTCGCCCAGGTATGCCGCGCCTCCGATATGTATACATATATATATATAGGTACGAGCCCCATACCTGCCGGCGAGTATCACAATGTGCGTAAAGTAATGGCTTTATGCGCGACAAAACGCTCCCCGTGAACGCGGCTCTCCTAATCTCAAGTAGCGTTATTTTACCTTTTTATTCCTTTGCTTGTGCCGTCACTGCGCCGGAGGAGTATATATACTAACAGTTTATAAATCCTTTTTTCTATGCTTTGAATTTATAGTATCGTGGAAATTTGCTCTATATATATATATGTATGATTTGAAAAGTCGTGATAACTATGAACTGAAATTAAAGTGCACATTTCAGTCAGAAGAAAACCATCGCAATGGCATCCAATTTTCGAGCTGAAAATCCCAGTTAATTCTAAATATTATATATATAATCTGAAATTGAGTCGAATTGCGAAAGGAGTATCGCTGTTATCTCGCTTATGGACCGTTATAACAAAGTTATTGTCAAAAAGATCTAGATTAAAAGAGTAACTACTTTCAAGCCGCAAATACTGGTTATATATTTATGAAATAGTACAGCGTTTGATAGAAAACTGCAGCCCTGCGCACGACCGCACGGTATAGAAACGTTATACGATACACGTTTTCGATTTCAGATGCGGTCAGGGCAATTAACGTTTGAAAACCAACTGTCGAAAGAAACCGACGTCAATGTACATATCCGCCATGCACGCGCAGTACATATAACGAGGGACGAGTACATATATATCCGGGCGGCTGCTGCCCCGGTGGAAACGGCCCGCCGAGTGCGGGGAATTATTGGACGTAGATGATGGCCCCGGCCCTCCGGAGTTTTGCCTGCATTTTAATGGGATCCGCGCGCCCCGGTTCGCCTTGCGAGATTAATCGGGGGGCGATTTTGATTCCGATTATTGCGGTCCACAGTTGATATTCGACGCGACGCCGCTGTCGCACAGTAGCGGCCCCGCGTGTATATATATCTATACAACAGCGTTTATGCTGCGGAGCCGCGCGTCGGTTTAGTAGTGTTTGCCCGCTCTTAAAGCTGCAGCTAATAAGCGCGAAAACCCACATGTAATTTTGCCCGCCTATGATTAAGATAATGACATTGCACAGTTGCAGGGGCGGAAATTGTGTTGACTGTTGAACTTGTTTTTGTGCACTACGACAAAAGCTCGGCCATAATAGTTTCCGAGGCCATTGTCATTTGGTCCATGGAGTTGGTGAGGCCGTTGCCTCGTACTTGCTGTAACGAGCCCAAGTCTACTTGCTGCTCCCAAGTTCTGCATCGTATATACATTTCCAAATGTAAATATGTATAAATACATCCTGTAACTGTTATAAGATATATATATATATATGTGTGTACGAGAATTTATTCGAAAATTAATGTTTTTCGGCAATTTAATTGGACCGGATTTACATTCGCGAAAAAATAAGTTAAAAATTCAAAATAATCAAAATCTGCCATTTGATTAACAATTATTTTTGATGATCAAATTGATAAATCATTCGCTTACATGTATCAACCTTCCTATACAAATAAATAACGGGCGTGCTTAATTATTCCGGACAAGCGCATTCTACCGATTATTATTGCAATAAAATCAAATTTGTCCACGCGCTCTGGCGTAAGCTGCAAAAGAGCGCGCGCGCGTGAAAAAGTTTAGCGTATTAAAATCAAAATCAAGCCGACACTATACAGTAGCTTTGGAAACGAAAAAAAAAAAAAAGAGGCCATTGGCAATCGGCCCAGCGTCGCAACTGTCATCGTCCTGCCTCAATTTCCCGGCGGAAAAATATCCCGATTAAAAAAAACCGCGAGGACCCACTCCGAAATATATACATGGGCGGAAAATAAAACCGGCGCGGCCGCGGGAAATCAGCGCGAGCGCCACGGGCAACGCAGTTCCCCCCCGGGGTTCCGGGCAAAAAGCGCCGCGGTAACCAAAATGAAAATTCGGCCCGCGTATATATATATACGCGTATATATACACGCCCGCGGATCCTGAGTGGCGCGAGGCGGAAACTCATCGGCCGCGTATAATTCGCCGCCCGCCGTGTGTGCATGCGTGTATGGGTGCGTGGGTCGGCGGCGGTCGGATCGATGCCGCGCGCCGCGCCGCCTCGTTACAAGCGGATATCTTTTGTGGCGGGCCGGTGCGCGCGTGGGCGTGGGCTGCAGCTAAAGCGCTCCGGGCGCCAAATGGCGGCGCGCGAATCCGCCTGCGTCTCTCCGCTTTTTTCCCGCCTATTCCATTTGCCCTTTAATTATATATCGGGGGATGGATGCAGTCGTTGCCGCGTCGCCGCGGACCCGCGAGCTATCTCATTAAATGACTTGCTTGTGACGTAAAATTGGATAACGCGCAACTCTCCGTTATAGAAAATTAACGGGATTGATTAATCCCTTTGCTTGTTTTCACAGGGATCTTTAATACGAGTTCAGGTTATACCTGATTTTGTATGCCGATTATGTGTTACCCAAAATGGGTTACAATTAGGAAACTGTAAAATATAGGAGAGGATATGTGATTAGTATATATGTGAACGCAGCGGGGCAAATAAACTAACAGCTCTTACAAGCACTTTTTGACTTTTAAAGTCTAACTTCATGTAACCTTTAAACGAACATTTAATTGCGATTTTTTGTACTGTACTTAGTTTCTACCCTCGTAGAGCATTAGCGAGCTCACGTCACAAGTTTTTTTTGGTGGTTTTGTACAAAGTATATTTTTTCCAAAGTATAAGTACTAATTCGGTGTAAGAATTCAGGAGTAATCTGTTAAGAAGTTATAATATACACATGTGCAGACGTATGTTTGTACAAGTGAGTGCTGCTGAGGTGCTACCGTAGTGCATCAGTGTCGTGACTCTTCAACTAAATCGAAACAACATGAGCGTTCAAGTAATCACTATACTTATTTCAGTTTTTTACCGATCACCTTCATGATGCAGCCAGGAGATGAAGGTTCCTGCATTATGATGCCTGGCTCCTGCATCCAGACGCGTCTGACACTTTACCGGGATATTAAGGGCTAATTAATCCGTGATTGTGCACCTCCTTAATAAGTATATTTCACCATATCAAACTACCTGTATGGTATACCACGTATTTGAGGTCACTTGGAAGTTTTATTGGCACGTATGTCTGCATTCCAGCATCTTGGTGTTTTTGAAGTCGCACATCATCAATATCCGTATAGTATGTGCACAACGAGGCAATAAAGCAACTAGCCCGCGAATTAGCAATGGAATTGCGTTTTCCCATTTCACATGTATATATAGATGATTTTATCGGGGGAAATCACTTAGTCGCGGCGTTCGGCTCGGCTGGCCTCCCCAGAAATAAAGGAAACGAGCGGACAATTACCTTTGGGGAAAAAAGGGAGGAGCGCCCGGGGCAGCGAAACACTTTTGCCCAATAAAAACGCACCGCCGCGGCGCATCGCCCGGCTGCAAGATCCCGGGGGCGCGCGGTAAACGCATAAGGGGAGGAAGGGAGGCGGACAAAAAAAAAAAAGGAAAGGCTCGTCGGAGGGGTCCGACGCGGGGAGAAAGTGCCGGACGCAATTTTCCGCAGACGGGAAGCGTTTCTCCCGGCGATGCCCGTGTATATCCACACTCCTCTTATTTCTCCGGGCGGCCGTCTCCTGACCTCCTTTGTCGCCTTGACAAATGCCTCGCGGACACGGCAAACCGCCACTTAAGAGACGTATAATCTTATTTCTCATTCGAATTGCCCAGATATTGGACTCGCGCCCATTTTCCCTCCGCTTTTTTTTTTTTCGCCCCTCTCCCACTACCCCCCACCCCTATCCCCCACCGCCGGTCCGCGCAGTCGTTTATAAACTTGATGAAGAACCGCGATCCGGGTCACTTCCTCACGTGCGGTTTCCTCCCCCGCCCGCTTTCATTACCCTCCCTTTTACCGGGGCCCGCGCGCGCGCGCCCGCGCACATCCTCCTTTTTTCCATCATTTTATTCGCCCTCGTTTGTTTTCCTCCCTCCGTCCGCCTCCCCCGGGCCGCAGGCCGATATACGCGTGTGTATATATATATATATATGCGCGCGCGGGCGTATCTTAATCGAGAGGAGAAAGCGGATCGATTGCCCCGTGTCCATTGCCGCTTTTTCGTTATCGCGCATCCGCATCGGAGCCGGCAGCGGACCCGGCAGAATGAATCCGCCTCGTGATTGTTTATTACGTATCATTTATTGGGGGGGTGGACCCGGGGAGAGAGAGAGAAATTTCTTTCCGGTGCCCCGCCGCAGCCCGGGGGTTGGGCTACGGCCGCCGCCCCCGATGGTTATATATATATATACATATAACCGAACGATCGAGTGCTTTTTGTTATCGAAAAATTATTATTCGAGTCGGCCTGTTTGCTCGGGCGTTTCGTTCAATTTTCCGAGGAGTATTTGTTATTATGAAAATTCGCCCCGCCTCGGATTATTGTCGCGATTTATATCGGCACACAGACGCGCGCACAATATCCCACGGCCACATTACTGTGTACACCCATGATTCAAACGTATATAATTACGATCGTTGTTTATAAGCAGCGAGACATTCGATTAACCCGCGCAATATATGTACTTTGCGATAATGAATAATTTATCAGCAATCATTGGTAAAAGCTTGATTTTAATGAATTATTCGGTATAGTATAATAAAATTACGGTGTAATGTATTTGTCGCCAACGAGTTATGTAAATTTTTCTAACTTTACGTAGAGGAAGAATTTTCCCCGGCTGTTATTACTGTACTGACGGTAATTATTTCGGATTTTTAAGCTGAATGATAAAGTGTAACTTCGTTTAGCATCCGAAATTAAAATTCATGCGAGCGAAATTGTCCCAGATTGGAAAATTCATTAAAATGTTCGCCTGAAAAGTTTTTTTCCCCAATAACGTACGAATTCAATTAAATTCAGGAAAATCGAGCCATTTTATTTTTTCGTTAATAAATTTTAATTTACATACTCTTTGTATGTTTACGAACGTATTTTAATTATATCGTTTATTAACAAACGAAATTTTCCCGTATCATATTTCTTTAAAACATTTATTATATTTACAGTCAATTTCATTAAAAGATCAAAGCTCATAATTAACTTTTACTATATATGAAAGTCTCCACCTGCATTTCTTTTTCAAAGTGTAGCTGTGGCGTTTGCCCGTAAATAAATTTTATTTACAAATGATTTTGTAACAAAAAACACGCGAAACGGGGAAATTCAGTAAAAGATATTTAATTAGGATTTCAAAAGGGTTTATAGTCGTCATTTCATTTTGTTACTTACATAGCTTAAAAACAAATTAATTTATAGAAAATTTAATTTACCGGTAAATACGTCAAACCTCGCAAAAGTATATTATATATACATAGCAATGCTAATTCCACAACGTATATAGTACTGAATTGCACCGGCCATTTTACGATTGTTTTACACGAATTAAACAAACATTGTTACCAAACACTATACAATTATGGTGTTATTATGTGTACATTTCGCAATATGTTACGCTAGAGTGTATAAATTAAACTTATAATTGCGTTGAAGAAGTCGTGCGCGTATATATCGGCAAAGGGGGAGGCGGAAAGCGCGTCTAGCCGCGTGTAATGGAAACGCGACATTAAGCGTGGGTGCGGGCCGCCTTGGCGCGGGCGCCCGAGCTTTATCTCGTTTCTGGCAATTACGGGGGACGTCGGAGAATCCGCGGCTCGGGAATCAGCTACCTCTATAGCCCTGTACAGCCGGCGGGGCGCTGCACACTTGAGCCCGCGCGCCTGCGCCCCTGTGCTCCTCGGCCTCTCGGCCGCCGCGCTTGTTCTCTCCGTCGCGGTGCCGATGCTATCGCCAGCTTCTTTTCTCGCATTATGCCGCCCGTTTTTTTTTCCCCTCCGCGCCTCCCCGATCGTTTCCTCGGATTTTTATTGTCTCACGGCGATCGTTATCGACCTCGGCCAAGCCTGCGTGCCCCGGCCCCCCCCCTGCTGTACCACTGTATTAAGCAGTTTATTGGGTAGTTTCATCCACTGTGTAAGCTCATTGATGCATTCGCCGCAGATTCATTGAGAGTGTTAGTTTGTCCTTTTGAAGCTTTTAGTTCGCTCGCGTTTTGACTTATATTAAGCGTGCAGGGTACGTAAATCATTCTGATATTATAGAAAATAAATTGGATTTCAATGACAATGTATGAATCGCCATGAAACTTTCAGATACGTATCAATAGTGGATGTAGCCTAGGATATGCTTTACAGCTAATAGAATATTAACAGACACTTTAGACAGTTAGTCTGTTTCGGAGAATATTATTTTTATAGTAGAAGAACAATAAGAATTAAAAATATTGGTCGAATATGAAGAGAGCAGTGTGTAAAAACAAATAAATTGTGGTAATGTTTTATGGCCACAATTTTTTCAAATTCGAACATGTTTAATTTCACTTTAATAAACAAGAGTAATTATCTTTTGAAGGATCGTTTTGCATTATTATTATATCGATTCAAGCGACCATATGACAAGGGAAAATTGCTCTTTCACTCTATTAATGTACATGTAGGGTACAAATCCATTCGAGTGAAATCACTTGGACTAAATTGTAAGAATTACGTTATGAATTTCTTGCTGTGAGTTAAATGGATCTCTTACTATAACTATAGCTATTGTTAACCACACATTACAAGACTCCGAGATTGATTATCGGATAGGGGAAGCGTATAAATGGAATGACTTTGAATTTTTGAACATTATCATTTAATTATAGGATGATAGAGTCTTGCAAAAATGGGTTCAATATAAAATGTTTACCTTACGTTAGTTAAAAATTGGTTATTGTACTCAAAGAATAGTCTCATTACAATAATCTTCTTCAATAGAAAAATAATTAATATAAATTTTTTCTACATTTTTCATTAAACGAATACATTTGAAATTGTTTTAATATTAATAATACTAATATAAATTAATATCTATATAAGAGTTATATGAAAAGTATAATAATGAATGCAGGTATCTCATGAAATGCACCAATCTATCTTTTTTGTGAACTTAAGAAACAGTTATTTTCTATATTATTACAGTTATTTTCGGGACTTTATCTATTTGATGCTTGTCTATACCGACTGCTCTACTGTACTAGGCAACAAAGTAGACATCTAAAATTATTATTTCGATTGTGTATCAAGTAACTAAATAATATAAGAATTAATTTTAATTAATTAAATGTTTAATTGTATTGGCATAGTTGAGTATATTGTGTACGATTATAAATAATACTAGAGAGTAAAAGCATGTGTATAAAATAATAGATATTATAGCAGAGAATATGACATAATCTCATTAGATCAAACTTACATTTAGTCAGAAATAGAGAAAAATATGTATCACATTGAAAACATTTTTAACAATTTTTATTATTTGTGTTTGTTTTTTAATACTTTTATGTAATCTATGCCTTGAAATAATTTTCTCGATTCAATTGAGTACACTAAATCAATCATCAATAGGAGATTGCAATCAATGCGGCAAACTATTTGAATCAAAGGATCAGACAATCCTGAAACGTTATCCTGCAACTACGACAATCAAATATCAAGAGTTTAGGGAGATTTAAGTGCATAAACTTGATCTCTCCACTCTTTTCATTATATTATCATGATCGTATCAGCTCTGACTCTTTATTCTCTAGTATACAATTATACATGCAGTACAAGTATCACTATTATCATGATAATTCTTTTTCATGAGCAACGAATGTATGTAGCTTTAATGTCAATCTACCATTTTTATCTTTTACTTCATTTTAAATCTGCAACTATTTTTATAATTTCATTGAATTATTTACATGCTTGGTTAAAATTCGATCATTCTTTACGGCAACGACGACAGTATTTTTGTAGTAAATATTTACAATCCATAATAATACAATGTAAAATGATTATGTAGTTTTGTTAAAATTGACAACATGTAATCTGTAATTAAAACTATACGTATTTAAATTTAATTTTCTGTGAATGCGCATTAAAATTGAGAAAATCACCTCAGCCTATGGTTGGGAGAAAACAACAGTGCATGTACTGGCAAAGCGGTTGAAAGAGAAAGGGGTTGCAGAGAGCCGCGGGCCGACAGATAAATTCGTTATAGAAGCTCGTCCATCTAATGATAAAGCCGTCCGGCGGCTTGGCGTAATCGCCTCCATAATAATCTCAAGCCAAAAGGGGCAGAGCCGGAGCGGCGGGAGCGGCAGCGGCTTCGAGTCGCACCTAACAATTAATAAATCCGAGGAGAAATTCGGGTAAATCCTTAGGCGGGAAGCTGGGGCGTCGCGGCCGGCTGGGGTCCAGAGCCGCGGGCGGCAGGCCTCGGGCTCGCGTGAGCACCACTGAGCCGCCATGTTGGCGGGGCGCGGGCGCCCATTGGCCGTGGGCGGGGTGGGGGGCGTCGCTGATTGGCCGGGGCCCTCGGCCCCGCCCCCCACCGGGCCGTCGGCCGCCCGCTGTCGTCTCCCCCCCTCCCCGTCGGCGCGCCGGCCCGGGGGGAACTCGCGCCTCCTCGCCCCGCGGCGGCGCAGGTGGGGCTCCCGTCGGCGCTGGCCGCTCGGCGCTCGGCTCGGCCGTCCCACCCTCGGCCGCGCGCCGCTCGCGCTCGCTCCATTGCCGTGCGTTCCTTCCGCGGGGGTGGACTAGCTGCCGCGCGCTCCCGTCTCTCCTGCCAGCTGCGCCGGCGATGCCCCGCGGACAGTCGTAGTGCCGCGGACCGCGATGACGGCCTGAGCACCGCAGCCCCAGGTACACATCGGCCCAGAGGGTCCCGCAGAGCCAGCAGACGGCGCCCCGGAGTGGATGCAGCCACTGCCGAGCCATGAGTAGGCCGAGCCAGGAGATGCCCCCGGCCGCCGCGCCGACAGACTCGCACCAGCTCCTCGAGGCCGCCACCGGCAACGGGGACGTCCCCGCCCGCAAGACGCCGATACACACGCCGAGGCACAGCATCGACGCCATCCTCGGACTGCCTGGCCGCAGAGGCAGGCACCACGTCCTGGAGGACTCGTCGGCCGACACGTCCCAGGACAATTCAGGTTTGGACATCTCTTACCACCTTCCGCATTGACTGCTTGGCGCTTTTTTCACCATCCACGAATCATGTATTTTCCCCATAATTTACCACTTGAATTAGTATGATAGTCAAAAGTTTCTGTTTCTGGTGAGACATCTTAATTGCAATGTAGCTATAATCCTAATTTAAGTGGTGCAATGATCAATAATGCCAACAATTCGAAGATCGTCATTGTTCCATATGTACACAGTGTTGATTAATTATAATCAAATGATTATAATTAACTTGACGCTTTAAAACAATTGCTCATTCGCAATGTGTCTCATACGTTTTCCCCAATCCAATAGTCATATGTATACTCAATGAAATTGAATAACCTTCGAAAAGTTGTAGAATATAAACACATTGAATTACCCATTTCTTAGCCTATACATGCAATTTGTACGAGAATCAAGACGTGACAATTTATGAAGTACTAGCTATGCATTATTCATCAGATTGTCATTAAAAGTAATCAAGCGGGGATGCGTGCAAAGCGGCCGTAAAAAACCTCGAATATCGCAGGCTTGACGAAAACGAAAAAAAATCGGAGAAACATGGTTGTTGGCCGTAATACACAACATCGTTATTTTGTCCCATGTATAATTTCAAGAGCGAGGGGCCACATAACCCGGGCGTATCGATAAACCGACGGCGCGCGCGAGCCCCGCGATATATATATAAAGCCTGTTATAAGCATCGTCGGCCGCGCGCAGAAAAAACGAGCCGGCGCAGTTGGGCTTAATGAAGGCCGACTGGGAACAGGGCCTCGGCAGATCCGCCGATATAGGCCACGCGATCGAACCCGGGGGGCTTTATTTTTTTATTAATTCGCGATAGGCGCGCACAGCCCATTGGGCTTTTTGATCCTTCCGCGCGGCGGCGGCGGCTTATAATTGTCCGACGGCCGGCGGCCGACTACCGGCCCTCCTATATATCCTTGATACGCCAGGGCCGATTATATTAGCTGCCGGTATACGGGGATTATTATGCGCGCGCCCGGATTCCTCGCCGAGGAATCGGGAAGGTACGCCGGTAAGCGGGCGTCTGCACCCACACGTGCTTCGGCCTAATATGCCTCCGGGAAGAGTCTGTTGAGATGGTGTATATACGGATGATGCTGATGTCGTTTTGATGGGTCGAGGCGCGGGCCTTTGTTTACGAATCTCGAGTGATTTGGAGGGACCGACGGTTGCCGGGCACCCAAATCGGCGATCCGATTAAGTCGCGTGGGTAGGCCGGAGGAGGACGTTGTCGAACTCGGTGTATTATAAATTTGTCATTCGCGCGTGACTGTTTATCGTTTATCAGTCGCTTTATTAGTGTTCGTTAACGGCTGTGTGGAAATGAATTTGTTTAATGCATGCGGGCTAAATATAATGGCTTGATAACGCGTATAAGCATCAATCTAGGAAACGAACCGAATACTTGATTGGACTTTATTTCGAATTGAAAAGGGGGTCAGTGTCGACTTATCTGCACATCTACTTTCTGGTACTTTATTAAGCGGTTGAGCGGCAAAGACCGTATATTTAGGCGACAATCGTGCAGTATTTCTCTTCTCGCGACATGACAAACAGTATACTATACATATCGACGTATAATTGTGTGCGAACGCATACATGCACCATTGAAAAAACGCACAATTGCCAGGCGAGTAAGTGAAAAGCCGCCTAATCGCAATACACACTTGAGCGATTAAGCGACGAGGCGCTAAAAAGTGCGGCGGACCGTAGGCCCGGCCTCGCGATCGGGCTGCACCGGGCACGTATAAGGGAGGCGGATATATACCGGGGCGTGGGTAGGGGGGGAGGGGCGGACCGCGGACTCGCGAGCGCCGCGTCTGTCGGCGGCGTGTAATTGGAAAATCGTTGCTATCGCCCGTCGATCTCACGTGTCGTCGCAGAGTAATTTGTATCGCCGCGATAGCGCCTCCCCCGTGCTGCGGCCGCGGCGGCCCCGCGCCTTGTGCATACACACACACACACACATGTAGACACCCGGGTGCACGCGTGCCCGCGACGTGCGCTCGCGCACGCGCGCCCCGCGTTTTCATCGCTCCCGGGGGCGGATGCAATAAACGTCGGATCAATTAAGATCCGCGGCGATAAAGTCCGATAATGAAGTACTTTGAATTTTCCTTTTCTTTTTTTTATTTTCGCGACCTGTCCGGCGAAAAAGCGCCTCCTTTTTCACGCACGCGTGCACGCGCGCCTAAAGCCCACGATACATGGATACATATATATCTGTTGTAATATATGTGCGTCCACGCGGACGTCGTCCTTTACCGTCGCTGTGACTTCTTCCCCCCCCCCCAAAAAAAAAGCAAAAACAGCTCGTCAGCCACTCGGTTGTACGCTTATATATACGCGTGTATATATCTCGTCGCGCTAATCGAATGACCGGCAATGGCGGCGCGTCTCGCGCGGCACGTATATATATATACGCGCCGGCGGCGGGCACAAAGAGCCAGGCGAGAGGCTGCGGCTCGCGCGCGGAATCCGCCCTAATAAGCGGCCGGCCGCCGCCCGGGGAAGAATTAAGCCGACGA
Organism: Sycophaga agraensis; assembly: GCA_018906755.1. Taxonomy (NCBI): domain Eukaryota; kingdom Metazoa; phylum Arthropoda; class Insecta; order Hymenoptera; family Pteromalidae; genus Sycophaga; species Sycophaga agraensis. The sequence continues at coordinate 5,733,543 of JACCIE010000003.1, forward strand.
AGGCTCGGCGAGGAGGCGCGAGGGGCCTTAAGTCGCCCGCGCCTTAAAAGCCGAATTGACGTGTCTACTAATGGATCAAGCCCCCGCCGACTCCTCCTTTTTTTTCCCCCCCGGCGGCGGCCCCGAGAGACGCGCGCGTATACCTGCCTCCCGGGGCGCGCTCGGCTTTTCCCGGATCGCTCGCGGTCAGCACGTGGTCGAGGAATGCCCGTGTATATACACACACACGTAGGCCAAGCATAGGTGGGCGGACGAGTCATTTTGCGTGTGGGTGTGTGCGAGTGCGCCCTGTGCACGAGTGATTATTATGCGCTAGGCGATTATACGGCAGCTATATGCGGTTCACCGGGTCCCGGGCGAGGTGGCCAATGTACATCGATGCTCTATATTGCCGTGTATGTAGCTATTTCGATTCTTGAGCGGGCGGTGCACGCGCGCATTAGAAATTATACTCACGAGTCGTTTGAAGCATGCGCCTTGGGAATATACGTTTGCCGCAGCGCGATTAGCTTGTAAACCGCATAGCGACTGCAACTGTGTTTAACTTTCCTTGATTTGTACTTTGATTTGGAGAATTATCTCATTACACTGAAGTTGCTTTATAATTAATCATAACTAGTGGATTGGATTATATGAGAAAGATTGATACCAGTCGATTATTTTGGAGTTTGAAAAAAATACCCTTGTTTAACATGCCGTAGTTGTAGCTGATTCTATCTTAATAACTATCAAAAGATCTCTTTGTGTACTTATTTATAACTGTAAGAAGTAATTATAATAAAACTTAATGCATAGACATAATTTATGCAAATTGAAAGACATGTATAATTAATAAATTATAATAGATTACGATATGAGCTGTACGTGTTAACTGTTTTTTTAGAATTATTCGAATTTTGTGAGTTTAGGTACTTAGAGGTACACTGATTTGTATCAACAAATAATGAAAATAAAATAAGCCCGTAGTATAGTTGAATTTGTTATTTTTACTATTGTCTTAAACTTTTCGTCGCAGAATCGCATCTGCAATTATATTCACTGACGTGCCAGAACTGGTTTTATATAGGAATTAGTATAGTTTATTATGTACTATTTATATCTCTCATGATCGGAGTAAATAATTAAAAAGTTTTATTGTCCTCATGCAAGTTTATCGCCTTTAATTTTAATAGTGCAGATGCAGTATATTTGAAATGTGCACACGAGATACGTGCATTGATAATTATATTAAAAAAGAATTTAAATAGTACAGAAAAAATAAGGCTAACGAATTATTATTGCGATTTAATTAGAAACCAATAAAAAAAGCTAAAGTAATATAATTTAATCGCGGATCTTAACTTTATATAATAGGTGAAACGAGACTTTGAATTCATGAGCAAAATTATATGGCGTGTTAGAATAAGTTTATAATTATATTTTAATAAATAGGAGGTATGAATATCTAAATTGAATCTTAAGGCACTGTACAATCATGAAAGCAATTTTTTATCGCGGACACTATTAATCGTATGCTTGAAATTAAACTAATAAGGCTTGGGTGCTCTCGAGTGCGTTATCGCGGTCACGAGATCTCGCACTCAGCCTTCCAAGGCTTAATTCGGGTTATCTAAATTTGAGAAACTAAACCAAATAAGTACGTCTATTTATATTAATCATAAAAAAAGAACAGGCATTAATAATCCAGGATCGCGCGGACTCCCGCATATACATAATAACAGATCGCCTGGAGAAATGAACAATTTAGAAGCCGCACGTCAGCCGAACGCGTATCGATTAAACGTCTCGGCGCGCGGGGAAAAAGTTTTGAGATTTCCAGGGAAGCGCGGGGGCCAAATTAGCCGGATAGCAATCGATGCGCCTTTAAAACGGCGCTAATAAGCCCTTGGGGGCCGCGTTATCGGTCACGCCACGCGGCCCGCCAAATTATTCAATTTTCGGGCCGCTGCCCGAAAAAAAAAAGCAAGGCGCGCCGATGAGCGGAGGTGGCGAAACGATCAAGCGCTCGGACGCGAGAGTCGGGCACTCCAGGGGGGGGGGACTTTGTTATGGGGCAATTGCCGATCGCGTGACAGGGCGCCGCACGGGCAATTGCCCGGTAATTCCATGGCCATTTACCGCGGATATACCTTGTGTTTTTTTTTTTGCCCTGCCGCTCGGCGCGGACACGTATAACATACGCACCCGCTCCGAAAATCGCTGCTTTAGTGATTTTCACTTTCTCGGGGCGTTCATTACAGGCCACCGCAAACCGAGAGTCCACTCGCGCGCAACTTGTCTTTATATTCAAGAGTAAGCGATTACCGCCTGCATGTGCGTAATAACAACTGTGACCTTTGATCGCGGTCTTTGAAAAAGTAAATTGCGGCATGTATATAAGTGAGTGTTCATCGGCGTTGTGAATCAATATACGCTACTGGAAATTAATTTGTGACTAGGACAATAGTAGAAACTATTTCTTGTCAGTTTATTAGTAGAATTTGCAGTCTGAATGAGTTTTTTGGATTCCTGCTGAAGAAGGATATACAAGTCATATTTTAACGAATAATATAGCAATTTCCAATCACTTTTATTGCACTTTCTTGTCAATATTACTGATGTACGGTTCCATTTGTTAAATAAAAAGTAATAGAAACATCTTTAGTTTTTCTATAGTCTTTTTAATGCTAAAAACTAGTCACATTTCCATCTGGGTATCTACAATTGCGAGGAAAAAGGTTCACCGCCCAATGCTCAGTACAACTTTATTGTATCAACTTTAACCGATATTGCGATTTTTATTGAAATGGCAATATGATTATTGGACAATCGAATAGGTGCAGCGCATACACTGCACATATACACCTAAAGGAGTCTCATTTTTAGGGTGTGCGAATTATCGGGCGTTTTGGGGTTTTTACAAAGCGACTGGTACAGCGGCAGACTTGCGGGAGGAGCAGAGAAGAGCGCCTCGGGCGGAATTGCTATTTAAGAGCGGTGATTTTGTTAGGCGGAACGAATTCGGAAGAGGCTCACGCCTATTTAGGCCCGGCCCCATTGTATTTGCGCGAGGCCTTAAATGAAAAGCTTATTGGATTGGCGACGCATCTGTTCGGTTATGACTGGCAAGTCGCGCCTCCCGGTGCACACATACATATCCGCCCAAAACGCTTCCGGGCGGCGCGCCTCAACCCTCGCGAGCATGTGCGCCGCTCGCGCGTTATATATATACAAATTCAAATGACGCAATCTCGGCCGATGTCCCCTTTGCCGGTAAAAGAGAACAAAAAAAAAAGAGGAAAAGCCCCGGGTACATTCATACGCGTATATGTACACGTACACTGGCGCGCCTCGCGGGACACATCGATCGGAGCGGCCGCAGGCCCGGGGCGAGGCTTAAAAGGCCCGGGCCGCGAGGCTTTCCGGGAAGCCGGCCCGGCAATCGCGGCTAATCCAATCCCGGGGGACTATATTCTTCGGGCGTATCGGAGGCGAGTACTCGCGGGGGCCGCCTAATTGCGCCCAGGTGTCGGATTGATCGCGCGGCCCGGTCTCCTGCACCGGGGAAGGCCATTTCGCCCGCGCCGCTCGCGCGCGCCGATCGATAAGGCCCGGCCGACGCCGCCGGCCTGTGTGCGCGGGGATGTATATATATATACGTACATATACCCGGACGTGTGTGTACATATACATATACAGAGAGAGGGCGAGCGGCCCCGAACTCGCCCCGCGGCGCCGGCGCCTCGCGCAGCTGCTTTCATGCCGATCATCGGACCGCTTGCGTCCCGTCGCCCCGGCGCTGCGGCTTTTTTCCCCCGGTCGCGGGCCGCTTCCGCAAAAGGACCGCTCGTCTTCCTCCTCCCCTTTGCACGTGCTTCTAATCGTGCTTTCACGATTCTAATCTATTCTGTTTTGAAGGGAAGAAGCTTGCGGGTGTTTTGCCAGGCGAAAATTGAATATAATGCGAGGCTAATGGATTTTAAAACCAAGCAATTATTTATCCGTCGTTCATTTGCCTCGTTTTATAGAACAGCCTAATATATACTCGTAGATTATACCGATTTAATACAAGATATATACTTGATAAAATCGATAATTTTATACACGTCAATGACACACTATATACCCACATTAATCCCGTATTATAGTTTCAATAAATTATTATTTGCCACGGTTATGCCTCGGAGAACGTGTATATTAAAGCGTTACTCGACACATATATATATATACAGCCACTCGACAATTAATTATCTCTTACAGTGGGTGCAGTATATATTGACCCGATTCCAAGAGCGACGGGGCGATATTTCGGCACCGCAGAAAGGCTTGGCTAATTCGATTGGCCGTCTCCTATCCGCACCGGTGCGCACGACCGGCACGCGGGGGCTAACGGGCCGTTTATTAGAATTTTCATGACACGCGAGAGGAAGGGCCAATATATAAGCAGGCGGGCGGCGCGCACGCGGACGCGAGCCGAGAGCCGCCGGCACGCGGCAGCCGGGACGTCGGAGCCCGGGGGGCGCGCCACACTCCGCCGGGGATGTGCACACACATGTACACACACACGCGCATCGGGAAACGGCCGAATCGCCAGCGACAAAGGAAAGGGTTTATATATATTGGGGGCGAGGACAGCGGAAGGCCCTTGACGGGCCCGAGCCGTTTGCCTTCGCCGGTGAGCTATTAGCGGATCGCGGGCTAATTGAAGAAGGCCGACGGCCCTTGTGCAGGGGCCCGATCACTTGTATCCCCGCCGCCGATATCGGCAATTATATGCACGTGTATACGTTGTACGTGTATATATACGGCCCGGCAGGGGAGAAAAACCGTCCGGGGATTCCGCGCATTGTGGGGGGGGAGGGCACAAAGGGCCGCGACGGACGGCCGGAAGCGGAAGGGGACAGGTGCGGCGGATGCGCGGGGGCGCGGCGCCGATCGAAGCGCGTCCGCGCCGATCGCCCGGATTATCCGCGGCCTGGCTGTCTCGCGGTCCGGTCGCCCATACTGGTATACATGTACGCCGGCGCGCGGATCTGAAATTTCGAGTGATTTGTAGTCAAGTTCGTAGTCGGGTTTTCATTGATTTCGGCCGGAGGCGGCTCTCCTTTCCTGCCGGGCCAACTGGGTCACCTTTTTTATTATTTCCCTTCGACTCGCGCGGAATACACCTATAGGGCTATGTTCCTCCCCCCTGAGCGGTGTACATGTACACACACTCGGACTGCGCCCGAGCCGCGTCAAGATAATCGGCCCCTTCTTCCCCGCCTTCTAGAACTAGCCGCGCGTCGGCCGACGCGATGCATCATATATACGCGTCCTGCGTGGGGAGGGACGAGCGCGTCGGGCGGAAAAGTTGTCGGGCGGCGTCGCCCGGTCCATCCGTCAGCTCGGCGTCGCGCGGGACGCCGGCCTCGCGATCCCGCCGGGAGATAGGCCAATAAAGCGCGCACGCCAGGGAACAATTAAATTATCAAGCGGCGACGATAACGAGCCGGCGGCCGACCGATTACTATTATAATCAAGCGGCCCGGGCTCGGTCTCGCGTGGCGAAAAACCAGCCGCCGGGGGAAAAAGAAAGCCGGTTAAGCGTGGGGTGGGGGGGGGCTAAATTGCGCGGCGGCCGGCTTAACGAGTTTTGCGAAGGAACCGGCTAAAACGCCCGCCTAATTGAATTGATAAAGGGGCGCGCGTGCGAGGCGCCGCCGCGCCTCCCGTGTGTGTATATGTATATGCGTGCAGGGCGCGAGACCCGCTGCGCCGGCCCGACTTGTAGCCGCCGCATGCAAATCGCCCTGGAGACGTGGAGCGCGCGCGGGCGAATTAACCGATTGTTAATTGGTCGCGGCGCCTCGCTCGGCTTTCGGCTCTTTATGCCTTATAAATCGAAGTGTATCAGTACAGGTAGTTCAAATTCATTATTATGTTCCGATTTAAAGAGTCTGTTATTTACTATACCGCATTGTAGTTAAGAAAGCTTAATACGAGCTTTTATTACTTTAGATATTAAACTCGAGGCCGACGCGCTGAATCATACAATAATTACCATAATCTTAAAGTAAGGATTTATTTTATTCTCATACAGTCAAATCGCATTTCTAGCCATAGTTTATGATAATTCAAATTGATTATAGTGAGTATTGTAACATCTGCGTAGCGAGCATTTTAAAAACTTTTTTCTAATTGTACGCCATTCTTATATTTTATTTTTTTTAAGAAACAACATTTTATGTTTCCTCAAATTATTCGAAAATTTCAATTTGATTAGGTGCAAGAAGGAAGAAACTGATTTTGACGATAAATTTCCCCAATAAACTCGTCATAAACTCGTATACGAGTCTGATATGTGGAAACTTTTACATTTGTACTTGCAGGATTAAGCGATGCCGCGCACTTGTTCGTACGTGACGCGACCCAAATCGGTTATCAACGCCTGGGCTGTCCTCGAGGCCTCGGAATTTGTTTTTCCCCCGTCGGCCCGTTATACACGGTTAATAAGCCTATACCTCGGCGGGCACGGGGCGGTGGGCGGAAAGTGATGTCACCTGCGGGTGCACCGACCCGCCCGAAACTTTATACGTGCGCCCGGAGCGAGAAGCCGATGACAGGTTAAGAGGGCCGTCCGCGCGCCGAGCGCTTAAGAGGATAATTTTATTCCTCGGGCGCGCCTTGACAATTTAATAAATCGAGGCCGCGGCCACGGCGGTGCGCGAATAATCGCACGCCCTCTGTGATCGCGCCTCGGCGCACGCGTGACTCTGCAACAAAGTCCCGCGGGCAACGTAGTTACACGCGCGCTATTATATATACCAGGCGGTGCAGCGCACGAGCCCCGCGCCCCCGCCGCTGAAACTCGAATCCGACACTGTTGCGTATATAATTAAATCGAATGAGACGGAGAAAGCCGTCCCGACGCATTAACCCTTCTTTTTTTTCCCCCGGGCGATATGCGCCGGGCCTTGAGGAAAAAAACCCACCGCTCATGGCGCGAAGTCGATTATAGGAGAGGAAAAACGAAAAAAAAAGAAGCAACCCGTACTATATACACGAGCGTTTTGTAAGACAATCCGGCGGCCGAGTGACCAACGCGTGCGTACAACTCGCTCGATTTTTAATTACTCCACTTTGGCGATCGGGGCAGCCGATGTCTGCCTCGCCGATTCGCGTTCGCTTGCCGGGAATCCGGCCGCGGCTATAAGTGTGCGCGCGCGCGCTATAAATACACACGCGGGCCCCGCCGTCTCTCGGGGGAAGAAAGGAGGATATCGGGCCGCCGGCGGACCCCGCCGGAGACAAATTCCGTAATCCTCTTTGGTCGGCGCGCTATAAGCCCCGCTGCATTGCAACGAGGCGCTCGCGTAATAATAATAATAACAACAACGTGTAGAATAATACGGGCGCGGGGGTTCAAGGCTCGGCTTTCGAGGGCCGCCGCCTCGGGAGGCGCGCGCGCGGCCGTCTCTCGTTCCGCCGAATTATACCGGGCCCCCGAATATCCCCGCGTCCCGGCCGTCTCCGATTTTTTTTCACGCTCGCGTATATATGTACGTGCACGCTACGCGTGAAAGTACGCGTACGTATGTATGTATGTATATATATAGGTGCATCGAATTAAGATCGCGAGGTGTATATACGTGCGCGCGCGGGGGGGTTGTAATTATACCGCTTGGGCGCAATCGACGGGGCGTGCTTTTAAGGCTAGGGGATTTTAATCTAATACGAGTCCCAGTCACTCGCGCTCGCGCGCGCGCGGCAAGAAAAAAAAGGGGTGGGGGTGGGGGGGATACAAAAAAAAATATTACTCGGCAGCCAATTTACGTAGCCGTCCGTTATGTGCTCGCTTAGCGCGCGCCCAAGGCGGCGCGGAAATTTTAGTCGATCGAAGGAACGAACCGAAGATTAATAAGCTGTCAGCCTAACTCCATCCGTTAATCTCGCGCTAGGTCATAGCCGCTCTTATGCTACTCGGCCGCCTCCGCCACTTCCTTCTTTTTTTTTTTCTTATTATACCCACTGGCTTCTTTTTCCTCTTGCTCCTCGGCTCCGTCTTTAATGTCATTAGTGCCTCCTTTTTGTCAATTACCCTCCATTGTGTATGTATATCGCAGTCGCGATGCTCTAATGGGCCTCGATAAAAAATTGTTAATTTTATTCAGCGACATCCGATATTCCGACTGTTAGGGCTCACATGTTTATTGCCCTTTATTATAAAGTGTGTGTAATAACACGGGCCGGGGGGCGGCTCGTTGCGTCAGACCTCCCAGATACAATCGCCTTTTCGTATATTAGAAGAAAATGAGATTCAGCTTCTTATATTTTACGTGCATGTTTTGCATTATTATTCGCGGGCGAATCGATATTTTTTTACTCTCCCGACAACTCATATACACGCGCTATCGCGGATCGTCTAGATCATTCGGCCGCGATAAATTATACGCCAAAGCGTTTTACCTTATTCCCAACGCAATAATAACCATTATAATACGCCGGCGATATTGTTTGCAGGGCGGAGTCTCGCGTTTCGCGCCCGAGCTCCTTTCCGTAATCAGACCTTCCGCGGGAATAATTTTCCAACACAGTATAGAGTGTCGCTGGAATTAAGCGCGCAGATATACATGCACGTACGCACGTGTGTATATATATATGGAGGCTCCTCGCGCCTTAGCGGCCTATTAGCCCGATACAATTCGCTCGGCGAGTCGGCGCTCTGAGCCCTGAGTAATCGCCGGCTCTCGATCGGCTCCTCGGAACGAATCGCCGGCTCCCTCCCTCTCCCCCCTAAACTGCGCGCGGGGGCTTAATCGAATAAGCGGCCGATGCTAATCTGCCGCGCGCGGGGATATATCCCCCGGTCGCGCGCAGCTGTATCTTAATTCATCGCTCGGCAGCTGACGCTTATCACCGCGTAATCCCCGTAATGGCCGACGCGCCGCCGGCCTTGTCCGCGCGAGTCGCAGTCGAAGAATCGTCGGGCGCGCCGGCAATGTATATACATATATCATTGTGCGTCCGCCTCGTGTGCACGGTAAAGTCCGTGGGCCCTAGGTCCAGCGTATACATGCCTGCGCGTACAGCCGGGATTACGTAGGAACGCCGCGGGATTACACGGTATGAGATTCACAGTTGCCGGATAAGAGTGTCGGGGCTACTGTTGCCTCGATCGCCCGCCGCGGCAGTAGATAAGGCGCGTCGATCAGACGCGGGTAAGCGCGCGGCCCCGACAGGAGCGCCGACTCATCGCGTAACGCCCATTAAAAGCCTTTTTTACGGTGGATTTGGCCGGAGGCGGCGGCTCTGCCTTTAATCGAATTTACACTCGGCTAGATTCCTCTACACACCTCGCGCGGCCGGCTAATATAGTCCGCGGGGAGAAAGCCGGCGATCGTGTACATATATATATATACACGGGGGCAGGACGATAGAAGGAAAAAAAAAGGAGAGAGAGAGAGAGATAAAAAAAGGAGGGCCCTCGAGGCACTTACGGCGCCTCGGGAGATATTTCATTATCGGCGATCGGGCCCATTAGGAGTCGCGCGTTGGCCCCCGTTCGGAGGCCCGGCTGCGGACGCGCGCGCGCGCGCCCGCATCCACACACACGCACACGGGCGCCCGGCTCCATTATCCTATCTGGGCGCGTCAATCTGCTAAGTAGCCTGGCGCAGGGCCCGGGAGCCGCGCGTACCTGCTGCGCCCAGGTGCGCCCTGCGGCGTAATTGGAAAACGTCGCGGGTAATTGACGGAGGAGCGTCCGGGTCGCGCGATGCAAATCGCCGGATGATCGGAGAGGCTGCCCCGCCGGCCTCCTTTTTCCCCGTCTCACCCCCCCCCTCGGGGCCGGGGGATTAAGTCGGCCGGGAAGGCTTGTCAATTCTTATAAACACATTAAGATTCCTTGTCAGAAAATTGATACGCGCCAGCGGGCTTTTGACACTCTTAAGCCCGGCCCCCGCCGCCGCCGCCATTCTTACGCCCCGGATTATAAAAAAGGAAGTCAGTTACATCTACGTGTACATACATACACGTATTGACGAGCCGACCTCGTATTCTGCGTGTGTGTGTATATATATATACACCCTCCCGCGCAATGTGCGCCGCCCGAGCGACGGCTCAATCGTACCCCGGTCGCGTGAACGCGCGGGGGCGCAAAAGTGCGCAACGCCGACGCCTCGGGGCCCGCGGGCGGCTTATCGCTCGCGCCCGCGCGCGCAGGTGCACACAGCCCGCCCGCGACTAATTAATGCGCTCGCCGCTCGGCCATTACTCACGCCGATAATAACTCGGCGGCGCGGCCCTGTGAGCGGCTCCAACCCCTCCCGCAGCCCCCCGTGTATATAGGCCCCGAATCAATTATGCGCGCGGGTTTTTCGTCGGCCGGCCGTTCCCAGCCCGCGGCCGTCATGCACGCGCGCCCGCTTAGGCTAATTCGCCGGGGCGCCGATTTCACCGGGGCCCGCTGCACATGTGTACGTCTGTGTTATAGGTGTACGATCGACCTCCGGTTCGTCGGGGCAAACTTTTTTTTTTCTCTATATTATTATGTGCTTGGCTGCAATGAGCGGGGTATCATGTGAGCCGGCTACTTAGAAATATATGCCACTTTCCTCGCTGGCCGCGGCTAACCCGATATATCTCCGGAGCCTTGTTCAGTCCTTAACGGATTTTTCGCTAATTTATGCTAATTCGAAGGAGGCTAATCCCTGTTTAACCTATTATTCGAAATTAATTGCAAATTTCAGAGGTAGACTTTGTATTATGATTACAATGTGAATACATTATTAAAATTGATACCGTATATATATATATGGTTATATTTATAAAAGTAAGGATAAAAATACACAATGCGCCAGGAAAGAAACTGCAGTGGTAAGGCGTAAGCTTAAAAAATGATACAAAAGGTGACGATTAATAAAGTTTAGAAACTGTATTCGAAGAACATTCTCAGAGATTATTAAGTTATTCGGTTATTGGGCTTGACTCGTGACGCATTGTGCACGTAATACCGACCCAACTAACCCGTAATTTTCACACACATCGCGTGGATCTACCGCGGTGTTCATACACAAAACCTTGATTAATGATTGATGATTTTGCAGTTACAAGCTAGCGCATAATAAATGTTTAATTAAACGTCCCCGCGCGCGGCCTCGCTACTGGCCTGGCGCGACTAACTCATCAGGTGCTCCCCCGGGCGAGGAGACCGCAAGGCGAAAGGGCCTCCCCCGAGGCGGCGCACTCGCGCCGGGTCATTATTGATTGTTGTTGATAATTAGCCGCGTCAATCAGGCGGAGGAAGGCGGGCGGGGGGGAAGGGGCGGCGCCGGTGCACCCGGGGCGCACGCGGTGCCATATCGGCCCCACCCCCCGGCCCGATTAACTCCCCACAATTCGATCTAATGCACCGAGAGACGCGATACGAGAAGGTTAATTATCCGGCTAATGAGGGACCGAGAATACCCGGGGGACTTCCGGCCGGGAGACAACGCGCGGCAGCTCGTCGACGGGCCGCCGCAGCTTGCACTTGACGAACTTCCCCGGGAGGTGCGGCCCTGGCCCTCGAGACGCCCTCGTTAATCCTTTAGCCGCGCGGCAATTATTCCCCTACTGTAACGCCGGCGCTATAATAGGTAATAGGATGGTGGGCGCCTTTAAAGAGCCTTTCGTTCCCTCAATTACCCGGGAGTTTATATATACGCGCTCCGCGGAGGAGTATATTACAACGCGTGGCCATGGATATATATTGAGGTGTGTAGGCGCGGGTCTAACCTAAGGGTGCTTGGCTGTTCCAGGCGACAACGCCTCCAAGTCCCCGGGGGTCGGCAGCGAGGACGAGCTGGGCCCCAGCAGCGAGAAGAAGAAGAAGCACCGGCGCAACAGGACGACCTTCACGACCTACCAGCTCCACGAGCTCGAGCGCGCCTTCGAGAAGTCCCACTACCCGGACGTCTACTCGCGCGAGGAGCTGGCGATCAAAGTCAACCTGCCGGAGGTGCGCGTCCAGGTCAGTGTCCAAAAAACAAAAAAGTAAAACCGTCCACACGCACACGCACATGCATGCACGCGAAAAAAAAAAAACAAAAGGGTATACATGTACATACATATATAGGTGCAGGCCGGCCGCGCACGCGAGCCGGCCCCTCTCCGGTGCACGCGCGCGGCTAATGCCGTCGTTTCCGTGCAAACAATCGACGCGCCGATCGCCCGGGCGACGTATTAAACTAAATTAAATTAATTATGTGCGTGACAGCGATAAAACCGCCGACGGCGCCGGCGTGTACGTCGCATGCGACGGGCATCGATTAGGCCGCGGCGGCCCGCCGGGCCGCACACGACTCGGCAGCGCGGGCGCGTGTTTGTACGCGCGCGGAAGCCCTTTGTCGACGCGATCGCGAGGCCGGATCCAAAGGCGAATTAGCCTATTCGGCCCCGCTGGCCCGCCGACCTTTGGCCCAAGGGGTATTATCGGCCGGGGGAAGCGACGGGCAAAAGCCGCCTGCTACACCGACCGTGACCTCCATGTTTTTCGTCGTCGTTGCCGGGGCCCTTAAGGGAGTATCAGAACTTGATGAACGGTTTAGACATTGATTCATTCGTACACGAGTGAGGCAAGTTATTACAGGACATTTTTAAGTAGCGAATTAAAGTTTTGACGATAATGTTACAAAAGTGTAGGTTTCGATACAAAATTCAGTTCGTGATGCACGCGTAAAATACACCTGTTAGGTTATATAGCTGTATTAAAAAATTCATTCACATTTGTCGCGTTACGTGAGAATTATTACTGTCTAGAGCTCGCGTCTCGATCGAGTGCACGGCGTTACAAACAAGAATTAATCGCTCACCATGATTCTCATGAATAAGGATTTGTGCGATAAGCCGCCGGGCAATTCACAGAAAAGCATACACTTGATCCCCCTGTCACGATAATTGTAATGCCTCTTTTAATCTCGGCCCCGGAATATTCGTAAACATCCGCCGCAGTTACATTACTATTCATTAGCCGAATTTCCCGAGTGGAACTCTAGCCGGCCCGGCCAATGATTCATTCGGAGGGCCTCCCGCCCCCACCCCCGGGCCGGGCGCACGCGTACATCCCGGATTTTCCGCGAATCGATAAAAAGCCGCGGCGCTGTAGTCGCCGCAGCCTCGAAAAAAGTTGGGCGGCGGCAGGCGCTTGCGCGCGAAAATCCCAATTAAAAGGTTTGATCGCGAGGCCGGGGGGCGTCGCATAGGCGCGACCACGCCCACGGGCTTTATTTTCCAATTTCCCCGGCGGTGCGCGCCACGCGCAATCCTCGCCCGTGACTTTCCTCGCGTCTCCCGTGGGCGGGGAGGAAGACCGAGAGCCGCCGCTGCCGCCGATCTAATCCCTTAAGCTTATTAGAGCGGGGCAAGTATATAAAAAAAAAGGAGAGCCGGGAGTATTCCACGGGGACGTGGCGAGTCGGGCCAAATCCCCGGGAGCGGCGAGCGTTTGTTAGCCCGGCCGCGGCTTTGTCATTTTTTAATTGATCAGATTATCGGAACACGAGCGCTAATCAATCTCCTTTCCGAGTAATGAGGTGGCCGTCCCCGACGTCGGCACGAGGCCTATATACGCCCCTATGTACGTCCCCGCGCCCAATAGCCGCTGAGGGTATATAGGCACACCTCGTTCCCGTGTACGAGCATCCGCCTTCCCCGCACATGGCTGCGGCTCCTCGCGGAGAGGGCCTTGAAAATTCATTTCCCGCGGGGTTGAGCGTCGCGCGCGCGGATTATACCGGCTGCGGAAATCAAAAGCCGGCCCACTCGCACCGATATACGCGCACCCGGTTGCCGCGCTCCCGCGGGGCCTATATATATATCGGCACAAACGAATTAGCTACACGGATTCGACTAATCCGTTCAATCTAGATTCGGATCTAGCGGGCGCGGCTTTCATGGGTCGGTCGCATGCGAGGAGCCGCGCGGCTCCTTTCCGCCATTAAATTCCCATTTCGGAGGAAATGTAAAAAAAAAATAACGAAAACAAAACAAAAACAAGGGCGCATACACGTGTATATATCCACACACACACGTAGACACACAGTATCCCCACGGCGCAATTATTGGGGAGATCGGGCCAAGTCGGGAGTGGGGGGCGCGGGCGCACGCACCGCTAAATCAGAGTCCCCCGCGGTAACACGAGCCGCCCCCCGAGGCCTAACAACGGCCTCACGAAACGCCCGGCGGAAGCGCGTTTTATTAGCCGACGGCGGCGCGGTCCCCCCGGGGGCAGGCGGCCGCCAGGCCCGTCACGCCACCCACGCCCGAGGACGCGCGCTAATTGCCGCGGCCCCACCGCCGCCGCCGCCGACGACGACGACTACGACGCGACAATTAATCGCCCCCGCGCGATTAGTTTCGCGTTCCGTGCCGCGACCTGCAGCGCCGAAGGTGGACTCGCTCAATTTGCCGCAAGCCGCCGTGAAATCCGCCCGGGCTATATATATATACGTATGCATGTGGGTGCACCTGGCGAGGGTTGCCCACAGTCACGCGTGTGTATAGCCATAGATCGAGCGAGCCGCTGCTATTCCGACGAGCTTCTTGAACGGGGAGTCGAGCGCCTTTAATGTGCTTCGATTGGTCGTGTAATGGCCGCTGTATTGCTTCGAATTTACACCTGGGTCGTAGTTGATACGCTGTAAAAATATTTGGAATCCGTGTGGGTGGGTCTTTGTAATGAAACATTTGAAGTGAATATATAGACGGGAGAATAATAATAATTTTGGAAAATACAAAGCTCTATGATTGAAAAAATAATTGAATATATGATTTTTGATTAAAAATTACAGCAGCCATTGGTTGCAGAAATTTATACTGTGCGCTTTATTAAAGATGTCCGTTATTGGCAATTAAAATATTGTCGAGTCTTTCATTTGGTCTAAATTTGCTTCCGTCCGTTTGTTTAATTTAATATAATTTCAATTTTATGATTGTTATGCTTCAAAATACTAACGCAACTTTGTAAAATAACGAGAATTAAGCAGCCGATTTAATAAGCAGGAGGGAAGGTGAATTTAATAAACATTTAGTTGTATTTAAATTAGGCGAATAATGAAAAAGTGAGTGGCTCCGCATAAAACGGGCTAATTGACTGAAATGAAAAGAACAGAAATTGGCTGAACTCTCGTCAAGATTCCTGCAGCGGGTATAATCGCGACACGCATACAGCCATTCGCTTTAATTCCATTGGCTTTGCACTTGCTCCGTGGACCGTGAGCCGCATTTCAATTGCAGGCCAGAGCGCCCGCTAATTGTCTTCTTTCCGCTGCCGTTCCAATTACCGATCAAGCCGAGCGACAAAACTTTGAATTCATTACGCTCAAATTGCACTCCATAGAGCTCCGGCCGTGGAAAAGAGCAAAAACGCCCGCCTTCCATCATTCGGCCCGTGTGTCCACGCATATATAACCCACGCACGCGACGTGTATATCACGCGCGCGCCACTTACTCACGCGAGGCGCATCGCGGGGATGACGCGATCTATATATACGCGCACACGTATGTACGTGCAGTTCGGCGCGGTCCGATTGACTTTTCGCGGGCGGCGATATGCGAGCGCGGCCCGCGAGGAGGATATTGCCCCCGCGCAGATTGGCCGCGCCGTGCCTTTTCTTTTTTTTTTTTTGCCTGATTCTCCAATTTCCCTTTGTTTCGCCGGGGGTTATGCATATATGGCGACGCGCCCGCGCGCGCGGGCTTTTTCAAAAGCGCCCGCGTTTCCAGCGAGGAAGCCGGCCGCGCGCTCGCTTCATTCCTAGCATGTAAAGTGATTAATTGTTCCGAGGGATTGGCCGAGCTGGCCGCGCGCATGCGCCCAATCTCTTTTTAATATGCGCGCGCGCGCCATTCTTTCCTTTGAAGTGTCTCGGAAACAGTGACTCTTTGTCGATCCGCGCATTACATTCAACGCATCCGTACGCGTATACAAATGCTGCCGCGGAGTGCAAAATGTACACTAAAATGAGTCACCCTTTGCAATATGTATATATACACATGTATATCTGTGGAGTGTTTTCTTTTTTCATTTTCTTTGATCAGATTTCTTTGTTTATTTACGGCTCGTATATTAGGCATTTGATTAAGGCACGTGTAAGTAGTATATTCAGGACTAGACAGACAGTGACAAATACTTTGATTTACACGCGGAGCACCGAAAGTGCGCTTTCGCAAAATCGCGCAGCGGCCAGCCCACGGCTCTGTAAGCCTAGTAACGCCCCGCAGGCTCCTATAGTCCCGGGCCGCGTGCGATCTTGTGCCGGTATCCTGCGTCCTGAACTGCTACGCCGGGCAATATGGTTAGGACAACACGGATTCCGGTGCGGTTCGATGGCCTCCGCGGGTCCATCTAGCTGTGGCTCCTCGACGTCCGCACGATCGAGACAGCCATGAGCCGGTCCCGCCGAATACTGTCCGAAATTCCCGCCTGCGTATAGCATTAGTCCCGCGCGTCAATTTCCAGGTAATACACAAGTATTTAATATCGCTACAAGTAATGTAGTGGTCGCTACTGAAAGGCTCCCATGAATATTATATTAGTATTTTGATTTACCAATATTGCAATGGACTAAAGGAAGTGCGGGTATTGCGGTTAAAGTAGGGGCAGCTATACACATACGAGCTCTGTATGTACCTGTCATTGTTGGAAATATAATACGAGCTAACACGTGACATTAAAACGCGTTAATATGTATATTACAAATTAGAAGATAATTTATTATTGCAACCTTGCGCCACGTCTTTTTATTTATGATATACAAGTTTGATTTTAGATACGGAATTGCTATAATTAGACTAAATTGCGATTAAACGTGTACAATATTCCATATCACGTACTCAAAATTACTCAGGCAAAATCTTTTGATCGCAAAGTTTTATCACTTAATCGCAAATCTCACCGAAATTATCTTTGCTTTACATTGTATGGCAATGCAGAAACTAAAAAAGTCGTTTGTATTCAGAAATGATGGCTTTAAGGCGTGCACACATATTGATTTAAAGCTTATATCGGCAGAACGCGTAAGAAGAAACAGTGATTGGCCTGCGTGCTCGCGTCCAGTGGGGACCGATTGATTGGCACGAGCGCGGCACGATTCGAATATCGCGGCCGATTCCCGGCAAGGACGCGCGTAGCCTCTCCCCGCGTGTACATTCACACAGACACACACAGACCGGGGCGAGCATTCGCAGGGCGCGCGCACGACACCTCGGCTGAATTGTTTCGTGCCTCGATATTATTTACCGGGCCGTTGCCAGGGAGACGACGGGCCGCGCGTATATACCTGGGATATCAAGCCGCCGCCGGGAGTCCCGGCCGACTGTCAGGTGGGACTGAACCGGAAAATATATTTTCTGATACTTCCCCCCCCCCCCCCCGGTTTCATAGGCCTAATTGCTTAACTCTCGGATAGACGAGCGGCGAGCCCCGAGTGAACGAGCGCCCGGCCGATCGTGCGCGTCGCTTCCGACCGCGCCGCGAGTGTATATATGTATGCGGGGCGCGCGTCACGTGTCCCCGAACCATTCCGATCTTTATCCCCACCGCGAGGCCGCGTAATACCCGGGCGCCTATTAATCCCGCGGTAAACGCGTTACGGCCTCGGGCTCATTGGCTCCGGGCATTACGTACATATCCCGCAAGCGGCCCTTCGACAAGACTCCGTGTACGTATATGCGTATTACTTAAAACATGACGAATATCTATGTATATATATATTCGCGGCCACGGGTGATTATCATTGCGCTTATGGTACGCATATATATCTCGAGGGCGAATATACAAGTAACGTGGCAGCCGGCTCGCGGAGAAAACTGACCGGATTACCCCCGCACGTGCATGCATACACACACACACAGACACATGTAGACGCGTGTATAATGTTTCCGCCAGGCGCGAAAAGAGCATTACATTATAGGCGCGCGGCTTCGTAAAAATCGAGGGTAGAGCCGGCGGCTCGCATCCGGCAAATCCCCGGTAATCCTGACAAATGCCGAGTGCGTTAGCGCGGCAACATTGTGTACTGGCGGGAGTCGATCGGCCGCAGTCATTACGCCGCGGGCAATAAAACGCCGATGAGCCGGTGCACGTATATGTATGTACGCAGGCGGGGAGGATGCAAAGCGGCCCGGGGGAGAAGAAGCCGCTCGCGGGATCCCCTTTAGTTCCGGCCTCTCGGGCGCAGCCAAGCGCGGACCATCAGCCACCCCAATGGGTCTGTGTGTGTATATAGCGGGCGGTAATAACGCGCGGCCGTGGGTAAGACCCTCGGACACGTGGGCGCGGCCCGCGGCCTATAAGTCAAGCCCGTGCCCCGGCGATCATTCAATTACGCTCGTTGCTAGCGCCTCTCGCGGCTCCGTCTTGTCCCGCGGGGAGGGACAGCGCGCCCGTGTAATTACGCAAACAATTGCACGCGTTTTATATTTATTCTAGAAAAAGATTCGCGGTGTGTATATACCTACAATTGTGCACAAGGCGGGCGCGGGCGACATGTACACACAAACCCACACGTGTACACGTATGCGCGCGCGGGCGTCGCGCCGGCGAACGTCGGCTGCAGTCGATAAGCATGAAATTCAAATGCCGAAATAACAAGTGGCGGGGCCAAAGCTCCCCGGATCGACTGGCCGCTCTCCAAGGCGCCCCGGCCACGCGTGAAACAAGATAATGGCGCCCCGGGAGATGGAGCACCTGCGCGCCGACGGAGAAAAATGGCAAAAAGGAGGTGGCCGGGGGGGGGGGGGAGCCCAGGATCATCCGCCCCGCGCCATTGTGCCACACATATACACGTGCGCACCGCCGGCGCCCGGAGCTTGTTTTATCGCGGGGTAATACCTCCGGCGGCGCGCGGGGGAGCTCGATCGAGAGTGTATATACACACATATATATATATTATCCGCACGAGGGTGAGTGTGTGTGTGTGTGTCCGTCGGCGAGGCGGTGTAGCGGGGGAGGAGCTGTGTGCGCACTGGCTGCGGTGTGCCTGGCGCCTTGCGAGGAAGCGCCGTCTAACGACTGTATATATATATATATACATGCATGCACGTATATATCCCGAGGACGTGTATACAAGCCGAGTACCGCGGCGACTTTCTCCGGGCGCGTTATACGAGGCGTTAACGGGTTGCGCGCCCCTCCTATTAATTGCACTTGGCCCTAAATGCAAATTGTTCGAAATTGAGCGAGGGGCGCCCCCGGAATATTTGGAAACTCCATTATGCGGGAGGGGCGCGTGCGCGGCGGCCATGGCGCCCGCGGGAGTCTGCGCGCCCTCCTCGCGCAGGCCCCCGCCTCCCCGGCCCTCCATCGGTACAGTCGCGCCCGCGAATTTCCGCGGGGGAAAGAATTAGCCGCGGGAGAGGGGGGGGGGGGAGGTAGGCAGTCGGGCCGTGCCCGCTGTATATACACCCGCGGCGCGCTCCATTGATCGAATCAGCCCGGGAAATCCAATGAGGCGATCGAGTTTTCCCGCGTCTCCGCCTCGGTGCGCGAGCAAACTTCCCTCGGCGATTCGATTTTATGTACTTTTTACAAGCAATGCATGGAGCGCGGTTAAACTACCGCCGTTCCCGTACATTCTTACTCGACCGTGCGAGATAGATAAGACAAGTTTATTTTTATGCAAGTACACCGTTTCACACTTGCTTTACATTTTATGTTGGAAAATTAGAGTTGGTAATAACGGGCTGTTTGGTTAAATAACGATTATCAGCAGGGAAACAATTGGTTAGCAGCAAAGAATACGATAAGAAACAACCTCAAGCGCAATCAAATGATATAGTTATAGTTATGTGTATTATTACATAATATAAACAGAATATACATAAATTATTACGTATATAGTTGTATTGTATGTATATACACAACATTTTGTGTACGTCACTAGATACAAGCATCTATTGTTACGAGTTACAAGTTCTTTATTACTTATAAACTTATATATAAATTTACATATTAATGATACAACTTTGAAATAATAGTACTTAATTGAAATATTTTATACACTATTAATATTCAAATATTCAGAAATATAATACGATTTAAACTACAATCATGTATAAAGTTATTTGAGTTAGGTCATTGGTTTTATTTTAAAATCTGATATAAATTACATGTACATAATTATGTATTCACAGTTCGTTAACGATATTTGAAGAAGTTTATAACAATCATTGAGAGTTTAAGGATATAGTTAGTAGTTCCTTAATCTTCCCAAGTTTCAGTATAAACTCGCTAAAAATCCGCGAAGATTTCTATCACGATACAAAGTACTTCTGAACATGTTGTGCCTGGGAATTTAGAAAATGAAACATGTAAACGACCATATGATAACAGTACACAGTTTAATATCGGGTAATTGATTTAATATTGAGGCTTGCCAGGAAAGATAAGGAGTAATCTCAAGTTTGAGAAGCCTCCGCCTCGGCTCCCAGGTCCAGCGGGGATGCTGCAGGGAGGCGTGTAGGTGCGGGAATAGGGCGGGCGGGGATGCAGGTCGGGAAAGCGGGCGGCTGGCAGGCCGACTAATCGGCAATAACGGGCCGTCAATCGAGTGCACAATAGCGATCGGCCGCCCCCTCCTCCCCCCGAGTCCTCCAGAACGGGGGAAGCGGCGGGCGGGATCGGCGGCGCCGGAGCGTGACGAGGCTAATTCGCGGTGAAAGGGCGGCGCGGCGGCCGCGCGCTCGATTAGAGGAGCGATTTTCCCGGGGCGCGCGGGGGAGGCTCTAAGGTTGCGCGCCGGCCATTAGCCAAACACACTGGCGGGAAGATTGGCCCGAGGTCTGCGGCTCGACGCGCGAACCCCTCGGGAGGGTGAAAAAAAAAAAGGGTTGCACTCGGCCCCTCGAGCATCAATCATCGTGCCGGGGGCGCGCCCCGGCATTCAGGAGAAGTGTTGTGCTCAAACACAAAAACACTTCATTTGCCGGATTAGCTGTTAAACGGGCTTGCTGAGGGGGGGTGGAGGGGCGCGCGCCGCGGCCGACTTAACTTCCCTCCGGCTGCGCACACCCTCGCCTCCCTTTTTTCTTCCTTCGCCCATGTGCCCGTGGAGCGCACAATGGGCTATGATCCGCGAAATGTTGCGCTAGCCCACATGGAACAATGCCCCGAGGCCCTCCCGCGCCTAGTTCCCAATTGCCTAATAGACTGGCTTTTTGCTTTCTGTCGGCCCGCCTCGCGATAACGCGCCCCGGCTAATTGTTCGCCGCGTTGGGCCGCCTCCCTCGCCTCCTGCTTCCGTGCCCTCGCTAACCGCTCATAATGAGGCTTTTTGTCGCTTACGCAACGATTCAGCCTTACTTTGATTGTTGCGGATATACTATATTGTATATTGTACGGGCGCCCCTGAATAGTCTTCCTTCCTTCGCATGTAGTCTCTCCTGCAGCTTTCTAGTTCAAACAATTTACCAACGTGGACGCTTACTCGTTTCATTTGAATATTAGCGAAATAGGCACCGAACCAATCTACCGTGGAATTCAATCTTCGATCGATATATGCTCTGTGGTGATATTCTAATCCCCAGTGGTAATCGTACGTTTATCTGACGTATAAAATCAGTTCATCTACATTGGTCTTTTCACTGCTCTTCAAATTAAATCAGTATAACCGTGTTATCGTTATTAAATCGACCATTAACATTTATTGTTTAAATTTAAAAGTTGATCCGCAGTTTCAATGCAATTTGGTATCCTGCTATTAAAAACAGGGAACTACTTAATATGAGGGAGAATGGGTTTTCAGAACATTAAGGGTAATTCTTAAAAGCGTATGGTAGTTTTGGATCCGAAATACAGGCAACTGTAGAATCGGGAAAAATATGTAAAAATCTCAAAAATAGAATCGGGAGCTTCGGATATCTTAGCGAATACACTGGATAAGTAGTGAGAGGGAATAATATTTATGTTACAATATCATTGATTTCTCGAGGTTAGACGCACGCGAGGATGCATACTGACAAATCACACGTGACGAGTAATTTGCCGAGTAACACGGCTACTTCTCTGCGCATCAGATTAAATATGTGCCGAAGCGGCTCCAATCTCCTCCTCGTCTGTTATACGTTTCACCCTGAAAACCAATAAGGCTCACGCGATTAGCTCTAACCGAATCCAGCTAGAAACAGGATCCTACACCGAAGCACGACACTTACAACAAGCCCGCGTATTAAAAGCGATTGGAGCTCGAGTGCCGGGGACCGATCGGAATTTCATTTTTCGAGGCGATCGACCCAAGGCCGGACACGCGCTCGCGGGCCGAGCGGTCGGAGGACGGATAATTCCCACGATTGGCCCGACGACAGCTCGCTTATTAGCAGATCAACAATTAATATAAAGGGGGCGGTGGCGAAGAAAGAGGCGGCCCGGTCTTTAACATGTACACTCGGCGGAGGTAGGTCAGCGGCTTTGTCGGGGCCCTATATGATAAAAAGTCCCGCGTACACGCATCCCCCGGGCAATTAACAATTAGCCGGCGGTCCTTGTAATCGAATTACCGGGGGCATTGTGTCGGGGCCGGGGCACAGGCGTATTGGGTTGCCGTCGGCGCCCCCGGGTCAAAGGACCCCCGGGGCCCGCGGGGGGAGGGAGTCAAGAACCGGGGCCTTCCTTTCTCCCCCCGGGGGCGGCCCGCCTCCGTAGGATCGTGTTTCGCGCGATCTGCATCGCCGTAGTCGCACGTGGGTCCCCGGGCGCGGCCCACAAGGGATCCTTTACAAAGGCCCCGCGGCGGCCCGGGCGCGCACGTACGCCCGGGCTCCCGAGGGCGCACACAGCCAACGTCACCACGTGGAAATATATCCGTTTCACCAGGTCTCGGGGCTTTTTTTTTTTTTTTCGTCCCGCGCCCTCGCGTCTTACGCTGCTCCTTTCCCGCCCCTGCAGTGCGCCCCTTGTCCTCTTTGTGCCGCGCATATATAGAGCCGTGACCTCGGGCCCTGAGTCAGGCCCGTATACCGGCTGCCGGGCCCTCGTCACGAGAACCCCGAGCTCGATCGGGCCCCGATCATGCGCGCCTCTTCCGATCCGAGGGCCGGCATTGTTGAGTATATAGCCGCGGCCTCCGCCTGTATATCACATGCGCGCCGATATACATCGGCCCCGGCGCGGCATATATCGCTCTAATTACGCCTCCAAAACCCGAGTCGCCGGTCCCGCGGGTGCGCCCGGGGTCCCGCCAGGTGCGCGCCCTCCTAAGCCCGGTACACACACTAGGCCGCGCACGGGATTAGTAACACTAGCCGCGCGCCCGAGATATCCCGACCGATATAGGTACGTATGCGTATATATATAGGGCTCCTTGCGGAGGCTGCTTCGGCCGCGACTCCTGGAGCCGTCGTCGTGGGAGGCCGAGTCTCCCACGAGGATATAATGCCTTCCGCGTCCCCCAAGCGCCGACCTTGGTCGTTACTTATGCACACGTGAGTGCGCAATCTCGCGGGTGGAGTCCGAGGGGGAAGGCTGTGTATGTAGATCGCGCCCCCGGAAGTGAGTCGGCCCTGGTCAAAGGCCGCGCGGCCGGCGTAATTGTTGTCCGGCGGCGAAGACGTTCGGGATGGATGCCGCGGGGGGGTTGGGTGGGTACCCCGGCCAAATAGACCGGGGGCGGAATTGGTCCGAGAGCGCTGGCCGTTTAACGAGTAGCGGCCCGTGTCAGGCGCAGCCGGTTGCCAAGGGCCGGCTATTAATTTGCTGCCCGGGCGGCGACACATCAGAGGGACGAGATATACACAGAGAAACAAGGCCGCGCCGCCCAATAAACAGGGATGCAGGCCGCCGCGGCGCACGCAGCTAGAGGGGCGCCCACCGGGACAAAGGGCCAACTGTATAACGCCGGCGGACGGAATAATGACATAATGTGCACGCGGCGGCGCCTTTGCTTTCTCTTTCTTTTTCTTTTTTTTTTTCGGCCGGGCCTACACTGATGATTGCGGGTATGCCGATCTCGTTCTTAATGGGCTTTTCATTTTCATACGGCTCCTGTGCGGCCTCTTCCCCGAGATATACTTCTGGGAACTGTCTACGTTGTTCCATTTTTATGGCCGGAGTTCTCGTTGAATATTCCTTGTCGAATATATTCAATTTATTGTATCAAACATTTAAAAGGTGTCAACCTTTCTAAATAGTACATGTGATTTTTAACGTGTTCTGATAACAACCGAGTAATTTTTTGTCTAGAACAAATATAACAGCAAAAATCAGAATACAACGTGTCAGGTTGTAAACCTGTAAATCCAAACAGATAATTAAAATCAGTCGACGATTAAAGGGAGGACGAATAAAAATGAGCGAATAAATTGAAGGAGCGCGTATGGCTCTTAACGGAAAGTGGAAGAAGGAAGGGGCCTCGCGATAAACGATTTCATTTGGGCAAATTAAACAGTAGGGGAAAAAACCGATATGGGAGAGGCTCGGGCAAGGGTATAATCGAGAACAGAAAGAAAAATCGTTCCGGCGCTGGACACGTCGAAGCGGAGAGCGTCGCCGAGGGCGGCCGTGGCGGCGGGGGTCGCCTATATACGTATATATACATATATAGCGGGCGCGAGAAAGAGCGCAAAAAGAAAAAGAGAAAAAAAAAAGGACTGCGGGGGGCCCGCTGTGGGGGCGAAAAAAAGCCTCGAGGGCAACGGGATTTAACCTCACCGCCCCGGGGAAAGAGAGCCGGCGGCGGGCGACAGGAGGTTAATAATCATCAAAAGTCACGGTGTTTGCCGAGGGCGGGGCTCGGCACGCGCCTTTGTGCGCGCCTACGCGTGTGCTCTTGACGCTAATACGACTCCGCCGGGGTTTATTAAGAGTTATTAGGGAGGCTCCGCGAGCTCCCCCCCCCCCACCGGCGGCGTCGAATTATCGGCCGCTAGTCCGCGGGCCATGATTCCGCAATTACGGCGGACAACCGGCGCGTCTTTCGTCAAGCCGGCGCGTATATATATATGGCCGCGGCTCCCCCGGTGCTTTACAACGATTTGCATGGCTTTGACCGAATTACCCGCGGCAAGCAAGCCTCGACGTTTAGCGCCCCCGCGCCAATAATTGCAATAATACCCGGTGAGATCGAGGCGTTTCGGCGGCTGTTTAACCGCTGGGTATACGTGTGTACGACGCGGCTCCTCGCGTACGTGGCCTTGTATGTACATGCGCAATATCCGACGGAGTTTTTAATCAAGACGACCGAGTGTCCCCCGGGCCCGCGCGGATTGACAGCAAGCGGGATACGCGTAATAAGGAAAGATCGGCAAACAGCCAGGCGAGTGGGAGGGCGTGACGGGCCCGGGGATAAGCCCAGGCGCTGCATCGGCGAGGGGCGCAAACGGATTAATGAAAAGGGAGAAAAAAAAGGACGAGGTCGAGTGCATGTACAAACACGAGGCGGATTACACGCGGCAGGAAAAATGGGGCAGGTAGCGGGGCAATCGGCGGGGCGAGTGCGCGTGCGCCTTGTTCGCCCGGCACAAAGGGCCGCATTGAGCCGGGGCGCGCGAGCCCGGGGGTGTCAAAATACCGAGGCCCCGGGGCTAATTCGCCGGGAATGAGCCGCCCCCTACAGGGGCTCCGTGTCGCGCGCGCGCGCGCGCACAAAGCCGCGCGGAGGCCGGATAAGGGAAGGCCGCCATGTATATATACGCCGGCGATATCGCGCGCTATCTTCCCCTTCGTCCTCGTACGCCGGCGCTCGAGTGTCTTCGGCCGGATTTCGCGCGCGATGGCCGCGTGCCCCGGAGGCCTGCGGGGTTGGGAGAGGCACGCCCGGGAAAGGATTGGCCGACGGGCAAGCGTGAGATCCGCGGTGACGCTGAGCTCGGGGTCGGGGACACTCCTTTTGCCGCCGGGGCGCCGCCGGGGGCCGGGCGCCCTGGGCTAATGGCCTCGCGCGATGGGTATCGCGCCCGGGGACAATGGGCCGCCGGCGAACCCCCCCCTGAGGAAGAAGAGGCCCCCGGGCGTAATCCCCCGGCGGCGCTCCGACGGTGCGTGTGTACGTGCCGCCCCGGGAATGGCGGCGCTTTTTCGGGGCCGCAGCTAACCGGCTGCGGTGGGATTAGGATTTTAATAGCCCTCGCCTGCTCGCGATATCATTAGTGCGAGCGCTAGGGCTGTACGCTTTTAGTGCCGATCGTTTCTTCGGTCGAGTTACTTTGCAAGATGCTGCCCTCGGAAGAGGTGGTACGTTATGCCACTCGTGGGCTCGCTACTGCCGCTGTGGCTCGTGTACGGTTGCAGTTCGACTGACGAGTATAAATATCAAATATTATTGAACGAATCTAAAGCAAGGGTTGATACTGCTACTTTTAAGCATACACCTTCTTTAAGTATATAGTGAATAAATTGTCAACGCGAGCATTGATGTACACTAATATCAAGTTTTGTAAGGAATATATTGAGTCGTGAGAAATTTTAAGGTTAGAAGTATACACAATGGATACCATAAATCGAAAAAAGGAATGAATAGTATTACTGTTTATGGTATGTACATTAGCACATACCGTAGTTGGACAGTTTCTCCGCGCGCCATGGAGCAAGTTTCAAACACGCCGCGTGAAAGCGCAAGCGTGAGTCTAACGCCCGCTGCGATGCCGCGGCCGATTGCATCGACGCTCAAGCTGAAATTAGGATGCAACAATGCCGGCGGAGCGATAAAAAAAAAAAAAGCGTCCCGGGCGACCGAGCGTGCAGAGCTCCATTGAGGATTTTTCACGGGTCGGAACAATTAGATCGAGCCGGTCCCCGAGGGCGCCTCTATCCCCCGTCGATCTAGCGGCCCCGCGGGCCTTCGGGCTAATCGGGGAAATCGAGAGAGCGACTCGGCCCGACATACGGCGCCGGCCACTCGTCGAACAATGCCCGCGGACGCGGACGTATCGCGAGGCTCGCATCGGCTCCTCGGCTGCTCACCCGAGGGCGATTTTACACGGCAGG
This sequence comes from Sycophaga agraensis, assembly GCA_018906755.1. Lineage (NCBI taxonomy): Eukaryota > Metazoa > Arthropoda > Insecta > Hymenoptera > Pteromalidae > Sycophaga > Sycophaga agraensis. The sequence continues at coordinate 5,760,463 of JACCIE010000003.1, forward strand.
CTGATCGCGTCACACGGCCGCGTGCGCGCCCCGGGAGCCTCTATATACGCGCGAGCGATCGTTCCTCCTCGGGCGGAGGGCCGCGGGACTAAGACTCGGGGAAAGTTATTCAATCTCGCCGCGAGGGCGAAAAGACGAGGCCAATAAAGCCGGGATAATAAAGCGCGAGGAGTGGGGTAAGGTAAGGAGGCATCGCCTACCGCCCGCGCAATTTGCCCGGGGTAGGACGGAGGCGCGCCCGGCAATTGAAATGCAAGTGAATATCGGGCGCGGCGGCGGCGGCGGCGGCGCTCGGCTATCCCTCCCACCCCACTTTGTCTCGATCCGCCCCTCCCGGGGCGAGCGCGCGCGCCTCCCAAACGAATTTATCCGGCGATATCATTTGCCGAGAGGAGCGACGGGGCCGACGGGCGCGCGCGATAGCGCCCTAATAAATTTACGCCCTAAGCAGGTTAAGCCGCGTTAGTCTCTGTTCTTTATATTTCCTCAGCAGAACGAACCAACTTGCCTCGGGCCTCGGCTTTTTTATCTTCACGGGTCGTTATTCCCACCCCCGCCTCGGCCTCCCGCCGCCTCGCCGACGGCCTCCAATCAAAAAGCCTTTTTTAAACACCCCGCGCTATATACATCGCGCCCCGCGAGATTCTTCTCGTTTGTTTTGTACGCGGGCCTCACCTGCGAGATAGCCGCCGAGAATACAGTTTGGAAGTCTAAGTACACGTTAGTCTGTTCGACTTGTCCAGAGGCGAAGTATTTTATCGATCTAGTTCTCCTTTTAAAAAACACGCGTTCGCGTAGACGTTCGCGGACAGGGTATATACATCATTTGTACAACTGAGCCGCTGCTCACGAGGTCGTTGTACATATTCTCAGACTTCGAGCCGACGCGATATAACCTTTATGTCCAAGAGGTCGGCCCGCGCTTTCCCTGGAGGAAGGAAATCGAACCGGGAAATCGGGCGCGTCTAACGAGGCGGCGCGCGCCTCCACACAGGCCCGGGGAAATCCGGTTGCATATATCTCTCGGCGGGGACGCGAGGCGCTCGCATACGCGTCGGATCCGCGCGAAAGGAGATATGCCTCCGCGCCGGGGGCCTCGCCGAGTCCGCCCGATACTCGGCCGCGGGGAGGGGCGAGGAGGCCCTGGGCGGAGCGCCGGTCCACCCCTCGCTGCGAGCCGCGGAGGCTGCGCGGGCCCGCCGCCATCTTGCGCGCGGCGCCGAGGCTCCCCTGCGGCCGCGCGTTGAAAAACAAACAAAAAAAAAAAGTAAGGTAAAAGGAGCCCGGCTAGCCCGCGTGGCTTCCGCGCCGATCGCCATCACCATCATCATCATCATCATCGGCGTCGGCTGTGTAATGACGCCTTCGTTCCCTTTTCTTTTTTTTTTTCCCCCCTTTTTTTTCCCCCCCTCTCCCTCGCCGGGGCTGCGGCGCGCACGCGCTTAATTAGCCCCGGGGGCTGCACTTTACCCGGGAAATTGCCGGCTTTCAGGCGCGGCGGCTAATGGCGCCAAAGGAGGAATCATCCGCGGTAGCCAGTTTCCAGCTAATTGAGGCGCGTGGCCCGCGCCCGGCCCCCGCCAGATTGAGATAATGCCCGCCCATTAGCGCCCCGCCCGCGCATCCGCGCCCTGCCCGTGCGTGAGCGCGCGCGCCGCGCCCGATGAGCACGGCCCAAGGTGTTTACCGACGGGCAATTAGGCGCCCGGCCGATTATAGCCATCGCCGCCCGATCTCGCCGCGGCCGGCCGGCTTTTTTTCCCCCGCTTTTTTTTACACCGCCCCCCCACTCTTTTTTTTAATGCCTCTGCGCGCGTTTATTAGCGCAAGGGCGTCTTTTTATGGGGGCCAATTTGGACAATTGGCCCCCCGACTCGTTTTACACCTGAAAGCGAGTGATTAGCCCGCAAATGAGTCCTGATTGAATAACGCGCCTTTAGCCCCGCGGCCATTTATCGCGCAATCTTTACAAAAAATATGGAGAAAAGTCGTTAACCATTCTGTTCACTTAGATTGGTAAACTCATACGAGGAAGATTGAAAAATGATTTTGTATACGGCCTTACTATTAAATTATAGAGAGCTAATAATTTCTAACAATTAGTCTTCAATCCTTTCAATTTTCACCAAAGTTCTTTCATAAAGAAATGTTTAGAATACATGGACATTGCTCATTTTACCAAGATAGTTTGAAAAGCGATATTACTAAGCAAAGAGTTATGCTTTATTTATACAATATTTGTAGCATGTATATAACTCATGATGGATTTTTGAATTTCTGTACAGGTGTGGTTTCAAAACCGGAGAGCCAAGTGGCGCAGACAGGAGAAGATGGAGGCCGCGAGACACGGGATCGAGTTCCACCCCAACATAAGGTACCTTGAAGCCCCCCGACTTTGCACGGCGGCGCTGCTTTCGCCCTGATAATGCGAAAGAGGCCTAGCTATACGTGTCGGCGAGCCTTGATTGAGGGATCTGTGCTTGCAATGTTACAGGACGGTGCCAGGACCAGTGCCGGGGATGCCTGGCGACCCTTGGCTCCGCCTCCCGGGCTTCCTCAACTCGCCAGTGAGCTACCCGAGCTACTTGACGGACCCCCGGCAATTGCTCCTGACGCCCATAGTCGCCGGAGCCGGCAAAGTGGGTAAGACGCTCGGCATCTGAATGTGACAGGCTTTTAGCGAGGCTCGCCCGCGACTCCCGGCAAATTAACCCGCGCCAGGCGTTTTTCGACGACTCGCTCGCATACACACACACACACACACACACGTATATACATACGTACAGGTTTGTCTTCGCGTCCGCCGGAATTTGAGTCGCGCGATCCGATTGTACCGCAATCTCATGTACTATGCGTGTAACAACTGCGTCTTGGCGTAGGCGCGAGCCTATACACAGGACGAGCCGATTCGATTAGTTCGAGTATACAGTCGGGAGCGCATTGGGACTTAACGAAGCGTGCGCGTCCTTTATCGAAATGTTTGGCCGTGCGCCAATCGAGCGGGAATAACACCGACCTCCTCGGACGATTGAGCAGGGCGCGAGAGTCGAAAAGCCCCGGGTTTTCACACTCTCCCGACTGTGTACCCGCACGTGTACTCCCCCGGAGGCAAGGCGAGCGGCAGTAGAGAGTAGAGCCGGTCCTCAAGTGGCCTCCTCCCGTCAATAACCACCGCCTCGGCATTTCTGTGGGCGCAGGTGCGCTGAGCGGCGGCATGGCCATCGAGAGCTACGGCGGCGTCCAGGCCCCGGCCAGTCCCCCGGGTCCCGAGCACGACCCCCGCACCTCGAGCATCCAGGTCCTGCGGATGCGCGCCAAGGAGCACGCGGACAACCTCTCCAAGAACCTGCAGCACGGGCCCAGGGCCAGCCCGACCCTCGGCCCGCGCGACGAGGCCGCCACCTTCGTGCCCGTCTCGTGAACGGCCCCCGGAGGACCCCACTTGACTCTATACGTACGCGACGCCCCAGTGCTGTGCGCGCGACCGACGCGACGACCAACACCTACCCTCCGCCCGCCAAAAACTCCGGCCCTCCCCCCCCCGCCGGCAGCCGACTGCATGTGTAGCGTTGTACGCGGTGTTTGGCGCAATCTGCGAGTGTGTACCTTGTGTGCGTAGAGGACCACCGCTTACCCGCTTTCCCGTATATTCTCCAATTGCGCCCACCTGCGGCGCTTTCGTTTTATATACTTTCATTTTCGCTGTTGTCTCGGAACCTTGGAACCAACCACTTTACCGCACTTTCTGTCTGAGCGTAATGGTGATTTGTAACGTTGATTGTTGAGTTCACCGCGAGGATACCAGCAACTCGATCTATTTAACGATTTATCCTTTTTTTTTTTTAATGATTGCAGCGGCACGAATGATTGCTTTGGCATTCTGCTTTTACGCAGTCGCGGTGTAAAACTTATAATACTATATATATTTAGTTATTATGTTGAGTAATTTGAAGAACCAAACTGTTTCACGGTCGGTGCAAGTCGCAATATAAATAATGAAATTGAATACAAGGTGCAATATTGTGTACAAATGTCGACTTGCTCCAGTTACATGCACAAGAGGAGATCTTAAAACACGCGATGACGATTCCAATATAAATTATATCAAATTGGTGAAATATACCGAAACTTGTTTTATTATAGAAAAGCAGCGCCCGACCATTTCTCAAAACAATGACAAACAATGTAGAATATTTCACACGGTGTATTTACTTTTGCTTCCATTCCGATTATGTTCTTCCTAACCAAAAATATCGATATTTTTCGTATTGCACTCGTACAAGTAACTTAATATAACTAGGATAACTTATGCTGAAAATCCGATCTCGTGTCACCTTATTACATTTAGTATGCAATTTTTCGAGTGTCTGAGACAATCACTGGTACATGATGTAAATATATGCGTGACGTATACAGGCATGAACAACAAATGAAATTATACGTCGTTTCGTGGATAAATCCATAAATATGTAAACTATTTAGTAGTATATACTCCTTAAAAAAAGGTACCTATAGCTGTCAAATGCGAGTAGGAAAAAATGCGCTGTTATTCCTGGGAAATATCACGCGCCATTAAATACTCACGAGTATGCTTATTACCGAGAGAGATAAGACAGAAGGATGAAAAATAGGGTGAATGTAACTAATCTGACTGTACACGACGAAGATGTAGGCCAGAAGGTGAAACTCGTTAGTGTAATTCCGTAGAATAGTGTATAGTGTGAACTAAATATAAATATAAGTATAAGTATAAATCGCCAAAGGGCAAGTGCGAGGAATGTCGTTACAAATTACTGAAGAGAAGACAATGTTCTGCAGTATTAATAAGTTATAAGATACAAAATGCGTGTGCATAATTGACGCAACTGAAACGCTACATACATCTAAACATTTGACTGATATAGAAGCAGCGTTTAATTTAGCCCATAAAGTACCCTGACTACGGGTTCCGTCATACAAACATGCACAAAAGGAAGAAAATGTAAAGTGGAAAAAAATGCGTGTACACGTAACATGTCAAGTTTTTTGTATGTAAGTCTCTGCGCAATTTTGAAGGAAATCTCGGAAATACTACCCAATTGACTAAGAGATCAGGTATAGCGCAAACCGCACTCCATGCTCTATGATTAAACGTAAATAAGAATGCAAGTATAAATCTAAGAAAAATGTTAGCGACACTCTAGGCATTCATTTGTATATATAGCAGCTCGTGATGAAATAAATTTGATGTACATATTTAATCTCTGGAGTATAAGTTTCTTTCTAATCCCCTGCCCAACAATCGTCCACAATCCTCGATTTTCACGAATTTATGACACACTATGTACCGAGTACTACACAGTGCACTCGAGTTCAACATAATAGGCACGTATACACAGGAGAAAAGGTAAAGGAGAAAATAGTACAACGACAGGCGGCTGAGCCAACTTGCACGAGTTTATCAAAGGTACAATCCTAAGCTTTCCAATCGAGAATCGATTGTTGTCCAACCGACTAGACAAAGGTAGGATATCGGGAGTCGCGCCTCCCGCTAAATTCGTTTAAACTCGTTACGTAGGGGCCCGACGCTATAGCGCGACCCGGCCCGAGCCAAGTTTCCCAACCGGATTTCGAATTCTTCCGCGGATAGGGCGTGGGCGGGCGCGTGTTTGTCGAGGTATTAGCATTTCAAAGAAGCGCCTCAATTAAGCTTTAATTAATTTCGTGAAACTCGCAGAGGCTTCGGGGGCCGGCCGCCGCGGGTATACCTATACCCAGCGCCCAGGGAGTGGGAGTTACGCCGCGCGGGCGTCGATTATTCGGTTTTCTTTCGACTTAATTAAAAGGCCAGGGCTCCGGCCAAAATAAGCGGGCGAATATTAGCTCTTTTGACGGGTGGCGGGGCGCGGCTGGAGGGGCCGCCAACTCCTCGGGAATTAACTTCCGCTTTTTAAATTCCAACGCCCTGCAGTCCTCGAAAAGTTTCCCAAGGCGCCGGGCCTCCATTGGCCGGGGAAGCGCGCGCCTCCTCCCCCCACCCCGCCCGCCTAATGACCTTTGTCCCGCCGAGCTCTCGAAAAGATTATTGCGTTTAATTTTATAAAGGAGTCGCGATTAAACTTCGAAGCGAGTGGGACGCGCGGCGAAATTAAAAATAAATATGCGAGTGTAGCTGACGACGCTGCCGCCGCCGCCGCCGCTGCTGCTGTGCCGGGAGCTTTTAATGGGAAATCGCGCGCTCGCAGCCATTTCGTGAGCGAGAAGGCTCTTTTATTAAATTTATTTATCTTCGGAGAAAATGCTTCGCAGATTGAACTTGAGATTCGGTTATTTGGCAATTCGAGCTTTGGAGCCAATTTCCAAGGGAATCGCGGTGCGAAACGTTTGTTTTATTTTCATCTGTGTATTGTTATCTTCTGTAACTTAATAATTTGTGAATATTTTCACTGATTACATGTATACACGCGCGTAGCATACCATTGGTAGTATCGTAATTGATTTTGGCAGTTAACGTGTAAATCAAACGATTTTAATTATCGAGAATTGTTACTGAATATTATTATTTTGAAAAAAAAGTATAAATAATACACGAACCTCTACATACACGTCTAATTTTTATATTTCATTAAAGATACAAGATCAAAAACTTTGAATTAATAAAATGAATTGAAGATTATTGCTTTCAAATCAGAATTCTACTGCAGGGATATATAATTATAATCTGTGAAAAAATGAAAATTATCATTTTCAAACCTTTTATTATTTATAAACATATTTAAGCTAAGCAAGTCCAAGTACTGTTGTAATAATCTATTTTAATATAAATACTTTTAAAGCATTTAATTATTATACATGTAACATTAACAGTTCTAGTTTTTCCATTTTTTCCAAATTTCAATTATTGTATTTATTTTAACATTAAAATAGTTTATTATTTTTTACACGATTATATAATAGCTTTTATTTAATTTTAACGGTTGAATTAACATGAATTGAAATAAGCAATGTCTATGTTGGTCTGAATATCTAATTCCTATTTTTATGCTCATGTAGCAGTAAATATTACGAGTAAAGCATATCATATAAAATTAGAAAGGTGAAACTTTTCTTCTTGCTACATCAATGTTTGACTCGAGCAGAGATCGTTATAAAACTATTCCATTACGCAGATCAAGTCTGCGTAGGTAAACTTTAATTCCAAGAGTTATTCTAGCATAGCAAGTCGAAGTCAAACGTCAACTTTAAGTTGCGAGTGGCCGTGGAATGCAAACAGACCCCCTGCATTCGTCTCTCTATTCTGTTTTTAATGAAATCGCGAGAGCGCAGTCCTCGCAAATTCGCATTAACCGGAAGCAGAGGCGCGTCGGTTGGCAATCTCGACAAAAGACACATCGTACAACAGGGCAAAGCAGCGGTTGCGGGAGCGCCGCGAGGGCAGCTCCGACTGGCGGCCCAGAGGCCGAACCAGGCCAGCGGAAGAGACCCCGAGACTCGCGGCGCGCGCGCGCGCAGCAGCTCGCGGGGGCCAAGTTTCGGAAAGGAGGGTCGAGGCGCCGGGGAAAGAGGGCCGATTAGGTATTCCAATCGTCGCTCCGCGCGGGGGCGGCCAATCCGCCGGGGCGCCGCTCCCGAGTGGCGGATCGAGTGCGCGCGGTAGGGAGCGAACTCGCCCAATAAAATGCTAATTCCTGTTTGGTCAAGTTAACCATGCGAGGGCGCCCTGGAATTTCCCAGCCGATATCTGCCTAACTCCCAAGACCAATAGGCCGCCGGGCGGCTTGTCCTACCACTCGGCTCCCTTTTTACCAGGCGAGTTAAGGGCCCGGCGGCCCGGGCGATTGGAGCGACAAGCCCGGGGAGCCGCGGCCCGGTCCTTTATTAGCCCGGGCTCGATTAAGCGCCGCCGCGTATATATATATATGTATGCACACAGGGGGTGGGGGGGGCGCTGCTCTCCCTCCCGGCCGGAGTTTGCCTTGGCCTTGAGGCCGAGGCAGTCGGCAAGGAAATCGCGGATTTATTAAATTTGTTTAGGGACGGAGGGGCGGAATGGGAGGCGCACGCTCGGGGAATTGCCTTCTTTGCGCGGCGCTGCCCCGCGGAGGGAAAGACCGAGGGAAAGACGGGCCGACGGGAAGGGGACGTCGAAACACGTGACGGGCCGGATCCGATTCGAGCGACTGCACTCGCTTGTTGACCGAGTCTTTGATATACTTGTTATACACTGCGCTCCGAATTCAATAGACGCTGGCTTTGTACTTTAGTGTTATTACGCGCGAGACCCGCCAGTGATCAAGCTCCAATGATTTAAGCTGCCGCCTTCCGCCAATATGGAGTATTTGATGGCCGAGCCGAATGTACAGAAGGCAAACCGACCGCGAGGCTTTGGGTAAATACGCGTATCCAGGAAAGTTAATTTCCTTCACTTATATTGCTCGAGAATCTGATAACTTTACAAATTGGTCAATGCAATGCACAGTTTTCCTGATTTGATCCTAGAGAAAATTGATACGTAATTCTGATGGCATTTTTCACAAAGCTCGCGTTCAACGTATAATATCATGTTACAAATTAGATCTCGAGTTCGCGTCTTATGAATTAAAAAAGGATTTTTTTAACGCACTGATGAAAAAAAAGTCTTATATATGGTAAGTTGGATTTCTCTAATTGAAGCAATTTTAATTAGTGTACTTTTTAAAACGCGCTTTAATATATATTTTAGAAAACTACTCTGAATTTGAAAAGTAACCGAGTCATTAAACCTGCAGTTTAAACAGCCTTATTCTAATTTAGATCTCTGCGAGTACGCCCTTATAATAACAACAACAACAGTAATAATAAGTCCTTCAAAGGCGCATGTAATAAGCACTCTACAATCATAATGTTATTATATTGTACAGTGGCTGAGAGAGCGCGGGCGGATGGAGCAGCCGGGCACAAGAGCACTGTGCGAGTGTGCAAGTGACAAATCTCGTCCCCGAAAATCAGGCAGGCGCGTCGGTAAACTGGGCATTTTCTCATTACGCGGGCCGCTCGTCGCGGAGGAGGCCTGCACGGCAACACACACACACACGTATACACACATGTACGTTAAAGACGCTCGGAGCGGGGGCGGGCCGGGGGCTGTGTGGGCGCCGGGCTACTGCATTACATTAATTAAAAGAGAAACGAGGTCCTTTTTGCCGGCGGACGTATTCTCGCGCTAGCCCCGGGCCGTCATTTAACTTGCCCTGGGCCGCCGCCGGCCCTCGCTCCCACTTATATAGCCCGGCTGCACGCCCGTGTTTTTCCCGCGCGGCCCTTTGTCTCGGGGGGGGTGGCGGGACGGTGGCTTTAATGAGGATTCGGCTCGTTTGCGGTCCTCGCCGGCCCTTCCCTCGTTATGTCCCCATTTCCCGCGGTTTCCCCGCCGATTTCCAGGCGGGTCCAGTCCCATTATCGCGGGGCCGCCGAGGCCGCCGAGGCTCGCCGCAATCCTCTAATGAAGGCGCCCGGGCGAATGTTATTGCGCCCAGGCCGACCTGGTGTGCAGCTGTGGCCTTAATTAATAACAAGCAGCTTCTGCAAAGTCGCGCGCGTGTATATACATGTATAGGCCGACACCTTTGCCGGGCCGGACGGCGGCTATGCCTCGGCTGTCGTCGCGTGACTCCGCGCACTGCTAATAAGGTCCCGGCATAAGCGGCCGCTTGTGCCCCCTGGCTCTCGAGGACCGCCTTCCTACCTCTTTCCAAATTACTTTTCTGTCGTGTTGCCACAGTATCACGACTCACTTATGCACTCGTATAAATTTGTTTCATTCAAAGTCACTCTTCATTAATGTAGTTAGCATATAACCCGTGCATGGCTTTAATTTCGACCAAAAATGGCGCGTGCAGGGGTGAATTCGCGACGATTCAGACGCAATAAAGATGAATTTACATCACTTTTTCACGTACCGCAACAAAATTTATTTACTCAAAAACCCGACATCTGCCGTTCTAAAGTCGCTCACACATGTACACAAATACAAGAGATATATACCCGTTTACAACACTTAACAGTGCACTCGTGTGAAACAACCGGGCTTCAGGGCCGAGGATTTTCATCAGCGCGGATCGGGCATATTGTGCAAGGCGGCTCCTTCCATTTGCACTGCCGGTACACTTTAGCCTCAAACTATGCTGCACTCGGGGCAAAACAGTGCACGTTATGCATATCCGGCAAGGTCGCGCCGATGGATTTTTGAGTGTCGAGGGACCGGCGTGCCGAGGCGCAGCCCCTGGACAGCTCCGCTGGAAAACTCTTTACGCGGCCGCGGAGTGGGGAGGGCGGCCGAGAGAGAGAGAGAGAGCGGGGGTGGAGCGAAAGGGGAATCAGAGGCGGCGCGGGAGGATAAAGGGGCGGCGGGTCGCGAGCGCGCGCGCGCGCGCCCCGGCTGCCAAATTAAAATCGTTACCGAGCAGTCGCCGCAAACGAGACAAAGAGAGCTGCGAAAATGTCCCGAAATGAGTGCCGAGCAAATACGCCCCCCGAGATTGTTTTTGCTACTGATTGCAGCGCCCTCTCGGCCGTGGCCCAGCCCTCCTCCTTCGGCGCCGCCTCTCCGCCGACTCCTATTTCTTTTTTTTATATTTTTTTTTTTTATTATTTTCCTTTTCTTTTTTTCTTTTTCGCTCGCCGGGGCGGCCAAGTCGATTGGCTCGCAGCGATCCCGCCCGCCATTTGCACATCAAAGCTCGTCTATTTTTCCGCGGGAAAATCGAATATTCCACCGCGCGGCGGATTAAAAGCGGCGGGTAATCGAGGCCGGGCGCCGGCGCGCCGATCGCGTTAATCTCCCGAGGCGGGCGGCAGGGGGCCGCGGGCCGGTTAAAAGGCGCCCGCCCGTGGCCGCCGATCGATTGGTGGGCTGCGCGGCGATTAGGCCGGGCGCCGCGAGGCGGAGGCTAGTCGGCCCCGGGCGCTGCCCCCGGCAACGGCCCCGGGGCCAAATCACCGGGCGCCGATATTTCGTTTCCGGCCGGCCGGCCCGCGCTATTTGATTTCACGCGGGACGCCTCGCGGCCCAAGGGTGGGAGCGGTGTCCCGCGAACGTTAATTATCACTGGCCACCCACGGCCCCATTACCTTCCAATCGAGCCCTTAATCAACGCACGATTGGTGCGCTAATTGATTGCTACTGCCGTAATTATAACAGTGCACTGGGGGAGGCTCGGACGCCCTTTGCCGCCCACTCGGCCCCACCGCCGCCCCGATACGCCGCGGCCCACGGGAAATCAAGGTGAGATGGAATCTGTGTTTGCACCAACCCGCGTGTATGAGACCCGGTGCCCGCTGCCATCCTGTGCCCCTCTCCTGCGTCCAGAAGCTGCCCTCCGTCCTGCTCTTTTCAAAATTGTTCATTTTATAACGTCGATCTTTTGTAATAATCTATAATCTAGAAACATCTTTCTAAATTAGAAGAATTATTTGAATACTTTCAATACTGAATTTATTCTACTTTCACAATTGAAGATAAAGCCGCTTACCAGCAAATGATTGCGAAACTCTGACGGTACAAATTTTTAAATATATTATTCAAGAAAGCATTTTTCTATTCTTCATTCGATGAACGACAAATTAAAAATTTTTTTAATAATATGACATAAAATTGATATTTTATGGAACGAGTAAAACCTAATTATTATAGTTTATTAATCAATAACAATAGGTGATTAATATCTTTATGTAATTTTTAGCGATCTGAACGAAGTCATGCAAGTTAGTGCTGACGCGCTGCGGTGAATCGGACAAGCAGTCACTGAATTTCGTACTCTGTCGGTAATAAATAGCATTTGCTATCATCACAAGCATAAGGAGTTACCTACCTTTCCAACAAAATATTGATTAAATTTCAATATAATATTCGTGGATATTCTTGCGTTTTATTCTAATTTTCTGTAATGACACTTGTTTAATAACAAGACCGACAAGATACTTATATTAATTAAATATTTTTTTGTATGCATAGATAAGTCAAGGAATTAAATATGTTCGATACACAATTTGTACACATTTTTGTGAAAACGGATTCGTTTAAAAAAGATTGCATATTAAATTAATGTTTCGACTCCAACATTTAATAGTAAAATAAATATAAAATCATAAATTTGTAGATAGAGTATAAAATTGCAGAATCTCAAAAACAACATAGTGATGAATGCTCCTCACAGTACAAAATAATTCAAAATGTCCATCGAATAAAGTTTTAATAACAGATTGACTTGCCCAGATGTGTTTGCATAATCGAATTGCCTTTGATCTCTCATCCACTATTTCTTCACAAAAAAAAATACGTATGATGTACCGGCGATTTATCTAGCTCCAGAATCTTGATTGTATAGAGAATATTATTTCTCAAATCGCAACTCAGCTTTATATACCAGATGTTTCTGTATCATTAATTTAATATTTGTTGCCGCTTCTCATTGACTTGAGTCTATTTCTATTTCTATTTAAGCGAAATTATGTTATTTATTGCACTCGTGACTATTTTTATCATTGTTACATTTATTAAACAAGCCTATACATATATATATTATGAATTCATAGTCGTTATTCCACTCAAGCAGAGTTTCCGCCTTACGCATAGTAAACGATATCATTGCGCTTGTACAATGCGTGCATGCCAAACTTTATTCTCCCTTAATTACCCTTTAATCTACGGGACGACAAGAATCGTTTGGCAAACTCGTGTAGCGGTAACCGCATTATCCCTTAAACACCCCGCATAACTCGAAGCAAATCGGAACTTTTGCCCCGGATGATAAGGAAGTAATGGCATTACTCTCCCCCAAAATTATCCCCCGGCCGGCACCTCGGCGCACTCCCCGGGCGAATCCATGCGGCGCGCGGCCTCCGGAGCAGCCCCGGTCCGATTCGTTTTTAGCTCGCCCCTTTTCGGGGCCGGCACTCGGCGTTTTAACCCCCTTGGCGACTGTCCGAGGTTATGAATTTTAATAGCTTTATACGCCGAGCTGCCGCGACTTGGCGCGCGGCCGGCGCTCCGGGCGCGGACGACTTTTTCGCCCCGACAAATTGCCGATGGATTCGATTAGCGGGGGAACATGTATAAAAAAAAAACATATTTTTTTTCTTTTTTCGCGTTTTTCGCGACCCCCAGCTGCGCCCCGCACCTTTTTCCCCATTGTGCCGCGCCTCCCCCCCCCTTTTTTTTTTTACGGATTCGAAGGCTTTCAAAGGCCCGCACCGCGCGCCGGGGGAAAGAGCCGGCGGCAAATTACAATTGCGACAACGTCGTTAAGTAGAGTGCGCCGCGCGCGTCAGAGGGACGCCCACGTCTAACAGCTGACGCGGCAGGCGCGCGGAGGACCTTTTCGCGCGCGGCCTGCCGATTGATTTTTTATCTTTGGGGCAAAAGTGCAGGGAAGTCGGGGCGACGGGCCTTCTTCGAGGGTCGGTCGGCCGCGGCATTGCGAAATGATTTAACGCGTGGGATATATAACAATGATTGCATTATAGGCTGAAACGAGGGGTAATTTGTACCGGGCGATCAATCTATGTCATTCCCATAATGATGTATGTGTACAGAGCGTTATATCGGAAAGTAGAATTTTACGTTCTTTTTGTTTTGACGACGCGCTTTTAGATGGCCTGCGCACGACACGTCAAAAGATGAGACTTGTAATAAGGGAGGGGTCTGCTTATTATTAATGATAAAACAAATCTATCGAGCTTTGAAACAATGTTTGATCGCACATTATTACTCCAACTCAAAAACTGCCTATTATTCACGTAGCGGAACAACATACCTACAGATCCTTGTACACGTAAAAAGTATCGGTATTCAAATATGCTCCAATTTCAGGATTATGTGTACATGGGCAAATGAACCTTGAAAGCAGTTGTTGACAATGTATAAGAATCGATACACTACACTTAGATGGCCAACAAGCAGGTATGGTGAGCGAGGGCATGTCGTTACTTGGGACATTGAAGCTGGGGCTCTTTGGAGTTAGTAGCGGTAACCACAGAACAGGCAACTTTAGTTGAATCAAACTATTGGTGCTCAGGAGCTTGGGGACAAACCGCCAATTCTTCAACGACGTCATCCGAACCCGAGCTCAAAGTCAACTTCGATCATTCGCTTCTCTATTGATTGATCTTTATTTGTGTACCTTGTCCCTTGATACTTCGATAGTTTTGTTGATCTGAGTCTCGAAAAATTTTATAAGCATATAATTAGCCATTGTGCATTCGATAGAAAACAAATTAGTACAATACAATTTAACAAAGATGAAATTGATATAATTGACGGTAAATGAATATTAGTTATAAAATAGCTAGTCAATATAAAGACGACCAGAGATATAAACACCGCCACCAAAAAGGTATTTTCTTTAAATAATTCGCAATTTACCACATATATTTTTTTGTCACATAGTAGTTAAAAAAGTTTTCTTTTTGAATATTTTTTGGACATTGCCCACAGGCCCTTCGTTTCGCGATCAATCAAAAACAAGATTAAACTGCAGAATAGTAGAGCCATAAAATATTTTTCTGCTCTGCTGTTTCTAAATATACCTTGGCTTGTTATTTATATTTTATGAGACTTTATAAATATTTTTTCAACTGATGCGCATAGACAGCCTAATATCTATTCAATAAAGGAAAAATAAGGCACGTTTAAAATTTCGAGCCGTCCGTCAGTTGGACGCGTATATCTCCTAGTGAATCCGTACTTTCATTAGCGGTGACTGTTGTTGCAATAAAGCGGTGAAAAAGACCGATAGCGCGTCGCTTTGGACAAAATCGACCGGGGCGCCACTACGAAAACTCGCGCGTATTTCCGCGGGCGCGCTATATATACGCGTATGTGTGCGCGTGTGGGTGTCGCGGGCGGTGGTAAATCGCCGCGGCAAACACAGCGAGCGCATCTCCTTGATGACCATTCGTTAAAGTCGCGCGCGGCCGCGTCTACGCGGCGAGGCGATTTAAATGGTGAGCGGGCCGATTGAAAGTCCTGATTTTGACTCGATTCCCCCCGGTAACGCGGCGACAATGCCCACAGTCGACGGCCTCATCAACTGACATCATCACCGGACAAAACTCGCCCAGCTGCTCTCTCTCTCTCTCTCTATCCCGCTATGTATCATCCGCCTCGTATGCGCGGGGTTGTATACAAGGGGCTCCGGTCTCTCTCGCTCGCCCGCGTATTTTACATGCAAATTTCTCGGGCCGGGCCGCGCCGGAGAGGAGCTGGCGGGGGAGAAAAAGCGCGCTGTTTTTTGTAGGCATATACGCGTGTATACGGCTCTCATATTGGGGCGCAAATTGCATTTTTCATTTGAACTTTTTTGATGTTTATACAATTATTATAACGGTCACTTGTTTTCCCGGGTAATCTCGTTTCGAGCGCTGTTTTTAAAAACTTGCCCCGCGCGTCACTGCCACGAGTCGCGCCCGACGAAACTTTTAGCGCAATGGCTGCGTGCGTACTGCGCATGAAGAGAATCGCTTTTCACTCGAATTAACAACGCAGTTATAATCGGATCGGCCCATTAATTGGAAGGATTGCTCATTGAAAAGCATCTTCTAGAAGATTTAAGCTATTATCTATCGAGAGAATCCTTCATGTGTGCAGCTCGTGTACTTATTGTAGTTTGTGCCTTGTTGTTGTAACGCAGCTCAGTTGTAAATCGCTTAAGTAGAGGACTAATTGTTTAATGGCAAGCTGGCCGGAAGAATAGCCGTTATAGAAAAACTTTTGAACAAACATAATAGCACGGGATTATTGTTAAGTTTCGATTAAATATCTAGCGTATAATAAACTCAATGGCAAATGCATGCGGCATTCTCATTAGAACGTCTAAAATCATATTTATTTTCTAATTGAATTGCAGCGTTGATTAAAATAGTTCTCCGCATACGGACACAGTAAGAGGAAACTTTGTATAATGAATGCTGCGTTATAACTGGTTAGCGCTGTTAGAGGTAAGCCCTTAATCATAATGTTGGATTGTCTGACTTAATTCTAAAACGAGTGAATCGAGCACGAAAACATTTGGGGCTTTAATTCACTTGTATTTCACTGGCGCAATTTTGTTAGTACATATGATGAAACTCGTTAATGCCCGGCACATTCGCATAATCTGGCGCATAACTACGCGGCCGCGGAGCCGCGCCCCGCGCCCACACAATTTTGGCCATGCGCGTAAAAACGATCAAAGGGAAACAAGCGGCAAATCAACCTTACATCATAATTCGAACGCGGGCGAATAACACGCTAGCCCCATTAATTGATAAAATGCCGGATATAAAGCGGCGAATAAAACGCGCGTCCGGCTCGGCATAAAGTATATATACACACGGTCGGACGGTGCGGAGCGGTTGAAAGCCGGTGCGCGCATATAACAAACAAACGTTTCCGGCGGAGGAAAAGTGCCTGGGCGGAGGGCCGAGCTTGCGGAGGACATCGGCGGCGCGGCAAAGGGAAAGCGAATTCAATGGGAAATTACTTTACCTTATTACGCGTGGAGTGCGCATGAAAGCGGTAACGAGATGCCGCAAGATCCGCGAATTCCGAAGAAAAAAGAGAGAGAGAGAGAGAGAGCCGGCATCCCTCAGTGGAAGCGCCGAGGGGGGGTGTGGGGCGTGGGCCGGGATTATCCGGGGAACGAGTGTAAACACAAATGATGCACAATCGGCCGGGCCGAGTGAGATATCTCCGGCTGCGGTCCATTATACTCGCGGTGTAAGTGGAACCGGCCAGGCGTCATTGTTGTGTTTACGGAAAAGCGCCGAGGGTGGCCTCGGGTACCTGCGCCCTCGAGTACCTGGCCCGGCGCAAAACCTCTTTCCCCTTGACACCTTGAACGGTGTTAGTTCTGACGCCTATAGAGCCGCAGAGATCGCCGGCGCCGGGCCCCAGCGGTGCACGCGCCGCTGCCTCTCGCAAATTCGGCTCGTTTGCCGCATTGTCCGCGGCTTACGCGCGCGCCGGCCCCTCTCGGACCGCAGCCTCCGCGAGGAATCACCGGCAAAGACGCTTGAAGTTGTGCCGCGCGCGCGCGTCGCCGCCGGCTCGTGGTCCTAGTGCCGGCGGCCGCGAGCCAATGTGTGCGTGGGCGCATGCAAGCCCCGGCGCCTTTCCCGCGTTCCGGGAAAGCCGCCCGCGCCCGGGCCGATTCATTATTGCCCCCTCGCTGCGGATGTCGCCCCGATTAGGGCCTCCTTTTTTTTCCCTCGGGGCTTTTTATTGGGTTTTGGAGGAGCCGCCGGGGAGCCGAAGGAGCCTCGCCGGCCCCGCGCCCTAGTTCAATTTGAAAAATATTGACCGCCGAATAAAATCGTTACTTCGGAGTTGCCGCGGTGCAACTTTGTTTATTCGGGCTTTATGCGCCGAATCAAAGCTTTGATCCGCCCTGGATATTTCCTTCCTAAAAATTCAATTCTCTGTCCTCCTTTTCAATTTGCTTGCACAGAATCTTTAATAAATGTACATCTGATGTGTCCGTCTGGTTGCTTAATGGCTAATATCGCAAGTTATGTGGCTGTATATCGGTTGTATTAGCAGGCTTACCGAACAATTAAAATGAATCGGGTATATAAGGAATCGTTATAAAGTCTTTCAGAACTCCACATTTTTTCATACATGTTTTGTGATAGAAGTCGACGCTTAAAGTACAATAATTAATACATTTTTTAAATGTCAAGGCATTTGACACGCTAGTACATTCTAATTATCTTTGGCAATAGCATGACAAAATTTATACGTATATATTATGTACCTCGTTATAAATAAAGTTAGGTCTCGATCAGATTGACACCACATTTACTGGATGTATAAATCAGTTTTTTGCCGTATAGCTACGATTTTCTCATTTAATGAGAACTTTACAAACATTAGTTATTGTATCGTTCAACTTATTTGGTGGTAACAACCTTGAATCATTTTTATTATTTACTATCGCATGATAGTAAATACTATCGTAAGTAAAATACTATCGCAAATAGTTCAAAGTGGGGAAAAAATAATTTACTATAACCTCTATATTTTTAAACCATATTTTTTGATCCTAAAATACAATATCTATATACGAATGTTAATGTTAATTGAAATCAGAAAAAGTATATTTTTCAGTCATTATATACAAATACTGTATGTAACAAATCCTTCGTAAGAATATATTCATACAAAGATTTTATTAATGAATTTGGTTACTCTTTCCATTTAATATTGCGTATTACGCATGTAAATTAAGAAAAACAACATGTTAATTTTGCAGAAAATCTATTTGTAATTATTCTCTGTAGAGGCCACTTGTTTCTTTCTCATGCATCTCTATTCATCCCGAAATAGAAATAACGCATGTACATAGCAGTGCCATCCGAGGCATAAGAGAGGATGGCGAAAACCGTTCCCGCACAGCTCATCCAAATGAAGTCTGCGTACATACAATTAGTGCGAATGGAGGGCCTCGTCAATCAAGTATACCCATCCGAGGACCGGGAAGAACTGCTGCGTTATGTGCACATATAAGAGACGAGCGAGGAGCCGCCCGAGGGTCCACGAGGGCCGGCTGCACGGGCCAATAACAAAACCGGGAACGGGCGCACGGTCCCGGGGAAAAACAAATTGACAATGGCTCGCGGGCGGACCGTCGGTCCGCGCGGGGGCGGCGCACCGGGGCCAATGCGCAGTCGGCGCCCCGGCCAATATATAATTAAATCAAGTCGCCGGGGCAGGGGGACAGGGGGTCGCGGGGCCGCCGGCGCGCATTACGTGCGCGATATCTCCCGGGCAAACAGGGACATCGGCTTTTCCCAGGCGCGGTTCTTCTCAGGGGGCGCCCACGTGGCACCCCTTCTCTCTACAAACAAATTGTTCATTTTGCCCGGTTGTGCAGCCTGGGGCCCTCACCGCGGACCTGCGCGCTTGTGAGAAAGCCCACTGGGTGCAGTACATGGCGATCGGGTTCGCGTGCGCTTTTTTTTTTTTTCTTCCCGGCTCGGCTGTGCGTGCACACGTGAACTTTGATGCCGCGCGCCGAGTGCACTGCCGCGGCACGAGGGGATTAGCAGTCGCATCGCAGTTAAGCGCGGGGGGATTCAGTTTTATGCTTGATTAATTTTATTTACAAGCCTAGCTGCCCCATCCCCTGCCGAGGCGTACCAGCTGCACGCGGCCACTCGTCCTTTCGTTCGGAGAGACGGATCGGTGTAATCACGGGCCGTTAGGCGCATAATCTCGTACACGTACTGGTATAGTTCTACCTTGGGTCGGGTGACCTGTGGTATTTCGATAACCGACGTGTTTGTTCAATTTTACGTAGAGTTTGGTCCTCCGAGTACAAACAATTTGATACGTCAATTTAATAAGGTTTAATCTTTACTGTAACAGGTAACTGCACGAATATTTGACTAGATCAATTAATATCACGGAGAAACTCATTAGTTTCTAAATTAACTCAAATACGTAGCACGTCAAACACTCGGCAGTATTAATATATCTGAATCGGCCAACGAATCTTCATTCGATTAACAAATAAACCATATTTACTAAAATAGCCTTATTAATAATAACAATTGTGCAACCTAAAATTGGTAAGTGCAACAACATGGGCCAATTATATTCATTGTATCTACAACAAGTGTGCATATTCTGTGCATTATAATACACACAGTTTATTTCTTAATAATTATATCTTGCCTATATGTAAGCACATACGTAAGATTAATAACGAAAACACAACCGTACAAATTATATCCGCAAGCCTTTATATTTACGCATCCGCAGGCGCGACGCATATAAGGCACGTCTGATAAATCTTGGTAACGGAAATTGAAACATTCCCCGCTTTGCTCGCCGAATGACATTATGATAAATTTGGCGCTCGGGCGGCAAGCCGAGCACGGGGGAATCGGCGGGTCGAGGTCCGATGCGCGCCGGGCACTTACCTCGGCATTGCCGGCAAAAGGACTCATCAACGCTCCTTAGTCCCCCGGTCAAAGCGCCATAACACGTAGTTGGATTCGACGGAAAAATCCGGCGCGTCAAACGGCCCGGGATAACTGCGTTCCCCACCCCCCGGCCCTGATAAAACCCGGCTACGCTCCTCCCCCGAAATTATCCGGTTAGTCCAGCGGCGGATGTATTATAAACTCGTCGGCGTCTTATATTTAGACGGGCCCTCGGGGCGGCCGGTATTACGGGGCATCAAGTCGGCGCAAAGCGGACATTAGCGCCAGGGGGTGGGAGCGAGGCGCCCGGCTCGAGGGGCAGTTTACCGCTTAATTGTTCCCCCTGCCCCGGCCGTGCGTGTATCAAAGCTCTCGATCCGTCGGGCCGCCCGGGCGAGCGGGATGTGTACGTGCACACGTATACAGAGGCGCGCGCGTTTATAACAAACGGCGTGGTGTGTATATACGATTTGTTTTTTTACAGCCGTCGCGTCAAAGAGCGACGGCGTCAATTAGACGGACGCGAGGCCTAAACACGTTTGTCGCGCCGGGCCGGCGCCTCGCTCCTTTTTTCCTTTCGCCCGGCCCGGGCGTAATTAGCCCCGTGCTTTCCTCGAGTGCCCGCCCTGTTAACGTGCAAATTTCCCGCGGCCGGAGGGCTATTATAATGAGGCGTCCGGCCCGGCCGGCCCACCCCCACCGAGACATCCAACCCGGCCGCTTATGCTTTTTTCGGCCGTTTATTATACGGGGCCCGCGGTCCTTTTTCCTCCTCCTCCAATTATCAATCGCTCGGCGGGCGTGATTTTCTTTTTCCGTTTCGATCGCCCCCATGGAGAACAGTTATTTTCATAAATTGCGCCGATGGAGGTTATATATATATACACATGTGTACATACACACGTGTCGCGCCCCGCTCGGCGGCCCAAAAAGCCAAGGGTAATTTCGAAGCTTATACACGAGATTGGCGTAAGTCGGCCTTTCACCGGCCGAGCCATTCAGCAAAAACCTCGGCCTCGCGACAAAGCAAAGATCCAATATAGCCCGGGCGGAGGGCTATGCTCGCGCGCGAAATGAATTCTAACCTCGAGAACAAATTCGCGAGAGGGCGCGGCTTTTCACCGGGGCGGCCGGCCTTCCGCGCGACTGTCTGCGCGCGTGCACACACCGCTCGAAATGAAACAGACGCGCGCGCGAATTTTTTTTTTGATTCCGGCTGGCCGAAGGATTATAGGCGCCCCCCGCGGTCCAATACGTACATGTGTCTGTGTGTGTGTGCATTTTACGCGGCGGGCAAACACGGCGCGGCCACTCGACAGCGCCGGCGGTGTCTAGGGCCCCCGCCGCAGCTCAAGGTCGGCCAATCGCCGAGGCGCCGGGGTGCGAAGTGTATATACATATATATCCGTCGATGGCCCCGGCTGGCATTATGCATTCGGGGGAAGGCCGGCGATCGGGAGGGAAGACATGTACACCCCCGGCGTAGATACGCGCGCAGGCTCCCGGCACAAGGCCGCGCTATGTTTGGCGAGTGGCGAACAATTATATACGTCGGGTGGCTAGGGGGGGGGCGCCCGGTGTCACCCCTCCCCCCCCCCCTCCCGCGGCCCGCCCTCCTCGAGGGATACGCCGCTGGTGCAGCCGGGGCCAAAGGGCGGGCCGCGCCCGGAGTCGTATAAGAGGAACAGACCGAGTGGCCCAAGTTGCTATTGAACCGATTTCGAGCAAATATCAGCGGGGAGCGGCCCGGGGGCCGAGGGCCGCTCGCCCCGGAAGCCCTTCGGCAAATTTCATAACCGAACTTGTCGTATTTGCCGAGATTATTTCAATATATTCGACTCAACCTGCGAAATCTGTTTGCCAGCCGGTGTATGCGTCAATGGAACTTGGCGCGCCCCGAGGAGGCCGGGCCCGGGAGCCGGCGAAGGAGCGGCGGCGGCGGCGGCGGCGTCACGTCAAAGTGTGTTTGCGTCTTGGGGTGCAGAAAGCCGAGGCAGTGGACCGCGAGCCTCGCGCCCTACGGGGAATTGCAAAATTACCGAGCGCCGCTGGGGATAGCTTCTCAGCGACTGCGCCCAGGCGTCCTGATCGCTCCGCCGGATATCTCTGCTGATAGAAAAACTTACGTGCAGACTCGCTGTTTTCGCGGGTCGCCTACGTGTAGTGTCAATGTTGTATGAATGAAATATACGTATGCAAAAGTATGCAAAAGAAGTTCAATTTGTTTTCAGAACTTATGCCCAACTCCAGACTTACAAGGACACTTCGTAATTGTTATAAGCTAGTTCGAATCCTTGTACATGCAAGTGAAACAACACTAGTAACACACTTACTTCCAAAATCTAGCTGTATAATCCATCAATCTTTGCATTATAAACTGTACAATTTGTATATAGATCCGTAGAATCTTTCAAAAATGCATTCACGTACACGAAATATTATTGAGAATTAGGAGAAAGTTGTAAATCAATGAACTTGGGAGTTCCACTGCACCTAATGGATTCTGCCCATCGCAATTAATTCTACATAACAATAACGATAAAGGCCTCGTAAATCGTTGGCCGCGTTAAATCAATCCCCGTGGGTGCAAGAGGAAGAAAGGTACGATTTTCATTAGTGCCGGGCGTCCCAGGAGCCGGAGAAGAATATTGCCCGTGCGGCGCATAGTTGCGTGAACCCGGGCGCGGGGCGAATCACGAATCACGGGCGTCGCTTAGCAAAAGCCCCCACGTCAATTAGACATCCCGCGGGCGCCGTGGGGGCATTAAAGTCGGGCCTAATTAAATAAAAGGAAGGAAATTAGCGAGAGCCGTGGGCAGGGGTGGGGAGTGGATAGGCCGCACGTGCGGTCACGTGGCATCGCGTCGCCGATCCCCCGGCCGTGTAATGTCCCGCATTATTAGCCGGGGCCGCCGGGCCCGAGGTATATATCCAAATCAATTGAATAACAATGCGCCTCGTTAATACCGTCCCTTTGGCCGTCTCTTCCGCTTATGCCGACTGCGCCGCGCGCGCGCGCGCACACACACGTACACCCGGTCCTCCTTTTCCTGCGCGCGTGACGCCGCGCATAAGTGAGCGGCCGCCGGTGCGTGCCGGACGCCCACACAGAGGGTGTAAATTGACTTGGAAAAGAGTCGGCGAGCCGACCGGCAGCGATAAATCATATGCCGCGCGGACGAGTTCGCGCTCGATTACACTTTTCAATTTGGCCAATTTCGCTTCGACCGGCCGGCAAGCCCGTATATATACGCGCGGCCCGCATTCAGCCTCGCGCCCCCGCGACCCACCGCCAATTAAGACCTTTCAAAATACCCTCTAATGCTTTTTATATTGCCCTTGGCGAGCGCGTCGATCGCATTCTGCGCCGATTTCAAACTCGCCACGTAGATTAGGATAGTTGTCTGCACCACTCAGTTGTACAGAGTCTGTATACGTAATTATGTAGGTGTAACATCTAGAGTTTATCCCTTGTGAATAGAAAAATGCAAGTGAAAGGCCTGTTAAGAATTGTTGCTTTTAATTTTGCATCCCGCCTGATCGATTATAATGGCTTTAAAAAGCAACCTAATATAAATTATACCGTATACAAAGTACATTTGAAGTACGAACTATTTAATCCGAACTGATGAAAAGACGATTATTCGATAGAGTATATAAAAGTGATTGAAAGACCGAAAGCTCTTTGATTTATATCCTCCTGTAATGCTTTCACGGCACATGCAAGCCGATTATCATGCACCCGTACATTGTACGGCGTAATGAATCAGCCATAAAGAATCAATCGACAAATCAGATACGGCATACACGGCGATTCACCGCGGCTAAAGAAATGAGTCTAATTGCAGGCTTATAATACGCCTCGTTTTGCGGCTTAGCTTGCGGAATTACGAAAAACGCGAGGCAGGCCGCCCCCCCACCCCCTATCCCGGGAGGATCGCAATCAGCATCGCGAATCTCGGAGCGCGAATAGAACGCGCACGCAGTCAACAACCGCTCCGTGTGTGTATATGTACCTACGAACCGCTTAGCCGGCGGCATAGCCAGCAATTAAAGACTCGACTCGACTTTAATCCGCTCGTATAACGCGTGAGATGCTCTGCAGGCATTGATGAGTCATCGTCGCGAGGCAGGCGCCTGCGATGAAAAAAAATAGGAAAATAATAATAAAACCTCACCTTTTATTATTCCAAAATAAAATATTCATTACAGAATGTATTGCAACATTGCATATGAATAATAATTCCTATTATTATTTACTGAATTGTCGCTTGATAGATTTTTTAATTCTTAACAGTTCATCGAAGTTTTTTTAGTATTTTTTCCTAGGAATATCAATAATTATAAAAAATATTATGTTCTCTGAATGATTGTTGTCTAATTTATATTTAATTTGTAAATAATATGTTTTAATGCGTTACATGCAAGAATAAAGTTTTTTAACGAATACAAGTTTTTAGGATTATACATGAATCTTTTATTTTTGTATTTATTTTAATTATTTAAAATTATTTTATCAACTAGTTTCAATTATTGCTTCCAGTATATAAGCATCCGATATTACTATTTCAGATAATAAAGAGTAGTCAAAAAATTTAAAAGTATATTTTGTGAAAGATATCTAATATTAATGAAATAGTTAGGTACATACATGGATATGAGCAGAGACGAATAACTTTCTTTTTGTATTCTAAATTTCTACTAGAAAAATTGATAAGTCTTCGTTCTTACCGAATAAAAGATATAATTTTAGATTGGAAAGTGTTGAAAATCAATCAGAATCTAAGGTAAAGTCTAGTGAGGCGACTAGAATATATGGACAGAAATCGGAAAGCTTCTAACAAATATATTTCTAATTGGTAGAATGTATTTAACGAACAATATTATGATTTGATTTATAATTCCACACTCACAAATGGCTCTTCCGAGTATTCAAAATTTGAAACTAGCCCAAGCACTCTGTATATGAATGAGTCACAAAGGAGTTGAAATATTGGCCTAGAATATTGGGTGATATTTTTTAATACCGCGGATAAAAAAGTATGGGAGAAAACAATCAGTACAATGTGATCTATAAAGAATATAAAAGTTTCATGTAAGCAATCGACGTGGCTTCTAAAGAAAGAAGCAATTGTGTAAGAGTGCAAGGGGGTGAAGGAGCGAGAGAAAGAGGCACCGAATTGTACAGATGGAAGGGCACGAGACGAAAATTACGCGTGTACGAGCTAGTGAGAGGAAGACAATAAAAAAGCGGGGCCGCCGAGAGCGGGAGCGAGAGAGACGGTTGAAAAGGCGCGCGGGAGCGAGAGGGAGAAAGAGAAGCTGCAATTTGCGGGAGAATGAAAAGCTAAGCCCCGCGAGTCGAAGCAGCTCGCGCGCGCGCGCGCCCCTCCCACCAGACAATGCCGATCCGGCCTGGCTTCTGAAATCTCTTTGGTAAACACGCGCGAGCGCTCGCGAGGGTGGGGCCGGGAGCCCCGCTCCCCCGCCCCTAATTGAGATATCGAGATCTGATTAAGAGGAAATCGATGAGCGGCCGCGGCTCCTTATCTCGTCCTACTTTACCTGTCGCCAAGCCGGATGCTGCCCGCCCGCCGACTCATTCGGGCACGCCCGCCGATATTGGTTTCCGCGATAATGCCATTTTTTAAAATTCGATTCTTATTAGGGGTCGACGCGGTATTGTGTGGACACTGCGAGCTATACGCCGATCGCGGCATTGTTACGTGAGAGCTTGAGATCAAACTCGGGGCTCCTTTCCCGACGATCGATCCTGGATTGCGGTCGTAAGTCTCCTATTGCGCGATCGAATTCATTTGTGGAATTGAAATGGCGGACACTCTCGGGTTTCAAAATTCCCAAATCCACAAGTAGACCTCCATTTTTGAAAGACATTCGAGCAAAACTGTTGTAAATTGTAATCCAAAAACGTTAGTGGTGAAATTTAGTTTTTCTAACTTTGTCAATTGCAAACGCGTTCATGTGCCGACAATTAAAAAGAAAAATTATTTCTTAGATATTAGAAAGTACTTTTGATTGATGTAACAGGCACAATATACAGTAAGCCATTCGATGTTATTACTTGTGCAGGACGTCCATCTATATCGCATTTTATTACAAGTTACATTTGTCTACAGAAATGATTTGTTCAGTCCCTTCCGTCACACACAATGACACTCGACCTCCGATGCGCAGCCTTCCATTTGGATTCGCGCGCGCGCGGTCCGATTTGCAATCTCTACTCTCAGCCGGATCGAAAGCCCGGAATGAGCCGCAAGAGCGACTCGCAAGGAGGCGCCGCGGGGAGCCGTCGGTCGGCGGCAACAATCGGCATCGCGCCGCGGCGCATATGTGCGTGCACAAGCGCGCCCCGGTCACTGATCCGTGGCGCCTCGCGGAGCCTTGCGCATCCACGTTGGCCTCGGGGACCGCGGCTACGGGGGCGGCCCCCTCGCAGCGGGCCCCCGGTAACGAGGCCCCGCGACAAAGCCTCGCGAGCGCCGCAGAGGCACATAACAGACCGGATAGCCGGGCATTACGCTGGGTATAAGCCCCACGGCCTCGAGTGTCCGGCGAAGACGCCGCGGTCAAGAGGCCCCCGGGGGTGGGGTGGGCCGACAAAGCGGCACCCACAAAGGCACAAGGGCCCGCGCATCTGCCGCGCCCCGGGAGGCCGGCTTTCACCGCGCCTATCTCCGGCCCCCGGGGTTACGCGCGAGGCCCGGTGCGCGCGCACGCCTCCTCGGCCGCCATTGTCGGGGCGATAAGGCGACACCGCGGGGCCCGCCGTCACCCGAGCCGCCTCGTTAAGGCCCAAGTGCCCGCGCGCTCCCGTTACCCGAGCCAGCCAATCGCCCGCCCTCCTCTCGCTCCACCGTTCCGCCACTCCCACTCGCTCTCTTTTCACGCGGATTCCGCAGCCTCCCCTCCGCCCGGCCTCGAGCCACCGCCTCTCTCTCTCCCCCCTTCTGGCTCCGTTTTCTTATTTTCATTTCAGCGTTTATTTGCTTCACTGGGGAAGTGCACGCGCCAGCCGGGCCGATCTCTACTTTTAAAGTATCGGCCCGCACTTGGAATCGCGTTTTTCTTCAATTCCTCGCTTACATGTGCAGGGAGACCGTATCTGTTCGGACAGGTGTGGGCGGGAAGGCTCTACCGAACTGTGGAAATGCGAGGACGCGACGCTTCGCCAATGTTATAACTGGACTTTTCACCAAGTTCTGAATTTAAAAAGTTAATTCAAACGAAGCAAACAGTTTTTGACCTTTCGTTCACACCTACTTTGTACTGCAAAGATTTAAACAAACACAGTTGCTTCGAATAATTTGCACATGGGTTTATGTTCGTTGATATTCAATAATTGATATAAACTACATATCATTCTTTTAGGCATGTAATCATGTTAACTAAATATCATTTTTACTTTTTTTAAATATTAATTATAGTTCATAATATTATTATATCACGGGTAGTTTTGTACAACAAAAAATAAATATTTTAGATTAAGAAAATTGCCTAGTCGTTTCATTTTATAAAAACATTCTATATGAACTACAAATTTTTAGCATACTGAAATTAGCTTTGATTCTAAACACTGATGTAATCTATAGATTTATGTATATAGTGATAATCGTACCAAAATCAACATATTTCCATATTGGTATGTATTAAATTTTGTTGATTTATATTATGTAAGCGAAATCTATGAATTTAGCACAGCAAACGGATATATAGGTATGTGTTTTTATTCTTGTCTGAAAGCTTATGCAGCGTTCGTTTAAAAATTGTTTTTTTAATTCGGTGCATATAAAACAGCATTTTATTAAAAACGAAGAACAACATATTTATGCATAGAAACCTATGTACATGTGTTTAATGCGTTATTAATTTTATAATTGCTATATATTTATATGTACAGAATATACTTATTATATTTAAGGACTTTTATTATTTTCATTTTATAATACTTTTTTTGAAGATACATATCAGTATAGCTGTATTTAGCTTATATCAAATTTGTGAAGAATTTTCATCGCGATATCCAGCAGTTTATAACTTTTAACTTGACTAAAAAGTCTGTAGACTTTTTTAATGTTTCATAGAAAAATCTGATAAAACGTAAGCTTTCAAAGTAAGTTAATTTTTAATTACCATTATCAAGGGCAAATCATAACTAATCCGTAGGCGACTGTGAGGGCCTTCGAGAAGAAGCTCAAACTTTTAGGAGGAAATTGACTTTGTGGATTACGCTTCTATAATATAGAGCAGATACTATATTTTTTCATTCCTCAATCATGCAGTATAATACATTGTGATTAAAAGGGAGTGAAGCAATTTTCCTTATGTATATATACATAATAAATGGTTAGAGTTGTATTTATGCTATCCAACTTATTGATTTGTCTGTGCTTGTAATTGCTTCCTGCGAATCGAACATTTTAACGCCGATTAAGCATTAATAAATTTTAAATGGACTTTCTCTGTATAGCCAAAAGATTAATAAAATCAAGTTTTATAATAAAGAGGCCAATTCTCCATCGTTACTGACGGCGTTATTATGTTATTCAATATAATACGAAAGGCGAAAAATGCGAATTTTAACTATAGCAAATAGAAATAAAGTTCGTCGACCAAAGTATTATTCACGTTCATCGCACAAAATTCACCGAGAGACATCGCGTAAACACAATTGCGACGCTTAGAGCGAAAATACTCAGTCGAGGTCCAATGTTCACTTTATAAACATTACGACATAAAAATAACGATTATCAATTAAGGCGCGCGGGCGAGGCGAAAACGAATGATTATTCTCATTAGCTTTATCTCCCGTTAAACGCTATATAAATAATGAAAGGATCATGAATAATCCAGCGTTCGTCTCGCGCACTATCCCCCCTTCCCCGGGTCCTCGGCGCTAAAAATCCCCGCGTCCCTGGGCGTCGCGCGTCGCTCACCCCTTTTCTCCGGACGTCTGCCGCCCGGACTCGTTGCCTCGGATACATATATACATACACACAAGGTATCCATTTAGCCGCCGCCGCCAGGTTACAAGGGCGCTTATAATGGCCGTTTAAAGGGATTTCGGGGGTCGCGCGGCCGGGGGCGCAGGGGAGAGGGTAATTAGCGCGAACAGGCGCGCGCGCGCGCGCGAGGGAAAAAGTGCGGTCCGGCCCGACAAAGGGGATTCGCTCACGGCGATTACACGCGCGCGCACTCTTCCCTTGTAGGCCGCGCGCGCCCAGTCGAGCGAGAGCCTGGAGGGACGGGCGGAGGGAGGGGAGGCCTGAGGTGAGAAGGGAAATCGGGCGGCAAAGGTGAATCCCACCGCTGCACACTTGCGGACCCGGGGCACGCCGGCCCTCGTGTATGCTGACTTGGTTTTGAGAAGGGAATCCGGACCTCGGGTGGCTGTAATGGAGCCGGGATTGGCCCGAGAGACGCACGGTTTATAGAGACCAATTGCTTTAAAATTTGGAAGGGATTATTGTCGGCTTTGTCGAGCGTAAGGAGTTTATGAAGCGCGGCCATTGGGGGAAAATGCCTCGCGAAGGAGGGGAAATGCCATAATAAAGGAATATATACTATGGACCAGTCCAGGGTTGGCACTTCAAAGAGATGCGCAGGTGGGGAGAGAACTCCAGGACGATTTATATGCACGCATTTATAAATAAACGCATAAAATTTATTTTTTTTCTTCTACTATATCCGAACTATTTATACAAGTTGGATATAGAATACTTTCACAAATGAAAATACAAAATATATTCTGTATAATCTTTTTATACAACCACAAATTTAAGTGATGTTACAAATTTAATTGTGGTATTAATGTATAATTTATTCAATAAAATAAAATAAAAATCACGTTATTCTACGTTAAATAAACACGAGACTCTGCTTTAGAACTGTATTAAATGTCTAATAGTATAAAATCATCTCAGAATAAAATTAAAAAATTGAAATTCAGATTTTTGATAAATTTTAAATGTTTCATTTTCAAATTAAAGTAAAATATCATTATCACATTAATGGTTCAGTATATATGCAAACAAGCTATATCAATCTACGAGAATCACATTAAAAATTATAATTTAATCCTTTTGGAATAAAAGCTATCAGACAAGCAATTCAGACTGCAATTACATGACAAAATGTACAAAATTAAACATTTCAGTGAATAATTAGATTTCGACAACCCTGACAAGTCTTATAATCCATAATAAAAAGTAATGCATTTTAAGAGACAAATTGTTATATTTGTTCATTGTTGATCCGTTGCATATAATTGAATAGCATGCGATGTAGTCAAACAGTTGTCGTGTTTTATGACTAGCAGATACTTATCATCTTAAAATATTAAATAGTGGAGTTTTACTTTTCAATAAAAACAAACATTTAGAAATAGTATTATAAACACAACTTCATTGGAATGTAAACTCATATCTTCACTATCAATCATTTTCATTTTTAAAAAGAACGTCATAGCAATTTCATATGCAATTTTAATCACATAATTGCGTTCATATTTACTTTAATCATTAATTGTTGATAAAATCGCAAATAAATTTTCAATACGCAATTAGGTATGAACGTTTATTTTAGACAAATTCAACATAATGTAAATTTATATACATACTCTTAATAAACACTTAAAAACGGTAAAAACTTCGGCCATAAACTTAAACTTAGCCCTAAAAATATGTGTTCACGTTAATTCGTAATATAATACTAACCGACCGGATGCCGAAAGACTTGTCTAATAGATCCTATTGGATCTAATACTACTTCTGCTCTGACAACTACACTAAATAATGTGCGAACGTGTTCCCATTTGATAAATAGTGCATCACCGCTTTCTCTATACATATGTAATACATTCAATTGTCAGCACCATTTAGTGCAAGTAAATCCACGCTATTACGTAAAGCTAAAAGACCAAAATTACCTGGACTAAAATTATTACTATTATTATTAGTATCATAGTTATTAGCATCGTCGTTATACTATTGTCTGGTCGTCAAAATTCTTGAAACTCTTTTCCATCACATTTGTTTACAATTCAGATAGTAATTTATCACAAGACTCCTGTAATTCTCGCTAACAATAATAATTTATTAGTATTTTGTCTTTTATTTGAAGTATCTTTTCATTTTCTTGTCTAATTATAAAAGATCATATGATCCGTAGCATCATTATATAACCGTTGGTAACGATCATACAATTCAAAGCTTTAATTGTTTTTAAGAAAAATTACTTATTTTATAAAAAATTATATATAAAAAGGAATTATCATACGAATTTATGAATACAATAATACGTGCAAATAAGGCCTGACACAAGGAAAGTGTAAAAATAAAACAACAAATAATAATGTGGGAAATTATGTACATGTCAAAAGTTTCACGACTGAATGATTTATTGCATATTTGGGATGCGAATATTGTTAATAAATTTACAAAAAAATTTATATTATTATTGATTTAGTATTCTTTACTTTTAATTATACATGCAACTTTATCTTGCTACTTTCTCTTTATCTTTGGTTTGAAAACGTTAACTGAGGTATTTATCAAATATCAAACAAGTGTAATTAAATTCACCTATATGATCGGTTGAATTGTTGACCCATATGTGCGTGGAAATCCTACGATACCCGATAAAGTGACTGAAATCCTAATCTACTTTATTCTGTTAAAAGATAGTTAAACATGTTAAACTGATATTCTCGATTACATCATTGCAAATCATTGTAAAATAATATCGACTTCATATTTAAGTTTAAAAAACGTCGAGCAATTGAATATATAGTGTAAGAATCGATACAAACAGAATAGGTAGCTATTACGATAGCTACTACCGTACCTACATAAGCGCATCGAAAATTGTTCCTTGGCCCAGCAGTTTAAGCCCGTTTGTGCTTACAAAGGCTCCGCTGAACAACAAATTAAAATCCGGCCTCATTAAAACTTTTCACTCGTCAAGGGCGGCCTCGTGAACAAAAAGTCCCCGGGACGACCCGCGCCCCCAGCTCCGCCCGGCTTATACCGGAAACAATAACAGGCGCCGCGGCGATAACCAGCCCCGGATGCGCCCTCTCCGCGGCCAATATAATGCGCCGCTCGTATATATACACGAGCGTACATAGATCGGGGCCCGGTGCGCGCGCCCGAACACACCCCTGCTGCACCGCCCGTCGTGGACGCACGCACACGCATTATACACGTGTACGGGCGCATGGGACTCTCACGGTGCGGCTCGCGAGGGCGCGTACACGTACACATCGACACGTATGCCTAGTTGAACCTTTTATCGACGGGGTAAATTGGCATTGTCCGCGCGGCGAGTCGATCGAGCGGAATTAGCTGCACGTAGATCTATAAGGCCGGTCGCGCGGTTTCTCTTTTTTGACCCGGGGAGGAGCCGGAAGCTGACTGCTTATTAAAGAGGCCGATCGCCATTGTCGAACCCGGAATTCTCTCCGGAAAATTGACCCCGAATGCGCGTTGGAAATATCCGCCGGGTAAGCGGGCGGATGGAAAGCGAGACTTCGCGCCCCGGTGGGTTTAATCGAAGCCCGGTTTACTTTGTTACGGCGCGTCTTAATGCAGACGCCCCGGGTCCGATACATGCGCATTGTCCGCGTCCGTCGGGCATTCCCCTGATCCGAGCAGCCAAATATGTTCCACTTTCCCGCAGTGTCTCTCACAGCTCCGCCTATGCGAGGCTATAGTTTACCTGTCGACGCGGTGTGTATATAATTACACGTCGAAAGAACAACAACAAACGGGTATCGTTAAAGCGCGCAGCGTCGATTAGCCCCGCGGGAGAGCCGCTGGACCTAATGACGGAGCAAACAACCGACGATTAGGCAGTGCACTCGGGCGCATAAGGCCTGCGTATACACGTATAATACACGTACATTCGGAATTTCCCACCGGCCCGCGGCTCGACTGCACCTTGCCGTCGTTGGCCGTCGAAGCGCCGAAAAAAAAAAAAGTGCGAGAGGGCGAGGCGGCGAGATTAAGGCGGGGATCGGTTCCGAGACGCCTCATTGTTGATGATCGAGAGGCGGAAGGTGGGAGAGGCGGTCCCGTGGCTTGCGCGCACTCGCCCGTGCGCGCGTACCCGCCTGAATGCCCAGCTGCCCCCTAATGGTCTTAATCAAGTGTGTACGCCGTGCGTATTGAATTAGGCGCGCGAGCGGCTATCATAATAACACTAATTTTTAAGCATGACCGTACACTCTGATTAACAACGTGTGAATCGACGGCGGCCGGCTTCCGCCCGGAGATTCCCGAGGCTTGTGCGAATTCCGCCGGCGGTGCCCAAGCGCCCGGGAGAAGTCAGCCTGGATTGAGCAGCGTGTATTTTTCGAACAACGGTCGGGCAGTGATCGAAGGGGGAGGCGTTGCTCCAGGAGCAAATTAAGACGACGCCGTTGATGTGGATATGTAGGTACGCGCACCTCTCAAGGAAGGTTTTGATACAAAAACCGTTTTGTGTTTGCGCATAATGCACAGGCTATTGTTGACCGCTATGGCTCCAACATCCACTTCGTTATAAGCGTATGACTTTAATAGCTAATTCTCAGTGTACACGCGTAAGCGTGAAAAACGTTAAATAAAATAAATAATACTCGTGGAATGAATATTCGATATTGGTTGAATCAAATAAGTCTTCATCGAATCAAAAGATCAATAGATTTGATTAAAAATTATTTTTTACATTACAGTTAATTATAAGCATAAAATATATCTTCTAGTGTTTGATGGGAACATGCCATTGCAAAAATAAAAGTAAGTATTTATTTGAAACAATCAGCACTTTCTTATTAGTGCATATTATACAATTATTAGAAAAAAACGCTATTTGTATTAAAATATGAGTATTTATAAGTGTATTCTTAACCTAAGCCTTAAATTATGTAAATTTGTTAATTGAAATATTTAAATTTTATTATGTTTCCAAGGAGATCGATACGCCCAATAAACACCTTGCTTACTGGTGACAGTTCCAACACTGCGTAGTTACCCTATATACACCCTCTTGTCAGCATAATTATCTCTCCTGCGGATGCTACAAATCGGTTACCGGACAACATTTAAGCTTAAACAATTTTAAAATATTTAAAACTGTTCCATAGAAAATATATTTTTTGCATAGAAATCAATTAGCTGATCAATCCATACTAATGGGTTGGTTTTCTTAGCTAATGTTTTTGAGATAAAATACAGATTTTACTATGTACGCTTATATGGGTGACACATTGTATAATTAATTTGAGAAATCGTTTAGTTACGCTCCAACATTGCGATTGACTGAATTATCGGTGAGCAGTAAATATGAATATAGGTTACCGCAGGTATACAGCTGAACAATTTCCGAGAGGCTGTCTTTGCAAATTTTCAATCAGACTCGATTACGCGCGAAATCTCGATTACAAGTAAACACGTGGACGACCGCACTACTTCCTTTGCAAACACCACGTCTGCATAAACATTCGCAACTGGCTGGCGCAACAGAGACACGTGCAGTGCCTATACATAATACTCATTCCAGTAACACACCTCATTCCATTTTCTTAAACGACGGAATTATAAAAAGGGCAAAAGTATAGCTGTACTGGTATCGACGAGGCGCAATAAAGTGCGTGTACATGCGAGTTAATTGTCACTATTATCGCGATCGTCATTGCCGCGATTATGCACCCCCGGGCTCGCGTCCGCAACCTCCATTATACTGCAAACTGTGGCAGGCGCGCAAGAAAGAGAAAAAGGTGATTAGCAAGGCGAGACGAATGAAAAGACGGGGAAATTGCGACGCCTGCAGTCCGCTTATATCTACATACGTAGGTGTGTGCGCGACTCCATTGGGCTCTGCAGTCTCGGCCTATATGCGTGTCTGGCGCGCAGTCACGCGGATGCACTAATTGGTGTCATTCACGGTGTGATTATGCGCGAGCTCGCGGGCGCTGATTCCCAAGGCGAAAGAAATCTTTTCAGACGGCATTCGCTACTTGTCGCGTTCCACCGCCTTTTATCCCCGTTTAAGAGTCGTGAAATAAGGGCAGAATCTCCGAATACGTGAATGTACGTGAAGCCGAGTGAGCGCGCCGATTTGGCTTACACACAGGCAAAGTGCACAGGCTTATGCGGTACTTTTTATGGATGTAAACATTACTCTTTTGATTACGTATCGAGTATTTGCAATTAGTAAGAAATTTTAAGACAGAACTTGCTTATTAAAATCTATTCTACGCGTCGAAAAACTACAGTTCACATCACTACCGTTCACTAAAAATTATAGTAAAATATACTCATTGGACAGATGAGTCTCCTGCTAAAAGGTTAGGAGAGAGAATTAAATGCTTTCATGTTTGGACACTCAGTCTAGAACTTTATATCTTCATATATTCAATACACAAAAAACATAGGTACACTAAATTTGAGACGAAAACAACGAAAAATCTATTCTGATAACTTTACTCATCTATAAATTTCTATTTGAGAATTTCTACCATTTATATATGTATAAAATTGCACATTTATCTAAAGTAGCTGTATAGACATACAACTAATAATATTTCCATAAGTTTATACAAATAACTGTACAGAAACAACAAGGAAATTGGATTAACTGATTACCATAAGATTCAAATACATATATATATATATTTATTATATAAATATACTATTATAAGCGTAATATTATAAATATATAATTATAAATATAAGATCGATTAAAATTTTTAAAATATCATTATTTGCACTATTTATTATCAAACTGTATTTGTTATAAATTAGTAATCTTTTAAAAATTTTGTACACATTTCAACAAAAAATACTAATATAGATATAATACACCCCATAATAAAGAATAAGACATATTGTAACAAATCCATTTCTTTTTTTTCTGGGATCTCCTCAATTTCTGAATTCCAATGTTTACCATTGTTTATTTTACATTTCATCGAAAAAAAATTTAAACAACTTTCAATAATTCCCGATTCTATTACTCGCCTCGTAACATTATTAAATATTTCAATAAGCGGAGATGCACCGTGAAAAGCAAATGCTAGCATATTTCTGGAAACTACAGCCTTAGAAACTTTGATTGGTGCATTGCTGCTAAACCCAAAGGATTGTATAACGTATTGAGCAGAAGCTATGGGCATTAAAATAGTCGAATTTTTAAATTTTATTAATTGATGAACAAATAGGTCCTTTATATATTTTATAATTTTAGCTTCAGATAACAGTTTTATAGCATCTTTATCATAAGTTTGCAATATTCGGAACATCAGTCCCGGGACAATAATCTCCAAATTGCCTTCATAAATTTGCTTAAATGTGTCAAAACTATACATGTCAGTGATTGTACTCATTCTTGTGAATTGTGTAAAAATTTCAGTTGAATATATAAAAGACACTAAAGCAATATAAACGAATAAAAATTTTTCTTTAAACGTTTCAGGTTTTCGTGATGTTGTTATACCTATTATATTCTGAAACATGTACATAATTTTACAATCGAATTTAAAAAAATGTAATATGTACATAAATGCAAAAAGCAAAATAACTGATATAAATATAAAGAGGAAGTAAAATAAAACATCTATTGAAATTTCAGTTTGATATTTTTGTTTTACTGGAACCATAAATCCATATACAACAGTATCCACAGTAATACTTGACATTATTTTCTTCTGAGGATAAAATCTATTCATTGCCACTCCAATCGCAAAAGAAGTAGCATTATCATTACTCAAATCATGGAATACTATTTTAAGCGTATCATCAAAATTGTCAATGTAGGTATAATTCGTTTTTAAAACTAATGAACAATTAACATACTTCGAAAATATTTCGAAAAACATATAATTCTTTCCAATAACTTTTAAAATTTTACCATTCAAATCATTGTGTATGCTGAAGAAAGGAGGCACAGATACGGCTGCTAATATAAAAGGAAATTGATGCAAATTTAACAATTTATCAGGAAAAAGGTTTGTATTTATTTCTAGCATATGTTTTCTGTATATATTTTTAAATGGATTATAATCAAATATAGTACATTTGTAATATGTATCAATAGCTAAAATTGAAAAATCTAAAAATTTAAGTTTCCAAGCATGCAATAATATTTTATTAAAAATATTTATTTGCAAACTATTGTCGTGGAAGTACAGAACTAAACACTTTGGTCTCGAGGAGGATGAATCCAGTTCGTTAATAACTAATAAAGTATTAGTTATTTTTATCACTGCATCATGTGTATTATTATTATTATTTTCAATTATTATATACATCGTTGACTTTGAATTTTTTAACAAAAGGATTTTTAGTGAATCATTGTTCCCACTTTCTATTATCTTTTGTACATCAAACAAAACTTTAGGAAAGGTACCATATATTTTCTGAAGTATTAATTCATTTCTATCATCTGTATTATGACTGAAAACAATTAATTGATGAAACTTGTACTGATGGATTTTTGTATTTAAAATGTTTATCCAGTTATTATCCGAAAATCCTTGTAGAATTAAATTAATTTGAATGATGAAAATAATCGCTAATTTAGTAACTTTTAAATATGATCCTTCTTGTATTGATAACATTCTGAAGCTTATTTATAAACAAATGTGCAAATTAACTACAAGAATTAACTGAAGTATTATATTTGAATATTTATTTTTTGTTAATTTGTAATAAATATCTGTAACTTAACAAATTTATACAATATACGTACGTAGTCATTTTTACAACTTTTTTACAAATGTCCGGTTTGATGTTTTTAATATCTTATAAAAGAACTTTAAAATTTTATGAAGGCTATTATTTTTCATTAACGAGTTTTCATGTGATATTGTATAAATTAAAAGATAATATAAAATATTAATGTTATTATTTAACTAGATAGTTTATTTGTAATAATCAAAATATCATTTATGTCGTAGTTATACGATCTCGACCTTTATTTGTACACTTTATGTTAACATTTTATGTTATTTTGGAAAATTTAATAATTCTTATTTTGTATATTAAACACTGAGAATACCAACGATTACAATTTATTATTTTTAACTTTTATAATGTTTCTTTGTGCCTATTCGTAATTTTTAATGAAAGTCCGAATTAAGAATTTTAAATAAATACAAGTATGTTTTACTTATTTTTATAAATTGCAATAATTTTTTCATCTGCATATATTGTTTCTAAGGAACACGGTTTCATACTATTTAAATAAACGATAAATATCAACCCTACTTTTATTATTTTTTAATGTGTTTAAATTTTAAAAACTTAATGATAATATCATGTCGTGGTTTATATATGCGTCAGAAGTTAATTGCGGGAAAATTACATGTTAAATAAAAGTCCTCGAAAAAATTGATTATTGTTATTTTTCCCCTCGGTATTAGTCCTACTAAGTCTAGAAATGCAGAGAATTCATTTTTATTATTAAATTTTTCATTACTTGTTTCAAATCTACGGAAAATCTTTGTATCAGAAAATCCAATGTGTTATTTTAAGTTAATAATATTGTTTCTTAATCTGTTATCATACAAGAGGATCATTAATATAGAAATAAGAATTCAGCTTGGATACGTACATACAATCAAAATTTTTATAAAATTTCGAAACGAAAGACAAGCGACAGTTAATGAGTTTTCCATACGTCTGTACGTAAACAACGAATAGAAACGTTACGATGTTTTATTTTAAATTCGTGTGTAATGGTACCATTGACTTTTAAGTATAACTCTTTGATATCGAACACATTGTCTTTGAATACATCTTGCATTGCTTTTTTATATTTAATGTAACTTTCGGCAAATGTGTTAAATTTCCATCCACTCCGCCTTTATTTTATAACATTTATAACTTCGCTCTTTACATTGTGACCGATGATCCTTGAAATACGTCATCCGCGTACATATTAACTTTGTCTTATATTTAAAATATTCTATTATTTTGTAGATCGTATATATCTACATAGCATACATGTCTAGAAATTGTAAATTGTATATGCTTGTTTATAAGATAAAAAGAAATTTTCCTCAGTTATACGCGAGGTTTCACTTGTGGTGTCATGCGAGGAATTGGCGCGTAGCGCTAATAAGCAGCTGCCCGTTCGCAACGAATATCTTCTCTGATCGCGCGAACAGTTTCCATCAATTATACCTCGCGGCCCCGGAAAATTGCTTTCAATCAGACCAATATAAGTGGAGTGGGCCGATGTGTCGCGGGAGGCTCGCAATAGCGGGGGGTGCAGAAAAGAGCGATCCGCCATAGTCGGCGGGCGAGAGCCGGCATAAAGGAGAACAAAAGATTAAAAAAGAAGCAAGTGCCTGGCACAGGCAATCGCGGCGGCCGCGCGGGGGTTGCTGTAAAATCGCCTCGGCTCCGGGGCGCGGGGGAGGGTAGGAGTGGAAGCACGAAGTGAGCATATTACTATTGAGAATAAGTACCTGGCTTCGAGATTGAGGGAGTGGGGAGAGAGAGGGAGAGAGAGAGCCGAGGCTCGCGGCGGCGGCGGTAACGGGCGCAAATGGGGTGGTACAATGGGCACTAATGGATCTCGAGCCGCCGCGAGAGGCGCTGCTTTTAATCTAATAGTCCTTCGGAGCCGGCGCGCGACGATCCAGCCCCGCGGGTGAGCACCGAGCGCGGTTCTCAACCTTCCTTCCGGGACTCCAGTGCCGCACACCCACCGACAAGCCCACGCCGCCCGGCAACCTGGTGCGCAGACGGCGACGACGGCGACATAACGTCGGCCGGGCGCCTCACTTCTTTCAGACCCTCGTTTAAGAATGCGTTTGATGTATGCTGCACAAGGATATTGTGTTCCTTGATTCTTTCACAGCGCGTTTGGAAGACTGTGTTTCCTGCATATTTTAAGCTATAAACTTTATATAAATTTTATAGAACATGATTGTTATTCGAGTAGTGAACATGCAAGACTACTTTTAGGCGCAACATTCAACTTTAAAAATAAAAAGAATTTGTGTATTATTCATTCGACGAATTCGAATTTTGTTGATACTGATCGTAAAAATCACTAATCGCATTTGAGTTTTTGTGTCTTATCAAGTGGACTTTGATTCTGTTCACTTATTGTCGAACGTATAAAAAAGCATATGGTATATTATCATATATATTTTTAATGTATATTTGAATGTGAATGTATTACAAATTCAAAATAAATTTATTAGGATTTTTAAACGATGAGTGTCCTCTTTTTCGACTCGAACATCCAAAATTGTATTATCCTACAATCAAAGCGTAATGTATCTGATGCTTATTCTAATATAAATGTAAGTAGGTTGACATAGCCTATTTTTATAGATAATTGATGTTCCGAGAAACGTTCACTCTTTCGGAAATTATTTTCCAATTTTTTTCGTGATCATTAAAAGATCCCATTAACTGCTGCCGAACACAAACACCGGCGAGGTACACTGACATAGATAAAGCCGTAT
Organism: Sycophaga agraensis; assembly: GCA_018906755.1. Classification (NCBI taxonomy): domain Eukaryota; kingdom Metazoa; phylum Arthropoda; class Insecta; order Hymenoptera; family Pteromalidae; genus Sycophaga; species Sycophaga agraensis. The sequence goes on from JACCIE010000003.1 coordinate 5,800,868, forward strand.
GTATTACTGAGGCTTCAACCGTCGCCAGGAGCCACGCAGCAGGTGACAGTGAAATAACAGATGCTTCCTCACGCGACAACTACTAATAATCGCACGCCAATGACGTGTAATGACACATTTTTTTTTATTCCTTTCTCATCGGCGCCGCCGCTGTTTGTGTACACGCGAGCCTCCCCCGGGTCGGATAAATTTCTGATAAAACTGCCGGCACCTTGTAATTGCTATTGTGCGTGTCGCCGGTGCGGCGTCGTCGCTGCCAACGGCAAGTAGTAGCGTTCATTGACATAGTCGAGTTTTACATTAAATCCGACTTGAACATCAACACAATGAGCCAAAAGAGTATTCGCAACCATAGCAAACTTAATGAATAACTCAAACGATTAAATGTATTTCTATTGTGAAAATGGAAGTAATAGAAGCGAGATGCGGAGGTGAGATTTCCACACGCTATAAATCATTATGTACAATACATTATTGCGATCGTATAAACGATACTTTTATATATACATATGTGTCTATATATAATAACTAAATTATGAGAAGTAAAATTTCAATAAAAATTAAACTATTACCTACCAGCGTAAAGCTCTTTAATTTTTAAAGCAATTTAATAATTTATCAACAAAATGTTTATTTTCATTTCATTAAAACCTTTTCTAATTTTTTTAAATCAAAGCGCAGATATTATATAGAATGAGTCAATGAGAATTAAATGAACGGTGTAAATAGTATATAAGAGCTGTACACATTTTGCGTATCGCAGCTGTCACTTAAATATTGATTATACAGGTTATAATGCAGATGAACGATAGAATCTATGATAGAATGTAGTCTATAACACCTTATCGAGACCACTTGCTTATATTTTAATGCTCTATCATCTCGGAATTAATTATTGAAAGTGAGTTTAATTGGCTTAATTCTACTAATCAGTTTGAGCTCTGAATGTCGACACGCCTTTCCATCCCCTATACTTTACTACAAAATCTTTAACAGCTCCTGATTGTACAAATGCATGATAATTAACTTGTATGACTTAACAAGTTTAATAAACATATAAATAAAAATATGCATCATTGTAATACAGAAAAATAATTAATGCGTAATAAAATTAATATTAATAATATGAACAATAAATAACAGATTGTGCATTAAATCTTTTAAAGCGTAAATTTATCTCAATGTATCTGTATGTACAAGCTTGAAAAAATATCACTTCAATGCCATTACAAATTATGAAATGACAATATTATTACTTATCCTGAATCTCTCACAGTTATACATGCATATTTAGTTTTCGGATTCGTTATATATAGGTTAATATTAATATACAGATTGACAGGGCCACAATAGCTAAGTCCAATAATAGTCGTGGGGTACGGTCGCACCGAAACAGGGTTAAGTTTGCCAAACTCTGCGAACAGTTGGGAAGAAAGAGCTCACGTGCTCGTATGTTTACTCTCGGATCGCGGAAGCGTGCGGGCACTCGTGGGAATGGCGACACCACGGCCACCCTTTCCGGCAAAGTGGGAATCAGGAAACAGTCCCTCTAATAACACAGAATTCTTCCCTGATTTATTGTTGTCGGAGCGCGCCACCGACAAATATCTTACCCCGAAATCGTATATTCCTCAAATGAATTGGGGGAGTAGGTTCGCACGCGTATAAATTAATATTGTCCACTAGAGTTAACAAAAATAAGCGAAGGATGTGCCACGAGGCTCTCCCCTTTTTATTCCAATGTGAACGGAAAACGCGACTTATATGTGAAAGAGCTGCTTCTACGGACTTGTCTGCAATGTAATTGATGTGTAAATATTCATGCTTCGAGATGTATCAAATTGATAGAATGTAATTTTACACAGTAATGCAGTTGGTAGTGTTATCAAATCAATTGAAGTTCGTGAGAAAAAATAATTAACTCAGTACGTGCATTAAAATAGCAGTAATATGAACTTAGCACGCGGATAAAAGAAGTACAAGACAAGTAATGTAATGCAGTTATTAATCTAAATGTAAGTATATATTATTCGAGAAATTATTTAGATTCTTATGTATTTATGGTAGTACTAAAATGTTTTCTGTAAAAAATACGATATATTTTATGAAAAAAATTATTACTTTGTACATATCCTTAAATGACTATAGCAATCATTGAGTTTTAATTTAAAATTCATAATAAAATTCGTCGTAATAGAACGACTCTGGAAATTAGCTGTATACAATTAATCTTGGATATCTACCTAAATATATATCGTATCAAAAATCAATATGTAAATAATAAACACAATACTATACACTAATGGAAACGGAGATGGAAAATTGAGGGTGCATGAGAAAAATAGACACACTTTTTTAGATTGATAATATTTGTTAGTATATTTTTCGTTTAACGCGGTAGAAGGAATTCTACATATTTACACACACATACATGACATGATAATATCGTACAATGTATTATCTTACAAAATCGAGCTCAATTTTCTGCGTTGAACGTCTCACTTTTCTGTAATACTAATTACTAATAACATTCGTTTCCGCTACTTAAAGCTAAAAAAGACTTTTTACAAGATTTGTATAGATACATGATTTTTTTGTTTTATATTTTTAAGTAAAACGATATTCTTTTTAATGAACATTTTTAACAATTGTGCCATTATTACACGTGAAATAGAGAAGAGCCAAATATTTTAATACAATTTGAAATTTTAATGGTTAGAAGAAAAGTTATTTAGTTTTCTAGATTGTTAATTGTATGATACAATTGTAAAATTAACCGTGGATATTGATTAAACTTTTTAAATCTATTGAATGACAAGCGAGCGGGTTAATAAATCAACAAAATATCTTTTGCAGATAACAAAAACATCAACAAAATAACAACAATTATCCTAAGTAGCTTAACGTAATATTAGCTCGTAAACGCAGAATAATAGTCTTGTATCTGAAGTGAATCTGACTTCTTACATACAAGAATGTATGTCTAATAAAAGTAATTTTGATGAGAGAGTTCACTTGTATTAAAAATAACTTTACTTTTGTAGCTAATAAAATTGATACTAAATTAAGAACTTTGAAACTTTTATGTAAATATCTACACTAAAATTTATAAAGTTTATTCTAATTTTTATTGACTCTTATTTTTTTTAAGATCAGCAAAGCTCCTCGATTTAACTTGCTGAGAATATAGCGATAAATAAAAACAATTCGAGGAGTATATTCCACAAATAAAATAGTAATTGCTATCAATTTCACTCTATATCTATCATGTAAGTAATGAATCGAACGTAGTAATATTTTCATCGTATCTTTTATGTTTAATCATTCGTTAAATTTGTAAATAAACAACACTCATATTTTTTTAATATGATTATTCGACTTGATGAATAATGAAATGCTTTAAGAATTTACATTTAAATCACATGTTTTCATTTAAATTGTTACTCATTATTCCTACATTTATAATCATACAAACAGTATTATTATAACGAAAATTTTGCGTTCGCCACTCGTACCCACATATTTGGTAAAATGTACAAAATAAAATTTAATACTTGATCAATAATTGTAATGCGCTAACCTCACCTACATCAGTATCAATGAATGTCAATGTAATGCATTGACGCCTTGAGCCGAGACTGAAAAAAGCGCGCGCCAGCTTGTCAGGCAACGGCTCCGCGCCGACGACTCGACAAGGGAGGGTCAATCGTGCGCACCTCGACTGCCCTACTCGCTGCTCGCCATCCTCGCCTCGGCCAGCCATACGGGCCCCGGAATCGGCACAAGACCACTACTTTGCAGCGAGGAGGTTATTGTCATCGGATCACGGAAGGGCGGGCCGGGCGTCCTGAGCGAGCCTAATTCTCGCTCTTGCGCAGGATCTCCTCGGCCTTGACCCTGAGGAGCTTGGCGCTGTGCCGCCTGACCTCGTCCTCGTCCGAGTTGGAGTCCTCCTCGGGGCGCTCGCGCTTCTTGCTGCTGAGGTTCTGCGGCAGGCTCTGGGGCGGCAGGCCCAGGTTGAGGGGGCCGCCTCCCGGGGGCGAGTGTTGCTGCTGCTGTTGCTGGCGCTCGAGGGCCGCGGCGACGGCGGCCGCGTGGTGGTGGTTCAGGGGCGGGAGCCCCAGACCCGAGAGGTTCTGCGGCAGGGGCAGCCCGATGTACTGGGAGAGGATGGCGTGGAGCGGCGGGAGCTTCGGGGCGCTCGCCGGCCACGGGGGCGGGAACACCGGGGGCATGAACCAGGGGAAGCCGGCGCCCGCGTGGCCCGCGCCCCCGCCCGCCCCGCCCTCGGACCCCCCGCCCAGGCCGCCCGCGCTCTGCAGCAGGTGCGCGTGCAGCGTCAGCTCGTTCACACCTGTAAGGACGGCCGAAGCCCAAAAGGTTAGTCCACAGGTCGGCTGACCCGCCGGACACCCAAGCGGCTGTCCGATTTTAGAGGGATTTGTGTCCCGACGTCGTTATTAACTATTGACCGAGAGGAGGAGCGAACAAGCGTTCGTTATTTCTTGCTGTAATTATTTATTCAATCTTCCAGCTATGGCTGATTTTTATTATAGATAATTCACACGAGCTGCGAGTTCGATCGTTGTTATTATTCTTATTACACACGTAACTGCGCGATAACGTAAGGGAGTAATAAAGGTGATAAGATATGATATTACAGTAACATATTTACATTTTATCGTCATTCAGCTTCTGTTTATTGTATTTATTGATATAAAGTACATTAACGCCCTACTGAAAAGTTATACCTACAGTATGAATGCTAAACATTTTTGTACCACGTATAAAAATACGCATTAGCCGAGGATGTTTTAAAGCGATATTGATGCTATTGGAAGTGATAATTATTGAATATTTATACTCCACGAAAATGAAAGATCAAGGTTGCTCAACGATGTACATATCATAGGTTAATGTGTTTTTCAGTTACTTAATTACGCGATGTACATTGTATTAAGACACGAACAAAGCACGATGACGTAAAGCGATAAGGGTGAACATGTGTGCTTTAATTACAGCGCTGCGTGACAAACGAATAATTTTAGATTTTCAGTCTGTGCCTTTGAAGCGCGTTATCAATTTTGCTATTGTCCGCACTCGAACACTACCCCCGATACATATGCGGCTATGCTCAAAAAGGAGATGCCGCACAATACCACCAATTTCACATAATTACTTTCCACGCGTAATTACACATACGCGACGCGCGGGGAAGAGGAGGTATACAATGTTGATATCGAATTAGGCATCGAATTCGTTTTAAGTTGGCCGTTGAAAAACCACCCGTTAGACCCGTACATATGGACAACAAACAAATTTGTGTGAATGTATATACAACCCGAATAAGTTTGTCATAATAATAGAACCGCGTGTACGCCGTGCGGTAATGAATCCACACGAGTCCTGTAATAGTAGCTTGAGAGATAAAAGAACGGGCGATCAAGTAGGTCGAGGGAAGCCGCGGTCATTAATAGGTAACAAAGTCATCGCAGGAGAATTCATAGAGAAATTGACCGCGCACTACTATCCCCCGAACACAAAGCCAACCAGCGCGCCAGAAAAGGAAAGGAACTCCCGCGACGTAGAACTATAAAAGACAGGAGGGAAATTAGCTGTTTAACGCTCGGTCTTATGAAACATGTATATATATACGCGAGCATTTCATCGGCGCGTCCTACGGACGACCGACAGTCGCCCGGTGAAATTAGGCGTAATTGTGGCGGATCTTATCTAGCTCGCCCGATAGGATCGCCCGCGCCCCCCGAGTGGCAAGTGCGTGCTTCCCCTTTATCTCCCCCCCCCTCCCGGCGATTATGTCTGCCGAGCGGTGCGTGCGCGCAGGCGCACCTCGCGCGCCTCCTTTGTTTCATGAATTTTTCAATTTAGGTGTCGGCCGGAATTACCCCCCTCGCCGACGCGTAGTCGGAAACTTTGTTTTATCGCGCGGCGTGGGGACGCGTCGCAGGACCTCGATCGCGAGCAGGTGATGGGGGAGGCGAGGCCGCTGATGGAAATAGTTTTTACGCGTCGCTGCGCCGGGTCGTAAATATATTGCTTTTTTATTTTCGGCGGGTTATAACGAGGAGGCCCGCGGCGCGCACGCGGCCGATCATTATAATCGAACAGCCGGTGACCTCAGGAGAGATGCCCGGCGGCGGGGATGCGCGAGGTGAGGGCCGGGTGAAAGAGGGACTGTGACTACTTACCGCTCTGATCGACGTGCATGAAGCTCGTGTCCCTGCCGAGCGCCTTCTCCCTCTTGCGCCACTTGGCCCGCCGGTTCTGAAACCACACCTGAAACCGAGGGTACAATTACACGTCTCTCTCGATACACACCGCAGGAAATGCGTCTCGATCGCCCGGGTTATGTACATTCGAGTGGGACGAGCGTCTCATGCAAGAACCCACCTAACTTTTGCCTCCTTATTTCCCTTGCGTTTCACAAGGCGCAACACGTATATACGCGTGCAGGACCGCGGGGAAGAAGCGCGATCGGATTGAATGCGCCGGCCTGGGGGGGTGGCAATCCCGAGCGGCGTTCAATTGCCGCGTAATTGCCGTTAAATTGTTAAAAGCAGCCCTGAATGCCGCTCGGCCCCGAGTCGGCCCTCTCGAGGCGCCGATTAAGTCCTCGCGCCCCGTCTGCCCCGGGCGTCTAGACGTGCCGACGGCCCCGCGCCGACAGAAGCCGCTGGGCATGCAGCATCCGCACGCGGTCCACGGCGGAGGGAAAGCCCGCGCGGCCACAGGGCCGACGGCACAAAGGCCCTCGCGCTCTCTCCCCGGCTGATTAACCTCATTGTCGCAACAATTAGCCCGATTTCCTCGGTACACCCGGGCCGCGGTCCGACATTGTCCGAGGAGAAGACGGCACGTAATCGCTCCCAGTGTCGCTCGATTTAATGCCCGATTAATTGAACCACTCGATCCGTGGGCTATTAGACGGGGGAAGCTCGGGAGACACCCGCCGGGTAGTATTTTTTTGCGCCCATTCACGGGACTCACGGGGGGTCTCGGCCAACTGCCTCGATACCTTTTGTTGCACTTTCGAGCCCAGGGGTCCTGGAGGTTTGGCTCGTCGCTACATTACGGCTCACGGCCAACAAATTTTTTCTTGCTATACTTCGAGCGCAGATTCGATAAACCATGCAATATCTATACGTATAATTATAAGTCTCCTCTATATATTTTTACTATACAAGCATTCGATATACATAATGTCAATAAGTATGTTATACCAAGGTATTATATCTAATGAAGTAAAAAATCCAAGTAATGCCGTTTTAATCGCAGGAGGCGACTATTCAATCTATCGCGATCGATATACTGGCTTATCGAATCAGGGAACGACGGTCCGGGACTACTCCTCTCCACAGTCCTGGATTATATATATATAGGGCACCACGGGAAAAAGGCCCGTCGGCCGGGGCGCATGGGAAATGGCGAGCAAGGACCGGCCGGAAAGCCGGGCATTTGCCATATAGTTCGATCGAGGCGGCGGCGCGCGCGAGGGCCGTTAATGTCGGGGGGGTAAAAAAAAAAAAAAAAAAAAATGGGGTAATTTGCCGGGTGAAATTGGTAGCCCGGGATTTCCTAGATTGAAATAAAGTGGCCGTGGCCGGGGCGGCCGAGGCGCCCCCGCGGATCATTTAGCGGTTTTGTCGAGCGACGGCCAATTGCCGCGGCATTGTCGCTTCGGCCCGCCACAATGGCCCCAATCGCCGCCGCCGGCTCCCCCGTCCCTTTCTGCGCGCGCCTACAGCTCGCGCCAGCCAGCCCCACCCCCCTCCCCCCCGACACTTTATACTCTCTCGAATCCCTCTCTATTTGCCCCTTTATCTCCCCGGCTCCGAATTTCCCTCCCTGCAGCGCCGCTCCTTTCCACCCCGCCTCTTTTGTCTCCCTCCAGAAAGGCCCCGGCTCCTTAACGCCTCGTTATATCTAACCCCTTAGCATCGGCCGCCGTCTGCCCTCCCAATATGTATACCCCCGCCGATTCTTTTTCACGGCTTAGTGCTTTGAAAAATACCGACACAAAGAGCCGGGGGCGAGATCGGTAGGAAAATTAGCCGGGCGTTAACTCGCGGTCCCCTCGCGCCATCGCTTTCCCATCCGGCGCCCGTCCGCGGGGAAAAAAGACGGGGCGCCCGCGCCCGGGCTAATCGAGTAACCAATTTCCCGCGGGCCTGCGGAAAAGCCGCGCCGAAAAGGCCATTTGCCATTGTCCGACCCATTTCCCGGGGGTAAAATGGCCTCCATTATACCCGCGCGCCGCTCCTACACACGCGCCCGCGAGCCGTGTATCGGTCCGCCTGCAGCGGACTTATACGCATCGAGGGCTGATTTGTTTTTATCAATTTTTTAGCCGAGCCCCTTTTATTCTATTTGCGCCCTGCCGTTTTTTCCCCTGCCAAAAGTGCGAGCGCCAATTTTCGCCGCTGCAGCGCTTTCGATTGAATATATATGTGTATATATATATATGATCTGTATTAGGGATCGAGAAGCGCGGCACTCGAGGACTGGTGATTTAAAAAAAAAAATATATAGGGGATATTTTTACTCTCTCTTTTTTTTCGACTCTGCGCCACGGCTCGCCCGCCCGGCGTCCTCCGAGCCGCGCCGCCCGAAAAAAGAGCAATCCGTGAGAAATTCGCAGCGCGTGTGTATAATGCGCGCGCGTATACACAAACGGGCGCGCCGAGTGAAAGGATTAAATTGCAAACAACATCGCGGGTGGAAACTGCGCCCCGCGAGACTTTTACAAAATAACGTTATAAATCGCGAGCGAGGCCGGGAGCGCCGAGCGCCAGCCTCCTATATATTTTTATCCATTTTTTTTTTTTTGATGTACGAGAGTTTTGCGCGTGTACATTTTCGGTCCGGTTTTTTTTTCTGGGGTGGGAGGGAGGAGGGGGAGCGATATAACGCCGCGCGGATCGCGGGCGCGGGGCAAATCATCCCTAATTGCAGATTCGCGGCGAATTAAGGATAAAGCGGTTTAATTGCGCGCTCGTGCAGTGTGTATTATTGGAGTGGGATGAAAAAAATTCAAGCAGCCCAGGCCCCCGAGCCCAAAGAATTTAACGCTATTTTTCGCAATTTTAGTTTTTTTTTTTTTGTTCACTCGGATGTATCACGCGAGAGCTTTATACCGTTCGCTCGATTATAATACCGGAATAATCGTCATGAAGACATGAGGCTCGCGTTGTTATTATCAAGCATATATTCGCAAGCCCATTAACCTATGATGATTGCGAGAAGACCCGAGCAGCACGCCGTTCAATCTGTCCCGGGCTGGGAGTAATTAAAAGCCAATAATTTTTGAATCGCACGATTGTGAAGAGTCGGGGGCACGGCCAGCTCCCCCGGCAATAGTCGCGGCCGACTTAATCGGCCTCGTTACCCTGAAAATCCGGCGATCGCAAGGGCCCGCGGTGCGCCGCCGCAACAATTCCCTTCATTAGCCGGGGCGCTTCTTTGCCAGCGTCGCTCGCTCGCTCGCTCCCGTAATTTCAAGCTCCTCGAGGTGGCGGCTTTTTCGCCGCGCGCATACATACAGCCGGGCAATTTGCGCCGGGGAATTAAGGGCCGTCGCGGCGCCCCTCGAGCGATATAATGGCCAAGTGTTTGACCGAGCTCGGCCGGCTCGCAATGATTAATCCGCTCAGCGCCTCTTGCCAAATTACCGGCAGGCCGAGGGAAAAAACGGATTGCAGAACAATGCCCCTGTAATTAGTCGAGTGCGCGCAGGAAGCCGCCGGCCGTGTGTGCGCGCTTATAGCCGAGGGGCTGCAGCCCCCCCGACGTCTTCGGGCGCACGCGCGCCCCGTGCAAAGTCGATTTTCACGAGGAGCTTTGCAGAGAGCCGTGTCCGCCGAGCAGCCGTTCAATCCGTTCTCTTCGCGCGGATATATCTTTGTTGCGCGGTGAGTCCCTTGCATTTTTTTTTTGGCAAAAGTTAGGTTACGTTCGTGTATTGGGAGCTTCTGAAGAAGTAGATCGTGGTAAAAACGTTTGCGTGCCTGGTTACATGGGTGCTTTTTAGTCACTAACGGTAAATGTTGGCGAACAAAATGTTTTACTGTGATAATAATGCACATTAACAAATAAATTTATACTGCTGATTGAAAAATCAATTGATTTTAGTATTTCAAAAGGTAGTGAGCTTTATATCTCCATATTTGATTAAAACTGAAATTAAAGACAGATTGCAACATATACTGTAACTTTGTTTATTGCTAAAATGAATAATTTGTAAATAAAATAATTCTTTAGTAAATATTCATTATGAGATAATATGTAGTGTTAATTATAATTTCTTTTTCGTGCAAGATAATTTATTTGTTAAAGGAAGCACGTGCCAAGCTACAGAGTAAGCATGATGATGCATTATACTAAAATATCACAAGTTAATCTTATGATGTCGTCGTAGTTTGCCATTATTTTATATAAGTAACAAGTGATAAAAGTCATAATAATGGTAATGATAAAACATAGGTGTTATAATTGGAATTAAGTGGTATAACAACGAGCAGATCTTGACAATCCAAGTTGTAAGAATATAGTAGGAATCTCACCTGGACTCTGGCTTCGGAGAGATCAAGCCTCATGGCCAACTCCTCCCTTGTGAATACATCCGGGTACTGGGTCTTCTCAAAGGCTCTCTCGAGCTGGTGCAGCTGGTAGGTCGTGAAGGTCGTCCTTGAGCGGCGCACCTTCCGCGGCCGGTCGGGCTCGTTCAGGTCGAGCGGGTCGCTCAGCGTATCCGTGAGGGCGTCGCCGATCTGGTGAGCCAGGCCGATCTCCGTGTCGCCGGGCTCGCCGCTGTCCGCCGAAGCGCCGTGATCTGCGAACACGCCCAAAAGGTCAGGCCTCTCCCAACCGGGGACGGATACGCATCCTCGGAGCCCACCCCCCCGGCGTGTGTATATATAAACCGCACGGGCTTATCAAATTACAGGGTGCGCGGGCGCATACCGGCGAGCGCCACTCGACGCCTCGGCTGCTCCACGGCGAGCCTCCCGGAATAAACACAGGGGATATTGAAATGCCGCGCGCGCTTTTAATCCGGTCCGCGTCCCTTGCCGAATTCGTACGAGCCCCGGCCTCGTCGATGACGTCTGATCGACGGATTTGCCAATTTTTAAGCCGCGCCAGAGCCGCCCCCTGTGCTTTTTATTTGGCCCGCGCTCGCCGATTCCTCCGCCCATCGGGAGCTTAGTCCGCTCGAGACCAAATATCACCGCGAGCGGGCGGCCCGTACTCGGGGCAAGTGTGCCGATGTACATGTGTATACGATGCGCTCGCGTGCATCGCTCGACTGCCGCCGGCGATTAACGAATATTCCTGCCCGATTCTCGGCCCGCTGATGCTCCCTGCGCTTCTTGTTGCCTTTGTGCATCGCGCGGTCCTTGCTTTTCGCATCAACTGCTGCACCTACCCGAGCACCTACCGAACTTCGCGCGCGGTTCATATGCTTATATTTCTAAATTCTAATTATTCTTATTCTAATCGTTTTATTATTGCTTATCCATACAAGTTTTAGCTTTGTTTGTGACAAAGCGGTCTCGCGGTCCCACTTGCAATAGCAATATATGATTACCATTATGTAGGCATGTAATCGATGTAGTTTAATGCACCGTTAGAAACACTAAAAGAATTAAATTACTAATACGCGTTTGCAAAAAGCTAACTGCGATTTTATTTTACATGTGCGCGCATGCAGCAAATAAATCTTTATCTACTTTATAATACTTGGCGATATTTTGCTATCGGAAAAAACGATTGACGGACTTGCATGGCACCAGGCAGCAGAAGGAAAAAGAAATGGACGCGCACACACGGAAACATACGTATGTATAAAACAGTAGCAAGCAAAGTATCGGCGAACGGATCTGCAGTGCAAAGTCCCCTCTGCACTGTGCATCCGTTGCAAGGGAATTTTTCGGACAGCGCCGGCAGATAAGTAAGGAAATGATACTACTATTATGTTAGTGAGTGGCAATGTGTAGGTCCACAGAGTCTTTTTCTTCGGAAGAGATGGTGGAGGTTGAGAAAAATCCACTTCACCAAGTGGAGCCGCTCGCCTCGAGAGCGACAAGTTTATCGAGGAAAGGCAATAAGTATAAGGAGGCTTTGCGCTCGCTGAGCGCCGTGCGGCATTTAATACGTTTATACTTATGCGCCACTTACTTTGCAAAAATATTTATCTCGCACGTCCAAACTAATCGATTGTAGAAATCAACAATTACCAAATAACAGATTTTTTGTATTGATATTTTTTCTGTAATTATTATATTCTTTGTGTGTGTGATTTCATCCGACCAAAGTGATAGATTTCATACAGGATTATGTCATGTTTTGTCGTGTATGAATTAAAAAAAAATGAGTTTGATCGTGACGCCTACTTTATACAGGAGATATGTCGGAAAACGACATTACATCTTGTATAACAAAAACAAATATACAGAAAATATCGATAACCAATTATTAATTAACACAATTTGCAATTTGTGCAATTAAAATCTTGGAAGATTGAAGAAAAAGTAAAATAACAATAAGATTGAAACTCGATTTACTAATATAAAGTTCTTTGTGCGTATTACTGTCTATGCATATTTTTTTCACCGATCGAAGTCAATGCGCTGTGAAAAATAAAATGTTAAATGTGACAGGCAGTAATAAGATACTTTCCTCCCCGGCGAATAATCCCCGATTTTCTGGTATCGGAAAACGGAAAAATATTCCCTTTACGTGCGACTAAAGTAGTAGAGCACGAGGGAGAAGGAAATAAAGAGAGGAATAGAAAGCATAAAGAAAAGAGAGTGAGGGAGAAGCAGGCACAATAATTATGACGAAGGATTTATTTCTTAGCGATGAGCTGTAATAACCGAGAATGCCTCTTCTCTTCTGCCTTTGAAAGGATCCTCTCTTGGCAGATCTTGATTTCTTCCTCACTGATCATTTGTCAATCCCTAATAAGCGTTAAACGTCGTCCCGTGATTTTTCTATAATTGCATTTGTGCCATTTATTGCAATACTACAGTGAATTCCGTTTTATCTCGTATCTACTTTTTTTTTCTCTTAAGTATCTTATAATGCGTGAAGAGAAATGATGTTGAAATTTGTTATATGTAGTGCATGAATAGTTTCATGACAAATGCCACAATTTTTAATAAAGAATAAATTTGTTATAATATGCAAATCATGTCTAGAATAAGGTGTTCTTAGCGTAATATAATTTTATGAAATACTTTCAAATTGAAAACTGGGTATAATCTAAAGATTAAAGTTAAATCCTCTTAATATTTTTATAAAAATGCGCATCCTTATTAATAACATACCTATTTGTGTTTTATGTCAAGCGGCTCAGTTTTTGGAGAAACAATATACAAGTTTAAAAAGAGTTATGGTGTTTCGCATTTAAATATTTATTACATTATGAATAGAAATGAAAAATTCAAATTAAATGTAGAATTAAACTACCTTGATAATATCATGAAAATTTCTTGTTCAAGCTTTTAATTTAAAATATTCGCAGAAAAATTGCGATAAAAACTAATGAATATATATCTATTGAAGTTATTACGTTTGAATTTAATAAGTTTTGATTGTGAGAATTTCTAATTATTGCACAATATATATCATTCGATGCCTTTAAAGTATAAATTAAATACGATTAAACTTCTGTTAAAAGGTGACTTTAGTCTATTACTACCGCACACCAAAACTTATTAAATTAAAAGCGACCCTCTAAATGTTCACGAATAATGTTCGAACTGTTTGATGAAGATCTATTCATGGAGATAATCGAAGTTACTTTTAACTAGAGCAAGAAAGTGCTATCAAAAAGTGGCGGATGCAAAAGTTAAAAGGCTACATATACACGAGCATAATGAACGCTATACGGCACAGAAGGTATTGAAAACGCGTGCGCATTTGCGGGTACGTGCTCGTTTAAACTAATTAGCCGAATACTTAGAGTTCGAGAGCGCAATTTATCCATAATAATAATGCTAATGCTGCTTTGAAATAAGCTTCGAAATGTGCTTTTGGCCATATTCACCTTATTCGTGAACGCTCGTGCACGTGTAGCAGGGACGCTTTCGTTTCGGGTATGCGCGTTCGATATGTTCGCTGGTAATATAATTACGCGGTATTCGCACATATAATACGGGAAATGAGCGTTAATCGCGAGTACGTGTATTTGTGTCATTAACTTCTGAATTTCCGCTAGTAATTTATTGTGATTCATGTGGCAAAAGTTTGTTTTCCCCCGAGCGCTCGCCCGCGTGATGAGGTGTTTTCCAACAAATTAGTGGGAAAAATTTGGTCGTTATATAGGGTCGACCGCGCGCGCGCGCGCACGCAATAAACAAACATTCGTCCCGCGCGACGATTCTTTGCCCTCGGTTGGAAAAAAAATATCAACAAAAAAAAAAATGCCCGTAATTTGGTTTTAATCGTTGGAAATTGTAGAGGTAAGTCGACTTCATTGACTGTGCATTATTGCTACATTCGCCGCTTTCAATGGGCCTTGAGCAAATGAACACAATTAAGTGAATTCAATTGATTTGTAATATCCTGGGCTGCTTTACAGGCATTGTGCGAGGACGGCTCTCCTGTTCCCCTGTGCATGCCTCGCACTTATGTATGTATCGCGCGGGGGGCGCAGATGTGCAGATTGCGTGCGGGCACAATCGTCATCGACTATTAGAATAATTGAATATCGTAAAACACTATTTCCATTATTGTTTTCAGTGGAATTACTCACTCTCTTAAAGCAATGTACAGCGAAACAAAAGGTGTTGCGTTGTAACGAGAACTGATTCTATCAACGCAACGCGCTATTACTGCCGTGTTTACTCGACGAAATAATCGATGCACACGGGTTTTAACGCGTACAAAAAAAAAAAGACAGAGTTCGCGAGTCATACACTCGGTCCGGAATCCGAAATTTTCCTTTTTCCAACTGCAGGTACATCGAGGGCCGTATGCGCGCAGTCTTCGGCGGACAAGCGAAACAAGCAGACACGGGCAGGCCGGCGCGAGCCCCGCGCTGCACGCGGGAAGAAGGCAGACGATCGAGTGCGCGGCTAATCCCGCCTGAATGGGGAGACTTTAATGTTTTTATGCCGGTGCACAATGGCTCGGGCACTCGACGCCAATCTCCCCTGGGCCAGGGCTTCCCGGCCGCCGAGACATGCGCGATATGTGTACACGCGCACACACGCGCCCGCCGATCGCTCGCGATTAAGTGCGCGCGGGATCGATTAGCAGGGGGCGCAAACAGCGCGACGGCTCGCCTACACCTGTTGGGGATGTCAAACGGGAGCGCGCGGGCAGCATCTGCCAAGCGCTCCGCTGCGCCGAGGCGGATTAAGTACTTTTTTTTCCTTTTTTTTTTTTCCCCCGAGCGGCGCCGGCAAATTAACCGGGGATTATGTACCTTCAGCGGCGCCTATACAAATATCGGTAATCCTTTAACGAGGACCGATGGGGGTAGCGTTGGCCCGGCATTCGGGAGCTGCACGCCTTGATTGCCTGCGCGCCGAGGAGCCGGGGCTAATATGCGGCAGACCCTTGGCATTGTCTCGCCTCGGGGAGAATTCTTAATTAGGGCCCCATTGTTCCCCGCGAGTGGGATGATTTTCAGGGGGCCGGCCAGCGGGACGCGCGGGCAAAAAAACTTTCATTCCCGTGAGCAAGTGCGTCTTGAGCGGCGAAGGTAGCCTTCGGGCACCGCTACGTGTAATGGGATTTACAATTAGGTAATGAGACAATGGGCGGGGCGAGCGTTGCAGGTGCGGGGATCAGTATTAAGGGCCTTCGGAATTTCCAAATCTCGCGCCCCACGATTGTCCATGCTCTGCTTACGCCGGATTAAGATTATGCGCCTAAGCGCTGACCCAACTACCGGATTCCTTTTTCTTTACCTCCTTTGGAGGTCTTACGCGATTCTTTAATAATTCTTCAAACGTATCTTTCATCTCACGCAAATCGGCGAATTATTTTAACAACTGGCAAAATATTTACACATCGATCCATTAAATCCGTAACAATATCAATGAGCTCGTTAAGTTGGCTAGATTGTTTCGCTCCTGCAATTGTTTTACCTCGAATATAAATTAATCTAAAATTATATATTATTACGATAAATTAATCGGCTCTGAATAGCTTCAGCTTTATATCATTATACACTTCATATACTTCGATAATTATTCTCATTTACATTGTAACAGAAATTAATTCGTAATTTATATCGATGATTTTATTAATAATTGTGCAAGCTTGTCAATTTTAAATCAAAATAACTATCTTGCTCAAAGTTGGCATAATCGTATCGAACTACCACAATTATCAGACTCGAGTATTCAAATTGCACTTAATCACTGCAAGATACTTTTTTTCTCTACTCAACAAATTTCATTGGCTTAATGAACCGATAAATGGAAAAGTTTTGCCAGCGCAAAGAACCGCAGGATTCCGTAGGCATTGAGGCAACTCGCGAGGGCCGGGCGGCCGCGAGGGCGACTCGAACCACTGGTCCCGCGCGTCACTCGTGCACGTGGCCGGCGCGCGGACTCACCGTCGCTCTTCCCGTGCCCCAGGATCTGGTCGATGCTGTAGACGTTCCTCTTCTGGTTGTAGGTCTGCGCCATCTCGCCGGCTCGTGTCCTCGCTCGCTCGCCGGGTCAACACTGGCCTCGGCCCATACGGGGCGCGCGACTGCTGCTGGGCTGCTGTGCCGGGCGGGAGGCGGCGCGGGGCGAACTAACCTCCGGCCTCGGGGCGCGCGGCCCTTAAAATCTCGGCGCGGCGGCCCCTCCCCGCCGCCGGCGGCCGGGGGGGCGAGGGCGCGCGCGCGCAGCCGCGCCGAGGGCGCCATGTCGGCCCCGGGGCCAATGGGCGGGGAGGCCCGGGCGCCCATCCCCTCCCCCGGGGCGGGCGCGCGGCGCCCTACGCTGCCCCCACCCCGGGACGCCGCCCCCGCCGACGCGGCCTCGTTTTAACCCCCGGCTCGCCTCGATTAGCCGCGGGACGCGTACGTCGCCCAAAGCCCGCCGCCACTCCCGCCGCCGCCGCCTTTTTACCCGAGGCGCCGGGACCCGATCGTCGCGCCCGCACAAACCTACCGCGCCTCTTGCTAATTCCCTTACTCCCCGAAAGCGTCCTATCGCCCTGAGCCCGCGACCCTCGATCGATTGCGCTTTTATTTTCTCGCTGTGACGAATCGTCCCTCAGACGCCTCGATCAAATGCCGATGGATTTCTCATGGCAACTTAAACTTAAGAAGAGTTTGAACGATTCTTCAATGTTATTTACGTGGGATGCGTGTTGCACGTATCAATAGATTTAAACACGTTTTTAAATTAATGTTCACATCACCAGATTGGACTGAACATATTTATGATCCTAATTATAGCTTCAATCTAATTTTTGAATATTTGTGTTACGCATGATCAATAATGTTTAACAAACAGTAAACGACGATTAGCGACTACGCGATTAATTTTTTACGTCAAATTTTCAACTTGAATGTTTAAACCAACGAAAAATTCAATTAGTCAAACGACATTTTTAAAACCCGTAATGTTTGGCGTTAAAAAAGAGCGATATTATTGAAATTTTAACTCCAATTTAATGTTTCCCCGGCGTAATTAAACATTTTCGCAATATAAATGCAATCGATTAAAGTATATTGATGTAATTTCGAAAAAAGGGACCGGGGGAGCGTGCGACCATCAATGGAGTTATATACCGAATTACCTTGTAACTATTTCGTTATTATCGATTCGAAGCTCAAAGTTCAATTGAATTTGGGGTAATGGTGCGGAATAAAGGACCAATCGTTTCTAATGTCCGAAAATAGCCTCAATAGGCTCTCTCAATTAGAGTCACTGAAGCAGGGGCCGAGCGACTCTGCGTACTTAAATTATTCAACCGGTCGTGACAAAAAAATTCATTTCGAAGCGAGAGGCCACGTGAGCGGCGTACTTTTTCACCCGCTTGTGCAGCGTTATCAACGTGCAATTACACCGATAGTCCACGCGACGCACGCTGCATTACTGTCCCGTATAAAAAAAAAAAAGGGATATAAACGAGCCAGACAGAGAAAAGTCCTCATAACGAGTTAATCCGCCGGGGCGCAAAGCCGCGGGCGAAAAAGGAGGCGAAAAAGGAAGTCGGAGCCGTTGCCGCGCGCAAACCGAGCCGGCCGCCGCGGCGAGCCGCCCGCGCCGGGATTATATCGCCGGGGCCCGGGGGAGGGAGGCGCGCCCCTCCGCGCGTAAAGTGCCCGGCCTCGCGCTCGCCGAGGTGTTGTCTTAGAAATAAGCCGCGGATAATCATAAGCAAATTTCCTCCGGGGCTCCGCGACGTGCCCCGGCCTCCTTTTTCGCAATTATCTCGGCCGGGGCATCGGGCAAAGAGCCGAGGTACCTGCGCCGTGTGGGCACCTGGTGCGCTCTTCCCCTCCCCCCAAAAAAAAGAGCCGGCGTCGCCGCGGCGGCGTAATTAGCGGTCGCGGGGGAAAAAAAAAAAGAAGCGGGTCCGGCTAATGAGCTTAATTCGGGCGGGTCCTTAACCTCCGCCCGGGCCTGATCCGGCGCGCGCGTTCTCTCCGCTAATGCGATTTGCCCGGGCTTGCGCTAGGCGGCGGCCCTCGTTAGCGCCCAGGAGTTTTACCCCGGCGCTGGGGGGATCGGCGCGACGCCGGGGATCCCCCGCACTGTCTGCCGGGGCCCGCACCCGGACGGCGCTTATCTACATCTGGGGGCTGCGGCCGGTAAGCCGCGCGGCCGAGGGGCTTCCCCCTCGTTACCGGCCACCACCGGCGCGATCCATACCTGTGCCGGCCGCCGCCGGCCCGCCGCCGAAAAGTCTCGCGCCCGCCGCATGATGCGACTGCTTGCGTTATTATGCGCGCCCGGGGGATTAGCGGGAGATTCGGCCCGCGGCCCGCCCGGGACAACCGCGCGCGTAATTGAGGCCGCGGGTGCAGCGCAGGTGGCTTTGAACCACTTTCTCTGACCTTGCTGTACAGTTGAAGAAAAAATCAGAGTGCACTCTTCGAAAAACTATAATAACGATTCTGTGGTATTACGACTTAATGATGTGCAACACATAGCAGGACAGCCGATCGAGTGTTATTAGAAAAAATTGCACACAGTTATCTTTAATATCTTTGATTCAATGCATAATATGATGGAACTCTATTTATTGATCGATGATAGAAGTCTTCAGCTAATAATATTGGCAAAAAAAATCTTTAAAAATAAACCAAAAGAGTGCTGTATAGTGCCAACTGTTTACATCCAGATAGTTATTCGATTGATTCAGATCTTGTATGACATAAGAAGAAGGAAAAGAAACATATAGAATTATTTAATTATGCTTATCTGCGTAATTATCATTCTCAACTAATAATAACTATAACATTTATGAAAATCAATTGTACATAAGTACCATAGATCTTTCTACATTGCACAATAATTTTGAAGAAAAAACGAACAACGGCTTTCTCGGAACGAGAGCGGAATTTTTTTCCATACCATTAGCCGTGCGACGAGAGGGCGCGTATATATGTTGCAAGGGACGAGTCGGCCCAAAGCGCCGGCGTCGGACCCGAGGGCCGCATTGGCCCATTGGCCGCGCCTGCGATGATTTTTAATTGGCGCGGGCTTTGAGTCGCGCGGCCCCATTAGCCGGCGGACATAAAGCCGGCCCGCGGGGAAAAACGCAAAGCGGATAATTGTCATATCGGGCGCGCGCGCGTGTGTGCGAGCGCGGCCCCGACAATGGCGCCGCGTCAAATCTGCAAGGGGAGGCGCCGCGCGCCCGCGCGACCTGTCTCCGGCCCTGACAATGGACCCAGCCAGCCGATCGCGAGATCAAACGGCCGGAGGAGAGGGCGAGGAGCGCCGTGGCCGACGACTCCGTCGAGGGCCAATTGGCGCCAAGTCCCCCGTCGCCCTACCCCCTCCGGGCAAATTACCCTATCGCGCCTTTTATCCGCTCTATCCCGGGGAGTCTTCACTTGCGCATAAGACTCTTGGCCCGCGAAGGCTCTCGTTCGTTTTCCATGCGATAGACTTAGTGTAAGTCGGCTGCGCAACTGCCGCTGCGGCATCGCCTCTTCTCTGTGAGATAAGCCCGTCTCTTCGAAGAAATTGAGGATATGACGCCCGCGTGAATTGAACGCGAGGACGCCCGCCGACTCACTTGGATATAATACTCTCAAGGCACGATTCATCGCTTTTCTTCTGTTTTATAATGGAACGTGATTGTACCAATTGACTTAATATAACAATTCACCAATTTTTGCCAAACTGTGGTACAAAGTGGCTAAAAGCACGGGAGGGCATCGTATATATAGAGATACACGGGGATTTTCATAGATGCTCTGTACGTTATCTCGATACAAGCGAGGCTGTCCAATGGAGTTCATCGCATCCTCCTCGCGCAAAAGACACCGACCCAATAAGGGCAAATGTGGAAAAGGGGCGGCTGCGGGAGAGTGAGATAATAACCAGAAAAAGCGACGGAAAAAATAACTAAATAGGAGGCTGCGAGTCTACGTATACGCGTATACGTGTGGGTGAGGCGAGTGTCGGGACGCATCCGAAAAAGAAGGGGGGGAGGTTTGGGGGGGTGGGTGGCGAGGGAGCGCCGCCCGCGCCCAGTCGCCCCGCGGTATTAGGACGTTGTTATTGGCCCCCGAGGCCAGAGGCGCCATTGTTGCGACTCCGCGCTCTCTCGCCCGCGCTTTTTCTCCCCCGCGCCGCCGCCCGCCCCCCCCCCACCTCACCCCTCGCCCATCCGGCACCCGTTCCCACTTCCGCCCGCGGCTCTTTCACCCCGTGATTTCGCGCGCGAGCTCGAAATGCCTGCTAAGCGGCTCGATCTACGCGCTCAGAAGCTCCCTGTCACTTGGATACTGATTACTAGCCAGTCATTTCGATATATTGGCCGCTAAACCTGCAATCTCCAAGTACAATATTAGCTCGGATAATAATTAAAAGATGACCTGAATAGAACTTTGATATTAACGCAGAACGTAATTTAAAATGCATTGAATAAGTATGATCCTGGCTAGATTCTAAACCCTATAATGTATATAAATATTGTTGAGTAATATATTTGTATATGCACTAGCACTAAAGTAGATTACACGTATCGTGTATAGATAAATCTTTTCACCGAGTTCACCCCATTATCTGAGCACCTTCAATACATGATACATCCCATAGGGCACACTGAACAACCTGCCCATAATCCAACTTCTGCAATAGGCACATAAAAAATGCGGATGATAATAACGGGCGCGATTGACTTATACATCGAAGCTTGCCCGGCACTCGTCACCCCGCGTTTTCCAACCGGCCGCGGCTCCTCCCACGATCAGTGCAAGTATTCGCGCTGTATATACCTTGCCGCACGCGCCCCGAGACAGAGATATAGGCCCGATTGAAGAAGGCTCACGGCAGAGAGAGCGAGAGAGAGAGAGATCGAGTGGAGGATAGAGGGAGAGAGAGACAGAGTCGGGGAATTGCGGTTACGCCTCCGCTAAATAAACCGGCCCGAGGCGGCGCCGCGCAGCTGCGGGATTTTATTAACTTCTGTACAAGGCCGCCGCGCGGCGCCATCCCTCGGCCCCTACCCCGGGCCGCCCCCGTCGTACGCTCACCGTGTCTCTCTCCCCCTCGCCCCGGCGCTCTTTCGGGCTTTGCCGGTCCGGCGATGCTCCGCTGCCGCCCCGCAGACACCCGCAGCTATGCGTACGAGACGCCGCCGCGGCAAACAGCCAAATAAAGAGATAGTAATTATTCTGTTTGTGCCCGAGGTTTATTTCTTCGAGCCCCGGCTTATGAGGTGACTACCGCGCGAAACACTTCTCACTGATCTCAACCGCCTGCTGTATTGCTTTTATAAATCCGGTGAATCGGTGATCCTTGGAATAGCGGCTTCAATTCCAATTACCGTACATGCTTGAAAAGGTCCATTATAATGCATTACGGGCGTGTAGTGTGCAGAGTTTATGGTAAATCCGTAATCGTATAACTTTTCATTACACGCAACAAAATCAGAACGAATTATTACAAATCTATTTTAAATACGATTCGTTACTAATATTTAAAAGAACTTAAACTCGATGGAAAAGCTATCATACAGTATTGAATGCACTAATTATTATGAATAGGTTATACATATACAGATGCTTTATTTTATGGATTGAAAGTAGTCAATCCCCGTTTGGTATAGCTTTATGTTTGTAGATTTTTCTTTTCGATTATAAACATTTTCTCTTTTATCCCCACAAACGGGCTAGAAATCATAAACTGTTAGACATGAAAATATTCTATATCACAAAGTAATTAATAAATAAACTAATAAACTATAACTTAACTTAATCAACTATTTTATTTGCACAAAGTAAGGTAATCAGCATTCCAACCGCTTGTACTCAAAGAGAATGTCCCTTAACAGGTCGAAAGAAATTCATAAATCCAAATATAGCATAAATCTACTCTTAAAAGATTCAATAATTCTTGTAGACAATTATTAATTTTAATCTTATCTTTAGATATAATGAAAACATCATGTATAACATTCTACCCTTGACCTACTATGTTTGCCATGTTAACAAATGTCTTTCGTATCTTCGAAAAACAATTTGATTTGAAATATCAGTGATACACAAAACGCTATATAGTCATATATGTCTCATGTATTAATAATTCACATATAAAAATGATTTGTGATGAAAAATCGTTTTCAATTGCTATAAATGTCAAGACTAATAATATGATTTCTCATAAGGATTTATAGTTAAAATCAGTTTTGATCAACTACTACTTCAAGTACAAATTAATGTACAGATACAATAATTATTGAACTATAGTTATTTTATGTTTCTATGTATAGTAACATTTTTATGATTTTCGCAGATCATTTATTTTTTATTGTTTATTATAATAACAATATAAAAATCATTACAAACTTTAAAAGTACATAAAATATTATTATATGAATTATTTATTCAGCTAGGTTTTATCGTATATAGAGTATGATACATATAATATATTTAGTTTTCCTGTCACAAATGGAGCGAAAATGATAACTTCGCTTGTGTATCGTACAGAAAATTAAAGCAATAATGCAGTAAAGTCGTGGGGTGGCGACAATCGGAGCCTTTAACCCCTCTATATACTTCGAAGCGTCTTTTCACCCCCGGGCTGTTTTTCTACGTCCTCGCCAATCGTATAAGGCTCGCATGAGGCGATGGAGCCCGAAGCGACGTATTGCTCCAGGGAAGCCGTTTACACACTTTTATTGGAGATTTTTCACTTCGGACTGTTCCGCTTCCTAACTCGCTTCGTCGTTTTCAGACTTCTTGGCTAACAAAAAACCTACTTACTTTATAAACGGCTTCAAATTAATTATTCAAACGTCGATTGTTAACTTTAAGCGCGGGAGGGTATGACTGCATCCGCGTACTTCTGAAAATATAAACCAATTGAATTTATTTCAGTTATAGAATATATAATTTCTTTTCATCACCGTGATCTCTTAAAATATTAATATTCACTGTATGAAAAGAGTCTTTAAAAAAAGGTTAAACCGGATATTTTTCAACCATCAGAGACGCATGCATTGACGCTCTCCGACGGATCACTAATCCACAAGCTTTGTTACCATGGAGCACAAAAGGCACGCTGCATAATTCCACAGATAGCTGCAGTATCGCCCGTGCAATAAATACTCCATACCGAGTAAGGCTCTAACGGAGCGATCAGGCGAACCGGAACGCCTCCCCCGAGCGATCGCTTATAGAAATCCCCGGGCGATAATCCGGGCGACATGTCGCGGGCGTAAGCGCCGGGGCAAGCCGCGTCCTCGCAAGGGCCGCAGGAAATATCCCCGAGTAATAAAACGTCGCGGCAGTGGCCGGCGAGTTTGGGTCAACACACGGCTCCTCGGGGCGCACATATATATATATATAAGGGCCGGGGGCTCTGTATAAGGAATCCCCCTCTCAACGTACGGCTCGGCGGCGCGCTGCCATTTAGCCAGAGGGGTGGGGTGGCAGGGGGGGGAGCCCTCCGCCGCCGCGCCCCCGCGATCATCCCGAGCGATATCGCGAAATAAACGCTCACTTATATCAATTCACGGGCGGGCGCCCCTTTGTGGGGGCGCATTGACGCGCGGCCGGCCGCTCAATTGGCCGGCTGCTCCTCTCGGCGCGTGCGGGCCTTTCATCTGCCGCGCGGGCCCCCGCGGCTATTGTCCCCGCGCGACCCTCGCAAAACAATGAGATTTTTTACCCGTCGCCCGGCAGGTATTGCGTGCAGGTATTCGGCCGGGGGCTCGCTCCGCGGCGTCTTGGGGACTGATACGTACATACATACACGTGTCTGTGTGTATATAATTGGCCCGGTGGTAATAATTAGTCTGGTGTACCTGTGTATGTATATATATATATATATATATATCGGTAATGGAAAATCGATGCCTCCTCCTTAAAACCGTCGCCGCGGCGATATCCGATTGCAGGAGGAGTAGGAGGAGGAGGGGGGGCGGATATAATGGGGGCGCGACAAAAAGGCGCGGTGGGAGGGGCCGCGCGGGAGGAAGGAGCCGGAGGGCTCGCGCGGGCCTCGAGGGTCGTCCGAATCGCCGAGGGGAGGGGATCTATATATACCGCCGCGGCGTAATTGTGCGCCCGCGAGTCGAGCCGGGGGAGGGTGGTAGGGGGTGGAGGGCTAAGCCGGCAGAACTCCGCGATAAAGTATAATTATTTTTCGATAGAGTGGAAATTACATTGGAGAACGAGCGACTCGAGGCTTATTGGCGATATTCATACTTTTATTAAATGACTGGAGAGCCGAGCCGCCCCGTAATTCAGTATCTTCCCCGGGCGCCTCGGCCTCCGCGTCTCGATTGCCGAGTCTGCGCCACTCCTCGCCGCTTCCGGCCCTTATATACGTGACTGTTATATCTCATTCCTCGTTATCAAGTTTTTTCACGCGTCCTTCCTACTCCTATGAGCGATACAGCCAATTCCCCTAACTAGACCAACTTCTTTTATTCCTATATATAAAATTAATCTCCGTAAACATCGACCATAAACCAATTGTTAATTAATTTATACAGTATGTATAAATTAATAGAAAAATCCCTGATATTATGAACTCCAATCTATCTTTCTTCATGAAATCGGATTTATTTTTGTAATAAATTATTTGAATCTTGAGAAAGTTTCACCCTTAGTTATAATTACTTTATTCATTAAATTACTCACAATACTGTATATCAATAATATGTGACATTAATAGTTTATTATTGCCTAGAATTAGCATGAATCTCAATATATATATACATATAATAAAAAATATACGACATTATGCTGAAACATACGATAAAGAAAAAGACAAACAAAGTATTAATAACCATAATTAATAATTTACGGTATATTATCACTATCATCAATATTATAATTGTGTCTTTATATTACCTGATTAAATTATTTTATCATACAATTGATACAAAGTTATTAAATATTACATATTAATAATATTTTTATATAGTTCCTGCTGAAGAATCAGTTTATGAAAAATTTGTTGAAGAAGTATTGATTCAAATTGTAAGGTTATAACACATGTAATGAATTCAAGAACCTGCGCATATAATACAGCTGTTTGAAAATAAATTTTATGATTTACTTTGCGGAATAGTTTTTAATTTTAACATTTTACTGCCAATTTCTTATTGCAGTAACAGTTAAACATTAATTAAATCACGAGAATTCTTTAAAAGAGAAATATATAACATATTCAAAGTATTATTGAATCTGTTTTATGGATTAAAATTAAGCCCTGGTATACTGCAGTAATAGTGTACAAGAATCCTATAAGTAACGTGAAAAGTTGAAAAGTAAAAATTGGTCTTTATGATGTCTCCTTTAATAGAACCTAATTGTACTATCAAATATTGAAAATAAATCTTGAAAGCAAAAGCTTAAATTTAATATATACTAACATGTTAAATAACAGTATGTGCTTTTGATAAACTCTTTATTGATAATTATTCAATAAAACAACACTGAAGATAATACAGTACTTTGTATCATAAAATCCCTATTAATATAACTGCCGAACCACACAAATCAGCCGGCGCGCCTACCTCAGCAGTCGGAGCGAGTCGCGGATGCGAAATTAGTCGACTTCAAAGATCGCGGGCTGACACACACGGGCGCGTAATAATCGCATCGCGATAAAAGCGAAACGGAGTAGGGCGCGCGCGCAATATACTAACCTCGCCGCTTAAAGGATCTCCATCTTGGTGGGTGGGCCCTGCAGACGACGCGCCGACAATGATACCACCCCCCCCCACTCCCACTCCCACGCGACTTTCGCCGGCAAGGCGGGGGTAACATTGTTAGCCTTACAATAAATCGAAACGAGATGCGCGCTGCACGGGGGGCGGCGGGGGGGAGGGAGGGGCAGAGACAAAGGAAGGTCGCGCTCCAGCTACGGGATGATAATAGGTTGACATCTGCACTCAGCGTCCCCAATCTTCTCCTCAGTAGTTCTGTCGGCGCCCCCGGCCCCCGCCGCCCTCCTTTTCCTCCCGCGCGTCGCCGGGAACGCAATTAATATTCCCAATTGCGAGGAAGGCAAGTTTCAAATCTCGCGAGAAATGCGCCCCCCCCCCCCAGAGGCCCCCCGAGCGCGGGCGCGACGCCTATATATATACACCTTGTCCAGTTTAGGCCGCCCAAAGATGTACTTCCGTCGAGTGCGACAATTGCCATCGAAGCTCATTGCTTTATTTTCGGGCCGGAGGCCAGTAGTGGCCGGTCCCGCAAGGTACTTACTATTATAGTCATAACATTATTAAGCGAAGGGTTTTACCCATTGTATACTTGGTTTAAACCTTGATTTACGAGGCGCGCCCTGACAAAACAAATTACAGGAGTGACTCAGAATATGACGAGTATATTTAATTTTGGAATGGGAGTTTACGAAGAATCGTGCTTTGCCACACGTGGCTGTTTAAGGATTAAGCGTATAATTGCGCTCGCAGCGCGCACTTATTCGTCGCCTCGGGATATGCCCGCATTAGCTTCGTAAATATATAACATTGGAAGATATAATATTGCGGGATACGTAAGATTTATTCGGCAATGGCAGGTAATCTAAGCTCGTTTCCCATTATCCGGCGGGCGGGGAGACGAGGGGGGGGAGGGGGGGCGGGTGCGCACGCAGACGGACGGCGGCCGAGCCACCGTCCAATGAAGCGTAACAGGTCCGAAATTTATTAGCGGAGCTTGAGGTAACCCCCCCCCCCCTCCCCATTCTTTCGAGGGTCGTCGGCGGCGCCGACGTCGCTGGCGTCGCCGCCTCAGCCGCCGCCGCCGCGGCGTCCGCAAGGAGAAACTGTCAGGTGCAGGTGGGCACCCCGCGGAGTATCCTAATTACCGCCGTGGGACGACGCGCTCACGATCTACATCGGTGGCATTGACGCGCGATGCGCCGCCGGATACCGCCCACCCACCCAACTTACATTGCTAAAATCGCATTGGGGCCACGCCCGCGCCCTATCAAACGCCAACAATTCCCCCGGAGTTTACCCTCCAATTAAGCCCGAGTTTCGTTCATCCTGGAAATTTCAAGGGAGGCCTGCCTGGCTTGGATTTTCTTTGATCGCTTTTTTCATTAATGCGATAGAAACGCTTTATTCAAACTGTTATTCTGATATTTTGAAAGGGAATTTATTATGCCAAGGACTACGATAGAATCAAGTAAAATATACCCTGATAGAAATTTAAGCGAGTTTCGGGCTAGTTACTTTATGGATTTTCTAATCTTAATTATATTTAAAACTTTTGTACACTGTATCGCAGTGTAATTTCATTAGTTTTACATAATCAGGTGGAGCATTGAATCAATAATGTTTACCAATAAATGCAATTAAAACCATTTACCAAATGGTAAAACGAATTTGAGTTTACAGAATGTTTTTATAAGTTTAGAAAACTCTATTTGCACGGAGAGAAGTATTGCCTATAGGTTACCGGAATAAGTACATCGAAAACGATAAAATGAAATAGGACTCGTTCCCTATAACTTTTTTGCAAGTAAATATCATAATTTTTATGAATTTTATTGTATATTGGCTAATCAGTTCCTAAAAAGTTAGAGAATTATGAGTCTTATCGGTCAGTAATACAGTTTTAATATTACTAGTAATAGCTAATTGTTACTATACTTTTGTCTAATTACTAGCATACATAGTTTGTCAACTTACAAACGGGGCATGTGTTTTATTCATCAGTCGACTATACAAATTCATGCATAATCGTTACACAGAAATGCAGATTTTTCATTAAAAAAATTGTTCTAGTAATAATTATAAACATATTCAGCCAATTAACAATTGGTAGATTTTAATCCAGCGAATAAAAAAGGGAGGAGCTACAACAAACAGTAGGAAAAAAAGGAAGAGAAAACAGGGCCGCGCTTATAAGCACTTTAGAGGAGCGCGAAGTGCCGGCGAGCGGGAGGTTTATATAAAAGGAAGATGAATCGCCGGGGCTCCATTCGAGCGCCAGCGATTCGCGTCCATTTTCGCGCCCCGCGCCTGCCTAAGAGCGCGTGTCTGGCTGCCACCGCGGGATATACGGGACGCGGGACCTCATTTACACCTATACATCTGGCGCCGCGACGCAGTCCCACTGAAGCACTATAAATAGAAAATGGATTAAGCGCATCGCCGCTGCGAGTGAGAGTGTCTGCGAGGGTGCGAGCGGGGGGTGGGCCGAGGGTCGGCTTGTCTGCAACCGGTGCGCCCGGACTCTCTCCAGCCTCCTCCCTCCCGGCAGCCCGACTCGCGCGCAGATATTATCAGTAATAGCGCAATTATGATAATGGCGGGTAATTCCGCGCAAAATTCAGCGCCGCGGCCTGGGCGACAAGTCGCGGGCGAAGGACGCCCGGGGCTCGGGCGCATTGGGTGGGGGGGGGGCGGGGGTGCGAAATGCGCGGAAGCGGGAGCAAGATGGTGGAGAGGAGCCGAGTGGGGGATATATAGCCGGGCGAACCGAGACTGCTAATGAAGGAAACAGATTCAAACGGCCTCCAATAATTACCCCGCCGGCTGCCATCCGCATTTACCGTCTTGACAATGCTCGAAATTGTTCACACTTCCTTCGACAGACTTGGCCCCTCGGCCCCGGCTCCCGCTACAGTGCTGCGCCCAATGTTATATATATATATATACGTCTTAGGCGCAGCCAGCATTTCCGCGCGGGGCCTTCGACGGGCCGGTATTATTGCACTTCTCGCGATTCTTTTTCAAACCTTTCGGCCATTACTTTAATTGCCTGGCGCAGCTTCGAGGAGCTTAATCGTGAAACTTTGGACAAGACTTGATTGATTCACTTTAAGTTTGCTTTTTATATAATAAACATGAATATGCGCCTTAATCGCTTGAGTTGGACGACATAAAATCTATTCTTCTCTAATTAGATCCATATAGTCTCGAATTAGACATAAAAAACGATTCGTAATTTTATATGGTAATTTGTGGATCAGTGCACGAATTATAACCATCCAAATACTCATTATTTCAAAAATGTTTATTACTCGGTCCCGACTTTTTACAAAACGTATTAAATTTACGGGTATAGAAAAGAAAAAACAAATATTTTAGAAAAACATTAAATGGAATAACTTTTTAAAATAAAAACAACATCTATTTTATCGAGAAATTTTTTACAATATATAAGTTGACATAAAATAAATTTTTCGTCGTCACTTTTTATTACAAGCATGAATATTTATGAGCTTATACAAAAATATGTTGTAATCAATTTTTGTATGTGACAATTTCTTCGTCAAAAATAGTGCTATTTTATTGAACTTTTCCTTCCACTTCCATCCATACAATATAGTTCATTCAAATTATTTTGAAGCATATAAATTTTTTTCATTTTTTTTCAAATATACTGTGAATTAAATTACAGGAAAGTTATAGAGTAAAATCTTAGAAAGAGTTTTAAGTAAAATGCATTTTATTATTCTCCGCAATATTTTCAAAAATAGTATTCTTACATCAATTTACATATTACGATTAAAACGACTCTATATTTTACATAATTTGTTGATAATTATAATTGCTAATTTAATTAATTAGGTAATTATTTATTACTACATTAATTAATATAAAAAAAATTTCATTGAGTAAATGAAAGAGCACGACTAACGAAAAGTTCTTTTTTATAACAAATATTTATAATAAATTTAATTTGAAACTTTAAGTATCTCTTCGATATTAATAATCGTACGTAATATATTGAAGCAATTATTAATCTAATAATCAGTCGAGTTTCTATAGAATCTACATACTACATTTGTCATTTAAATGCGAGAAATAATTATTCAACTTTTTCCAATAATTAACCAATTATACAAAATTAATAATCAACTGCATCTTAAAGTGCTCTCTGGACGGTTCTATATCCAAGACAAAAGAAAGGCAATCGAAACCGAGGCAGGCCGGACGATTCCCATCATTCGTTCTCTCGCGCCCAAGAAATCAAATCTGACGAGGCATGTATTTGCCCTCTCGTCTGCGGGGCGGCCTCCAAGGACGGGCCGCGATGGAAAAAAGCGGGGGCGGCGCGGTCGAAGTTGGGCAACTCTCCTTTTTGAGAATCGCCGCGGCGGCCCCGCCCCAATAATGTCCGGATAATTACTTTCCAATTAAAGGGACTTTCATTTGCAGGCGGCCCTCGACTCGTGGAGGGCCGCACGCGGGCCTCGCACACACAGGTACACAGACGGGGTGGGGGGATGGGGCCGCAGGAGCCGCGGAAGGGTTCGGGGGATCCGGACTCGCGGGCGGCGCTGAAAAGCCGGGGCGCGCGAGTCTCGAAAACCTTGCTCTTTTACGCAATTCCGCGCGCTTATTAAAGTTTGCTCGCGAATGAAACGAAGCCCATATAACCTACCTAATTTAGCGAGTAGCGCTTTCGAGTGGGGCCGCAGCGGCGGCGGCGGCGGCTCTCGCCCACTCGGCGGGGGCTCTATTGACAGCGGTTATTGCCTAACTGCGTGTGCCTTCCACCTAATATGCGCCGGGATACGGCCCACCGGCGCAAACACACTCGCGAATCTTTAATCCGCGCCTGCCCTCCGCTCCTGCACCTATATCCCCTCGTTTTTCGCTTTATTTCGTTGCTGGAAGATCGCTTGTCTCGCTCCCCGCGGGGCTTAAATGCCGGGGCTGCGGCACTTTTTTTTTTTTTTACCATCATCCGACAGTGCACATATATTCCCCGGGTGTACGTCCGATCCCGGTCTCCGCTATTTTTTTCATTCCCCTATTGCACGCGCCCCGATGTCGCCCGCGCGTCGACCTCCTCCTCCTCCTCCTCCTCCTCCTATCTTTGTTCGCTCTCGTTTTTTTCGTGCGTCGAGCGCTGCATATGATATACCGCCCCGGTCAACCCACGCAGCCAGCGGCCAAAGGAAACTTTAAATACTAATGTTATACTTAACGAGGGTCGACTGGAGCCGCTTTATTTTTCATACGCGCCCGCGCGCGTCATTCGCCTTTTAGGCGTTTGTTTTAAGCGTTATTCGCTTACTTGGCTTTACTCCAAACTTTCATTACTTTTAATACACTCCGTATAAAATTAATCTTACAGAGAAAAGCCGTTCTGCCGTACTGATTAATTAGGCTGCATTATTATGCCTTAAAAGAGCATGTTGAGATTGCCTATGTGCACGTTATAGTATTATAAAAATATCAAAACCGTTTGTTCGCCTGATTGAACACAGCACGTTTCACTGAAATTTCAAACTATTGCATTCATACACGAATTTACCTGTCATACAGCCAGAAAAATTTGATAGTAATTTATAAAATATTAAAATGAGGATTTTAAACTCGACAAACCACACAAATTTATATATATGTACTATACATAGCAATAGTTAATATGTAGTGATCAAATAAATAGTAATATTAATAGGATATAGTAGTTTTAATGAAAATTAGAATTATGGAAAATAATTATAAACAGTTTTAATTTGTATAATATACTTTAATTTGTTATATATGTTTTAGCGAGTACACTGAATGAGTTATAGTTTGCTGACACGATAGATTCCTGTACTGGTCAGTAAGCACTACGTCGTTTTATATAGGCATACAAGGAATCAACAATACAAGCAACTCACCGCAGTTTATTAGAATATGATAATACAGTTTTCACATTGTACTTAAAAAAGATGTGCGGGAAGCGGGTGCAAAGCTACTTGCTGCACCAACGACGGTAAACTTGGGCCATAATCATTTCGGGAGACTTACGGCGGGAAAGAAGCCGATTCGAAGGCACGTGTACATGCGGGGGCGAAACGAGCGATGGCGGTGGAATTAGTTGGGCCAGTGCAATTTGCGTGTACACGTCGCACACGAGCCGCGGGTGCAAGAGGGAGCGAGAGGCGCCCACGGGAGCGGCGACGGCGGCCGCATTTGAAACTCCGTTAACTCTCCGAATATTAGCTCGTCGAGCGAGATTAAGCCCATTGTGCCCCGTTGAAAATGATGACATCGCCATTAAACTCCCGTCGGCTTGCGGAAATTGATTAAACTATCAAATTAGCTGTGCCAATATCAGCAAGCTCCCGAGCGTCGTACGTGCGCGTATACATGCATGCGTATATACGTGCACACGCGCGCGCGAGCCTCGCGGTCGAACGCCCAATTCGAATAGCTGCCGCGCCTCAATGGCGGCCCGCGGGACGATTGCGCGCGCGCGCGCGCTCTCGTTTAATAAGGGATAGCGGCGCCCGAGCCACCGGCCACCGCCAACGGATCGTCCCTAATAACGCCGCGCAATTCCGCCTGCGTGAAAGCCACCCGTCGCCGTGTGCGTGTGCTGCGCGCTTTTGACATTCGAGGCGGATAGCTCGCGGGTCACTTGCCGCACACGCGGCCTCTTTTCCTTTTTGTGAACTTGAAGTCTCGACTCATGTGCTCCAGTGTTGACGTGTCCGCAATACGATAATAACCTCTTTTTCTTTTTGTAATATACTTATATTCGCGCCTTGCGAAATTATGCACATAACTGTTACAACCATATATAATGCAGTGTCTATCGTGATTGCTTAATGTACAGATTGAAAAATGCTCGATGCACAGGCAGACCTTATTCGCCTTCTTGTTTCCATTTCCAGAGAACATATTTTTCGACGGCTAATTCTCGATCGTTCCCATGGCATACATGGTTTGCACGTGCACACGTGTACACTGGATATTTGTAAAGTTACGGGTGGGCGGCAAGTTCGAAGTACCTCCAGCATAAATATTCCCGCGACGGCAAAAGATCCGATATCGGAAGCGGGATTTTTTGAGTCGACCAATAATTTCGCGTCGGAACAACTGCACAAAGGCGCGCGGACGTATTGTGCGGGCCTATCGAGAAGCCTGCGAATGGTATCCCCTACATACACCGTGAAATATACATGCGTACGTATATTATATATATACAGGTGAAAGAGCGGCACCCATTGAACGTTTTCAATCCCGTCTTATTTAATTCCGTGATCCAAGACGAACTTAATGTACCTAATTTCTCCTTCTCGACTCCTTTGACGCGCGGCATCCGAAGCGGATGTTCTTTGAGCGCGCACACGTCAGGAGCGATCGCGGATGTGCCTGTCGCATATACCTCTAAAGCCTTTTTCCCCATTCTGTATTTTGCTTTACGCCAGCCGTTTAATAATGTTCTTTCCCTTTTTTACTGTCATCAAATCATGGATTTTTATTTGGAATCAATTACACAGCGTTATGTAACAATACATAATAAAATTTTAAATAAAAATTCACGTGAATCATTATTAAGTAACTCAAGAATTAACTATAGTATACACAATGCACTTATGTTATTTTACCATGTTCTTAATCTATATTAAATCTACCAAAATATAAAATGACTCATATAATGAATCTAGCGTCCAACATTCAAATCCGTCCTTAACTCTACATAATATTGACTACACTGAGTTGGGAACAAAGTTATATAGAGATTATCATTTCCAATATAAGTGCCGCTACTTTGTACAATGCACATCTATATTTGACCTTAATGAATCTTCATAGTGTTTACTGAACACTCTTCACTTATACGCACCAAATGCGAGACCAAATGTTCTGAAATCTAATGAGAAAAGTGAATGGAGTATAATGGCGAACGACTCTAAAAGGTATAGAGAAAAACAGAAATGATATTCAATACACTCGATACAGTTTTTACTCCGTACTCTTTATTTTTATGACAGTGAGTGTCAAGGAGAAGCAAGGGGAAATACATTTACATTAAATTTTATAAAATAAACATTAAAACACGATCGAGGATAACATAATTTAATAAATTTATTATAACATTTAAACTGCTTTAAAATAAAAAAGCTAACGATTTTTATCTTTTTCGCTGTATTTAATTTTTAAATTCTTCATGACATTATACATTTAATATCCCATTTAAATAATGGATATTTAGTGTTTGCTTGTTTATAACATTAAATATTCCAACTAATAGTTAGACTGTATCATAGCCTAGCTAAAATACGTACTTTTAATTAAAATGTATTTATGAAATAATATAGAATTTGGAATATTTTAATAAAAATATCTTTTGCAAAAATATTAGCTTTTTGTGAATGATACTCCGTTACTTGTAAAAAGCCGATATGCAGCAATATGTGTTATATCTTTGCAGTTTTGCAATTGGCACTGAGATGCAATGAACTCTGTATTTTCGCCGACCTCGGAATCAACTGCTGTCACGTGGGTAATCATTTGAAAGTATACTTACTAGGGTCATGGTTTAGTAAGGCCAGTAAGGCTCAGATGCCTTCTTAATTCGGTACCCCTGTATAAAATTCAAAATATTGTTGCAAAGAATGATAATAATGTTTCAAAAACAATTTCTTGCTGCATTTTATTAACTTGACTAATATACGAGTTAACTTTTTAGATATGGATTCTATGAAAAAGGTAAAGTAAATATTACTTTGAATACAAAAACAATTGTTTTCCTGTTTGACATCAATTATACATGAATCAGAATTAAATTCTATTTAATTTTTTATAAATTAATAATCAATAGATTTGTATAACTTCTAGTACATATAAAATTTAATTGAATATATTTTTTAGATTTTTATTTAAAAACTAACCTTAAATACGTAATCATGTACATAGTGATGGATACATACAAAAGAATAAATACATAATATTCATGAAACTATATGATTAATAAAAGTGACACTTATAAAATATGATTTTTTTTATTTTTAAATAGCCTGATAGCAATCTTAGTATTTCATCAATTGTTTCTGACTCCAGTCCAATAAACGATGATTCAGAATTAACAGCAAAATCTCATTCTATGCTGAAATTCTTATTAGAAGCAGTTTCAGACACAAATGCTGAAAATTCTGCACTTGGAAATGAAATTTTAGATTTACTGAATGTTCTAAAATTTGATGTCAAATCATTACCTGTTGATATAAAAGAAGGAAAGCAAAAGATTTCTGCTATTTTAAGATCTGAAGGATTGCCTTCTGTGGATGAAACAG
The DNA here is from genome assembly GCA_018906755.1 of Sycophaga agraensis. NCBI lineage: Eukaryota > Metazoa > Arthropoda > Insecta > Hymenoptera > Pteromalidae > Sycophaga > Sycophaga agraensis. The sequence continues at coordinate 5,836,525 of JACCIE010000003.1, forward strand.
CATTAAAATTATGTTTAGAAAAAAGAAAGATACAGAATAAAATGAAGGAGCGAGAAGAAAGGCTATTAAAGGCTAAATACAATGCTGCATTTGCTAAATATAATACTTTACAGGAAAAATTAAATAAAATACGTAAAGAAATAGAGCACATTGAAGATACATTGCAATTAAAAATTTACAATGATGAAGATGCAGAATCAGATAGAATTTTTTGGTCGAGTAAGCTTCATGATTACAAAGGAACTATAGAACAGCTGGAACAAGAATTGGACACTTTGCAAAGCCAAGAAATTGCATTAGATAATACATTACAAAAATCATCATTATTAATGAATAAGTTAAATGATCTCACTCAGTTAAATAGCGCATTAGAACATTATGGAGATTTGCCACCTAATTTATTACAAGCAAAGAATGTGTTAGAATCTAAAAAACAAGAACTGGAGGAAATAGAAAATTTAATATATGATAAAATGAATAACTAAAATACACATGTATTTTATTACAATAAGAATTTATTTAAAAAAATAACTTTTATAATCAAGCATAAAAATTATTGATAGAATATTTAATAATGGTAGCAATTTGTAGTCAATTTCAGTATTATTTTTTGCCTTTAAATTGTAAAAATCAGCGCAAAGTTTTAATAAATATTATATAAAGTATTTTGAATAAAAATAGAAGGTATCACTGAACAATAAAATTATTTTGTGAAGATGTATTATTTGTTTATTATCAGTAATTTTATCATTAGTTTATTGATTTTGCTAATGCTAAAATTTTTATATTTTTGTACAAATAACTTTTAAAAAATTAATCTATATTTTTGAATTTAATATAGAAATAACTCTGTACGAGTTTCATAAAATTAGTTGATAATTTAATTGATCATCTATATTAAATAAAAGTAAAAAGTTACTAAATAACAAATATTCTAACATTAAAAACCATATTTTGATCGAGTTTGTTGCCGACTAGCTTTATTTTGTGCCCATTGATTTTTTAATTCTAGTTCCATTGCTTTAGCTTGGTGTGCTAAATATGTAATTTGATGTTTTTTCTTCGATTGCCCACTAGGGCCTGCACCAGCAGAAATTGGTCTTTGCACTGGTTCTTCTGTGAGAGCCTTTATTAACCATTCTCTTTTATCTGGTTTAATATCTTCACCATTAATTTCAACAATATCTACATTACTAAATTCATTTTTCCGTTTCACTCCTCTTCTTCCACATAAGTACTCTATAGCTTTTTCATCAAAAGCTACATTTCCTTCTGAGTCAATATTATATTCCTGTTCAGGTACTGGCAACTTAGGTCCAACTTCTGCTTTATTCTTTAATAGAATTTCTTCTTTAGGTAAATTCATTACATTACTAACTAATGTATTAACTGGTATTAACTCGTTTTCTTCTTTTAATGAAATATCTTCTTCAAGTGTATCATTACTAGATACACTTGGAGAAACAAAATCAATCATCGATTTTGTGTCAATACTACTGCTAGATGGTAAACCTTCATCAGGAATCTTTGCTGGAGTCGATAATGAAAAAAAGTCTGTCCCAGATGCAGTATATTTTTCATCTTCTTCTTCTGAATCTGATTGATGATAATTAGATAAAGATTTAAGAGTAGATGTTACTGATTTTTTTTGGATACTAGGTTTTTGTATTTTTTTTATGGATTGTGTAACTGCAGATTTTATTTCTACTGGTTTCTTTGTTTCAGTTGGTTTTGTTGTTAATACATGAGGTATCAACGAATTAGATTTTGTTGTAATTATTGAACCTTTTGGTGGTGGTAATATAGCAATTAAGCCAGACCCTTTCTAAAATTAATTCCAAAGTATAAAAATTAGATACAAGGTTTTACATATAATTATAAAATAATAAATATATACCTTTGAGGGTTTCTTTTTTGTATTAATTGGTTCACTTTGTTCTTCTAAATCCTGAAACTGTTATACATAGTAAGACATTAATTGCTCATAATTTTCATGTGCATTTATACGTATTATGATTAAATTAAAATTTTAACAATTTCAGTAAATTTAGTGCAATTTATTTTCTTACATCTGCTAAAGATGGAATTGATATTTTTGTACGTCCTTTTTCTTTTTTAGGTGGTTTTTCTAAATATGCATAATTCACTTTTTTAGGCACAGGTACATTGTCAATTTCTACGATATCATTCTTGTCTACTTCAATTGGTTTTGGTTTTGGAATAGTATCAAAATTAAGTTCATGATCATTTAAACTATTTACATTATCACTATCAACATTTAAATTATTTACAGTTTTTGTAATTGTTGAAGGTAAAGACAATTTAGTGTCATTTGGAAGATTTTCTTTTGGCTCTTCAAGTTTTATTTGTGATTCATTTTTACTGTCTTCCTCATTTTCACTTTCATCACTACTACCATACGCGACCAAACTCATTGCGAAATACGGAGCTTATTTTTTAAATTATATTTACTATTTTCAATCCAAATTATACGGTTATTCTTATTATAATCGAAATCTCTAAATTTAGTTGTTGTTTGTATATTAATACGTATTAGGTTATGTGTACATCGTATACTAGCCAAAGTAAATGACATACAATTATGTAAAATTGCAAGTATATTATATATTTATAACTATCTGAAACTCTCTAAGTCTATCATTGCTACACAGTATACATTGCACTACGCACGAACTGCTTACTGCTATGCACCTATTGTATACGTGTATGCATACATATACGCATATTGTATTGTGTTTGAAATTCTGACGCATGCGCAATTTAACATCGGATTACGGAGAAGTAAACAAAATAATAAAAAAAATTATATCAATGAAAAATTTCTAAATGTAAATATCAAAAAAATTATTCGCAAATTTTTAAAACCTGTAAGAGATATATTTTTCAGAACCTGTTAAAAATTTTCTACAATGAGTTTTGAAGATGTCGCCACTTCATAATCTAATAGCGGAAAAGACAACAAAAACAATTCACAATAGTAAACACGTGTACATAGCAGTATATGTATACATTTTTTAAATTTTAATTTTACTCATGGAAAAATATTGAACAAATTCATGCAAGACTTCAAACATGAGTTTTTCAATTTATAATTTCAATATTGTATTATGTACCGGTAACCAAATTTTAATTTATAACCTTGAAAAAGAAACTGAGAATATCATCAACCTGCCAAAACTTGAAAATAAAAAGGATTTTTGTGTACATAATAATGAAGAAATCGAATCATTTCATGTACTCACCAGTGTAGCATTCTCTGAAGATGGACAATACTTTTTAGTATGTGTCAATCGTAAACAACTGTGTCTGTTCAGAACAGAATCTTCAGAACTTATGTCTCATAGAGTTTTACCAAGAGCAGCAAGCAAAGTCAGATTTCTTCCAAACAATGATATTGTAGTTGCTGATAAATGTGGTGATGCTTATGTGTTTTCAACAACAAAATCATGTGAAAATGGACAATTGTTACTTGGTCATTTGTCAATGCTATTAGATATTATGGTAACAAATGATCAAAAATATGTTATAACTGCAGATCGGGATGAGAAAATTAGAGTTTCAATGTTTCCTAATAGTTATAATATATTATCTTATTGCTTAGGTCACAAAAATTTTGTAACAAATGTTGGTATTTTACCACACGATAAATCAATATTAGTATCAAGTGGAGGAGATGGAACTTTAAGGTTTTGGGACTTCCAAAAGGGAATCGAATTATTAACAGTTTATTATCATGAACAACTATCTCAAAGTGATTTACTACAACTTAATAAGATACTAAGGGAAAATGACTTAGTAGAAGATGTTATAGTTTCACCAGTAAAACATTTAATAATGTCACCAGTCAATAAATATGAGTCTATTGTATTAATATCTTTTTTCTGCAGTAATGTTATACTATACTACAGAGTTTTGAATGAACAAAATGTGTTAACTGCAGAATACATGGATTCAATTATATTAGAAATGGAACCATTAGAATGCCAATTTAACAAGGATCAGTTATGGATTTTAACCAATTCTAAAATTCAGGCATATAAACTTGATGGAACTTGTTTTGTTACTGATAAAGCAATTAATAGTGCGATAGAAAAACTAAATCAATCATGGAAGAACTTACACAGTGTAACGAATTTGACATTATTACCAGTGTTATATAAAAGAAAATTTGATAATGTACAAGAATATCAGGAAAGGAAAAAATCAAGATTAATTAAATAAAATAAATAAAATTGAATCTGATGTTTTTTAATTCTTATTACAAATATTTTTAATAATATAAATCATATAATATCCGTTTTAATTTTAATAATACAAAATAAAATATGACAGCATTTTACACTGGTTTATAATCCAATTTTGATTCCAGCTTTTTGTTGTCTGATACTTTCCTTACAGCCTTCATAAAGTCTTCTTGTATAACATATTCACGTTCTAAACGAATAGCAAAAAGTCCTGCTTCTGTGCAGACATTTCTTAAATCTGCTCCATTAAAACCATCAGAAAGTTTTACTACAGCTTCATAATCTATTTAAAATTAATTTAAATTGAATTATACAAAAAATTATGCAGTAATTATATTTTATAAATTGACTTGTTTGAATTTTATAAAAGCTACATTTAACTAGCAATTAATTACAATTTTATTTGATATTATTTATTAAAAAATTATCCAATAACAATAAATTTATTCATAGTATTTTATTAAGATTTAATAAAATTACTTTAAGTTAATGATATATACCTAATTCTCCATGTTTAGCAATAGGACAAGCATGAATTTTTAAAATCTCCATTCTAGCTTGTTCATTAGGAAGTGGAATTTCAATTTTCCTATCCAATCTACCAGGTCTTAGTAAAGCAGGATCTAATGTATCCGGCCTGTTTGTTGCCATTATCATTTTGACTTGACCTAATGAATCAAAGCCATCCATTTGATTTAATAATTCCATCAATGTTCTTTGAATTTCACGATCAGCACTTGTTCCTTCAGAAAATCTTCTACCACCTATTCATTAAATTAAAAGTAAGTCCTTTAAAAACTATATCTGAAATGTAACTATAAATTTTCATTTAAAATACATACCAATAGCATCAATTTCATCCATAAATATTATGCAAGGCTGGTGATCTCTTGCATAATTGAACATTTCACGAATTAATCTAGCAGATTCACCTATATATTTGTCAACAATTGCACTAGATACTACTTTCAAAAAATTTGCATCTAGTTGACTGGCTACAGCCCTTGCCAGCAATGTTTTTCCAGTTCCTGGTGGTCCATATAATAAACAACCTTTAGGTGGTGTAATTCCTACTCTTAAGAAAAGTTCAGGGTTCAGTAATGGAAGTTCAATGACTTCTCTTAATTCACGAATTTGTTCACTCAATCCTCCAATTTCTGAATAAGTAACATCACCAGGATCTTCATGAGACATATTATAAACTAATGGATCGACCTATACAAAATGAAATTTTACTAGGTTTATATCAAATTTTATTTTCATTTCTGTAAACATCTACTGATATTTTTAACAATGATATTCTTTATAAGAATAAATGTTGTGAATTTAAATTTTACTAACTTCACGAGGTAAATATCTCATTATTGTAAGAGTAGTCATATCAAGAGCAACTCTTGTTCCTGACTTCAATTTATTTTTATCCAACTGACGTCTACATCCAACAACATATCTAGGCCCATTTGTTGCTTTTACAATAACTGTAATACAAGAGTTTAATTTTATAATGTTTTTAATTTGTTCACAACTGCAAGATACTTACACTTTTCTTCTGTTAGTTGTTTTAAAACTTCACCAACAATCTAATAGCAATTATTAAAGATAAAATTATAATTAATGATAAAATACTTTATATCATAAGATACAAATAAAATTACCTGTCCAACGCTTTGTAAAGCTTTTAGATCATTTTCTGATTTGTCATATTGCTTTGTTAAGTCTTTTAAATGATCTCGCACTAAAAACAAAAAGTTCAGTATTTTAAAAATACATCAAAGAAGATAAATAAGAATCATGATAATTGATAAAAATTATTTATTCAAATTACGCCGTAATTTACAAAAATACATAAAGATACATAGGAAGATACAACTTTTTCAAAATAGGTTATGGAGTAACAATTTATCAAGGAACAGGAAAAACAGTAACCAAGTGAATATTAATATAAGTAAATACATACTCTCTTTTAAACGAGACTCAATTTCTTTGTGTTCCAACAGTCTTTTTCTGTAATCTTGGAGAGCTCTTTCTCTCACAGAATCCACGGTAGCCGCCATTTTCGCTTATTTTGCTGTATAATCCTCGAGCACCGATTGACATTAGACTGCATTGGACATGTTCTTATGCGAAAACTGAGTGACTCTGAAGATACGTATACAGAATATATGGATTCGAGGGAGGGCAGTGGATGAAGGTTTAGTATGGGTTCTAACTTCTATATCTTCGTTTGAAATTGTAACTTGCTACAATGCCGATTGAGTTTCCATCATGAATATGAAAATAATATTTATAAAATAGACAAAAAAATTGGTAAAATTTATTTTTATATTATTGTTGTAATTTAGTATCATAATATATTTAGTAATTTATGATACAATATAATGTAATATATATTATAATTACTAATAGCAGTAAATAAATAGGATAAGATTTATGCTGTTTCTAAAATATTGCATGGGGTGGAACACCATTACCTTGGAATCAAAACAGAACACATACTAATGTATCAGTTAAACACCTATGTTTCTTAAATTAATTTTACAAAAATTAAATACATTAATTTGACATTAAAAATTTAATAATAATAGTACAATACAGTGTTATAATTAAAGCCCTCGATTTAAAACATTTTTAATCTGTTTAGTCAATCATCTTTTATTTATTATAAATTATCATATTGATCAGCATAATTACATAATCGATTTTGTAAAATATGATAACAAAAATTGACGTGAACATAGTAATATAATGATAAGCATTTTTGCAGTTTACTGCACCCAATGTAGATAAAAACAGCTATAAATTTATATTATGGATTACAAAACATGCTTTATACACGCAAGTGCATTGTTGCATTTATAAGTTTCTTACTGTTTACTTATGTTTAGAAAGGACTAATGTGTCTATATATACATTTTAACATATTATGTTATATATACATACGATTTCATATTTACCAAATATGAATATAGAAACAATCTAATTCACGTATAGATCAATAAAGAGAATTAAAGGTGGAGTTAGAGATTATACCTCAGATTAAACATGATAATTTTAATTTTCATTTTAGATAGTTATACGCTCCCATACACGTAAAAATATTTTATATATTTTGTTTTGTTGTACTGACGACTGAAGAATTAATAAGATACATTCTTGAAAAGGCCTCTGGTGATTATAAAATAAAATCCTTAAATAAAAAAAGCAGATTGAGTATCGAAGAAAAGAAAGTAAAATGATTATTTTATAAATATAAATTATTAGAGAAAATTATTATTAACTATTGTATATCTAGAGGTACAAAATAAACTAAAGAAAATTAACGAAATAGTATAAATAATGTAACTACTTAACATACAAATATACTAGTTTGTAGTTTATTACTATTTTACTTAATTTCCTTTTACTGTTTCCCAATTTGATTTTATTGGAATCGGTAGCGACATATTAATAATTCATTCTATCTTTTACCAATATTTTACTTTAGTATATTCATTATTCTGAAAAATCTGAAAGTCAATATTGCATTTATTTTTTTGACTCTGGTAACTTCGCCGCAAACCGCCCACAGTGTTTTTTTAAGAATGTATGTGGGTAACTGCATTTTTTATTCGCAAGAGGGTATTGCCACGACATCTGTTTCTATAGTTGGCGTGGTACTTCTTTATACCGTGTAAGCGACGGTATGAGTGATCTCTCCAGGCCTCTATATATACTATTCATCTCTGTGCTGCTGCTGCCAATCTCTTCTACACGGTGTTATACTCACTATCGCTATATACTATACACGAACATACTCTATTGTACCCAAACAAAGAAAAAGCTGGAAAAAGCGATTTCACTCTGACAGTGTAGTAATTGATGGAATAGTTGACTCTCCAGCATTTGATAATTAACAATTAGTTGTTAGTTTACATTGTTAAATCATTTTTAGATTAAATTGAAGATAGTGAAGGAAAATTAACTGTATAAATAAATCCATTGATCTAATTCATTAATATTATTGTTCTCGAAAAGTTAATATACAGAGAATAAAAGTTAAACAAGGTAATGTACACTTTTTTAAAAATAACATTTTATTGTCGTATATACTTGAAATGATAAACGCTTAAATATAGGTAGATGTGACTTAAAATTTGATTTGTTTGTTTTTCACGTATCATACAATACTATCTGTAAAGAATCGTTTTATCAAAAGGAATTTAATAATCTTTCAATGACAATACATAGATTGCATCTTACACAAACTTTGTAATCTAGAACTTTTCACAAGGGTAATGATAGTTTGTGAAATTATACAGTAACTATATTATATATATATATATATATTATATTTTTTATATTTTAACATAATGTTTTATTGCCATTATACTTTGAAGTATACTGATGAGTTACTTTAAAATTTATTAAAATATGTTTAAGTGTGTTTAATATATATTTAATATAATTTTTTTTTAATATATTCAATTATCAATATATTTTTAGTTGATACAAATATGAAAATAAAAGAAAAGGATCCAAATATATATGCATTATCTATGTTTTTCAGTTGAGTTTTGAAAAAAGCAATTAAACAAACTATTGTTTTTATTAAGCTTTGAAACTTTATAATATACAAACTTATTTACAATGCATATAAAATATTCTGTACTTTAAAGTAGATACATTTAATTTTAAAAAGTATAATATTTATGTATCTATGTAATTATAAATCTATTCAATTGCTACTGATTGCTAATTCTGATTTTATGATTTAGTTCATATTCAATTTATTTTTTATGAATAAATTAAATATCTTATTTTTAATCATTTAAACTATCATTAAAAACTATTTAGTTTTATAAAATCAAAGTATTAATTTAAAATTCTTTAATTCAAGGTTCAGCATAATTTTATTTATTTAATGTTAAAATGTAATTTTATCAACAGGATATCTATACCATAAAATATAAATAATATTAAGAATTAACAAAAAATGAGAACAAAGTACCTGTGTTTAGTTACAATGGCACCTCTCATCATTGCTGAAATATGGGCTAGTGGAGTGTAAGTTAATAATCAGAAGTGTTTTTGTAATTAATATTAAAGTGACCCATAAGCTCATGATTTTGTTGTATATTCATGTACTGAAGGCTTTAATTTTATTAAATTAACAATAAAAAAGTGTTCTTAATAATCAAAGTCAAACACTGTTTTTTGTTTCATGTATGTATTTTATTATTTTTTACAGTAATTCTAATAAACATTCTTAATAACTTATTTTGATGTTGCTTTATTTATTAATGAATATTCATGCACATATACCAAAATAGTTTTAGTTCTATTTTAAATATTATAAAGCACAATAATGGTCATATAAAAAAACATTTAAACACAATTATTTGAATAATTCTTAAAAATTGTAATACAAGTAGATGAGACTTGACATGTCTCAATTCATATATTTATTTATTATATTATAAAGTTTAGAACCAATGAGGATAATTGTAATAACAAATTTTTCATGTATTATAATGAAAATTTATTTAAATACATGTAATAAAAAAAGAATGAAGAGATAAAGTTCAATTACTATTTTAAATATAATTCAAAGATGATATCAGAATTTAGTTTTATAAAAGTATAAAGCAAATAATTAAATAAAATAATAAATCGTAATAATTATTAATTACATATTTACAAGTATCTAATATTAATTAAAACTATTGTTACAGTCCTATTTATCATAATTTTGATCAAAACAAGTATTTGAAATGCCTGAATTGTTTACATTTTCATCTAAAGTGACTTCTAAAAATAATCTGTTAATTTAAATTAATTTATTGTAGAATTTTTACCTGGATTTTGCTATTCACTTCCATATTTGGAATTTTACCCCTCATATTTCGATATTCTTATGAAGCTCAAAAGAATATGGTGTTTGTAAAATTTTGTAAGTTTTCGCATAAATTATTCAATAATTAAAAAATATTGAAATAGTATTTCATTGAATTATATGTATAGTATATTGGCCATTTGGAGTTGATCTTTCAAGCCCTGAAACAGTTGGATTAAAAGGTGCTAGAAATTTTTATTTACATACTGATGAAAATGTAAAAATTGGAATTTGGTAAGTTTTTAAAAACTGTTTAAGGTCAGTATTTAAGATATATAAAACTATGTTGTTCTATAACATAAAACTTAAATTTAATTTATTCTATAATGTTTTTTTTACTATTGGTGGTTTAGTAAAAAGGCATGAGATATAAATTCAAATAAAAAAAAAATAAAAAAAAGTATAAATATAAATTAAAATTTTTTATTTTTTAATATAAAATATATTTTTGTTATTCTTCGTAAGATATAAATTTACAATTATTTAAATAAAACTTTAACGTAATTTATTTATTTCAAATCTTTGTTTCTCTATACTTTGGCCACAAAAATCTTTTGCAGTATGGTTGCTGATTTTAAGAAAAAATAACATTACGAATTTATGGACATAAGTCAATAATAATTAAAATATTTTTGATATAAATCGGTTTGTTTAATGAATAATGCTAATTATAATGTGCTCTATATATTTTGATCCACAATTCTGTAAAATACTAGTGATTAACATTGTACAATCACAGGCAAGTTTTACCGCAATCACTGCTAAATGAAAGCATTCCTGAATCGAAAGAAACTTATATAAGTTTATTAAAAAATGCTACTAGACCAATAATCCTTTACATGCATGGAAACAGTGGGAATAGGGCAAGTAGTCACAGGGTTGAGCTCTATAAATTATTTCAAAAGCTGGATTTTCACGTAATATCTTTTGATTACCGATGTAATATATATATATTTGGAATTTTACGTTTATATGGATTTCTATTTGAAAAAATCTTATTTTTTAAATTTTATTTTTATAGGCTATGGCGATAGTGAAAATGTTGACCTATCGGAAATTGGAGTTGTTAATGACAGTAAATTTGTGTTAGAATGGCTTATACAATTTGTAGATAAATCTGCTCAAATTTTTGTGTGGGGTCATTCATTAGGTACTGGGTAAGTGAAATAGAAAAAAATTTAAGTTAATTTTTATAACGTTTATTGCGGTTCGACTATTTGTAATAAATTAATTAGAACATGATATAAAATAGACATTGGTAACATCAAAAATATTAAATTTTTACTGAGTGAAAAATGTACAGAAAAGAAATATTCTCCTAAAGAATATTTTTTCTTTTTAAATATATTATTTTCTGGTTTTTAATTAATATTTCTGATTGTCTCAAAGATCGTATATTTTTCTATTCAATTAAAAACATTAAACCAATTTCTACACATTAATTTCAAAATTATTCTACATTCAAATAGACACGGCATTTTATACTCTGTGATTATATAAAATGAAAAAAGTACGAATTTCTATTTATAAAATAGATTTTTTTCATAGCTAATAATTATTACAATCTGAAGGATGAATTCAAATTAACGAAAAAAATAAATTAATGAAATTAAATACGACTGCAAATTGTAACAACATTTAGATCCATGTTTTTATTTTGCAAAATTTATAAAATCAGTTACGCAAAAATTAGTCAAGGTTTGCAGTATGCATAGTATGTTTTAATTCAACAGATATAACCACTTCTTCATATGTAAGAAAGTAACTCTGTATACATTTTAATCGTGGATGTATTTTGTAATATTGTAATACTAATTTAATGTATAAAACACATATAATCATTAATTATTATGTAATACATATTTTGCTAAGACAGAGAATATTACTTAGAGCCTATAAATGAAAGATACATGGCTGCAAAGAGTTAAAATATACATACATAAATTCTTGTATAGTTGTAATTATTTAAGTAAAAGTTTAATTCGTGATTACTGTAAACATACCCGAGAGAAATAAATAACAGCATGTCCAAGCATATTCATAAATTATCTGACAAGCTTATATTATAAATATTATAAATAAATTTTTGCTTAATAATACATAATTGATCATGGATTTACTTCAAATGCCCATGAGCAAACTTGATCAGAAAACCAAATTATACATCAAAATATCCGCAATAAAATCGGTATTCGTTATGCAAGAATCGATAATAAAAATCACGGTCGAGTAAGATTATGCCTACTAATTTTTATTTTGATCATACGATATAAGGTATCTCCATGAATAATAAGTTATGTGTATATGTAATAGTTTTATTTTTCCTGCTTATTCGAAATCTAATTTCATGTGTAAATACTAAAGATGAATTGTTTTTTATGTATAAAAAGATTGATTTGATATTAAGCCTAAACATTATATTGATAACTGGTCTATTTAATAAATTAATTTTTTAATCGCTTGCTTAAAATAGTAAGTTTAAATTTTATTAAATTTTAGTGTATCATCTCACGTTCTTGCTCTACTTGCAAGTAAGGATGTACATCCAGTTGGATTATTTTTAGAATCACCTTTCAATAATTTATCTGATGAAATTTCAGAACATCCATTTTCACAAGTAAGAAATAAAAATCGTGATGATACAAAAGATTGCAATGGAAATATCAATTTTGTAATTCATTTTAGATGTTTAAATTTTTACCTTGGTTTCATTGGGCCTTTGTGCAACCTGTATATGACAATGGACTTAGGTTTGAATCTGACAAACACATTGTTAAAATTAAATGTCCTGTTATGATTTTACACGCTAAAGATGATAGTATTGTTCCATTTTCTTTGGGAGAGAAGGTAATATATTTTAATTGTGTGCTTGAGTATATAATTAAATCGATTCTACTGATAGTATATTTTTATATTTTAGCTCTATTTAACTGCAAAGCTTGCACATTCTAATGATGAGCAGCAAATACAAATGGCAAGAATAGATTCTGAATACGGACTTGGACATAAATACATATGTCGTTACAAAGATTTACCACAAATAATTAAGTGGGTATAAATTTAATACTATAAGACATTTAAAATATTTATTTATCTATCATTGAAATTTCAATTACAGAAATTTTATAACGGAATCATCTTTAAGACGAACAAAGTGAAATAATTAGTATACATTTAAAGAATACAAATCCCTATCGATTTTCGATGTTTAACGTGATTTTCTTCCTCTGCGGACAGAAATAATGATAATCAAAACGAAGTATTACTGTGAAAATATTCTCGTTTATGTGTGGTGTTTTGTATTTTTGTGAGATAAATCTGTCTTTGAAATGTTTGATGTGCTAATCATGATAAAGCAACAAATTAAGTACAAAAATATTAAAATTTTAGGATATTAATCTTAAATCATTCCTCCAAGAGATGCTTATTGTTTAGCATTTGCGATTGAAAAGAAAACTAATTAGAATAACAATAATGCTCATAAATAACAGCTTTGAAAATAATAATATATTTTAATTGCTTTAAATTGTAAATTATCATTCATATGTAATATTTGTGAGTTCAACGTACACATAATTTTGTACAATATTTAGATAGAAACTACGTTTAATTTTTAAAAAATGAGTAATAAAAACTTATTGTTAAATGTATTTAGTGCTTTTATCTGCATTTATTAATTTGTAATTTTTTATAATAAAAAAATTAATTTCCCTATCTCTGATATGTGTTGTTTTTAAATTTTCTTTATTTACGATGTTTTTAAAGATTTAGAAATGAATTATTTGGAATAAAAATGGAACGGTATATTCATCCATTGAAAAAATTTTTTGGCTGTACATAACTAGAATATATACAGAATTTCGGATATAATTGTAAAGATTTAAATCTACATAATTCAGTGCATTGAAATTTAAGTGTATTTAAAAAAGATAATTTAAAAATTACTAAAAATACATACTATACAATATATAGTATACTAAAATCGCTTTTAAAAATAATATTAAAATTATTTTGATTTATTTTTTAATATTACTATAATGGTGCGTACTATAAAACCAGTATATTGTAGATAATATCTACATCTTTCGAATTTCTATTGAAATAATAAAATATATAAAAAAAATCCGGTGTAGTTTTTATAATTTGAATAATGTTCTTGTACTTAATAATTTAGTTAGTTCATTAAGATACATAAAAATTTGGTAAAGATATTTACTAAAATTAGTAGTAATAATAATTAAACAGTAAACGTGCTCTAAGATTTGTCGACGAGAAACGCAATCGGAAGTTTCACTGCCGATTTTACAAATTAATCTTTATAAAAAATTGTTTTGAAAATATTTGAACTATCTTGAAGTTTATAATATGATGCCTTTAAGCAAGCATTTGTCAATTTAAATTATAATTCATAATGTACAAGTAATATATAGAGATCAGTCCCTTTTTTAATTAGTATAAGGTCATTAAAGAGATATTCAAAGATCAAAAGAAATTTAACTAAATACCACTACCTGTTTTTTGTTATTGCAAATTAAACAAAATTGACAAAAAATATTCTAAAAGCAGATGTGCATATGTATTTCTAGATAAATACAACATGATACAACATAATTTCAAAATACAAGGTATTTCAAATCATAGATGGCAGTACGGTTGGAAATGATTTCATACTTAGGAAGCAACCGAAGAGTACGGTATCTTGCACGTATTCATTGGTTTGTGATCCGTGGTGCTCCTTTTCCATCTGTGCACGATGGGTGAGTTACAGGAATTTATGCATGTTTTTGATAATCCTTAAACATCCGAGTTATTAACTATTTTTATTGCTTATAGTTGTTATTTATTCTATTCTATGTATCTTAGTTTACAAGATACCGTGTATATATTTTTTATTTTTTACCAAAAACTCGAGAAAGTGTTTGTTAAGTGCAACAGTGCCGCCTGTTGTGATTCTTACATTTACCGGAACTCACTTTTACATTTTAATTGTTGTTAAATTAACTTCAATATTTTCGATATATTCGCGTATTAATATGAAATAAATTAAGTACATAATTTTATTGTTCCGTGTGTTCATTTTACGTTCAATGAGGCTGAAAGTAAAGATGGTTGCTTACTGTATTCATGAGTAAATATTTGACGATTTCGTTATTTTTTACAGGTATTTCTCGTGATCATTGGCATAAAAGACGGGCGACAGGTGGCAAAAGGAAGCCACTTCGCAAGAAGAGGAAGTTTGAACTAGGTCGTCCTGCAGCCAATACTAAGCTAGGACCTCAGCGTATTCACACTGTTAGTATAAACCACAAAATAAGTTTATTATTAAAAGTTTCTAGTTTGGAATAAGGTCTTAGTTTGAATTTTGCATTTAATTATAGTATATTTTTATTAAAAACATTCATGATGTTTCCTTACCTACTCTAATTGCCATGTTGACAAATTCTCACAGCGTTCTGAATACTAGTAAATTAAGTATAGGTTTCAGTGATTTTTATAGAAATGAATTATAAATATTGTCTTAATATTTAAAAACAAGGTACGCACAAGAGGAGGTAATAAGAAGTATCGAGCTCTGCGTCTCGACACTGGAAATTTCGCATGGGGATCAGAAGGTAGAGCAAGGAAAACACGTATTATTGATGTTGTTTATAATGCATCAAACAATGAACTGGTGAGAACCAAGACTTTGGTTAAAAATGCCATTGTTACTATTGATGCAACACCATTTAGACAATGGTATGAAGCTCACTATGCTCTTCCCTTGGGTCGTAAACGTGGAGCCAAATTGGTATGTTTACAAGATTTTTAGAAAATCATATTAAATTTTTTTTAAGATTTGTTCCTTTAATATATAAATTCCTTCTTATTATTTAAATACAATATTTGAACATAGAGATTAATTTAATTATAAGTTTAAGAAATATTGATTTCAATGATGATTTATATACACCTGAATGCCATGGTGACAATTTCCCACAGCGTACTGAATAGCTATGAAGCATGTTTTAAACAATAATGTATAATTTTGGTCATGGTATAAAAAATATTTTCTTTTTTAAAGACGGAAGCTGAGGAAGAAGTTTTAAATAAAAAGAAGTCCAAAAAAGCGCAGGCCAAATACAAGGCTAGACAACGATTTGCCAAAGTAGAACAAGGTCTTGAAGATCAGTTTGCTACTGGACGAGTACTTGGTAAATTAATTTAAAATACTTATAACTATTATTTTCTAACTTGAATTAAAAATTAATTTATGTAAAGATTTTCATATGGCATAAACAATTTTTCATATTTTAAACATAAAATGAAATTTAATTTTATATTTTTAGCTTGCATTGCTAGCAGGCCTGGACAGTGTGGAAGGTCAGATGGTTATATCCTTGAAGGCAAGGAGTTGGAATTTTATTTAAGAAAAATTAAGAGCAAGAAGGCTAAGTAAAATTTGTAATACAAATGAATAAAACGCGTACATAAAAAAAATTTATTTCTTTTTTTTACAAATACAATCACATTCTATAGAATATTTATAAGGTCTTAGTCATTATTTTTAACAAAAAGATTTTAATAAAGAATTACAAAACAGTGTACATCTTTAATACAAAATTTAGGACTATATTAACTGTACATTAAAAGTAATTGACTATAATAATAGTGATGTGACGATGATATTTATAACGAAAAATCTTATCTTCAGAGTCGATAATTTTACAAAAAGTTCGTTGTTCACGTTTGAACATTATTGTAGTTGCTACCATTCTGAAAAATAATTAAATATTAAATTATTTAATATCAAAGTGAAACAAAGGTGCACTGAATTGCAAGGAATGTTTGTGGACTCGTGTATTCTAAAAAAAGTATTGGCATATCTTGCCCAAGAATATTTCTTGCAATTACACTATCAGTTTATACTTTTATTTTATATTATTATCTTGAAAAATATAGTGCTTGATTGAAGGGTCCAGAGCTTAGTGTAAGTCGTGATTTTTAATCTTTTAACAATTGAATTAATACATGGCGAAAGAGTGATTTCAAAATTGATAAACAGAAATTTGATCGTGGTTCTAAAATTAATAGAGAATTTACTACAAAAAATATGAGTAACAGATCTTTATTTTTGTAGAAAAAGAATTTCTGTAATTACGTTTCTTAGTTAATAGGTTTCTTAAAAATAAAGCTTATAAAACTACGTTTCTCGCATTTTTATCAGTGTTGAAATTGATAGTCAAGAATGTATAACAAATATTAGGATTTTTATAACCTAATTTATTATATTTGTTAAACAGTGCTTTAAAGTTCAAAATATTTACGTTTAAAAACATACTGCTATATGAGTTACATTTTTGAAATTATCAAAAAATATTTTACAAGAATACTTGTTATATACGAAAAATTCTTTGATTTGTTCAAATAAATTGCTCGAATGTATATATATTTTTATACACAATTCACATATTGCTACAAGAATATTACAATATCATACTTTTTACAAAAAAAAGCAATACTGATATTTATAAAATACTTAATACATACATTTAAAACAAAAAATAACAAAAATTTAAAAGTACAAAAAGTGCTCCAATAATGATGTAAAATGCTACAAGTCGATCAAGGAAACTAGGTTTAGGCATTGTGAAAAAATAAGAAACGAGATTTACAAGAAAAATAAAAAGAACCGTCCGCTGTACCGTGACTTACACGAACAAAATAACTCTAGGCCCTCCTCAAAACTGCCGTTGGGCGAGGTCTATTTATCACAAGCTTAGGCATCACCTGCTGCTGGGCTTTCGCGGAGCCCGCGAGCAGCGGCTGTGGGGTCATTACGGCTTCCTTTTGCTGCTGGGGCTGAGGTTGAGATTGCGGCTGCGTCTTTTGGCCACACATAGTTGCGTGTGTCGTCCAGTGCTGCTGCTGACACGGATAATTACAGTAGGCAGTATTCCAGCAGCAGTAGAACTTTGCTTCTCTTCCACAAACGGCACACCACTGCTTGCGTTTCGTCTCCTCAATACAACGCATCTTTTCGATTTCCGCTTCCCGTCGCGCATCCTGCAATGCTCGATAGCGTTCTACCTCCATGCTCGTTTTCATCTCGCGCAACACTAGATCTGCAAATAATTCAATTTATATACATGAGTTCATAAACATTCATTACCCATGATATTAGTTATCTTCAAATATTTGTATTACGAAGCTCTAGAGTTATCTACACTCGTTATAATTTAATTTTTTTTTTAAATTTGAATAGTTAAATCACGTATACGTTATTGGGGTAGATACTTACCGTGATTATGTTGGAGTTCTGTGACCTGTTGCTGATGCTCCCACTTGAGTTTCTCCATCTTAAGCTTCATGTAATGTATCGTTGCCTCATGTTGATTAACGGTATTACTACTGTTGCTCTCAGCAGCATCCTTTATCGTGTCAGCAATGAGTTGAGCCATACGGTTTGCCAGCTCTTTGGAGTTATGATGAATCTGAGCTGTAATCGGGCCGGCTTCAGGCGGGGGCAATTCGTACACAGTCGGCCGCAGCTCGCTGCTTTGGGGCGGAATGTATACCATCGCATCGCTTGGGCCAGCAGTGGATTTAGACAATGGGTACGTCGCAGCTGGAGTCATTATCTGTGGAAAGCTCGGCGGCTTGTTTGGGAAGGACTTTCGCGCCTTACTAGGCTTTCTGGCAATAGTCAACTGAAAAAAATAATTAAATTAAAATATTACATTAAATTACGTTTCGGAAAAACAATAAGGAAAACACTATTCCGTGTATTATTAACTACCTTTGGTTGCAAATCATCTTTTGGCTCCTGTTTAATTATCGTTAAGGCTGAGTTTAATTTAGCATCTTTGTCATTAAAATGCTTTGCCGATTCCGAGGTATTAGAATTCATTGCAAGATACATCGCCTTAGTTTGGTCCTTTTTCGTTGACAGCGGTATGGCAGTCATTGGCTTATTGATCAACGAATCGTTTTTGTTTTTCTGTATATTATTAACTGGAACCTTCGTCGCTTCTTTGCTTACAACTTTATTTATTGTTTTATTCGCAACTTTATTATTTAATTGCGGAGATTTTGAAATAGTTTTGGTGGCAACTGCATTTGTAACCTTTTTTAAATTTGAATTAATTAAAATTGATTTCTGCTTTTGTCCTACGGGGCTTGCTTTAACAACATCCGAATCATTTTGCAAATTATTTAAGTCGGGCATTACATGAACAACCGTATTAGCTTTTAAATTTGCTCCTTTTGGGGTTGCAACTGCCTTTTTTGTTTCGCCATTATCTACTTCTTTTGTAGGCTTAACATTTTTTAATCTTGTAACTTTTAATTTCTTTACGGGTGTAACGCTTTTTTTACTACCATTGCTCGGTTCTACAATAGCAGCTGTTTTCGGTGATACCGATGTACGACCTTTAACAACTTCATTAGCATTATTATTAACACTAGCATTATTATTCACAACCGGTGGTACCACAGGTAGGTTTTTACTTTTATTACTTTTAGTAACAACAGGGACGTCATTTTCCACTTGACTTTTATTTACAGATTGTTGCGGAGCATCTACGACTTTTTTCTTACGTAACAATTTACGTTTTTCCACAGGACTTTCTGCGACGCCATTTGTATTTGCTACATCATTACTGACGACAGCACTCGGTGGTTTTTTTTCAATTTTGGGTGACATTACTTTATTGTTTACTGGTTTTGGTATTTCTTTTTGTACTTCTGCCTTTGATATATCCGTTCGTGAATTTTTAATAGAATCATATTCAGGCAAAAGTAACTTAATTTGTAGAGGATCGTGTGGATCGTACTGCACTTTGGATTCCGCATACCTAAAATTAACCCACCAGGATTTGTTATGAGTCTTAATGTTTAAATTAACGAACTTGTATCGATTATGCATATTCTATTAAAATTAAAATAAAAAGTCAAACTCATTTTAAAGTATATTATGTAAAAAACAATAAAACAATTAAACTTCTTTAATAGCATTATATAATTAGGAGATTACCTGAATTCACCAAAAACTGCTACCAATTTTTTTGAATGGTCATCAACCTCTTTTAGACATTGCTCCATTTCTATTTTTTTCTTTTTCGGTAATGGGACAGGTGGTTCCTGTGAGTATAAATACATATCTTTAGGCGAAACCCAGGCTCTGTCGTGTTCACCGAAAAATCGCACATCGACTAATCCCTGTGCATTTAGCCTCGGCATCGCTTTAGCTGGCCAAAAAGGAAATCCCTTGAGTTTGGCCCACACAATTGGATGAGGTCTACGACAGGGTTCGATGAACCAGGAGGGTAAAGGTCGTGGCAGATTGCGACCGTGTGCGAAACAATCTGGACAAGCCTCAATCTCTGATACCTCTTGACGTGCTACCTTCAACATCTGTTTTGCTGTATTTGTCAACTTAGACGTATCTGCATAAAAATCAGGATCTATGTAAATTTTTACAAGAAAACAGACATTAAAATTTTAAAAACATAAAAACTAAAGCTGAACAGACGCGCAATATGATCGTTGGTGTTTTGAGAAAATTCTTCACGATGATTGATTCTCCAATAATTGCTAAATCTAAGCAATAAGCTTATAATTTTCTAGACTTAAATTTTAAATAAAATTCACATAAAGTAGTAGTAATTATTGCCTCTGTACACATACAATGTTCTTTATGACATCTTAAAAAACTTATGGTAAAATATTACCTGTATTAAATCTCACAAATTGTTAATTAAATATTCACTAATATTTATTTCATTATTATTGTATTCAGCAATTGACAAACTCATAAAATCAATAAAAGAAAAAATAAAACAAAAAATAGTCACTTACTGTTTAAAAATGTTTTAAGCTTACATGTATTAAAAACTATACAATTGTGTTGAATCCATCTTGCATCAGCCATAAATGCATCTGTACTACCATACAGTTTGGTACGAACATTAGTTTCAAGTAGGCCTAAATCCATTGGTTTGACTACATAGTCTAAGTAGTTAGGAACTTCATTCAAATCAACTGCTTTCCAAAATGGTTGTGACTACAAGATTTTAATTAAAATGTCAATTTATATAAGATTCTATAGGATATTACTAGATATTAAATTTGATTTTACTCAACAATAGATAAAGATAATTAATAATATTACATAATTTATTTGAAATTTCCAAGCAATTCCTTGAAATTAAAAATTTTAAACAAATTTAACTAAACTAATTTAAAAAGATCGTTTAAAGAATATTTAATAAGAGCTTTTCATGATTTTAATTATAATAAATGAATTCTGAAAATGATCAATTTTATCATAGTTAACTATCGCGTTTTTAAAATTCGAATAAATGATAACATTTCGTATTTAATGCTTCATCTCACCCCATGTTGATCTCTCATCCTTTCAACTACATGCTTAAGCATCATGCATAATTGATCAACAGTGAGTTGAGCCATCGCTTCAGAACGAGTCTCGGCATTCTCTGCCTGTAATATGCCAGCACATTCGCCGCATATCCAATTAATGACGGAAAGCGGTGGCGCGCCGCCCATACATCGCCGATGCCACGACCTCGGGCAGGCGCTACATTGGGCATCTACTGACTCCTTGTGGCAGCGCCAGCAATATTTATCGCTTTTCGACTCCACCTTCTTCCGTTTGCTTACAGTGCTGCCATTTTGTTCACCCGGCGGGTCTCGCATTGGTGGTGTGCTATGATGAAATATAGATTTTATTATGAACAAGATACTCAGTTCTAACCATAAATACACGCCCGCAATTTTTCTTATGGACCACTAATACATAATAAAAAATAATAATGTATAATTTATCGGCTAATTAGATTAGTTAGCAGAAACACCTTTAAGGCTGCTTTATACGATAAATCTTTTAAATTTGGAATATATTTGAATTATTTATTCATTCATATACAAAATTCAAATTTTTGATTATTCAGGCTCAAGTTCGTCTTTCATTTTTCATGTAGTAAATTTCACTGATTATTTCAGTCTTATGTAATATGCTTAATAATATATACCTAATAATTAATATTGAAAATAATCTTTTGTATTTTGAAAATACATTAAAATAATCAAACTATTTCTACTTTTTCCTATTTCGGGCTATTAAAGAAACAAATAAATTATTCAATACACTTACAATGTACTTTTACGTTTTCTCCTTCCTTCCTTAGCATCTGGTGATGTCGATGAAGATGATTTCTCCACTGATAAACTATCTTCATCTTTTACTATTTTAGAAGTTTTTTCTATTTTATCATTGTCTATTTTATTTTCTACATCTATGATTTTTGAGTCAATTTTTGATGTATCGATTTTCACTGTATCTGTATTTTGAGATTCTACAGTGTTATTGTCAGTTTCATTAGTCTCTACACTTGTTACAACATTTTCACTTTTGTTTTTGTTTTTTATCACTGATTGTTCAGAACTTACTTTATTTAATTGCTTCTCATTCTTATCTTCTACTTTAACATTAGAAACTTCCATTTCTGTAGAAGTATCCAAAACCTTCTCTTCAGTAATTTCATTAGAATCCATTTCTTAATAGTTACTATCACAATATCTGTAAAAGAAAGTAATAAGTTATAGTGTGGTACTGTTTACATTTTATTGATATTCTGTTTCTGTTTGATACTGTATTAAATATATCTATAGTGTGTACATTAACCTGATGCTAGTACCCCTACATAAAAGATTGTACAGTAAATTGTTAATCTGATTTTTATCTAGTGTACATTAAATACAAATTATTAAGCTAAGTACAAAAATTGAATAAACTAGCAAATATTATTTTTCTTTACTAATCCTACTACATGGATGTTAAAGTAACTTTTGTGCAACTCTGCAACATGAGCTTATAGTTAGACTACTTCAATACAGAGGGCAATACTTCCCCCATTCGGTGTCTACCAATATAACTATGAGTAATATTCAAGGATAATAAATGGATATTTTGCTTTAAATAAACACCTTAATCCATTTACAATAAATTTTTCATGTTGCAAAATATCTACACAATGCTAATGAAATTAGAATTAACCAAAAATATAAAGATTAACAATAGAAATTCTGGTTAACAAAAAATTGAGCAATATTTGTCTAAATGTAAAAAGTTAATTATTTGTGGATCTAGATTTTTCATATTGGCAATGTTACTTTAGAACCAAAGATATTATGTCTAGTAATCTTGTTTTTGTGCCTTACATTTGAAAATCAATATTTTATCTAGACTGCAGCAAGCTCACATGTCTGAAAATGAATATGGCAAGTTATTATATTGATATTTTTCATAAATATATAAATAATTATTTAGGTCTTATTTAACTAATTTCATTATGTTTGAATCATAAAACATCAGATTTTCTTTTGTTTCCATAAAACTATTTCAGCAATCATGTAACTTAAAACTTTAATTTTTCTAATAAGGTTAAAGATGAGAATGTAATCATGAAAATAAAATTATGTTAGAAACTAACATTTCTGTTAGATTTTTGCTTAAATTATAAAAAAATATTAATAAGTGATGATCAATATATATAAGCATGAAATTAAATTTCAAAATATGTATATTTTAACTATGCATGAAATTATGTTCATCTAATATATTTTTACTTTTTTGTGAACTATGTTTCATTATTAATATTAAATTCAAATCTATAATAAACAACATAATATTTTTAAATCTATTTAATAGCTAAATATATTTTACAAAACTAAATATGTATTAAATAATCAGTAAAGAAAAACATATAATAAAAGTTATAATATGCACATTTTAAATAAAACAACCACCTATACAATTCAATATTTTTAATCAATTAGTCACTAATTTGTGTTTTTAAATGTTAAATATGTTCTTGAATAACTTATTGAAACAATAATTCAATAGTATATACATTAAAAAATATCTTTAATCAACTATTTATGCTTTTGAGGATCATAGTATTATGTTTTACCTTGTTCCAGATTCAAGGCTGCAGCAGCATCATTATATGCAATATGGTATTACAGCTCATAATAAAAATTATTTATTTCCAGAATGATTGACATTTAACTAGATTGACTTGTGTAATCGTGCTGCTTTAACAGAATCACATTACTCTTTGCTTATTACGATTTTATAATGAGGCTTCTTTTGGTTGCTTGCCTTGTTCACGGGTACACGTCTGTCGTATATATGTCTATATATATATGTCTCTTAAGCTTTATCTCTGCCCCGAAGTTGCACGACCAGTTGTTGGCGGTCGCGATAGACGCGATTGGTGACTCCATCTTGCGAAGTCTTGGTTAAACTTCACTTGCGTGGGTGGTGATCATAAAAGAGTTTGATGATGATTTGAAATTAAATTTTCATCCGAAGCTTTTTTCCGACTTTGTATTTGACTCTGAAACGAAAATTGAAATTTGATGTACTCAAATCATTGAAAATTTTGGAATAGAAACAAATGAATTTATTATCAATCGCAAACAAAAGAAAAACAATGTACTATTCAATAGTAAGGGATACAGTGTAAATGTTATCAAATAACTTGTGTTATAATTATTTGCTATCATATTATTTGAAAACTCAATTATCTTCAAATGTAATTTTATTTTTTTAAATCTTAAATTTGGAATAGAGTAAAATAAAATACAGAAAAAAAGTATGCAGGATGATTAATTATACTATATGGACGCCGCTAATTTGGTTTATGTTCGATAATTTTTAATTTTAATCGTTAATTTTTAAAAATTTAATTTGTTGGAATTATTTTTTATTCATATTTTTATTACTGTACAGACTAATTTAAAAAAATTTTTGTAAAAAATCTATTTGTATATTTACGTACGTATAGATAAACGGAACTATACACTGTACTTACAGTTACTGTTTATTATTATGTAAACTATTTAAAAAAATTATTAATAATTAAAATCAAAATATGAAAAATAAAAGGAACCTATATTTCGATTGAACAATACGTATTCCGAGAATAGAGTGTTATTGTTATAGTTTTAGATTGCGTTCACAACAACCTTGCTTTTTTTTTAATTTTAAATGTTTTATATTGTCTTAAAATTTTTAAGTTCTTTTAATTTTAAATACAACGATATAACAACATTTTAATATAATTTAAAGTGAAATTGCATCTTAGCTGTGTATATATATATATATATTTGTGTGTATATATATGCATATATGTATATATATACTGGGCGGCCGACAGTGATCAAAATAGAATAATTTGTTACACGTTGCGAATAATTTTAAAGTTATGCAAGGTACGAAATGCCATATAACAGTTTTTGGTAATCTGTTTATTTCATTATTTTTGTTGTATATAATTATGGAAAATGTTCATTCTAATAATTTTTTAGTTTAATTTTAATTACGCATTTAATTGTGCAGTTTTGCATAATTGCTAGAATTATCAGTAGCCTGTAAAAAAGTAATTCTGGTTTCTAATTTTATCTTGTAAATTAATAAAAACTTTTGTTAAATTAAATCAATAACTAAAACTAATATTAAAATGTATGCATATACAAGACGAGTTTACCGTAAAATTAAAATATTAAGATATATTTGGATATATATGTATATAAAAATGTTACAAAAAGTACTTGACTTCGTATTTTCTAGGAAGAAAATTATTTTGCGCGAAAATTAATTATGTAAATATTACGAAAATCGTTTTAGGTTAGTTTTTTAAATTTTTAAAAGTAAATATTTTTGAATTTCCGTTTTAACACAAAGTTTATACTTTACCTTTAAAAAAGTAAATTTATTTGAATATTCACAAACTTTTTAAAGATTGTTTTTCAATTAAAACAGGATTGTTGTTCTGTTAATTCTATTATGCATTAATTAGGTTAGTTTCGTGAGTAATTTTACATATATAAAACAACTTTTCTGAAAATAACAATGCCTAATTATATTTTTTATTATTTTATTCAGTGTGGTAAAACATCAATTATTATTTACCTCAACAGTTATTGAAATACGCCTGATCATGCTAAAAACGAACAGTATGGCATTCATCTAAAAATACGAGAAAATGATTAGACAGAAAATGTATTTGTAGTTTTTAGTCAACTAACAAATAATTGACAGATACAAGTCGTATTGTCGATAACAATTTTCTGTTGATATTTGGATGTAACGATAAGTGTTTTTTGCCTTTTCTCAGCTGACTAAGTCAGACTAAGTGCAACCAAGTGCAACTATATGCACTTTGTTTTCATAATATCGTTGTGGCATTCAGTATAAATAGATATACATACAATACTAAAGTTTATGTTTTACACTCTACGCAAGGTAAAGGTAAGATCTACTAATTATCACAAATTCACAGATGAGTAGCAACAATGTACGGATTATAGGAAACCGGCCAGCCGATAAGCCGACAGTTGGAGGGAGGCTCGTGCACTCATAAGTCGTGATAGCGATCGGTACGCCGATATGACAGGTGTGGAAACACGTGGAAGCTTCATAACGGAAAGCGGAAACAATTTTACTTTTTACCTTTCTCGCATTAAATAATTGTTTTTAATTATATAAAGTATACGTTCGATAAGTTTAATATTTTTATGCCGGCTTAAACACTTTTAGTTAAAATGAAATACTTTTTTAAATAGGTCTACAAAATCAAAATAACATTTAGACAGCGTAATTTGTCTGCTTCTTGAAGCCGGATGGTTTTAGCAATTTTGAGCAAAATATTTTTGTGTACATTTTAGCAAAAATGTATTAAGATAAACGTAGTGATTGCACTATTTTAATATTACTTTAGTAAGAGAAAATTGTAAAAATAATAACTGCCATTTGCAAACAGATCAGTTGTAATCTTTTTATGGTCAATTCACTAGATGGCGTGCAAATGCTGAAGTTGAATTGTTTGCAAAAGCAAATACTCAAAATACTTTTACGATGCAATTTCATAAAATATCTATAATCTTTATTCATTTATATCATCCAAAAATGATGAAACTGTGATGTATATTTTTAAGATGAATGTTTTTTTATATAAGCTGCAGTAATATCTTGTCATTAAAAAAAATACGCTTTAATTAAAAAATTATTGCAAAACTTTTTTTTATTTCATCCTTAGATCCCCCAAAAACGATTGAAAAGTTTATAATTAAGAATAAAATTTTTTTAACATTAGAGTAGGTAGGGCAAATCAATTATCCTTTAATATATTAATGAAACGAATAATTATATAATAGTTATATAATAATATATTACATTTAATATATTTATCTTGTAATTATAAATAAATTATAATTGTTTTTATATATTTACGTAGATACGAAGCTGCGAAGAAGGATAAAGCTCTGCAACCGAAGACATCGAATAACACCTTCAAGTATTTAAATTCTACAAAGAGCAGTTTTATTAATATAATGCTCAAAAATGCGAATAAAGCCAGTAAAGTTACTCGTTACATAGTAGATAAAAAATTTTTAGCTACATCGCTGTGTACAAATAATGAAAAAGGATGTCAGTATGCATCAGAAAAGGATTCTTTCTTCTTCAAGTCGGGAAAAATTGTTTTGTAAGATGCGGAAGTGAATACAATAGCTCAGAATGTTGAATATTCATTTGAAGCACCAGAAATTGTTGAAATTAGACTTTTGCATATTAGGTATATTTACTATATTGGGTACCTCGTTAGTAAGAATTGTGATTGCTATTAATATGATAATTTTTTAATTTTAAGCATAATCTTGTCATATGAATATGATATATTTTTGTAATTATCAGTATTTAATATCGTTTTATTCTGTTGTTATTAAACAATCATGTTGAATAAATATAGATAATAAAGTAGTAAGTTTCTAAATGTTGTTCAAATATCAGCTGTTAAATTATCTAATTGTGACTACATTTATTAAACATTGTTCATTGCTAATTTCCTATGTATGTCTTCGAAATTCATTGAATTATTAACATTTTTATTGTCAACGACTAACATACACCTGACTGAATAAAATATTATTTCCTTAATTTTTAGTCAAATATAGTATCTACATAAGCTACTTCGAAAATATTAATTGAAATATATTTCAGTATATTCAGTATTGAAAATTCATAATTAGCACATTTTCGCGCTGATAATAGCATAGCATAATTTTCATATGAAGAAAGCCGAACTATTAGCATTTTAATATATATATATATATATATATTAAAGCAAATGGACGCGCCATCTATGTTTTGTACACGTACTATTGGATTCTGACCACAGATCATATAAGCCTGAGATGATCCCCAGTCCCCTGTGGTCCCCTGCATTTAGCAGTTCTGATGGTATTACTGTGTTTCATCGGTGATACCACGTGGTTATCGAACACGAGCAGTGCATACTGCGTCACCGTCGTGTAGAGCGCTCTCTATGATAAAGCGGCCTGCGGCACAATGTGAATGTATCATGATCATCACATGGAGACTTGAATAATGAAAAGTTTTTTTGAATTATAATGTACATTTTTGGCATTCAATTGCAGATAAAAATAACAAATAAAATTATAATTATTTGAAAATTATCCTAGTTTACTTGAAGAAAATGGCGCGATTAAATTCATATTATACATTATGTCCTTTGATAGACCAACAAAATTTACTTGGAGTTGAAGTTGATTCGAATCCTGGATGTGCAATTGTTACACTTGGTAGGAATATTGTAATTAGATATAAGGTTTGTACATTTACTTTTATATTAACAATTAATTAATATATACCTGTAACTGATTTTTACTGTAATAATTGTATAGTTTCAAGATTTAAAGCAAGTAAGTAGCTGGTCTACAAAAGAACGTTTAACAACTCAAGTCATTTTTGATAAGACAACTCAAAATTATGTAGCAGTTTTTAATGGAAAAAACATTAGGATGTGGCAAGAGCAAGAAACTAATTTAGACAATGTTAAAAGATTTAAATTTTCAGATTTAATATATACTATCCATGCTTTTGAAAACAATCAACCAATTTTACTCATGCAAAATGGTGCTAGTGCTTCCTTGAAATGGGCTCTTGAAAACCGTAAAGTATGGGATAGTCCTGGAATCTTATTACATGGTGAAAAAATATGTAATAGTCAACTTGTGTGCATAAAAGATAAAATGTATTCATGTATTCTTACAAAGTTACAAGACGCTTATTACTATTACGTGATTCCACTGAAAAAAGGAAATTGTGTAGCAGAAGTGGAACAGATAATAAAAATTGATTTAAAGGATTCTAATGAAAAATTAGTTGGTCACACAGTAATACAAGATGAAAAAAATGCTTATTTATTAACATTGTGTAAGTTTATTATTCTCAAAAGATATAATATACTTATTGTTTTCTTCACATCATTTTTTTTCAAGTTAAAGAAACATGGTTTAATCAAAAATAATGTTTATAGGGTCAAATGGTCATCTTTATAACTATTCTCTTATAATATCTACGGCTACAAAAGTCCCTGGATCATTGATTGATATAATATCAGTTGTAAATCCAAAACATCCAGTTGTAATGGTTGCTTTAAATGAAAGTACAATAGCTGCTTATGGTGCTGATGCAAGTGAAGAAGGAGCAGTTTTATTAATTTATAATATTCGATTCAAACTAGTTCAAGCTGTTCAGAAGTTAAAACTTTTTACAAATGATGCTAAACTTTGGAAAATTGAAGATAAGCTTCTATTAGCAGCTAACAGGCATTTGGCCATAGCTCCTTATTGTTTAGCACCACAAAGACTAGAAACAATGCTTGGTTCTACATTACATTTGAAAAATCAAAATTCAAATTGTGATAATGAAATTGTGGTTGTACAAGAATCTACTGTTGCTAATTGGGGAGCATGTATAGAAAAT
Source organism: Sycophaga agraensis (assembly GCA_018906755.1). Classification (NCBI taxonomy): domain Eukaryota; kingdom Metazoa; phylum Arthropoda; class Insecta; order Hymenoptera; family Pteromalidae; genus Sycophaga; species Sycophaga agraensis. The sequence goes on from JACCIE010000003.1 coordinate 5,866,514, forward strand.
GAGTTAAACAATGATATACCAGTTCATGAACTCAAAAAATCTATTGCAGCAAAAGTTTCTTATTTTCTTCAAGAAGGAATGAGTGATGCTTCAATACACCGCAATTTAATACCAATATTAATTGAATCTAAAGACATTTCCTCCATTCTATGGTGTTTAGATCATTTAAAAGATTTACCTGAACAACTATTAATTGAACTCTTAGGTTTCTGTCTAAGAATTAAAGTTGAGTCTTCTGTGTTTTTAGAAAATGGTAGTAAAGAAGATAAAAATTCTAAAGAAAATAAAACCTCATACAAAAATAGATTTTTAAATAAAATTCTAAGCATTTGTTATACAGACATTATTTCCCTTATTTCTTATTTAAGAGCAGGCTTAAATTTTAATGAAATATTAGAATTATTAAATTATTTAACGAACAAACTAAATGAACAAGATTTTTTAGATGAGAATTATAAATATGATAGAGAATCCAAATTAAGTAATCAATTGTATGAGTGGACTAAACTTTTGATTAATTCACATTTTGAACATTATTTACTTTCCCAAGATATTCAAGTTATTGAAGTCTTAGATAGATTAAATGAAGCTCTGGAACTTCAAGTAAGTATATTGGTATTTTCTATTATTTAATCCATTTTAAAGTGTATTAACATATATTATGATTTTAGCTCCATGCTATCAAAGACTTAGAAGATCTTAGACCAATGATTGAGAGACTGATCAGTGGTAAACATTTAAAATCTATGCCCAATAATGTAAATAGATTTTATTCTATTGAAAAAGTAAAATTTTATTAAATCTAAATAAATCAATTTTTTTAATTATTCATTTAAAGCCAAATCTCTGTTTTTCATGTAAATAATAAAAATAAAAATTATGAAACATTTTATTACAACTAGGAATATTATAATCCATATATGGGACTTTCAGTGAAATAAAAAAGTAATTTTATTATTTTTAAAAGTGTAACAGTAATATTGAAACAAATATTGATAGAAATATTGTTTTAATAATTCCTTAAAAATGAAATACAAGTTTAATAGATAGTTTTCAAGTAATATTTTCATATTTTTACAGAAGCTTTTCATGATTTTTTTTACCATAACAAATTATTGTATATTTTTTTATATTTAAATAAAATTTATCATTAAATAATAAATGAATCTTGAATTTTAATTAAAAGATATTATTATTTGAAGTAAATACTAGCAATGAAAAATCGGTAAAATAAAATAATTTAAATAAATTGTTTTATATTAAAAGTATGATCTTTTTTATGCAATGATTTTCCTCAGTTTTATTAATTTATATTTTTTATGTAATACGTACAACATGAATATGTATTAGCAACAAATAGGATTATTATGTGACTCAAACATTAATATTCGGTATTTACAATAACGTGGAATTCGTATTTATGGAACTCGATTTATCAGTTTTAATTTGTCTCCAATCGTGCACATAGTTGGTCAATTCTTCTTTAATCTTATTGCTGATTGGTTTATTAGTTTTGTGTACCAACAATGCTGCGTGAAATACACCATTGGTATTGAAGCACGTGGATGTTGATCTTTAACTTTTGTATCTTTATTGCATACATATATACATATACGTATATTCTTATTATCGATTTCCATCTTTGCACTGCATGTACAGCTGTGTACGGCTACAATGAGTAAATATTGAATCATGACGTTTTGATAGATCCACGCATGCAAATTCAACATTGCAAATTATTCGTTAATTCATCTATTAAGACGTTGGTTAGAGTGAAGTAAACGAATTTAATTGACAATTCACAAATAACTTAAAATTTAAAATATGTGAAATCATAAGTGCCAAACTAATATTTCGTCCATTAATCAAAGTAAAAATGTCTTGGCAATTCATTTATTGCTTTTCTTTACTGTTAGTGAATACTTTTGTGTTCAGTATCGGTTATGATTTAACAGCATTTGACGATTCAATTCTATTTAAAATAAACTGGCCTGTTGAAAGTGGACCTGATTTACTTGTAAGTATTATTTCTTGTTTAGAATAAAAAATCATATGTTTAGAGGTTATGAAGTTGCAAAACTTGTTATATTGTACATATTCATTATTTTTTTAGAAAGATACTAATAAAAGAATAATAGATTTTTCACTTAATTAATGTTTATATTAATTAGCTTTGATTACAAAATGTTACTTTATGCAGTTGAATGATTACATTTTTACATAATTTCTTAATTTCCTCCATTAGAATTCTCGAATCAATGGAGAACCTTATACAATAACAACAGCAGATAATGAGAAGTATGAATGTTACATTCCGCAAACTGTAGATCAAGAAGTTAGTTTAGAAGAAGAATATAATGGGCCAAATCCAATAGAAATTCTTTCTTCTCTGTTTATCCAAAATACGTGTTCTTATAGGGTTTGTATATAATTGATTTATTACTTTATTAGTAAATATACACATATATATAAATATAAACTATTAAACAATTCAAGTTACTTACATAATTCTATTAATACAGTTAGAATCGTATTGGACATTTGAGCTATGTCATGGAAAACATGTTAAACAATATCATGAAGAACGTGATGGAAAAAAAGTTAGGTTGCAAAAGTATGAGCTGGGAAAATTTGATGCAGCTCGAATAAAAAAATTGTCTGCTGAATATGATGAATATGCAAAAAATCCAAACAGAAGATCTGAAATTCCAGTTAAGAAAATTGATGGAGTTAACATGCCATATGTTGAAATGGAAATGACTGATGGAACTCTTTGTGATTTAAATGATAAGCCAAGGTCTATTAAAGTTTTATATATATGCTATCTAAATGGAAGACAAGAGATATATTCGATTATGGAAACTGCATCTTGTGAATACGAGACTGTTGTACTAACACCATTACTGTGTAGTCATCCAGATTATAAGGCACAAGATACTGAAGAAAATAAAATAAATTGCAAATCTATAGGTGACGCTCCTCCAAAGCCCAAAGCCTCTTATTTAATGGAATTAGGATATTTTCAATTACAAGTTCAAAAAGTAGTGGTAAATACATATATCCATATAAGGTTTAACATTTGTTTTGCTTTAATTTCAGTTTTGAAGATTTTATTTCTTAGATTTTATATCATTTGCTTTAATTTTCTTTATAACCTGCATGCTAACTCATATTATATCCTTTATTTTATTATGTCAAGACAAAGCACATTAAAAGATCATTTTATAAAATTGTTAATCAAGTTAATATAAGATCATTTCAAGAACTTTGTATTCTCAAATTATTCTCTTGTGTGCATGGATGATAACTTTTTTTCCTTTAGGAAAAGGAGCCACACAAAGTATTTGCAGTCTTCCATGTAGATAATGATAACCAGGTTAGAGCCTTGAATTTCTGTTTTAGCATATCTATTTATTAAAGTCATTATTATTAGATACATAACTGACTACAGATAAACTAATTTAAAAATAATTTGTGACCTTTACTATGAAATAATATAAACTATTTATTCAGTATTAACTTTTACTCAATATTCAATTATTGACAAATTTATTATTAAAATTTTCAAATCAATAATTTAGAATGTTGCTACTTCTTACATGCATATTTCTGTTTTCACTCTATAATTTCTTTTTTATTATTTATTTGTTTTCTTATTGAAAATTAATTTATTTACATTTTATATTGTAAGTAATATAACATATTTTTAACAATATACTATTATTAAATTAAAAATCTCATAATTAAATAAGATAATATAATTATTTTAGGATGGGCAAAGTCAAGTTCGTGTAGAATTTCATCCTGTTGATTCTAATGGCAAACAGTATAACCTTGAAGATTCTTTAAATAATTTAGTTGATCAAGGAAATAATTTGGCCAAAAGTAATTCTGTTGAAAATTTTCTGAGTGGACAGAATTGTTTACATGGGGTATGTATTCATTTCTTTAGAAATATTGCAATAAGAGAATTATTACACATATATTTCTGCCTCAAAGTTAGTTATGTATTTTATTCAATTATTAATTTAAAATTTTATAGGGTAATGGTTGGTGGAAATATGAATTTTGTTATGGCCGTACAGTTACTCAATATCATATTGAAAGTGGTGGATCTAAAACAGTTCTAAGTCTTGGAATATTTAATGAACTGAAACATTTGGATTGGATTGAAGCTAACCCTCACAAAAAACCAAAGCCTATTGAACAAAGAATGCAGATATCACACTTTTACAGTGGTGGCACGATTTGTGAAAAAACTGGAAGATCACGACAAACCGAGGTATAGTAGTGAAGTATAAATATTTATAAAAATATGAAAATTAAAACCGTTTTATAAAATTCTATTTCTAATATGAAATAATATTATTACTAATTTTTATTGATCATTAATTTAATTAATAGAACATAATTTTTTGTTGGTTTAGTATATAAGTCATATGAACTTATTGTAATTTCTTATAGTATTTATATAGATATTACACACATAAATATATTTCAAATTTTACAAAAATATACATTAATTTTAAACAATTTTTATTTAATTTTCATTTATAAAATGTAATTTGATTTAACATATATTAATGGTGCAAAATTTTTACTTACCTTACATATGATTTTATTTCATCACTTATTTATAATTAATTATAAAATACCTTAAAATAAAAAATGATGTTAGAAATGATAAAAAATAATTACTATTAATACTTAATCTATTATTAATATTTAAAATCATGTCTCCTTTATAAAAAAATACTTTTTTAAGTAATAAAATTATTTATTTTGCAGGTCAAATTAAAGTGTGTGACAAACTCCATAGGAAGTCCATCTAGTGTATCCCTGTATTTACTAGAGCCTAAAGTTTGTGAATATGTATTAGGAGTTGAATCTCCACTAATTTGCGATATTTTAATACATGCGGATGATACTTCGGGAATAATTAATAAAGTTGTAAGAAATTTAGATGAACTGAAAGCAAATTTAAATTTAGAAGATGATGAAAGGATAGCCAATGGAGATGAATAGTTTAATTTCAATAATAATAACGATTTTGTATACCAAATAAGTGATGGAAAAATAATAACGAAAATGTATCGTTCATAAAATGAAGTTTGCTGTAAATAATACACTAGTTTGTTGTATAATGCAAAAGATGAATATTATAAAATTTAGCTTTATATTTATAAATATATATTACAATCTTGCTTTGAAAATATTTGAGAAAGTATATTGTACAAAGCTATCATGAAATCACAATAATTAGGTCTTAATATTACTAAAGACAACTGTATTAGAATAATACTGTAATAGATCCAAATATGTTGTTTTCTTATAAAATATTTTAAATCATTTTTTTAAATCATTTTTTTAATTCTTTTTTTACATATTTATAGAGTTGATCATATTGATTTACTACATGATTTTACTAAAAGAGTAGTATTTAGAAGTTTACAGTGAATTTAAACTATCAGCTTTATTTCAAAAAATAATCTAAAATTTGTATAAAACTAATCAATATTTAGTCCAAAGCCAACACAAACATTTTGTTGATAATGATCTAAACATGTACTAAGAGCCAATGATGCTGATGATGCAGGATGTAATTTTTTCTTAAAAACTGCTCCAACTTTCCAATTAGAATCCATATATCCTTGGAATATCATATCAGCACTTGGTATATTAAGTTGATATAATAATTTACCTTTAGAATTCTGTGTATTTAAATTTGATTGAAATTCAAAACCCAATTGAAAATTTCGACTATGTATATGATGGTAGCAAAGACGAATTCCTGCCTGACCAATAGTAGTTGAAAGAGTCCGATAGCCTGTACTGTATCGGAAAGCAAAAGCCAGGTTTGTTTGTCTCTCTTTACTAGTTTTATTACAAGCAAGTTCAGCTCCCAAAGCGATTCTAGATGTAATTGCTTGTAAAAATTGCAAAATAAATGTTCCCTCTTGTTTAAGTATTCGAGGATCCAACAAAGAAGCAGTGAGTGTAAAATCATCAGATCTGTATTCTGCTGATGATTTAAAATTTTTATATTTATTATTATCGACTTCTGTAGATAATTTAATTCGAAATCGACAGCCAAGAGTATGCATAAAGGATGCTGATAAGTTTCCACTTGGTGTAATGTCTCCAATACATACTGGATATCTTTCTCTATTTCCAACCCTTTTTGTTCCATAGTATTCAGCGCCAAATTTGTATCCTTCATTTTCGCTTTTGACCTCATTTATTGAACATTTAGAACAAAGAGAAATGGTATGAATAATATTGAAGTGATGGCTAAGATTTTTTCTAATTGTGATTTTTGCACCATTTAAGAATTTCGGTTCCAAACACTTGAATTTACTGTGTATATCTTCAAAAGTTCCAGGGTTTCCTGGAGAAGTTTTACCGTGACAGTCTATACAACCTGGAGGGTGATCTTTACATTCACTTGATAGATTTACAAGTGTGGAATATGAAGATCCCATATTTTAATTGTGTTAAAAGCTGTATTATTGCATTATAAAAATTACTTCACAAAATTATTCCACATAATTTTATTCGCGATGTTATGTAAATTTTTAAAAAGCACTACTTTTTATAACGTCATATATTTTGGTTAAAAAATGTTTTTATTTTAACGAATTGAAGTTTGTAGAAATTATATATATACACGTACATACGTGTGCGTATGGCTATAGAATTAATTCAGCACAGGAGTTCAATAAAAATTTAATGAATTTTTTATTTGAATTTGTTCAAAATAGCACGAAATGGAACACGCAATATTTACAAATATAAAAATGCTGGTATACAATATAGAGAAGTGCAACAGAAATTGCTAAATATTGGTAACACATTAATTTAAGTCAATATTATTTATTGCATGCAAAAATACGAATATTAATAGTAATTGGTCCTGTTAACCAGGACCAATATATAAGGAATATATATAATATACATATTTTTAAAAAATAAGGTATAAATAATTTAATGATTTGAAATATACAATATGTCATAAATCAGTATATGTAGAGGCAAATATCAAAGAAACATTTTAAGGAATAATTTATTATTAGTTGGAAATGAACAATTAATATAGCGCAGTTTTTCTATAATTGGGAAAAAATCATCATAATAATAACATTCAATATTTTAAACATCAAATTTCTTAAAGATTAATTTATTACGGAAAAACGTAATAATATACCATATCATATTATATAATGAAATATATATAATGAAATATTACTCGTACACTTAAAACTTTTTGTGATACTTTTTTAAGCCAAGTTAGTAAATCTATATCTACATGATAATAAATATTTACATAAATTAATATAAAAGCATAAATAAAAAGAAAATAAAAGTTTTTAAATTGTGAATTTATCCGTAATATTTAATATTTATATAAAATAAATTAATTTTTATTAATGAAAAGCCTTAAAACTGCAATGGTACAGTTTTATATCTTATATTATCATCAAGATTTTAAATTCAGAAATCAAAATTATAAGATGTTTAATTGAATAGTTAATTTCAACTTAGCGTATACCAATTTTATTAATTAGATACGTCTGAAGATAAACGCACCTGTCATTTTTTTTCTTTTCATTTAAATAATAGCGATTAAGATTATAAATATAATACGAGAAGAACATCACTTGTTTTAGACATGGATTTACTTTAATTAGTGAGTAATAGTAATTATAATGTACTCGAATTTCCTTTAATTAAAATTAGTAAAAACTAAAAATTATTGTTCAAAGCACAAAAATATAAATCGTAATATTTTTATTCTTTAATAATATTTTTAATATTATACATCTTTAAATAAATTTTTATATTTATATATATCATTTCAAATTGTTCGACTGGAATGTATTACATTGATATAATATACAGACTCTGCATAAAAATTATATTAGCATTCATTCGTAATAATGCGTATTAGACTTAAATATATATAATACAAAAAAGATTAATTTAAACGTCAGTTGATACTAAGTCATATAAATTTTTTCCATAAGAAAAAATTAGTATTTCAATTAATCGTCGTTAATCACTCATCTTTTTGGGAAGTTTTCTTTTGTTTTTCACTATTAATTTCTGAAGCAACTTGAGTGAATAACGATTCCCAATTCCAAATTTCATCGGGTTCCTTTACTAGATGTTCAGGATAAAGTTTTTCTACAAGAAGACTCAAATCAACACCGTCCATGGTCATCAATAATTTGTTTTTAACGAGATCAGTGTCAAGTTCTTTGTAAACGGCTGCTGCTCTATTCATAGCAACCCTACGTAATCGAAATTGGTTTATAATCTTGTTTTGAAGTAAAAAAATAAGTATTTAAAATGTAATTATGGAAGTAATTCTGTTATTGTTTCTTATTGTTATAAAATTATTTTAAAGATATTTTATTAAATATTATTACATAAATAAAAATACAATAAATTAATCATGTATAAAACTAGGTCGAGTGAAAATTTGAAAATATAAAAAATATGACAATATTATTTACCGTATGCGTTTCAATTTATTGTTTATAAGTACCAACATATACTTACGGTGGAGCATTAGAAATATCCAATGTACTGGTATCGTCAATTATTTCATCTAAATCTGGTATCACTGGAATATCTAAATAATTCGTAAATTCTCGAATCATAATGCTATTTAATTATAATATTCAAGTGAAATATTTTAAAGTTATTTTACCATCTTCATTTGTAATTTTATTTATAGTGGAAAACCGGTCTCTGTAAAATGAATTTTCATTTATCTTATTGTTCATTGTGAGTATAGTAATTGAAAAAATATTATTTTACGCACTGGTCAATGGCTGAAATGACTTTATGTCTGAAAAAAAAACATTCAATTTAGTTTTGTTACTCATTTTGGATTAATTATTATTTATATATTAAAATTCTACAACTTTTATTTCAATATGAAACTTTGACCATACTTTACACTTTTAATATCGTCAGCCCATCCTGTTTTTCTGACTCTAGGAGGAACTGGAGGTGGTATAGTCTTTGCCAAAGATTTTTCCGATGACAATAATTCGGGGCTACCAAGTACATCATCATCAATTTTTTCCTCTTGGATACTTCCATGGCCGGCGCGACGTCCTAATCTGGGTATCAACTGTAAATGATATGCATAAACAAAAATAATTTAAACAATGATCATATAGTTTTTAAAACAAATAGCAATGTTACTAGTTACAATTATACTTATCTATAAGTTTACATAAATTTAGTAGAAATTATAAATATAATAATGATAATATATAATATTAATGAATATAAAATAAATTATTGGTAAATAATATCGAAGCATCAATTCAATGGTAAATTTACAGTAATTTTTCCTTGTATCTCAAATTTTTATAACAAAAAATATATATTAAAAGTTTTTTAAATTTGTTATTGAAATACAAAAATTTCAATTGATTAAGATCTGCTGTAGACGTTTTTATATTGTACTGAAAATGCATGTGACAGTTATATAAATGTGTACTACTTATATTATATCCTATTATATTTCTACAAGTTTTAAGTTATGGATCATTAAATTATTAAAAGCTTAGCATACAAATAAAAATTATAAATACCTTAAAAATACTACTTTCTTCTTTAAAATTCATAATGATAGTTTAAAGGAAAAATTGCATGACCACTTGGTAAATTATAGTTAGTAAAAAAATCAAAACATTAAAGATATAAGTTTTTATATTTTCAAGGTATATGTAAAACTTTCATTAAATCAAATTACTATTTTGTTTCGTATTATAAATACAAAAACTAAGCATATTTATATGAATGCTACTTAATATTCTTTAAAAATAATTTATACAATAATCTGTACACTATCAATATTTGTATAGCGAATAGTGATTTAAATAATTTTTCTTGTTAATAGCACTTGAAAATTAATTTGTATAAATCTCGGAGACTGATTAGTTTATTACAAACAGTTTGAATTTAATATTTATATGCAAACTTTGATACATTAAACGTTAATAAAATAGACTCGTTTGAGACGACGCACCATTCATTGTTAAGTTTAACTGTATGCGTAAAGTTGCGAAATGGAGCCATCCGGTACAGATGATGCTTTCGCGTAGGTGCACGTATATATACAAATGTGTGCGTGTATGTGTATTACGGACATGCGGCAGCACAAGTGCACATGCGAGAACCTATCGAACGCCATGAGAACCTGTTCTAATTCAAACCGGTCTGTTGGTTGGTCCGTTGCTCTTAAAATATTTTATTTGGCTCACCTTCTTTGTTGATATATCCATATTTGAGGACCAGTCCATGTTGTTTGATTTGTACTTTCAGATATTCTGGTATACGAATCTGTACGAAACTATAAGACACCCACGCGAGATTTGTTTGCAAACAGTATCCATGACAACATATTTCATATATGATATATATAATAATATAGCAAATGTAGGTATACTACAAACAGCTGAGCTTTAACAAACGAGTTGACTGCGTAGTAAATAACCCTCGAAATAACCTGTATGTGTAACTATTTTTTTCAAATTTTAAGTAATGTTTCTGGAAGTGTTCTTTACAAATGTACGAGAGACCTGTACAATGATGAGTCTTTTTGCAGGAAGTAACTCTATAAAGTTGAATCTCATAAGAACTTTGTGAACAAGTCTCATGATCTATAAAGTAAACCTTTAGAATTATACTTATTAAGATACATATAAAATAATTTAATTATAAAAATTAATATAAAAAAGTTTTTTGTTATTAGTTGTTTGTTGTATTTTTGTTATTACAGTTTTTTTACTAGAATAAAAAAATAGGAATTTAAGAGGAAAACTTGAAATTTGTTTCAAAAGACATAATGAAACAATCCAATAAAATTGTAAGTTCAATCAGTGAAAATGTATATATAAGTTTTGAAGTTGAAAATGATTAAGACAATTATTTGTAAATGCTTTCTTATAACGAATAAATAATGTTTTGTAGTATCTTTGTAGTATTTTACTTTGTAATTTTACTCTCTAGAATAACTATATTAATTTTTATTAAATTTAAGATTTGTTGAAACATTATTACCTAAATTAATTATATCTCAAAAAATAAAATTAATATTTTAATATTAAAAAATACATTGACAGAAATCTTACTTGATAAACCAATTTTGTGGCAGAAACTCTAAGAGTATAAGTAAAATACCAGGCAGAAGCTATATCATACGTTTTCTATTTAGAATATAGAACGTGAGAATCGCAGACACCATTTATTTTTAGTTGCACGGTTATAATTATAAATCTAGATAAATGTAAAAAAAGATAGAATTAAAAAAAGTACAAAAATATAATATGTGCTTAAAACATGAATCACATGTACATCCACATGCGCGCGCGCGTACACACACCCACTCATGTGTATAATCCAGTAAAAGAAATCGCGTATTCTATGAAAGCAAGAGGGAGACAATTTACTTCAAATGACGCACTAGCAATCTTATAATTTCTTAAAAGATTGATGAGGATAATATGACATACGATCTGTTTATATGTATTAAATTTGACGAATTTTCTTTTTCAGAGACAAAAAAGAAAAACAAATACAGTGTTTTTCAAAAAGGATTTTGTAATATCATATTTTTGAGAAATTTTATATATAGCTTGCGTGTATAGGTAATTATTAAAAACATTAGCTGAATTAAATGTTACAATAAGTTTGTGATTGAAATACCTAATAAAATCATTCTTTTTTCGTTAATAAATAATTATTGATAGCTGTATTAATCATAAGCAATAATTTATTGAGTTCGTACATTACACTGTACAACTTTTCTTTTATGAAAGACAATAAATGTTTATGACGCGCTGTCACAATTTTAGCGAATAAATAATACATTTTTACAAGTCATTGCGATTATTCTAAATAATATATACATTTTCGTGAAGATATTCAATATTTTTCACATATTACAATACTTCTGATTGGCCGCTTGAAATTAATCATTTATTATTGATTTCAATAAATTATGAATAATTAAAAAAATTATTACTGTAGGAATGTTTTAATTTCGTATACACATCATATTATATATGTATCGTTTTAAGAAGCTTGTCTAGCCATCAGCAGTTTATCTTATAAACAAATTTTTATAAAAAATGTTGTTCATTGACAGCTTATACATATTAAAATAACCGTAAAAAGCTTCCTTTATAATTATAAATCACGATCATTTCTTAATGCAGAAGCATTTCAGTGTACATAAAAGTTACCGACAGCCGCAACTTACTACTGCCATGTCCTCATAACTTTTGAGGACTACTCCTTCCCTTTCATCGTCAAGGTACAAGATCGATATACTTGATAGGTTTACAGGGACGCAGCATGGCATTTCAACATCTTGGCTTGGGGCGAGATTCATCTTGTGAATTATGCCCTAAAAAGTTTTAAGTTTTACTTAATAATTGCGAGGCTTCATAAATGATACTTTTAAAATGTACATTATATATTTACATTATAACTCGACCTCTCAAAATTAAAAATTATATTTTTAAATTTCTCTTGTAAGTCTACATAAAAACACTTTTTTGCTATATAAAAGTATTGCATTAAAACTTCAATCGAATTAAATGTAACCACGAAATCTTACAATGTTAATAAAAAGAAAGCTTACGTAATTAAATGTTTCTTCTTATTGTCATCCATAAATTGATAATTATTAAAAATAAGTGTAATTTGGGGTCTCACTTGTATTGTAGCGTGATTGGTCGGCTTCTGTTCTTGGCTGAGGGGTGACTTGCAGTGACCCCGGCATTGGTATGCTGCGTAGCCCCCAGGCGCGATAATTGTCGTGAGGCCTATGTCTCGAAAATTGACGTAGAGCTCGTGCTTGGTACAGGGATCGGTCTGGAGCTTCGGGCACTCATCCGCACTTCTGCGCTTCCGGTATGTTCTCATGGACTCGAACTCACGAATCTCTTCGTGTCTCATCCGCGACGGGCGAGTTGCTCTCGCAGCTTAGCCCGATGATAGATGTCCATCGAGGTCAGGGTTTGTTCGAGGTTTCGCCTCCTGGTTACGATACCTTCTGTGGACGGGAAATTCCGAAAGGCGACATTTTATTAAATTTATACATCTACATATTCTATTTGATATTTGTCAAAATCCGTATTCTGCATATATCGATTCACGGTTATCCGCACAATTTGTTTCCAAAGGGGATTCGGTCATCAAATTTTGAATACGACTTTCCTACAATCTTTGCAGATCACAGGCACACGTGATTCGCCCGTAAAAACGATGTAACGAGTCTGTACGCGTAAGCCACTGAATCGCCTGCTTTCCATACCGTTGATCCTGGGCGGAAGCTCGATGTCGTTCTCGTCGGGCTCGCGCTGCCTGCGGGCCTTTTTCTCCCTGCGGAAGTGGACAGGGCCGCTCGCCCGCCACCTCCTCGAGCAACTCGCTGTCCCGCTTGACGCGGAGCCGGTCGGCCCCCGGCGTCTCGTTCTCCTCGCTGACGCCCTCGGCCTCGCGCTCCGCCTCCTCGTCCGCCTCGGTGAGCTTGTGGCTGAGGTGGCCGTTGGGCGCGCGCTTCCCGTCGTCGTTGAACAGCACGAGGATCGGCTGCTTGTCGCCCGGCTCCTCCTCGCGCCGCGAGAACTCCACCGACACCTGGTCCCCGAAGATCGTCGCGCCCGTCACCAGGAGGCCGAGGTTCGGCGCCCCAGACAGCCAGGAGAGGACCGCTTGTTTCACGTTGAACACCTTCGGGAGATGGGATATCGATTAGGGAGCGAATCGAGCTTGCCGCGACTGCACCTCGCAATCTCAGCAAGTGCATATTTTATTTATGCTGCTTGAACCGTGATTGTATATAGAGCTGAAAGGATTAGAAAGGATTAGAACAATACTTACTTGCCATCCTGAAGCATAAGCACCAACGTAATGGACGTTTAAGAGTCTGTGAAGATCGGGTTCGCTTAAACTTCTATCTTGCAACACTTGATAAACTTTTATCTGAATAAAAGCATTGTTGTTAAAGTTTTAATCTATAATCGGATGGGATAAATTTTAAAATCGGTGAACCTACTAAATAATGCGGCGAAGAAAGCACTGATGGGTGCATCGATCTGGGGGAGGACCGTTTTCGGTAGAGATGCAACTCGGCTTCGAGGATCACCTCGTTGGGCTCGAGACCGGATACGTTGAACGCGTACAAGTACGGGTTCGAAGACGAGCTATCTGCAGGTTTGGAAGAAAGTAAAAAGGGATTAAGATATTAATAAGTCGGCGTGTAGTTTTTTAAGAGGCTACTCCGCAGGCAGAGCAGCAGTTTCTTAGTCACGATTTATTTTTTACAACTAACGTACTTCTCTCGACGAAGCTACGCACGACCTGGGCGTTGTAAGGGTTGCTGCCCGCGCGTCCTCCCGTCGGTGTCCGTCACCGTGTTGTACAGCTCCATCATGAACTGCGGCGGCAGCTGCTCCTTGCGCTCCTCGCCCTTGGCCTTGCCCCGGATGCCGAGTATCTTCAAGGGAGCGAATCAAGGTTTAAAAGGGTTCCCCGGTGGGCGACAAAGCGCGGGCGGCTCGCCTACCTCCTTGATCTTCTCCAAGGCCTCGAGCTTGCGCGGGTCGTCCAAGTGGCTGCTGGCGCGCTCCAGGCTCGCGACGACCTGCTCCGGGTCCCAGGGCGCCTCGGTCGCCGGCTCCTCGGTCGGGCTCTCCGTCGCGGCCTCCGTCGCGGCCCTCGGTCGTCGTCGTCGTCGGCGGGTCCGTCGGCGGCTCCGTGGAGCCGGCCGCCCGGCCCAGCGGCCCCGTCAGCAGGAGGAGCAGCAGGCCCGCGGTCCTCATCCTCGCGGAGGCCGGCGGCGGAGAGGAGTGGCGAACGGCCGGGACGTCCCGCGGCATGTGGGGAGCGCCCGCCGCGCCGAGTCACCTTTATTGCCGGGCCCCCGACGGCGCGCGCAGCCCCTGGCCCGGTCGCCGCCTCCTCGCCTTGGCGCCGCGCGCACACGCGCCAAGAGGGTGTGCGTGCGCCCGCCGGCGAAGCCTTCGCCACCTATTAAGCCGCCGCCGATCCGAGCCGATTCCCCGGCGATTGAGAGGTGCCGGGGCACCTACGCCGCGCACCGCCTCGCCGATTGCGCCGCCAATTCACTCGGCCACTTGCCGCGGCCATTCGCAAACACTTAGCGCGAGCTCCAATTCAGGAAGGGCTGACTCTCTGCCTCTCAGCTCCTTTTATGCCACGCGCCGCCTCTGCTATGGCGCCCTATCATAATATTCATTAGCGCTTTGGAGGTGCACAATCCTAGCAGCAAAGATAGACAATCAGAAAAACAAATATTATAGCCTTATGAAAAAGTCATTCCATCATTTTATTGTATTCATGCTAGGAATTTGCAATATTCTGTTTTTTTCAAATGCAGTGCAATATTTGTAGCTATAAGTTACTGCATAGTACAATTCAATACGAATACATTTTCAACGTCTAAAATTTTAATTTAATTCATATCAGTAGAAGTAGTCAAATTTGCTCAAATTTATTTGACCCAATATCTAATTTTAATTTTTATATCAATTTAAATCGCTTTTTTCTAAAGTTAATGTATTTATGATAATAATAATATGAAGTACATAATTAATAGTCGTTTTTATTATGATAAAAGATCTAATAGTTTTTTTTTCATTTCACTATACTTCATAAAATGTATAAAAATGAAAAAAGCAAAATCAATAAACTATTTATTATTATAAAAAAAATCGTATTATTTCATAATTATTAATATCCGCAGTATTTAAAGTTCACTTCCTGAAATGTAAAAGTATTTCTTATTTTTAACATCTGGTTCATTTCGAGTACCGATTAGCGCATTCGATAGTCGGCAACCATACGAGGAACCGCATGACTAAACAAAGCCTAGTGAAACATAGGCCAACAATTTGTGGGGCTCGCGGTCTCCGACGTCGAATGTCGTAGACGATCTCGCATGAAAAATCGAGTCTCTCACCAGTCTGGAAGTGCGTCCCGGCAAGGGGAAGTAGTTTCGGTCCCGCTCCGATACGGCGGAAAATCCATCATAAGTGAGCAGGCCGCGAGTGAAATAAGTCGTTGGTTAGTAATCGAACAGAAATGCCAAGCGCGCCCACTTCCCCGGCAGATTATTTACGACGCCGTGCGACGCGAATCTCCGCCTGTTTTCGCGCCCGCGAGAAAATCGGCGCCTCGGCCCTGAGGTATTTCGACCGCGGAATTTGAATGCCGGCGCCCGCATATCGCCGTCCCTCTATACAGATTCGGTTTTCGTTCAATAATCCACTGCTTACATCATATCTATGCCTTTTTATATATAACTATAGCCTTTATACCGGATTGTATTTAATTGTAGAAATGCAATTTACGAGTACCAATATTTATTATATAGTATCATCCTCAACTAATTAATAAACTTTTTCTTTGACTGCAAGTGTCATTAATGTTTTGTATTAACATTATAAATTTATTTTATTCGATGGCTATATCCATAAACTTTCAGTAGGTGATTAATTAAATATGTCTACAAAACAGTATTACAGTATAAAATAATACAATAATAATAAAAACTTTTAACTTTGGAATATAAATAACCATTGGCGCCAGAAAGAGAAATTGAGAATATAGGCGCCGAGGCGCCAAAAATGCAGTTACTTGTTTTTGGCCTATACTAATATTAGAATTTTATTTTCAATAACTGCCACCTAAATGAAATGTTATCTGCTTTTCTAATTCTCTTATACCCATGTTCGTGCAAGTAGATATTCGGTCGACGAACTGCGGAACGAAAAGTTCCATGAGCAATTAAAATTAGAATATGATTAACATTTTGTTCATGAACTTTTTTAATTTTACGGTTATTTCTGAACTGTTTACATTTGCATATTTGTTGATGAATCTGGAGAATTTTTCAAACACTACACATTTTTCCAATTAACTTTGAATAAGTGTTATCACTTTTCTTTTTTTGTGAATTATTTTTAATTCTTTTTTGTTGACAAAGAAAAGAACTCCAAATTTTTGCACTATACTACAACGTTTGGTTAATCTTTTACTTTTCAAAATAAATATTATAACGTATTTTCAGAACATAAAAATCCAGCATACAATATATTCACGCATGTAATAACAGCTTGGAAAATGAATATGTTTATTTGCATATGTATGTGAATATCACACGAAACTCGATCTTCATTCAACAATTTATTCCAATTTTCTATATTGTTTATGTCCATATAGTCACTTTCAGTCTATTTTAGCTGAAGTTCGCTATTAAGTAGATAGAAGATGAAAAGGTATATCTTGTAAGAAATCAAAAGTAATAAGAGCCGCCTACGGCAATCTCAATTACGTTCAATTGCCCAGAAACCGATTTTCTGTAATCCATATATTAGTGTATTTCCCGCATTTCGAGTGAATGTAATCATCCGTTATAATAAGTTTAGATAGCAGTCCTTAGTTTTTTATTAGGCTTTTAATAATACCTTTTATCCTTCTAAATAAGTGTGAATGTTGACTTAAATATCTAATCAAAGTAATTCCTACATCATACACACATGGAGCTTGTACAGTATTCCAAAAAAATACAGCTAAACATAATCATTTTAACTGAAATATTTCCGAAATTTTCAAAAATACTGTTTCTAAAAAACAGTAAACATAAAAAAATTAGTCGTTCGTCGATGCTGAGACATACCTTTCCGTACCTTGCACAGCCGCGTAATATCGAGCCGCCGCGCTGGTGACGTATCGCGCATACACGCGCGTATACTCACGAAATACAATCGCGAGTTTGGAGGAGCAATTGGTCGGTTTACGGCTTCCTTGGACTAAACGAGAGACGCGCAGCTAAAGTCTCGGCAATTGGTCTAAACGAACTCAGTGCTCGATCATCTTGAGCCTCATCTCCTTGACACCGGATCTCTGCAGCGTCTTCGAAGTTCGCCGTCGCGCCGTCGCGATCCAGCGCGAAGTCATTGGCGTGTGCGGGACGCGAGAAAATTCTGACGAAGGTCGCTCAAGGACCCGCCGTGTCATTTCCGCACTAGCTTCGCGCTCGCTGCGGATTCGATACGCTCGTTCGCACTGGACCTTAGTTTGACCGGGACCCTGAACTTTTACCATTGATCGTGTTTTCACGCGGCGTTATTCCGCGTTCAATTTTAAAGATGAGCGCTCTTCTTTTTGAATAATACCATGAAATAACTGTTTACTAACGACAAATGTCTAGACATGTCTAGGCAGTTATATGAATGGATAAATTAGCGACTAGTAATATAAAAAATTTCTTCAACATTATGAAATAATATTTGTTTTAAATTTATAACCTGGAAAACTCATTTTATACAAATTCAAAAGCTTTAATTTATTTTGAACTTTATTTGTTGTAGCATTTGGTAACATCGGCAATTTTTAAGACCTAGTATAACAATAGTATTTACTTGTCAGTATTACTTAACTTATTAAAATATTTTCATTTCTTACATTAAACATAATATATTTTAATTAATAAACAATGCCGTAAGAGGTTTAATTCTAAAATTAATTTTATGCTTCTTTATATTATTTTATATTTAAACATTAAATGTACAAATTATACAACTATTTTAATAAATTGTACATTACATTTTTTTAAACATCTTATTGTAAATATTATTATTTATAACAATTCTTGAAATTTTAATTATTACTTATTTAACATACTCTACAAAGCATATAAATATTAAATTAGTATACTTGTTATGCACATGTTCTTAGAACTTCTTATATTTTACTAAACACATGCGCATTGAGTGATTTGAATGATTTCACGTTTCATTCCTCGTCGATTTCTGCAAATATGAAATCAGATCTTTAACTTAAGTAACATTAATATGAAATAAAATATTCTTTTAATTAATAGTTTATATGATACCTGTATTCATGAATTTTAAACTTTGCAGGAGTACAGCTTCGATTAACTGAGTAAAGACCAGCCAAACACTTAGTAGGAGCTTTTTTATCTCGCAAGAGACAGGTTTCTGTAGTATTATTAGAGCATGTACCAGCACACTGACCGACGTTTATTTGCTAAAAATAAATAATTTGACTAATGTAATAAGGATTTATTTCTTAATAAATATGAATTGACAAAACTATATTATGATTAATATTGATTTTTGTAAGCACGAATAAAGAATATACATTTTTAAATTCGGAGCTAATGGATAGAAATAATTTTTAATAATTTTTTTTAATGTTAGGAAAATATTCAGTTGAAAATGTACATTATTTTCTTTTATAAGCATAAAAAGTCTTTTTACAAAATTTAATTGATTAAACTCTAAAAATGATTTATATTTACTTTAACCACTGGTTTAGCATCTGCTATTTTCATGTCTTCCTTAATTTCAATTCCACTAAAATCTAATACAGTTTCCATATGATCCATTCTATGACAAACGTCGGCACATCGGCATTGATCTATAACTTGATAAACTTCATATCCTGAAAATGTTTAATTGTATAAATAAATTAAAGTAAATTGGTAAAAGAATGACTCTACTTCTATTTAATTATTTGTATCTCATTAATTTGATATAGCGAATATAAGATTTTACCATTAGGTCCACGAACACTTATAGTGGAATTTCTTGAAGGTCGGCAACTCAATTCTAAAAAACACAAATATTTTTATCCTTGTATGAAAATTTATAAAGATATTATATTAATACTAATAACAACATCTTTATTTGATTAAAATTGTAAAATCAATCGGAAATTAATTACTGTTCGTAAAATGTAATAGTACTGTGTGCATAAATTAGGAAATGATTCAGAATAATTTCAATCATAAATGTTGGATCTCTGTCAATTAATAAGTTACTAAAGCAATCAATTTTATATTAGATTAAATAAGCACGATGTGTTATTCCCTTGATTACTTCTAATTATGGAATCATTAAACAAAAGTAAAAATGAAATTAAGCGAAATATATCTGTTAAGATTGTAATCAATTAAAAACAAACTAAATTCCTAGTTGAATCAAAGTCGTTGAATAACTGAAATACAAAAATATGAATACAATAATTCCACGTTCTTACAAAGTGAATCAACATATAAATTAAAACAGAAGTCAAAAAAGTTTATGAATTGTATTTTAAATTCGTGATACATATTTCTTTTATAGTAAAAGAGTAGTTACGGTAGTTAATGTATTTTAATATGTTAGTTTTGGTAATATTTTTTTACTCAAATACATTGACTAAATTTTTACGATACAAAATTTAATTGTAAGCTTTCAATTGCATTTGTCATAAAAAAAATTTGTTTGTATACTTTTACAAGTTCCAACGCAGGCGCCTACATCTATTTCAACTTGATATGGTGTACCAACGTGAAGAGCCTGTGTATAAGAATCTCTGCGACAAGTATGACCATTAGAACAGTCGCAAGTGTCCACGACCTCAACTGTTCGAACTCCTTCGATAGTGGAAACCCGTTCTAGCTTTGCTGTCTTTGGACGACAAAGCATATTCGGCATACATTTCTAATACATCAGTAATAAAAAGATAAAATTAATAATTAAATATAGTTAGATTATTTTATATATAATTTACTATACCGTACAGTTACAGTTAACAAAATTTATAGGATAATTTAATGCTCATTTTTGATTGTAAATAATATTAACGAAAATACCAGGTTGTCATTATCCAATGTATTTCATTTTTATCATATATTTACCTTATAAAATACCGTAACTCGATTTATTAATAACTAGGCCGATACTTATAAATAACTCGATTGCTGAGAAAAGATTCACGATTTGCGGCGAATTTATTCACGTAAGAATTAAATTTAGAATCATATAAAAATAGTAATTCCAAAAAAAGAGAGATTCCAAAGAATGTCGTGCATGAATAAGATCGTAAAAGAAAGAAGGAAATAGATTGTGCACTTTGAAAAAATGACTAGCTATTTATTTGTTTTGATAAAATAATAATATGAATATTAAAAATCTTGAAATATTAATTTTTTATATATATTATATCTGTATAATTTTTTGAAAAGGTTTACTTATTGTATGTATACACTATAAATGTACTATTTATCATGAATAGACTTATATTTTTTGAAATAAAGAGCTATAACATCATAATTTAATCACTGAATTTCAAATACATAGATAATATCTTTTATATATTGCAAGATTATCAATAAAATTTTTAATATTTTTTAATTCAATTCTCCCGACATTATAGAAATACAGATAAATTATTTTTGAATGACACATATTATTTATAAAACTTTAAAAGCAGCAACTTGTTGTTATTAAATATATCATAATATATTCAAATTTATATTTCACGAAATCAAATACTATGTGTTTTATAGATATTTTTTTATCACTTTAAAATATTTACCTGTACGGCTGGTCGACTAGCATCTCCAGGATCATCTACAAAATGTCGTGGACAGAAGCTTTTACAGTAACCAGCATCGATTTGAATCACTTGGCCTGAAATTCCTAGGAAGAAAATCATAAATATGTATGTTATCGATCTATTAGCCGCAGAAAAATATATTTCAATTAAAAATAATCATACAAAATGTATTAGTAATTTTTAATGTTACTTTTAATCCTATATAATTCGAATAAATTAATTAGTGAACATAAAACCATATTTTGGTTTAGAACGGACATATTATGATTAAAATTTAAATCGCAAAGTTTGATGATTTTTGTGACTGAATGATTCGTGCTCCAGGGAAAGCCTGATGATTTGTATGATCATAATGAGAAATCAGGTGCCAAAAACTATAATCTTTCATATATAGTTATTTCCCGTGACATTTATAAAACGATAAAAGAATGCGTTTTTGAAATTCTTAAGATTCTTTGGAGATTTATGCGATATCGTCCTCATTCGAAGCTCGTAAACTTAATCTGTTTGTCTTTTAAGTTATTATTTCATGCTTGTATATATAGTTTTTAAGTTTATTTTGACTGTTGATAAAAATATTGAGCTCATAATTTTAGAAAATCTATTTGCTCTGTTGTAAATACTGCAATTAATTTAGTTTACTAACCGAATACGATAAATAACAATCAAATTGAATTAATAATTCGGCATTGTACATATAAAAGCTATGTAGTTATTCAATAAATATAAATATAAATAAAAATATATATTAAATATAAATTTCATATACGGCAATTAACCTTTTTCTCTTTATATACTCATGAATTCTCAGATTCGATTTTATACAATAATTTTTTTTGAAAATTCTTATCTTTTAAATGAAAAAAATGATTAGATACGTTTTAGACCTTTTGAGACACCCATTCTATAAAAATCAATCGTTTATTATTATGTATGTATATATTATATACATATATATTACAGTTACGTTAGACTGCTATGAAATTCAAGGTATATACTGTGTAGTTAGGATTGGACGATGCACCGGACATTGCATTAAGTGTACCAAGTTTGACATTGCCAATTGACTCTCTAAAATCCGGCCAGGAATATCGTGTACACGATCTGATTTCCTGAAGGACGTTTTATAAATCATTGATTATTAAATAACTGCAAGTGTACTGTTTAGTTTTCATTCTAATAATTAGCGATTATTGGAAGTAAAAATAAACTTACCATGACCGACGTCAACAATTTTCTTATTTCTAGCACAACATAGGTGCTTTTTAACGTCTGCAATTTCTGTTGGTTCTTTTTTATCCTTTTTTATATCACCAACAACTGTGTATTGATCATTATTATTTTAGCTAATAATTCAATTTTTATCACAATTAAATGGTACATAACTTTAAGTACACATACAAAAGTGTTTACACTTATTTGAAGAATGACAAAAAAGTAATTAAAAAACAATAGTGTAAATATTTTTTATTTATTATTTGAAATAATTACCTTCTTGGAAACACACAAAACTAACTAATACAAGTGTGATCAAACTAATTAATTGCATAAATTTAAAAAATGTTGCCATTTTATAATTTCATAAATTTAGTAAGTTAATTAAAATATATTATAACTTATTAAAAAAATCATTATTACACAAAATTATTTAATGAAACTTTAGATTACATATTCCTTGATTTTCAATTATTTATTATTAAAAAATTACATAATAAAAATATTCAATTTGTCAATTTAGATAAATTTCTCATCAACCCGATGCAAAATATTTGATAATATGTTTCACAAATAAATTATATATTTCGCTATTATTTTTGATAAACGCATAAACTTTTTTTGGAAACAGTACTAGATGCAATGTCAATTTACTAGAAATTAAAATAAAATATAGCAAATGAAGAAAATTACAAAGATTGGTAAAAAATTTTTAATTTAAAATTAATGGATAATATCGACACTATACTGCCACGTAGACTGGGGTTCGCGAAAAGACTGGCACAACTCTGTGCTTCGATCTTGTTTGAGAGAATCGGAGTAGCATTCATTGACAAACAGCTCTTGTCTCTATCAATCTCATCCTTTGGCTCTAACAAGAGATATATACACTCATTTTCAAGGTATTGATGACTCTGTATTCATTACACTGCAATACAATAATACGATATTTGTCTAAAATAGAACAATAAATAAAAAATTTATCCAAATGTTTAATACATCGTATAATCTTTATCTAACATCTTTATCTTTTTTAATCTAGTATCTCTTTAAAAGTTGAAATATTTAAAAAGTATGAAATATTAAGTTACTTCTACTATTCTATTTTATATTTTTGCTTTCAACTATAAAAATTAATTTAAATTATAATAAATTATATCAATGAGTAAAGCATTTGCAGTTAAATAATAACTTAAATAAATCTGAAAAGGTTTTTATTGTCTGCTCTATTTTTATTTTTATATTATTAATCTTTAAACTTGATTTCTAAAACAAAATTTAATGGTACAATTAAAAAAAATTTGAAGCATGATATAATAAATAGTAGTATAAAAACTTCTGCAATCTGTAGATTAGAATCTGATTTTATTATTTTATAGGTACAACTGTAACCCATTGCGATCTAATACGCGTGACTAAAATGCGTAACGGCATTACCAACCTAAACATTAGTATACACATACATCTGTGTACACCTTACGCAGCGTTTGAAGTCATGATTAAATTTTACTGATGCGGAAAATAATATTGAAAATTCAATAAAAATATGAAATTGCATACTTCTCCCAAAGCTAATCTCATTTATGAAAAACAGCTTAAAATTTAAATAGTCATACACTAATTTGTATAGTGACATTTAATTTATTTTAAAGATATTTTTAAAAGTTTGTAATTCTTTTTATTTTTATTTAATATGTAGTAAATAAAATCTTTATATTTTTCATTACAAATATTACGGAATTAATCGTTAAAAATTATTACAATGCAAGAAATAAAAAATTAAAAAAAAACTTTAGTATATTCACAGAATAGAAAAAAGAGATTATTTTAATCATAAAAATATATGACATTCTAAAATTTTTAAGACTTGAGGAAATTTTTTTAATTTAGAATGAATAACATGCTCCAAGATTTAAATAAATAATATAACTTGTTATATATATATATGTATATATATATACGTATATTTAGAAATATTTTTTACAATGACCTATATTATCTTTTAATATACATTGAATTACAGTGATCAAATTACAATATTACACTCTGTGAATTGTACACACATTATTGCGCCCAGTAGGCTATTCTTCAACATGTTCCACAATATGAGAATAATGTGCTATCAATCTTATTTAATATTATATCAATTGGATATTCCGTTTTTACGGCAGATTTTTAGGATACACTATTCGTCGTTTTTCTTAATAAAGACTGTTTAACAGTTTACAATAATGAATTGCACTCTTGTACTAGCGTATTATTGAAAAACTTTCTTGCAGAAAGCAGTCGATGCATTTTTATGTTACTTGATACGAAGTCCGGTCGAATGTAACAAATGCGTACGTGTATTTACACGCGATAGCGCTGATAAAGAATATTTTAATATTTTATTATATTTCATCATTTTCTATTTTCACCAACAAGAACTTTTGTGGCCAATTCCTTTCGAGATGCATAAATAAATAATTAATAACAATTCCAAAATATTTGAACCTTTTAAAATAAATTATAATATTGTAACATTATGTTCTTTCTTCTAAAATTAAGGTTTCAAAAATCATTTGTATATAGTACTTAACTTTCATATAAAATACTTCGATGTTAAATTCACGTACATTGTTAGTACATGTTTCATTAAATTTGCACTTGAGTTATATTACAATATACATATTAAGCTTAAATGAAAAAGTTTATTTTTCATTTCAATAATGTATTTGCATTGTTACTTTTCATAATATTGACTAAAAATATAGAATCCTGTAATTGGACGATTGCATTATGAATTTCAATTCATACGGTTAAAGTGAAAAAATAATTTATTCAATTTTTTTTAATTCAGTCTGAAATACAATATTTACAGATTTATAATATAAAAATGTAGATATGATTTTTTAATAAACTGAATGAAGAATTCATACAATAAAATCGTTAAACATAGTTTGTGTAAATAATTTGTTTATTTAGAATAAAACAAATTTTTGTGATGCTTTTATAACGTAAAACCTAAAAGTATGTTTAAATTCATTGTTATCTTCAACGTAATGACTATACTAATTTATACATAAATTTTATTTGAGATATTTTCGTGATTGTTAATTATATTTTCCTCACTAGAAGCACTTAAAGTTTTCTAATTTGTATTAAATAAAAACAAAAAAACATCAACTTATATTTATAATTTTAAAAAGCTTTTAGACAATTAGTTAAAATGACTTTACCTGTACAAAAAATTAATTAAAGAATTTTCACTTTTGACTACAGTGATTTCTTTTTACAGGTTTCAGTTAACTATTATTTAGTTTAACAAATTTTAGATAGATTTCGACTTCAAATTTTTATAACTTTGTTACAAAAGTTCTTGCTGTAAATATTAGCTATAATTAGCGTTACATATTTAAAAATTTTTAGACCTGCTATCTTAGTAAAAACCACTTGTAGTGTATTTGTAATGAAACGTACATAGAAAACTTCGTTAGTGTATAACAAAATATTTCTCCCTCTGCAGCTTTTTAAAGCACATAATCTTCTGTGTACGACCCTTAAACTCCAATACATTTCTTTTTTATATGGTATAAACTTGATAGTTCCAATTTTTTTTTCTAGTTATTCCTTATCGATATCTTAACATTTAATATAAAATTTTTGTTACATTTATCGAAATTACAAATTAGCTAATTATTACACACTTTGTAGAAAATTATAAATATTTATTGAAATTATAAATGCTTAATTTTAAGTAAAATTATCTTTTTTATGCATAAATTATATTTAAAGATATTTTTAAATTCAGAAAATCTTGCATTAAAATATAAAATATTAAATTTAGACTTGTCCATTTATTAAATCTTATTTTATTGATACTGTTGTGTCATCCAAAATTAATATTATAAGAAAAGAAAGTTTTTTATAGACATTGAAATTCTATTCAATTTTACTGTAATCAAAAGTTACAAATATTAAAAATTTTTAAGGTTGGTTTTATATTTAAATAAACCATTTATTATAAATATATTTCATGCATAAAATTGTTAAATTCTGTTTGAACAGTCTAAAGAACATCAATTGCTTTTGGCTTAAAAATATAATATCTTACTAAAGCAGAAAAAACGTGATTTTACTTATAAATAAAATAATTATTAGACGTAGTATTCTAAATTCTCAACATTCTTACAATATTTGAAATAGTGTATAATTTCATAAATATATTTCATTTAAATTCAATGTTTAAAATTTCAATTTCATTTCAAAATGCTACATATTCTTAATTTATTAACATTTTAAAATCAGATTGTTGTTAAATTTTCATTAAGTAAGAATTATAAAAACCTTTCCATTTTAACCCTGAAACTATAAAGTAATATCGTAAATACATATACTTTGAATAATACAATTTTTAAGAAAAGGCTACAATTGGATGCCTTTAATTACAAATAATTAAATTTCCATACCTGAAAATTTAAGCATTTTCTTTGAATTTCGACGCAATGTTGAAGTCTTTATAGAAGACTATAACATTACATTACAACTATGTTCTCATGTATAAATTTTATATTATTATGTAAAATTGATAGGATGGAAAATTGTTTTTTATTTGTGCGCTTACAATTCTGTAGAATTAGTAAACAGTAAATAAAATCTAAGAGCAACAATTTGCATAAAATTATATGCAAGAACAATAAAATAATTTTGAGAATTTTTTTAAAACACAGCCATTGACAGATTCGCCACCACATTAAGATTCGTTGATTAGTTATAAAATTATTTGAAGAAAATATCCAATAAAATGAGCAAAGATGGACATTTAGAATAAAATATTATACATTAATATATATTTATTTATAACTACTATTTTTACTTTAAAAAATGCGATATAATTATATATATGAATTGAAAGACAATAGTTACACTAGAGTATAATCATAAGATTTAAGGTGACCATTTAAAATTATATATTTACTAGAAAGCCACTCAATATTTAAATATTCACTGATATTCAAAAATTTAATTTCTATACAAATTTTATTGAATATTTTCTTCTAATCGATAAGTGAAAAATTCTGAAAAAAGTCAAGCGAATGTCGAAAATATATAAATAAGATAAATCAGTTTGTCTATCTTATTCCAGCAATTTATCTATTTTATTTCAACATCAATCATAAAAGCAAGTAATAAATATTGGAAATATAATTATAGATAAGTGCTGAATTTTCTGCAAACCGTAACTTAAGACACAAAGTTTCCTTAAATTACTTAAATTTGCTTAAATTATTAAATATTCTCAACATAGTACAAACATACATAAAACGATGATATTTCAAGCAAAAGTACTTAATGTTTTACATTAAATTGAGATAAATCATAAAAAGTACGTGTAATTAAATCATTTCAAACTCATCTTTCTGTTCTAGATAAAGTCATAAGACACACACACATACACATATATGGCTATTTCAAAAGAAATTTGGCACATTATTTTTGTGCTTAGGAAACAAAAACAGAAATAGACTAAATACCATAATTAAGTTTAAATGACATATTGAAAAATTCCAAATTTCACAATTTATGTACTTAATCTAATTTTTGGCTTCTTCTAAAAAATAGAAAATAATTGTATTATTTTTCTAATTCTGTAACTCAAATAATTATTCTATAATTTGAATTTACATACATGTTACAATCCTATAACTGTATTAATGAGAATAAAATTAAAAGCTTTATTCAGACTTACAACTGTATATGACATAAATGCAAAAGTTTTTTTAACATTATATTTTAAATCC
The DNA here is from genome assembly GCA_018906755.1 of Sycophaga agraensis. Classification (NCBI taxonomy): domain Eukaryota; kingdom Metazoa; phylum Arthropoda; class Insecta; order Hymenoptera; family Pteromalidae; genus Sycophaga; species Sycophaga agraensis. Next base: position 5,894,971 of record JACCIE010000003.1, read on the forward strand.
AATTTAATAATTAACATATATTAGTAATGTAATGAAATGCAATGGATGTTATTTGCTTTCTGAAATAAAAAAATATCTATATTCACACATTAATAGTTTAGAAATGTGTGACTTATGATTTCATAACTAGAATAAGTTATGCCGATTATATAGTTGAAAGACTTGCAGTAATAAATTCTGGCACTTGAACCATTTGATCTAAATCACTACAATGGTACTATATACTGGTTTGTTCGATTGATGGAAAACAATATAGCTTATGGCACATGTTGCCGCAGTATAGTTCAACAGATTTATTTTTTCCATCTATTTTATTGCGCCAACATTAAGAATTTACAAAGAATATGGGAACTTTTCTTTAAAATTAAAAAATCAGCCTTTTAATATAGAAGACTTTAAAATTATTGTGGACCTAAGTTAAGAAATTAAAATGTTTATATAATAAAATTAATTATTTTAAACAAATGAGTAAAACGTTAAAATTAAACGTAAAAAGAATCTCATCAGATTTCATCAAATAAAATGTTGACTTCTTTCTCATTAATTGTTAAACAATACGTGAAAATATTAATAACTGTTTATAATTTATGGTTGTTTTTAATTTTCTTGTAACTACTGAAAAAAATAAGAAAAGTGTCCATCATGCATTTGAAATTCTTAGACGCCTTTTACAAACTAACGCAATATCAAAGATTCTGTTTGCGATTCATCTGTTCCTCGCAAGCACGTTCCTGTTACATGGACCTATAAGGTCCCTGCATTTTAAGGAATTGAATAACAAGAGAGGGCCCACCAGCTACTATCTCAGGAGGAATCTGTGATAAAGGACAGTTCTCAATTGACATAATACTGAGATTCGTGCAAAGTGCAAGTTCAAACGGCAAATTATGAAGATTTGCATTATCATTGATATAAAGACAGTCAAGATTCTCAAGTGTACCAATCTCTTCGGGGAGGTAATTCAAATTATTCTCACCAATACTTAGATGTGTAAGGTTTGTAAGATGACCAATAGCTCGAGGTAACGATGTTACCTGATTTGATTGTAAAATTAACTTTTGTAAATCTCTAAGAAAACCTATTTCGTTTGGTAAAGACTCAATTTTATTTTCTTCCAGATCGAGTACTCTAAGTTTACTCAAACTAGATATACTGGCAGGAATACGTTTTAATAGATTATTAGAAAGAATAAGTATTTCGAGATTTTGGAGGTACTGAATATCATCAGGAATTTTGACAAGTTGATTTGTACCTAAATTTAATTCTACCATATTTATCCATGCTCCAGTGTCAAGAGGTAAGGCAGTTAATAAATTCTCCTTCATGTTTAGTTTTGTAAGATTCTTGGCTCTCGAAAAAATACCATAGGGTATTTTGTCAATTTTGTTATGTTCCAAGTTAATAGAATAAACGTTTGTAAATTGTGATGGTCCTCCAGACGGATAAGCTGTAAACGCATTGCGTGATAAAGTGATTGTTTCTAGATTAGTTAAACTTGAAAGTAATCCATCAGGTAATTGAGAAACTTGATTTCCTTCTACACTGAATTCATCCATCAGCCTACAGTTAGCTAAGGACTTGGGAATTGAAGACAGACGATTGTATCTTAAGCCTAATCTAGTAACTGAGACGAGATTTCCGATCGTTTCTGGAATATCCAAGAGCTCATTATGTTGCAAATCTAGGGTCGACAGTTGAATGCAATTGCCGATTTCCTTTGGTAAGTGCTCCAGATGATTGTGCGAAACGTCGAACGTTACGAGATTGACAAGTTTGCCGATACCGGCTGGAAGCTCCTTGATTTTGTTCTCTCTTAAACTTAGCATCGTTAAATTTGTTAAATTTCGTATATTATCACTAACATATTTAACTCGGTTGAAGCGCAAAAATAACGTCGTTAATGATGTAAGTTTATAAACTACTTCTGGAATCTCATTGAGTTTATTGTGCCTTAAATCTAGAACCTTCAGCTGTTTTAAATTCTCCAAAGTATCTGGTAAGCTTGTAAGTGAATTCTCACTTAGTGCTAAAGTTTTTAGATTTGTTAAATTTCCTATTTCTGTAGGAAGAGTTACTAATTTATTACCATATAAATAAAATTCAGTTAGATGTGTAAGATCTCTGACACTACTCGGAAGATTGGTAATACTGGACTTGCTAAGGTCGAGTCTTTTGAAGCCTTCATCTCTGCATCTAACAAATTCTTTAGAAACATCTAAATCAGCCTGGATGGGTTTACCTTTTTTTACTGTAGGCTTTGGTTTGTTAGATTCAGGATGCTTGACTGTAACAGTCTTTTTTGTATCTCCAGTAGAAATTGATGAAGCAGATAACTTTTTTTCCTTTGGTTGCTCTTTAGTCTGCTAAAAACAATAAAATCAAAGAGTAAAAATTAGTTAAAATAATAGAGTAAAATTAATTCTTAACTATATGTGAAAGTTTTCCATTTTAAAAAAGTAAAATATTAAAACCACTTTTTTATGTGATTAGAAAATTGATAAAATAATAGTTGAATTATAAAAGTTTATACTATGTTAAAACTTCATTCACTTTAAATAAACTTTAAAGATATTGATAACATAGTTATTTTCTATTTCCTTCTATATAAAATTGATATTACCTCCAATAAAAGTTTAGCTAATTATACTTATTCTGCAATAAATCAATACTGTATTTATGAAGTTAAAAGAAAAATTCCACAAGTGATATTTATATACTATCCATAATTTGTATAAACTTACTTGCATAAATAATAATTTCTGTGTTATTTATTTTCTTATGAAATTAAAATCAAAAGCATATGTTTTAAAATAAATAAACTTAAAAATCTAAACTACAAATAACTTATTCCATTTTTATTCGTTATAAGTAAACTCTGCTTCCAAATATATCATGTTCATTTTAATTAAAAAATTGATTTATTCTACATTATATGCATTCAATCATTCTAATTTGAAATATTTCTTAATAAAAATAATATAAAAATTTAATCTACTTATTTCAGAATACACATTTTGATCGCTGTAATTTTGCATTCAAATGATACGTAAAAAATAAATATCCATTTATGTTTGATTGTGAACAAAATAATTTTGAAGTACCAAAAAACATTTATTGACTAAAATATTGATTAGTTAAACATAGACTTTATTGAAATAATTTCTTTTAAGTTCATATTTTAAATGTTAGCACCAGCATATTTGAAATGTAATTCTTCATTACTAGTTTTACGACTTAAATGTGCAAAAAATATCTCTTTTTACAAATTTTGTTTGATTAATGACAATAAAATAAGAGTAGAAACTTTCTAAGCTTTTATATTTTGTTTGAAAAATACTTTTATGATTTTTCTTAACAAAATCAACTTTTCACTTCTCTCAAATACATTGTTTCAAATAATTTACAATAGCTCATACAAAATTCAAATATAAAGTGTTACTCCTTAAAACAATTTTTAATATACTTTTGAAGCAGAATAATAAAATATAGTAATAATGTTGATGCTGAATAATTGAAGTTTGACAAAGGAAAATACCTTTGTCATCTTCATCAAAAAGTAATATAATAGGAAAAATTATTTAAATACCTGTCCTCTAACCTGGGTAGTAGTTTCTCTGTGGTGGTCGCACGCCTCGGGCATATTGTCGTTGGCCGCAGTTGACAAACCGCAGCCCTCCAGGTATTCCGGAATGTCCTGCTCCTTCATGTAAGCGCTCAAACGAGCGACCTTCACTTCGGAGTCGTATCCGTTTGCGCGCCTTAGCCTGTCTTCTTTATTACAGTTGGTTGATAGCTTTTACCAATTGTACGTGATGCCTTCGATTAACTCTGGTCTGTCAAATATCAAAAGTACTTCAACAAAATTTCTTTTTTTCTAGCGTCTTCTTGAATTCAATTCTAAGCACCAAAGATTAATGCCCTGGCAGCCGTGTACGACGTTGGCTTCACAAACTCTTACTCAGACCCTGTATACCTCTTTTTTACTCTTTCGTACTCTCTGACTATCTCTTTTTCTCCCCACACACCTTCTGCCCTCACGCCAACGCTCTGTTCACGACATTACTTACAAGTTCCTTTTCTCTTTTTTTATTTGTTTTACTTCGATGGTCCGGTTGAACCGCTGGCCTCTTGAAGAGTATCTACCCTGTAAGTATTGATATTATCGACAAGGTCCTTCGAACGTTGCGGGTTCTATATGGAAAATGCGCGGCGCAAACGCAATGGTCCACTCAGTAGAATGTGTAGGTGAATATAGGAATGTAGGTAGTATAGGCATGTACATGAGCTGCATGATTTCTCTGAACGAGTACCTCAATACCTTTCTTTGTCTCTCTTTTTTACGCTTTGCTACCTGAATCTGGATTTAAGTTTCTATTTATTTCAGTTCATTATGTTTATTGAATACAATTGTTCTGAATAGTAACAATGTTTGTAGCAGTTCGCTGTGCGACAGACAAAAAGCATTTTTGAGAGTATTTTACTGTAAATTGTGTCGTAGCAGAAGCAGTAGACTTGGCTTATGTATATATGTATATATATCCGTACTGTTCACATGCGCTTGTGTAGCGTATAGACTCATGCATTTATAAGCTTGTGTGAACAAATTACATGCTACACTATATATTGAGAGAATTATTCGCGAGGGAGAAGCACATTCATGTAATTTTGTACATTCGAATAAATAGTTTTGACCAAATAATAAAAAATTACAGCTTAACTGCAAAAATGAAATATTTTATAATTTTGTAAACAAAAATTCATTGATTTTAATTATATCGTCGGTATTTTCTCGAAATAGTTCTTTTTATTAAATGAAATGATTAAAAATCGAATAAGTATCCACAATTTTGTTCAATTTTCAGCGCATGCGCTTTGCAGAATAATTTGTAGTTCTAAAATTTGAAAGTTATAAAATTGTCTAATTAAATAAAAATAAAATTTGTTTATATAAGTGTCGTATATTAAAAATAAGCTTGAGATTTTCGTAAAATAAAATATATATTTTCGATTTACATAGATGTTTTCCGTACGGATAAATTATATTTTTAATTTGTTATTTAAATAATAGTAAACTAAACTAAGTATAATACAAAATATTTTTTTATGTAATTAATAAGCTCGTTCAGTACTAATCTTCGCTGTAAACAGAGATACAAGATTTAAATAGAAAATTAGAATACAATTTTCTTAGGTTACAATTTATACGCAATTTACGTTGTATATTTATTGTATTCATTTGGGCGTTTAGAACTATACAGACTGTTATAGCAATAGAGATGAATGTATTAATCTAAAGTGCTTTTCAATGCGTTAGGTGATAAAACTGCGAGTGAAACTAAGTGAAACTGTGAACCACCGAAAACCATGTGGACTGTGAAGTGTGAACTCAGTCACTGTGGGCTGCTGTGGGTCACTGTGGGTGCTGTGGGCCATGCGTGGTCGTGCGTTGTGCCGAGCTTTAGAGAAATTCATATAATATGAAGCAAAATGTAAAAATGTAATTTATTTTGTCTACATTGAAAAAAATAGTTTATATTTCAAATAAAATTATTTAGGTGAAGCACTTACTTTTAAAACAATTTTTTCAAATATAATATTAATTAATTATATTCTAACCTAAAAGTTTGTTTATAACTTTAATAATTTTTTATATATAGATTAAGTCAGTGAGTATTAAGGAGACTAAATATAAAAGATGAGTGATTCAGAAGATGATAGTGATTTGAAAGTGACAGGACCAGTAGATGATGCTTGGTCACTAAAAATTCCAAAATTTAAACCAGAAGATAATCCACATCGATTACAAGAGGAAAGTTCTTTTGCAACACTATTTCCTAAATATAGAGAAAAGTATTTAAAAGAATGTTGGCCTCTTGTTCAGAAAGCATTAGTTGAACACCATATCAAAGCAGAACTTGATCTTATTGAAGGTAGCATGACAGTAAAAACGACCAGAAAAACATGGGATCCATATATTATTATTAAAGCACGTGATATGATAAAACTCATGTCTCGCTCTGTACCTTTTGAACAGGCAACAAGAGTTCTTCATGATGATATAGGTGCTGATATTATAAAAATTTCATCATTTGTAAGAAATAAAGAAAAATTTGTGAAAAGAAGACAGAGATTGATTGGACCTAATGGTTGCACTTTAAAGTCTATTGAATTGTTAACTAATTGTTATGTATTAGTCCAAGGTCAGACAGTTTCTGCAATAGGTCCTTACAAAGGTTTACAACAAGTGCGTCGTATTATTGAAGATACTATGAAAAATATTCATCCTATCTATAATATTAAAGCTTTAATGATTAAAAGAGAATTGGCAAAAGACCCAAAATTGAAAGATGAAAATTGGGAGCGGTTCTTACCCAAATTCACCAGTAAAAATGTTAGTAAACGCAAACAACCTAAAAATAAGAAGATCAAGAAACCATATACTCCATTCCCTCCACCTCAACAAGAAAGTAAACTTGACAAAGAACTGGCAACAGGTGAATATTTCTTAAAAGAAGAACAGAAGATGGCTAAAAAACGAAAAGAACAAGAAGCAAGACATGAAGAAGCAACCAAGAAGCGAGAAGAACGTAGAGCTCAAGCATTTATACCTCCAGAAGAGAAAAAAATGAAACCAGATGAAAAAGATCAGAATTTTGATATACAGGAATTCAAAAAGAAAGTGAAAAAGGGACTTAAAAATAAAGCAAAGAAGTCATAAATTATAAGTTTATATAATGATTTTAAATTTATTCACTAGTGTTATGAAGAATTAATTTTTTAATTTTTTATGAGAATACAGTGACCAATAAGTAATTGATTGTTTAAAATCTCAATGACAGAGTAATAAACAATGCTTCTGAACATGAAGTACAACTCTTATCCTATAAGCCCTGATGTAAATAATATTACATTATAATTATTAATATGATTGTTTAAATGAAATATTAAAATTGAAATAAATTATTATCATTCCACTCTGTTAATATTTTTAATTCTTTAAATGTTACGATAATAATTGAATGTGAAATAAAAGAAATTTTAAACTGAGAATGTTTTTGGAAATATCCTTGTTTTATTAAAAAAACTTTATTTTACAACGTTTTCTTAATGTTACATACTTATTTAAATAATTGTTATATAATTATTATACATTTGTAAATCATAGTAATATAAAGATGAATTTTTACAGTAATTGATACAAATATTTTTCTCTAAAAAATTTCAATTATATTACTGAAATAAGATTTTGCGGAACCAATCGTTTAAAACTACAATTTGAATTTTTACCAAAACTTAATCATTTAAGATTAAAAATAATTCATATTTCAAAGTTATTTACAATATTCTCCTTTCATATTATATGGACTTGAAATATATGTGAAATATAAAATAGTAAAGGAATACATTTTAAATTGAAGCAAAACAATTATTGATATAATTAACAAGAAGAATTCCACACATTATTTTTTAGACCAATATTTTTTTGAGCGAACAGAAAACATTTATTAAAAATGTTTATTTTCTAATATTCATAAAATATCATTTATAAAAGTTGACTTTTAATAACTAGAATTAAAACTAATTTTTGAGTATCAGAAAACACTTGTTTAAATTGTTATTATCATTAAAAATGTGTAGCAATAAACTTCTTGTTTTTAAAAAGATCAAAATTTTAAGCAATTTGTTCATGTTAGCTTATAATATTATACAAAAATGTAAAATACTTAAAAATAGCAATTTGAAAATTTGATCAAGGAGGTTGTAATACACAATTATATTTCTCTATTTTTTTTAAAGTATATCTTTAAAAATAATTTAACCATGGTTTATACTGTTTCATAAACTAAGATAAGATCCTTTAATTGAATATTTCTATTTTATTGCTCATACAAAAATAAATCTATATCAAAACAATTACATAAGCTGAATCAAATATTTCAATAATTAGATATTAATAATTATGTATTGATTCTTAAATCTTTTTTAAAGCTCAACTTTAAATAAATACAAAAAATCTATACAAAATAATACTGCCAAATATAATTCATTCAATAAAATATTCTATAATGTGGCAGTCCCATGGTTGGAAAATAACATTTTTTAAACCATATTGATTGCAATTATTTACAAAATAAAGTGCTTAATCTATCTAAACTTAAATAAATCTAATAATTATTGTTTAACAATGGTAGTAATTTGATTGTACATAATACATAATTAGTACCATATTTTATTTTACAGCCTGTTATTACTATATATTAAATATTTATTTTTATTCGTTTAAATTAGAGTCGAAATAAATTGGTAAAAATCTTAAAATAGAATACTTTGTTGAAAATGATTTACGAATTACAAAATTAATTTGATTTATTACATTATTTTACTTAAATAATTTATTTATTTTAAAAAGAAAATTATTTCTTAAATAAATTTTTATTTCGAGTTACATTACATATATATATACTTCTTACTTCCAATTTAGAGAAATTTATAAATAAATCATTATACACAATGCAAACCTTACCATTAAAATTTGTTATCATTTTCAACATAATTTTCTTATTAGAGTATGCTTGCTCTCAAACTCCATTAATATGCACACTAGGTATTAGCGCTATTAATTATATAATCTTTCAATTCCAAGCACACATTGTCATTTGATCATTCACATAAATATAAAAACATTATAAATATAATTTATATAAAAATTACATCTATAAAATAAATCAAGAATGCACGAGTATTTTGACCTAAGTCTCAGAATCAAGCATGTACAAAATAATTACGTCTAATAAAAGGTAATTATAAACAGGAATATTACCTATAAACATTGGTTGTAAATAATGTTATCATATCATCTGTCTTTGATTTTTAGTTTCGGTTGAGGAAATTGAGTTTTTGTATTTTGGCTCTTTAACACTCCATATTTTTTTAAAAAGTATATCAAATAAGTTGCTAATTAAATTTCATAACTCGTAAAAATTTAAAATTTCTTTAGTTGAATTTTGTTTGGACATGAATACATTGATATTTTGCCATTTGTAACATTATTATAAATGCTTATTACAGAGATCGATCATAATATTTCTCACTATTTTGAGAAAAATCACATTCTCTATATTACATTTAATGAAACTGTACAAAGAATATGCTACAAATACTATTAAAAGAAAAAAATTTCATTGAGAATAATACAACATATTATTTTTTTAAATTGCTTTTATCACTTTATAGTTTTTCGATTATTGAAAGGAATGAGTACTTATATTCCAATTTATTTTTTGTCATTTATTATAAAATGATATAATTTAATTGTTTAAACAGAAGTAAGTTATTTATGTATAAATAATAATTAATTATTTCTTTAATAAATTGACATCTAAAATATTTAGAATATAAATATACATTCCATATTATTTCTAATAACTCTTTTTTCATTTAAATTAACTAATAATTTAGTTAACATGTTAATCAACGAATTATTGATTATCATATCAATGTTTTAATTCCATACAAATGACTTGTACAAATGACAAATTGCATCACAACAACTTATCATAAATAATATTAACTTTTGAATTAAAATTATAATATTTTAAAATAATATTAAAATTTTTATTAATTTAGTAATTTGTTAATATAAAAATCTAGTATGAAAGATCATACAAAAATTAAAAAAAGTATTGTCAAATTCCACTCGCAAATATTTTTCATTTTACAAATGTATAATTTGAAGCATCTTTCAATGAAACGATATTCAAAGTATAGTAATTTTGTATTTACTTTAAATTCACATTTAAAATGAGTTATGTACTGATTTTCATTTAAATCAACATGTAGTTTTTACCAATTTAATATCTTTTTATTATAAAATCAATTTTTTAAACATATTAATTCAATGTTATTATTTTTGAATCTAGTATCAATATATTTAAATAAATGTGCTAAGCTATATTTTGTAAATGAAAATCAATGTCTATAAAAACTTACATAAAAAAGAAAAATACCATGAATAAATATAATCATTCAATGTACAGTCTCTTTTAAGCTACACAGCTGGAAAAATTATTATAACTTTTAATCTTAATCAGGATAATTTTATTGTAGAAATATTAAAACGCTAAAAATCATTGCTGATCCTATAAGCAACTAAATATAAACATGTCATTTATATATGTAAAAAAAGTGCAATTAAAATTTGTATCAAATATTGTATCACTAATAATGAGTATTATTAAGAATTTCTTTTGTTTATTAACATATTTATTAATAATTTAAGTATTTGTTTAAAATTTTATAAAATATTATCCAAGAAATATCATTTTTAGTCGATATTTTGATAAATTATTTTTAGATTAAATAATGATAATTCAGCTTTGTATTTTCATGTGTACTTTTGTAATTATTTAAACTATTCGAGAAGAGATATTGACTTTTTAATTTAGATACTATGTCTTTGCTTTAATACTTTGGTTTAAGGAAAATAAAAAAACGATAAGTTATGGTCGATACATATGTTTTTCATGTAAAGGAAAAAAATTATTTTTTCGCTAGTTAAATGGATCACATTTCAAGTTAAAAGAAAATTTTCTTGGAAAAAGATAGCAATTAAAACCAAGTAATATAAAAAAGGTAAAGAGTATTTTCCAACTGTGCATTTTGTTTGCAGGCTCAGTCTCTCGCTATTTCACCCTCACACGCTTTTCATCTTCACGATAATAAGAAATAGGTAACCTTGCGATTGTTTTCACAAATGTATCTCTTAAGCAATCGCATTAACGAAATCCAGCGTCGAATGTTAATGACTGTGATTATAAAGGTGCCATCTCTGGCTCTCAACATTGGAATCGCACTTTTCGGCAGTGATACCGCGCTGGGCGTGATACCTTGTGTCTATACAGACAGGTATCCGCACATGACGAATAAGTCCACCTTCAAGGTGACGCCACTTCTGATTCTCGCTACCATCACAGACTTGCATTAGTAGAATTGTACCTTTGGCGTAAGCAGGCAGGGTCAGGCAGAGATCGTGATGCCTTATCAAACCGTCTTTCGTCAGACCCCATTCCTAACAAATAAAATTCATAATAAATATCATATTATTGTTTTTATTTGTGCTACTTACTATCATTCACTTAAAAATATACTGTTATTGTATTTATAACCACTCTATTATACTTTTTGAACTATTTTTTAACATTTTTGAAACTTACCTGATTACCGCCGGTATCGTGGCATGGATAAAGTCCAACGTTTCCATCAAGAAGATGACCCATGCTATCGAGACAAGCAGTGTCCTGTCTTAAAGAACCGCCTGGTCCTCCTTCACTCGTTGGAATTATCAACTCCGGATAAACGTGCTTTAGGTACCAAACAAATGGTTTACAATGCAGCTTACGCTTCAACTCCATCCTATCTTGTATGCTAAAAATAATGCATCATACATCATAATATGTTACTAAACTATCAAAGAATTATAAGAAATTACACTTTTTAATGCAATAAAAGTTTTGTTGAAATATGATTTTTAAAAATGTATGTATATTACTACAAAGCATTTATAAAATAATATTTAATAATTCTATCTCGCATATCAGTTGCACAATAAATATAATGTAACTAATGTGTTCTTTTTATTCTTGTATGGCAAAATTAAATGTTGCTTTAACAATGTATGTTAATAGTTTAATATGAATTCCATGATATCGTAACGTTACTTACTTTCCATAAGGAATGTTACGTGCCAAAGGTACGGAATTATAATAAAATTGCTTGTAGTCGTCCATCCAGACTTCAGCTGCTCGTCGAGTATTGCGAGCAAATACATTTCCACTTCCCCCGGGAAAGGAATATGGATGGCGTTTTCGGAATACGTGACCGACCCTTGAGCATGGAATGATTTCCAGGCTGCCACCGCATTGCCACACTCGAAATGAGATTTCTGAAAATACGCAATTCTTATTGAAAATGTTAAGTTGTTTATTCAAAGTCAAAAGACGTTTTCCGAAACAGAAATATGAGTCACATATCACAAATTTTTAAATCATGTATTTTCTAAAGTAACAATAATAAATAGATACAATGCTTGTATCCTTGTAGATATACCATATATAATCATAAAACTTTCTTCGTGCTAAAATAGGAATCCTAACAGTATGAAAAATTTATTCTAATTAAAATTATAATTTTTGTAACAATTAGACTTTTCTATTTCTATTATCTATTAACCTTTCTTTTTGTGCAACTTTATCTATTTTATAAATTTCTTTCAATATTTTTAAACTCCGATAATTTTAATTTTTACAAATTTAATAAAATACAATTAATTTGTATTAAACATATATTATAATATATACAAGAGTTGTATATATAACAAGAAAAGAAAAAAACAAACTCACCAAGATTCTCGCCACCCCATACATCCATTTGAACGTCATATTTTCCTAATTTTTCAAAATAAGCCTTATTTATGACGAATAGACCGCCGGCAATCATAGGTGTCCTTATAGCCTGCGTGGGATCTTTTTGTCGTGCTTGACGTTCAGATTGACTGAGATATTCCCATTTGAACACAAGACTCCAGTCAAACCCACCTCTTAGATCCGCAGAAGCTCCTGTGTATAAAATCAAGAAGCTATTTTAATATCATTTATATATATGTATGCTTAAACATTATAATTTAATTTATAACCATATGATGGTTATTTAATGGTTATATAAGTATATGTAGTTATTTTATTGATAAGTACTTATGGTATATGGTTATTATCTATGGGCTACAACAAAGGTTCTCACCAATATATTGGAAGTTGTCCATACTAATGACGTCGATGACAGGACAGACAACCCTGGTTGAGTCTTCGGCGACCCTCTCCAATAGAGGCTCAAGCCAGTCAGTATTACACTCACAATGTGAATCCAAAAAAGTGAGTACGTCAGCCGTCGCAGCATCGGCACCCCTTACTCTAGATCGCATTAGCCCTTCACGTTTGTCATTTCTGATCACACGCACCTTGTGAATCTTTGAGAGCTCTTCACCGTCTTCAGCTGTTTTTACACCATAGCGGAAACACGAAAATAAATGATAATTTCCATGTTCAAATTAATTAAAATTAACTGTAAGGATATTATTAATGTACTTACGGTGGTCACTAAAGTCGTCCACTAAAATGATTTCTTTAATTAAATGTTCTGGACTTCTGTTTAATACACTGCAAGCATAAAAATTATAGTTTTATCATATTACCAAGGGTAGATTGTTATACAAAGTTTATGGTATCAATTTACAATTTCTAAGATTAAAGGATTATGATAATACAAGGTAAATTTATTTTAAATTAAATAATGTATGAAAAAATTCAATATTAATATCTTGTAAGTTGAAAAAAGTAATGAATTTTATTATTCCAAAGGAAATTCTCGATTATAATAAACAAGATTATATAAAGTTGTGAAGATATATTGCAATAAAGCAATAAACCGCTGTATATAATTGTTATCAGCAGCTTTAGTAAGGATGTTCTTAGCACGTATTAGGACAGATCCAAAAGAACTCATTAAGCGAGCACCCCGTTAGAAGTGGTGACGATGTCCCCTTTAATTTGTATTTTCGCTAAAGCATAAATCGCTGGCACTACTGAGTCGTGAAAAAATGATTAACGATTTGTGTACATATATGTTCTTATCGAAAGAGCCGCTGAACGCCGACCTATATACGAGTATTACGACTTGCAGCAGTCATGAAATTGGATGCCGCCCTCACAGACGAAGGAATGGCGATTAGAAAATTCCTTTGGTCAGGGTTGTGAGCCTCGATGTTTTCTCCGACTCGTGTATTGCCTCTACTCCATACAGCAGCTCTTTTTTACTTGATTTCGCGTGCGAGTATCATGAACAAAATCAGAAACGTTCGTTTTTTTTAAACTATCTACAGATTACTGCATCCCTTTCGTCACTCCTTTTTCGTACTAATTTTATTGTTACTCTATATATAGTATACATGTAGTACATAAAGCACTTAAACTTTGAAACTTGGCCCTATAATACTTAAAAGGATTCATTCTTTTTTTGTAATTTTTGACGTCTACGAAAAGCAAAGTATTACAGTGAATCGAGTGATGGAAATTGGCTATCTATCAATTATTAAATAACTGATTTAGACTCATGAATAAAATAATTTAATAATTTGAATTTCAAAAATTATTATTATTAAGAAAATTAATTATCTCTAGCTATAAATTATTTATAGTTTACCTAACAACAGTGCGGAGAAGAGTTGAGCGAGCTTCATTATGAAAAGTGATAATTACTGAAGTTGCGGGAAGATCCTGCCTCCACTCTTTTAACCTGCACCTAAAATCAAAAATATAACATATTATCACAAAAGTTTTTAGTTTTCCAAAAAAGAAAAATAAATCATGATTCATCTTTGTAATTTCAACAATCAGAAGATACTAAAATTCAAACGTTGTAACGTATGTATAAACTATTACTTTATATCATTTTAAATATATTTAAAATTTATAATTCAATAGACAATTTATTCTTTTTTAATACTAAATGAATATTTAAATACAAGATTAAATATGTTGTTTTGTGTCATCTTTATTATTATATACACGTACAAAAATTAAGAGCAGATTTTAAGAATCTTAAAAAGTAATAGAATTAGATTTTCGCAAGTGTTGTTCCCTCTATTTTGAAATTCTTTAATTAAAAAATTCTTTTTATAGCCATAGAATGCGAGAAATTTTATATACTTATGAAATATAATAGTATTAAAATTTTAACTTAAAAAGTTATATATATATATATATACATAAGAAACACAGTTTTAATTTTTACACAGTAACTTCTTTCTACATTATCATGTAATTTTAAATGTTATTGTAAAATCAAATATATATATATTTTTGAAAAACGTGTAATTCAATTATCAAACTAAAACTTTGTTTTATGTACTACTTATTTTTTCTATTTAATGTTATCAAATTTTCTAACATTGTTATTTAATAATTATTAACAAGGATTAGAAACAATTAAATCTAATATTGAATATGAAATGCTTATGTAACGCTTCGATAGCGTTACTGTTAAGAGGGTTATTGCCAATAGCAGTTTCCGATAGATATTGAATGTTATATTTTGCTGTTCGGCAACAACGATTAAACCTTGAACATTGTTACATGACGAAAAGTTATAATCTATAATCATTATTGATATATAAAGGACAATATCTGTGAACGAACATATGAAATATGTGTGCAATTCACGTTACAATATATAATATAAACTAAACTTATTCTACAGCAATTATAAGTAATGGTACATCTATACAGATATCAAGTACGTGTTCAGTTAGGAACAGAATATATATATGTATTAATAACAAACCAGATAAAATGAAGAGAGTATTTAATTAAAATTAAAAAACCAATGCCACCTTTTTTTTACAGATATCTGAAATTTTTACTTCTATAATACATCAACTAAAGAAAAAAACTGTAGTGCAACCTTTGTGATGAAAGCATAACCAAAATTCATAATGAAAGAATCAGATTCTCAAAAAAAAATTCAAAGGAAGAGAAAGAAAAAAAATAGAGCGAATGGAAGCTCGGTAAAATCGAAAAAGCGGAGGAAAGCAAGAGGCATCGAGAAATTCGGTTTTCCGATAGAGAGGCCGTAAAGGGGCCAAACAGGCGCACGCGGACCAAGGAGATTCTAGGGTAGGTAAGAATGATCCCCGCGCGTCGCACCACTGCGTCTTTTCGACGCAATTCGCTCGGATAAACTCGGCTTGACCTACGTGAGCGGAATATCGCCCTTATATGCGGAGGAGTGGAGTGCGCGGCTGGTCCACGCCTCGAATGTGAGGCCGAGCCTTACACACTGTGCTGTGTCCTATATGCGTTTGCACGCTAGGTACTCAATGTCGTGCCTACTACCGAATCCGAGAGATCGCGTATCGCAGCCCTTATGCCACGCAAATTGAAAAGCCTCGAGGGCAACGGGTCGGAAAAATGCGTGGCGCTGCGACACGTGTACTGCAGCCGTGGGCAAGTTGGAAAAATGTCTCTCGGAGCGCCTGGAATCCTCCTGCGCACATTCAGATGCGTTAGATCTCCCATTTTTTACTGCCCACGTTTGAATGCGTTTACGACTTACTGAGAATATAAGTTCAATCTCCCAGATTTTGGTTGCAATATCAATTTCAAGAATAATGCTGACCTACATGCAAACTGATGCATCCTTAAAATGATTACTCTACACTCGCACTGCAATTAAAAAGCCTAAGATAATGATTTTAATTAACAATATTATAGGTAATATCGCTCGTATTTCTGATAATACGATATTTATTCGAAATTAGGTATTAGATTATTTATTTATTATTTTAATGTCTTTTTTAAATGGATATATTTTAATTTGTATACAAAGTTGATTTGGACGGTTCACTCGTTGTATAAATTTCACATTTCATAAGAGATTTGTGAAAATGAATTGCAATGTGAAAGACATAATCCAGATATGCTCTCTAAAATTGAATTAGTGGTAAACGAATTATTGAATCAAATCGATTCATTTACAGTTATTTTATAAGTAATTTTCACTGATACAAAAGATATTTTATGGATAACGTGGCTGATCTAAGTTAGTGATTCACTTATATCTCTTTCGATTTTAGAAAGTGCAAATTCATCTTTATTACCACTACCTCCTAATGCGCTGAAAGGTTAAAGTACAATAGGTGGCCGATCATTTCTCAATTGATGTTCACGAATGAGATAGCTTCTATGTCGCAACCAGTCTCTTATAAATGTAATGATAATGTATATCAGAGCGAGACATGGAGTTCTATGCTCATGCACTGTGGCAGAATGAATTCACAACCTGATCATTTCGACCAGCCACCGTGAAACGGTCACCAATATCTATTCCAAAGATATCTCTTATGTGTAAATTTAAATATAAATTAGTAGAAAATCTAAATTTTAAGCTTCTTTAGAGACAAACTAAAACAATTAAAGTTTAATATCTTTATTTAGAATAAATCGGCAAAGTTAAGTGGGTAATCTATCACAATGTGAACTAAAATAGTACTCATAAGGATATAATCAGTTTTAATTTTAATTTAATTTAATTTTATAGTAGATAGAAATAGCTTTCATACTTCAACGAGATAATTTATAATTAAGACTTCTTTTTGTCTGCGTAGTTTAGTTCCCAGCAATGATTAACGAATGCACAGATGTAAATGCAAGCATTTTAACTACAGATTTATGTGGATGCAAGTGGCGTATATATATTAATGGCGGGTCCATCGCAGAGAGATCCAAAACAGTAGAAGTGCGAAATGCAATTTCTTGGAAAACGAGTGGACCTCCAACGCTCAGTCTGATGATCCGCGAGCATGTCGATTTTAATTCGGAACAATTTCGTTCTAGAGAACGAACGTAGATAAACGATACACAAAGAGTAAGAGAAACAGAGAGATACAAAACGAGAAAGGGACATCTGGATACAGAGAGAGAGAGAGAGAAAGACAAAAAATAAGCGAAATAAACAAAGAGGAAGAGAAAGAGATAGAGAGAGAGAAGAGGAGGAGGACAAAGCGGATAACGCAGCCCGCGGCGTCAGGGCTAGCGACGAGGTCGACTACTCGCTAACTCGCACAGGCGGAAAGGCGCGGTGACACGCGCGTTAGCGAGCTTCGGTACACTGCAGAGCCGTAGCTTAAGCCCGCCCCCCCACCCCCTCTCTTGGAAAGAGTAGCGCACAAACTGTGCCGTCGCACATGGAAATGCACTTCTGGCAGCGCCGCCCCCCGATCCTTGCTCACCCGCCCCTCCTCACGCACTTAAAATGATTTTGCGGGTGACAAAAATTCACAAGTGATTGTGTTATAGTGTGCAACTCCATGCATGAAACAAAAGAGAGCTCGTAGCGGTAACTTTCAGCCGCACATGTATAAACTGATTGTCAAATACCGCTGTACTGTGCGGAATACTGCGCCGGTCCTCTCACATTTTTCCCTATATTTGAACTGAAAATTATCTTTTCCGATCGGTGTAGCTATCGAGCTCTACAAGAGAGAAATTATTCCGTTTTCCCCGAAGTACAGAATATATTACTGCGCTGCAGTTTTAAAAGCGGGATTTTAATCATGAAACTCTGAAAATAAAGTACCTTGCAACAAATATTGCGTCAAGGGAATCATTTGGTGAGAATTTGAATGGAACTGCGCTTTTACAAAAGTTTATATACAGTGTACATTTCAATATATTTTTTAAATGGCTATCCGAAATTAAAAACGATACATTGTGTATTATTTTATTAAAGAATTAAATTGTTTGATAGCAATAATAAATTCAAGAAGACATAGGAGGATACACCCTAGTGTAAATGTTTAACTCAGTTATTTAAATAATATTAGACTAATACTTTAAATGAAATCGGTCAGTTTATAAATTTGATACTGCAAGTATAATAATAGGTAACTTGAATTTTCTTTATTCTATAGACGATGGACTGATTTAGTATTTTTTACTATGCATATTTTACCATACAAATTCGAAATTTATATTGGTCATGAACTTTAAACTAAGTATTCAAGTTTCATAAGTAAATGGAGAATTTTTTTAACCATAAATAAATATACTTAAATTAAAAATGGATATTTATAACTTAAAATTTAATTTAAATTTTACATATCCAAAGTATATCCCTTATGAATTTTATATTAATATTCTATTTAATGTCATTCTAACCATTTAATTTTTTGATATTGAAAGGAAATTGATCGAGCACTTGATTACAATTTCAATTTTTTATATTTTGCAGTGAATTAGTACGATAAATCTTAAAATTAGAACAATATTTTAGGTTAAATTGTATTATTTATAGTAGATATGATAATGTAATTGTTTGTGTTCCTTAAAGTTGCTTGTTATATATTACGTGGGTTGACTTGAGGTCGACTCATTGACTTCGAAACGATCGTATATTTTATCTGCAAGGATCGTAAATTCAACGAATTTTATCACTCCTGAATTTTCAGATAGTTTAAGGGTCAAATCAAAGTTCGAACGCTTGAAAGTGCCATACGTTGAGAAAGATCTACTGTGAACTTTAAATGTTCCAAAGGACTTACACGTAAAATAAATTATTTTTTTTATTATAGCTTTATGTTGGTGCGTTAACCGTACTCTGACGTTAAATCAAATTTATATATTTAGATGACGCATTATTACTTTATGTTATTATTACTTTTATGTTTTAAATCACCCGAAATCGACTATGTAATCTATATATACTCGACACTTGCATGTTATATAGAATTTCCATTCATTTATAGCTCGTTTAGAATATTAAAAGTGAACATTACCACAATAAGTAGTCACTGGAACCCTATCTTTGCAAAAACAGTTAAAAATATTGACGTTACCGCTTTTTATAGTTTATAAATAATAAAACTTTCATGGAACTCTAGTAGATAAAATACTTTTTTATTATCTAAAAGCATAATTATAAAAAAGTATATTAAAAAGTTCTTTAAAATAAGAGCAACATAGATTAGAATTATTATCTCAAAAGATTGCATGCCAACTAGCATGTCCAACGAACAACTCTCTCTTACTACACTGTTATATGTAAGTACATACGACGCAAGGCATGTGAATCCTAGTATAAAATATCCAACCCCACCTGTTGACCTTAATTCTGGTTGCAAGCACTCGCTTCAATTTTCGTGGAACTTCGTCTATAATCTAATATATCGTACTGCATCAGTGAATTTTCATTCACTTATGCAATTTGGCCTGTTCACTATCGTGCTGTACAAAACGCGATAAAAACTTGTTAGCTTGCAGGTAACAAGCCACTCAGAAATTTAAAGTACGTTGCAAATAAAGATTAGCAAATTTTATATTGTACTATAATTTTCAATGATTACGTTCAATAGATATTATTATATGAGTTATAAAATTAATCAACTAATAATTACATAATTTTTAAATATAAAATCAATATGAAATAAACAATAAATCAATGTCTGAAATACCTATATGCAAATACTGTAATTGGTAATAATTTTTACTCAAATCTATACAATAGACTTATCTTTGATGTTAAGTTACGACAAGTGTTTCTATTCATACATAAACTGAAATATTTAATTTCTTGATTCCGCATACAAATAAAAATGTTCGATATAGCAATATTTTAGTACATCCGTAAAACTTTCTTTTTTATAATCCGAAAATTATTTAATTAAATATTTAGATTTTATTACGGTGCTCGTATTACGTATTTAGTAACAATAAAGCTTACTATGCATAAAAAGAGAAAAGCAAAAAAATCTCAAACGCCAATCTGAAAAAATCTGCAGTATTCCTCTTTTCGTCTCATAGCCAGTGGAGCGATAGCGAACATATCGGCAGGTAGACGGGCTGCGCGAGAATGGAATAAAAGTTACATCTGCTATATCACATCAGTCAGTGCTCACCACGTCCCTGCTCAGTGCTTTATAGTCGTTTTACAGTCGCGGCGGTGCGGAAGACCGATAGATTATGAATTGCTGCGTGACGAGAAATTGTAGCGGCGCAGCTACTCCGATTTCAGTTCCCTTTTTCTTTCTCCACTTTCTCGCTTATGCCTTGCCCTTAGCGCTACCTGCAGTGTACGAGCTCTGAATTCAGCAATTTATGTACGCCTCTATTTCAAGAACTTCACAAGGCTGTTTCTTACCGTTTGTTTTTTAGCTCATTTAGCAAGCTCAGAGCTTAAATTGCTACAATCGCGATAGTTTGTTACAGCCATTTACGAGTTTATGCTTTGAGATTCTGTTTTTTGTGTCCTGCGCAATTTTTTGAATTGATATAATTTTATTTGTGCTTTACATAGATAATATTATAGAAATGTAAAATGTTTTACAGAGTAAAATTTTTAAATAAATTATTTAAATCTAAATGTCTAAAAAAGTTTAATAGATACAATTTATGATAACGAATCTTTATTAACTTGCGATAAGCATAGGTAACCACCAAAAACAAGACTTAAGTATCAGTTTAAAAAATAGTAGAATGCAAAGTAAATTTTTTCACATGTAACAGCGCTATGGTATTAGTACTTTATTAATCGCGTTAGCTTTATTGTATTCAGTTAAACAGTCACGTAACTGAATAACTTCTAGAATTAGATTGGCCAAATGCACCAGAATTGTATCGAAATAAGAAAAGCAAAAATTAATATAACAAATATACATAGATACATAGTATATTAAGTAGAATATTACATATGCGGTCAGACATAATATGACACAAACAGAGTGAGTGATAAATTATTCGATTTTTCTTTGTTTTAATGATGTTTTTATTTCTTAATGCTAGCAATTATTTTATATGCGTGTCTTGCATAACTTTATATTATAATGGCACTAATTTTGTCGAATGCTCACGTGCATTGTAATCCTTTGCTTACACTTAGAAACTAGCAACTAATGTCGTAAATTATGGAATTAAACATAAACTACCAGACATTCAGTTTGAGAATGGCTACTAAGCAAGACTCTTGCTTCCTAAGCAGCTTTCCTTTGTGAAGAGATTCTCTTCAACAATGCCTCTATCTTTCTGCAATAACTTTTCGAAACTATTCTAAACTATTCTGTCAGTGTTTTCGTCAACTGCTCTCCTTGAATAAATGTGTACGTGCGATATCGTCAATCTTTTAATTTTTTATAATACGCGTTTTTTTGTCTGATTCATTTTTTCAATTTTTTGAAATATTTATTTTTCCCCTCAGTAAATTTCAATGGTAAGTTGAGTATTATTTGTTTTCATACACTTTTTCTACATATTATTATACGTTATATTTTGTGCAGTCAATATTAACTAAATTGTTATTTTTATTAATATTATATTTATATTGTACATTTTAATCAATTTTTTGAAACTATTTACAATATTTTCAACGCAGTGCGTTTGGCAGCTTTTAAAGGTTCGGTGATTGTGAAAAGCTGTGCGCACGAACAAAGGATTCCCACTTTTCTCCTGTACAGCAGTTTTTTATCGAACCTTCGTTTAATGATTTCCATTTTAAATCAATTACATTTATCAAGTAAGTGCAGAATGTTACTTTACGAATGATTACAGGTGTAAATCTTTTTTATTTCTCTAAACAACTATATTAATCTACTAATAAGCGTAAACAAAACTTCACCTGTCAGCTGCAGAATCCCCAAAAACGTCAAAATGAGATATACATTCGTTCGTTTACAACAGAGCCAACAGAAACGAAATCCTGCGCGTGGTTTATCACAATAGGAGACTTTCCATTTGGACGGCCGATCGCCGAAAATAATTTAGGTGCATAGCATTTGTCGGGCATTCCTCGCGGCGTTCAAGCGGCGTTCAAGCGGCGCGGGCCGAGCGACTGCTCACATAATAGAAAGAATCATTCAGCGTTTTGGGCGGTGGCTCGCACATCCGCGTAAACAAAGAGGGGCGCGGGGTCCGCTCGGCGGGTCAATGGACACGTCGCGCCCACGCCCCGCCACACGACGCTGAGTCTGATGTATGCAAACGGGCGCGTCACGCAGCCTGGACGCGGCCCCCCCGCGTTTTTCCAACGAGCCCCCGTCCGGGAAAACTTCTTTGTCACGGCGCTTTTTCTTCATATCTCCATGGACGTCCTTCCACACGTTTTCATGTCTGCGGAGTTACGAGCGCCAGCGCGAGGAGGAGACCTTAACATTCATGGCGCGAGGTCCCGAGGTCCGCGCGCTGCGTACTCATACCTTCTGCGTCTCGCTCTTACCTCGCGACCCCAGCGCCTTTTTTCCCTCTCCCGCGCGGTAGTAACTTTTCCTACTTTTCATTTCTTCCCTCTCGAACTGTCTGCTTCTGCCTCTTTACTGCACTTCGCCTCGCCCGTACCTTTTTCCTGCGTGCCTGTTCATTTCTCGTCCTTTCCTTTTTCCTGCGCGTTTCATATATTCGTGAGATATTAGCGTCACGCCTCTGTCCAATAAGAGGAAACGTAATACGGGCTTTAGCTTTAAATATTTCTTATTAATAATGGGAATGTCATTGATATAACACAAATGGATTGGTATAAAGAGAAAACGTACAATGTATATATAACTGCTCGATGCAAATGAACGGATAATATACTCAATAATTCTGTTTCGAGAATTCAAAATTGAAGAGAAAATCAATATTGATAATTGTACGCATTACGCTAAGCCTGACTAAACAGAAAGCTTTCCACTGGTTGATATAGACTGCTTTTTTTTATTCTAAGGATTAATTTTTTCTTTTTGTAGGTATCCGTACGGTCCTTGTACATACATGGATTAAGTGTAAAGTTATTGCTTTCGGATCAAGATTCGCTTCATAGTAGCAATTACTTTACGTCTGCATACATAGGTGCTCGTAAATGTTTATACACACGAGTAAAAATGCTCAAACTATGCATGCCCCATAAAAAATAATACACGCCTCGGTATAGGTCTTATCACCCTTTTGTTTTTGCAATATTCCTTTTCAGTATCGTACTCACCACCGGCTCGTATTACATAAAGTCACACAGATAAAAAAAGCGTACTTCATTCTATTTACAGATAAACACTATTCTATTCTCATTTTAATTTTACATAACAAGATCAAATATTGATGCTACGTTCTATACGGACACCTGAGCTGTGTATATCATTATTTTTAGTTATTAATTAAGCTATGAAATCTTGAGAAGGATTTATTTTCATTTACAGTTTAATTTACAATGACATCTTCTAAAAACTTGATTATACATACACACGCTGGTATTTCAACTTTATGCTGAGCTATGTATGACATGAGTGCTTTTTTTGCGCGGTACTTTTACGATTATCTCTACCGAAATAGTAACATATATGTAAGTAGCATATAGTAATAGTAGCATATTATGTAAGTGTATATAACAAAAATATATATAGTATTCTTTTACAAGAAATATAAAATGTTATACCCGTGTGCGTGATTCTCGGGTACTATGCCGATGAAGTTGATTTAAGTGTATTTCGATTACATAAGCAATATAAAAGTTTACGATATTGTAAATGTTTATGTTTTGATTGAATACATAAGTAAATTGTTCGCATCTGATGAAATGTAAAGTACTACTTACATTTGCTACTGTAAAGAATTATAGATCAAATCATATTACTGATATTAAATGTTTAAAACCTTTGAATGAATCTCGGAATGAATCTACAAAAGTATACTATGAACGGGAAGCAGACATACAATAATGTCGAGAGCGAGCTACAAGCGGAATATGAATGAGGGGCGCTTATGCGGGTAATGCACGATCTCGTGTTCGTCAGTATTTCCCTGAATGTACACTTGTTGGGTTCGGCCAATTTCCAATATCGGGGTTTCGAAGCAGATATTCTCCTACGATTCTCTGTGGTACTATGCGACGGACAACCGAAATTGCAGCTGTCCAGCCGGTGCCTTCGATCACCGCTGAGCAGATAAACATTTCCTTCGGCTCTTCAGTATATTGTACGCTTTATTTTGTTAATACATTTGCATTGACTTTATTGTTCTTATTTATGCATCCCTTTTCAAAGCTATATATAATATATAATCTGTTTAATAATATAAAGTGCTGTATCACTTGACAATATATATCGTCAAGTAATAATTGGTCCAAACGAGATTTTAACACTGGGAATTGTATAAAAACTTCTTAATTATAAAACTTACGAGTTAGTTTGTAATTTAAAAGAAAAGTTATATGATGAAATATTGACTGAAGTACATTCTGAAACAATAAAGGTAAATATAATATTCGAAAACAAATAAATCCATACCCTCGCCTCATTAATAATAATATAATAGCCCGGAGACTCTTGAAAAAGTTTGAGCTCCCAAATGAACTTTTTACAGTAGCGGGAACTTTAGTGCAGCCGCAGTGTTCCCGGTGAACCAGAATTGACGGGCAAAAAGGCCGACTAATACACTTAGCTAATTAGATTCGAAGCACACTGGGGCCATGCGTAGGGGCATAAATTGGGCCGGGAAACTCGCGCGGCGCCATCTCCAAATGAAGAAACTGGCACCGGGACGCTCGAGCAGCCGAGGCTCGCACTATCGATTACGGCCTCCTGGCCACTGCAGCACTCGGTCGCGCGGAGAGCGATCGCCTCGGGCACTGGCATTCGTCTTTCTCACTCGGCTCGTACAATGGGAAAGCGCGCGAAGTCTCGGCGAGCCTCGTAAAGTATAGGCGCACGCCAACGGGGCTCCCACCGTCGACGGATTTACGAGGCGCGAATTTCGTTTCGGCCGCGCGGGGAAAGGAGAGGAGGCCGCGAGGAAGGCCCTCGGGCAAGGTCACGCAGTCGAATTGTTACGCCACGCGCGGCTATTGTTCCGAAGCCGAATCAACTGCCTTCCGAGAGCCTGCGCTTCGTGCACACTTTCAATACCGCGACGGTTCTGTATTGGGTGAAAATGGATTATATACGTAATCAATGAGAATAAAACTCGATTTTACGTAGCGTACAAGCATGTGCACAACACTCGCATGTCAGTAGCGGTTTATTGATCCCAGCGGGTGCTTGTGTGAAAGGGATAAATATCAATTTTTAGGTTAAAAACGATTTAAGCGTATTTGTGGTTTTTCTTTATCCGCAGTTTTCTTGTCGGAACAAATCCGCGTTAAGATAGATTATCTACATTTAAATATATTTATTTGCCAAAATATTACTTTTATTGATACTGTCATAACAAGCATACTGAAGAACGCACGAATAACTCTAACATTTATAACTTTTTTCATTTATCTACAAACTAAATTTATAAACGAAAAGCAAATTATTGCAAAGAAAAAGTATTATCGAGTTCCATTAAAAGTGCTAAGAGTCAATTACAACTTTTTAAACTGATAAAATTTTTATAGCATTATGCGTAGCACTGAATGCAAAAGTAATTTTCGTATCATCTTTCATATAATTATATAAAATATGTATAAATTTTAAAGAAAACTCAAGTTCCTCCGTTATAACTGTACATGATACAGCTCGAATTACGCACACGGATATTCTGCAAGTCACTACTTACATATCCTGAATCTTGATTGATTATATGTTTAAAATGCATTAGGAATGTGTTCGCGGAAGAAAAACCATAATACTATATATATATATACTGAGATTTTATTTCATTTCTTTTTACGGTTAATGTGTAATGCTAAGTGCTTTCGGACCCTAATGGATTCTGATGCGTCCGTTAAATTCAAAAGAAAAAGGTATGAGAAGAGACGCTAAAATATTTATTTCGCAATCAGGTGATACGTGTGCTGTTTTTATCTACATTTCTAAAAAATAAAATACAATGTTTATGATATGCTTCTGTGTGATTTGATTATAGTAATTTCACAATACTGTATACTGATTCATCTACATAAAACTATTAATGATTCATGTCCAAAGTTTTAGGCATAATTATTTAACAAAAAATTTTAAAAAGTATCTAAAATATTTCAATTATAGAATTGCAATTTTGATATTTTATAATTAATTCAAGAACAAACTCATACTTTATTTTTTTAAAAATATACATTAGACGCCTACAAATCAAATATTAGGTGTTTCTTTTATATATTTACTTAAATTTAGTCAATTAATCAATTTTATTAATCAACAAAGATTAAAAACTGTAAATTTAAAAAAACTCTGTAATATCAGAATAAGAATTCGTGTTGCATAATAACTAATTGATAATTAGTATTGGTCGGCATTCAGCTTATTTACTTTATTTCTAAACATAAAAACGTAAAAATTAGATAGTAAGCAGCTGTCGGATCCGCCTATATATGTGTGTATGTATGTGTGTGTTTAAAATTTCTAAGCGCATATTAAGTTTTGATATATACTACATAGAATAAATTTCTCATAACATTTCTTTCGATGTATGTATATACATATGTATTATATGTGAGTACAAATCCAATTTTAAATAACATTTATACATAAAAGTTAACAATATATTTTAACATTCTAATTTCGTATAAGTTTTAGATTGTACGACCCTTTTCCTTTTCCAATTTTTACAGCCACCGTAGTAATTTCAGACGAGGCCACAATTGCACTTGGTTAACAATGACTCACCACCTTCGTCTTTTCTTTCTACCTCGCTTATTCCGTGACTGTTCTCTATTTCTCTCTGTTTGGTTCTTCTCTATCTTTCTTATATCCTCTATTTCCTTACCTCGCCCTTTTCTAGCTAGCACAGCCTTTCGCAGCTCTGCATTCAAAATAGGTTCTTTTCCTTCCTGTCTTTGCTCGCGTAGTTGTAGTCTTGTCTTTCATTACCCGTGCCATCTTTTCCAACGTTATCGTCTCACTCTCTCTCTCTCTGTTCTTTTCCCCTTTTCGTCTTTTTATTGAAATTGCAAAGGGAAATCCTTTTTCATCCTTACTAAAAGAACTGGAGATTTTTAAGGCGACACCGAAATTGCATTTACAAATATAATTTTTACACCGGTAACATAGCCTCATCTTTTCCTTTATTTAATGTCGTTCTATTTATGTTACCATTTCCGTGCTAATCAATGAGGGAGCCATGCAGTGTGTAGCAAACAAAGAACATGAGATGATTCAGTGACGTCTGTGTCAATTCTAGGGGCTGCGGATTGAACCCGAAATTTGATCCGGAACATCGGGATATGCGCCGTACACTCGATCGACTCTATCGAATGAGCCATCTCAGGACTCTAGTTCCATCTTGACAGTTTACAATAAACTTCCAAAAATCAATATATATTAAAATTTCAATAATATATTCAGATAATATAATATAATTTCATAGTAATTTATATCTCGAGAAACATTAAAATATTCTTATGTAATTGAATTTGAATTTACAGTAATTAATAATTTTTAAATTAATTGATGTAATAATTTAATCATTTAATCTGAAAACAGTATTTAATAATTTGATTAAGATTAGTAGTAGAAGTATAAATTTCGGATTAATACAACTTAACAAACTTGCTTTTACTTTATGAACTGCGCATTATACAGTATATATTTTGTATTTATTCTTTTAATTTAAACCAGAATTTAAATTAATTCTCTTATATTTTCGCATATATTAAAAAAATTATGAAATACAGTGCATATGCATAGAAAAAAAATATGCACAACAAAACTTAATAAAAAACGGTGTATCTCTGAACTAAAGATATATAATACAGTTTTATTCGTGCATACGGTGAATAAAAGTAACAAATATACACCAAGATAGCAGAGTCCTTGGCTATCTCCATGCAAACTGAGTAATGGTATAACATAATGAAAAGTATTTACTATAAATTTCATCTGAATATTTAAAATGCAATTTGCTGTTCATTACTTAAACCCTTTATTAAATTTAATAGGTATTTTATTTATAACAATTTATATTTTGAAACAATTTTATTTTATTTTATATTCATCAGCCAACTCGTTATTTGCATTCACAATGTATGTACATATACATAACTGCTTTATTTTGTTCTATTATGATCGAACTCATATTTATATACGATTAGGTGAGGTAGGAGAAATGCTTGCCCACCGCCCTTCCAACACTTCGTAGACTCTGAACATATAAATAGCAAGAAGTAAAGCAAGACGAGAGAGAATCAATTGTCGCGAGGGCACGCCTATCTCGCCCGGACATAAGCGACCAGGATCAGAGACCCTTCAAATCGTCACGGCATGAAGGGCACCCTAAGACACAATCATCACGGTCAGTTCCGTCATCTTTACTACTTAAAACCTTTGGCCAAGGTGCTTCAAAGAGCGACGACATTTTGGAGCCCAGTTATGACGATCGGGAAACTGCAGCCTCCCCCGAGCATAGAATAGCTGGGCTCTTTTGTCATGGAAGGGAACGTCGAAAAAATCCGTCGCATCAGACAAAAACAAAGTAAGCACTGACGAAAAGAAAAGTTCGACTCTCACAAAACTGTCCCATCAACTCGTGCACGCGCCGCAACAGCGGCGGATTAAATTTTACAGTTCTCTTCTTTTTTGATGAATATTTTACTGAACAGAAAGAATATTCTTTAAATTTGAATATTTGTTATCAAAATATAAATGCACTATACTTGACCGAATATATTTTGTAGACATATAAAGATCATATGACTTGGCATATGAATATATAACTATTTAAAGTATGCATGTATGCTGTCAGAGCGCGCATGCTGCGAATGTATTCGGTTGTTGTAAAAAAGAAACATAAAGTTTAAATTTTATGATCATATGTGTAGTGTATAAATAAATGCTATTTTTTATACCACTAAATGTAAAATTTTGTTTTTATTATTTTTTATACAATTCTTTATTTAAATTTACCTGTATCGTGATATAGGTTTTCAATTCCATAGAAATCACAAAAGAAGTGTAAAGCTCGTTTCATCACTTTTCAGAGCTCAGTGCTGTAGTCGCAATATCGGCATTTAGGAGCTGAATAGCTTTTACGCTTCAAGTTGTAAATTTAACCCATTTTTAGTGTTACCAGAGATCCACAGGCAATTCGAACAGTGTAATAATCGTGAGCTTTTTACGTAGCTTCTCGTATCCTCGCTGCCCACGGCCAAAA
The DNA here is from genome assembly GCA_018906755.1 of Sycophaga agraensis. NCBI lineage: Eukaryota > Metazoa > Arthropoda > Insecta > Hymenoptera > Pteromalidae > Sycophaga > Sycophaga agraensis. The sequence continues at coordinate 5,924,607 of JACCIE010000003.1, forward strand.
ATCGATTTCGGGTTTACGACCAGGCTATCGCAAAATCAGAGCTGCCCTGCAGCCCTATTCAACCCCTTCCTCGCCCTCTCTACCTATCCTCAAACGAAAACAAGCCTTGCGGAGCTCGTAATAAATTGCCTTCTTTAACGGTTGCTTCTGCGATGGATGTGAATGTGAGCGACCAGCTTAGTCTTCCTAGCGCCTTTCACAGTTCAGAAGTACGATCGTAAGCAAGGGTATCATCGACTTGAGCTTTCGCGTTTTCATTACTTACATTTCGTAATGAATCCGACTTGTATTTTTTTTCAATTTTATTTCGCTACTTCTCGGTAATCCCATATACTTTACTTTTATGTATGCTGATTCCTTCCATCAATTTTATGTTTATTAGTCTAACTGTAGTTTTTAAAACTTAATGCTTGATTTTAATTTTCATTAATAATATTATCATTATCATCAGTTAAGTATTCAAATCTAATAGAATTGCAGTTAAATTTTGATAATGTAAATATAAAATGATAGTTGTGTTTTTATTGACTTGCAAGTGATTACTCTTATAGGTACATTTAAATTAATTATTATGTATATTTTTCAGACGAAAGTTATTTTGACCAATAATCAAAAATTCATTTCAAAATATATAAAAATTATATGTTAAATTACAAAATTATACAATTTAAATTCTATTTTATTTATTTAATGTCGTTCTACTTATATTCCCATATATATATATTACAGAATAAAATATTATGGTAAGATACGAATCATATTTTCTTATAGAAGAAATAAATGTATATAATTTTATAACATACAAAGTGCAGCCAATAGAGAAAGTGAAGGGACAGACAATGCGAATAAGATAAAAGGACCAAGTGCACCTTGTACAGAAAGCGGCATTTGAAATTCAAGGACATACTTCATGCAGAGAACATGTAGGACTCCCAGAACAGTAGGAAAACGAAGGATAGTGTGTGTTCCTTTGCATTACGTAAACTTTCGCTTGAGAGATATCAGCATGGAACACTTCCTTTGAATAGCGAGAAGAGATTTTCTCGAAAAGCGTAGAAATTCCTTTTTAAAAATCCCATTTCAAATCCTCAAATTGGAAATCCAGATGTCTCAAATACTTTCAAACAATTTTTTTTGTTTAATTATGAGAATTTGAACATGTACAATTCATTGTATAAATTGTATAGAACAAATCAAAATAAAAAATTATTTGTATTCTATAAATTTTTTCGCAATGAATTATATTTCAGGATAAATTTATTAAACTCTCATACATATATTGTTTTTTATAGAAAAGTTTTGAGATTTTAATAAAAATCACAATATCTTTGATACTTACATTGCACTGCGCGTATCGGGAATATCACGATTGCTTGGAAGACCATCAGAGGCTTCTTGGTTAAATTTATTCCTAGCATATGGATCCTCGCCAGCTCGTAATCCACCTCTTGAAATGTACCTATTATTATAATAAACATGTAAAACCGTAATCAAGGTAAATTAGCATGGTTAACCGAGTTATATACATTTTATAATGTAAATATGCAGTTAATTTTACAACTAGTAATACCAAATAGAAGAAGACTAAAAACTGAATATCTAGGATCATGATTTTAAACTTGACTAGAATTGTATGCAACTTGCCCTTGCTCATCGAAATAATTCCAGGTGACTCGAGGATCAGTCGTAGATACGGGTAAATGTTCCGAGGGTATGACGATGCCAGTTCCTTCTGGATCTGGGTAGCTGCCCGAACTCCCTGCCGAGACTCCTACAGACCCCGATTCTTTTAGTCGGAGGGCTCGGTTTTCATTCTGCAGAGAAAGACAAAAAAGACAACAATGGTTAAAAAGCCGGAAAGGTCAATCTAGAAAGCTTATACTACTCTGGCGAATCGAGCTAATTGCTACTTCAATTATCGGAGCTGTAAAACTTGTAATCTTTTCTGTGGGACTTTTTTTTTTTATTAACTTCATTGTCGAAGTCAGCGCTCGCAAATGTTCATCGATTAAATTCATTGATGGCCGTGATTTAGTAAAGTTTAATTAGTGGAAAAATGATTACGTTTTCCGTTGATTAAAGAGACAAAGGTATTTTTTCTAAAATAAAATTATTCGTTTTACCTTATACACGCTACAATGGATGAAAATTAAAATAAAAATATTTTAATCTAAATCTCATTACAGTGATAAATAATAAATAAAAATGGTATGACAGTATAACAGTTGTAACAGGGAGAAATATGCACAAATAATATAGTTTACAAAGCAGTATTTTAAACTTAACATTCAATATAAATTATGTTATCCATTTCACAATTGAAAGCAAACGCTTTCGCGAGTCCTGTACGTTTTTTTTGTACTTGTTTTTAAAGTAAATTTACATAGAGAGATAAACCGAGTAAAATATTCTTACTGAGTCTGGTGTAATCTCAAATTTATTTTTATGATGCAACGTTAACACTAAGTATACACACAAACCTATATGTAGCATATCAAAGTGTAATAGTAATAGAATATTAAATTAGATAAATAAAAAAACATTTTATCTTTTAGAATATGTAACTATCTTACTACTATTACAAAAACTGTTTCAATTGAAATAGGAAGAAAGCGTCATGTGAGACTTCTTATCAGTAAGAAATCGTTCAATCTAACTTCAAACAGATATTTTTGTACTGCAGGTTACTACTAAAACTGCCAATTCAACTCGTGTTCAACTTTGTGTTTGAAGTTTTTACAAAACTGCTGGAGTTTCAATAAAACTTCCATTACTTGTTTTGAAAGTTTTTATTTATTCAATCGAATTATACATACAATTCTATACATTGTAATATCAAGATCAGAGTTTGTGATTGGATTTAAATCACATTTTTTCTTTTATAGTCAAGTGTTAAATTTATTATAATATCCAAGCATTATATATTTGCAGAAGCAGCAGTATTGGTGTACTAGTTTTCCAGGACTGGCGCGTTATTAAAAAAGGGAACGAAGACAGTATGAAAGTCAATACTTTGGACCTCATTCAGGCATACCACTGTTTGCAATGTAACTTGCAAAGGCAATAAAGAGCAGAGATATTCACTACCTGCATTATAGACACTGCAGTATTTTACGATACACATATTGACACAGCAATACCTGTCAATCCTTGTCGTAGATAATTTCTATGGTAATTTTTAAAAATGAACGCAAAAAACCATGCTGAAATTATAATGGAAATAATAGTTGTAAATTCGGGATTACTTGTTATATTGAGTGGTTATTATTACACGAAAGTTACTGTAAAAACGCAAATTAGTTTAGGCAGTTGTAAATTGCCGCATTTTTTTATTTTAAATTATAGTAGCATATGCACATTAGAAAATACATATGATATATTGTTTTTTTAAAGAAAGATTTAGATTTACTATACTACATTTTTCTGTTTTACACTTTCAAGAATATTGCAAGTCTGAATAAACAATGATTGCTACATTCTCCAAGAAAAAATATATTCTTATTAATATTGTGTACTGCAATAAAAATTTATAATTATAAACATTTATAATTTATATATGTATATAAGTTTGTAATTAACAAACTTTAAGAATACCAAAATAAAATACTTTATTTTAATTATCATCATAAATAATGGTTCATAAAATTATTAATTTCAAAATGAAAATTATTTCATAAAAAAGTGGAGCTTGTAAATATTATTTTTAAAAGTAGCTGGACTATAAATCAATGTTTCAGGTGTGAAAGCTTTTCTAAAAGCCAGGATCGGATTTTCATAGTCTAGCATCACAGACATTTTTCGATTTCCATTTGGCGGAAGTTAAAGCAGAAAGAAATAAATCGCAAGAATATACAAAAATATTCAAAGATTGAATAGAATTAAATTGAATAGATTAATCTGTCCATTATTATTAATCTGTAATAATACATTTTGTTCAGTGCATTTAAATTTAGCTTGTTGGAAAACAAATTTGTCAGATGCAAATACAATCTTATTGTTTAGTTATTTAATATCACATCTCCTAGAAAGTACTAGTAACTTCTGCGTTTTACAGTTTTGTGTATATCCGTTATTAATAAAATTACATTTAACAGCTTATTTACAGATAGTATTCTTATATCAAATTACTGTGCTTAATGCATAAATAATATAATTCCTTTAATTAACTGTTATAAATACATTATGGATTGCAGTATTAATTGTATTGATTTGGTTTTAGGTAATAAACGTAAAAAAGAAGCTTTTACGTATCATACTCGTACATCTTGAAAGTTGATCTCCCTGAATTTTGAAGTAGAAAAATGTAAATTTCGAGAGAAGACTTTAAAGCGAAAAGGATGGTAGTGGTAAAGGGGTAGATAGGAAAGGGGCATTATGGTGTTGGAGTACTTGCATTCACCTGAGTTATGACTGGATTTGCATGGGAAACCAAGAAGCGGCGGTGGTCTTGGTCCAGTTTCATTGAAGCTTGTGGAGAGGTCAGCGGTTGGTTTTACGAGCTCTCAATATATGGGACATCTCAGAAATAAGTAAGTTAGATTTTCAATATATGTCATTTTATTTATTATTAATTTAGCTAGTACGAGCTAAAGATTTCTTTAACCATATTGCCAGTTACCTCGCTTAGGGTTTCGTTTTCAATCAAAATTTAGAGTAGGAGTACAAAGGGGCAGTTTCGCGATGGCGTATTTGAAACGTTTCCCTTTATTCAAGGCCAAAATCAAAAACTGATCAAACTGATTTGAATTATTACAAAACTCGTAAAAGAGCACCAATCTCTTTTAATTTTAAACTAAAACTGATCGTCTTGTATTGAATCTATTCGAATTTTCCTTTCTCAAAACTACATTTGCATCGTATTAGATTATTTTAAAAATATAATATTATTATATAGCGAGATAATATATATGACAGAAGTAATATGTTGTGCTGCTTTGACTCTACTTCTCCGCTTTTGAATACTAATATATCTGTTCTTCGATTACAAAACATTGTAATTTTCTTTAAATTAGTTTATAAATGTGAAATTAGTTATTGAAAATCATATTACTATACGAATGAAGCCATTTTAGTATTTATTGTATATATAGATATATTAGTAATTTAATTTGTTAGTTATAAATGAATTTTTAAATAATTAGGAGTATTCAGTTATAAGTATAGTAAATTATGTATCTAGTGTATAATGCGAATTTTTGAAGTATAGCAAATGCATAATGTAGTAGAATTAAGTACTTAAATTGAGATTTATAGTTTGAGGAACAGAAATTGTATATTTATATAATTGTATATTTTGCACATCACTGCAATTTCGATTATATTGATTTTTATATTTTATATTTAACTATGTACTTTTGGAAAATATAGAAAGATGAGAAATCAAGAAATAGAGACACATAAAGCAACATTATAGTCAAACATTGTCAAAATGAATGTAAAATTCAAGGAAAACATACAACAGAAATCAGAGAACTCAAACTGTATCAGTTAAATAGTCAGATTTAATTGTACAAAAAATACTTGTACGAAAACTTTCTTACAGGTATTCCTAAAATAACATCAAAAAACAGCGATAGCAGAAAAGAAACACTAGGAAAGGTGCTACCGAAACCAAACTTTATGAAGACGGATATCTCACTAAGAGTGAAAAGAGAAATGAAGAAGGATGGGCAAAAATAATGTCCGAAATAAAACGAACAAGAAAACATATAAATAAGAAAAAAAAGTGTTTGGAGTGAAATGAATGAATTAGTTTATAGAGTAAAAAGTTCTGCTAAATAGTAAGAAAGAAATACATAAGTGTTTAAGAATAATAGTTTAAAACGTATGGTGTAAGAAAAGCTTGTAAACGAAAAAGTGGGATTACAATTAGGAAAGTACTTAGCAAAGCTAAAGGATATAGTAAAATTATTATTGTAAAAGATAATGAAAAATATGACTATTATATAGACATATAAATATACAAAATTAAAGAATGAAATTTTTGATAAAGTGATCACAAGGACCGCCAGGATACAAGCTCACCCCAGCTAACTTGCTCGTGACGAGCTGAACGTTTGATCTCGTTGACCCTTGTCCTGGGTGTCCAGTACACAAAGACGACGGATTGAGCGCTTACGTTGCGCTTGGCGCATTCCCAACCCTCTTACGCGCTAGCAGTTGAAAATATCGAGAAAGTCTGACTCGGCAGGCTTTTCCCTACCCGATTATAATTGTACGATACTATAATACAAAAACCTTTTAGATCGAATGCAGATACATTTTCACGCTTTATTCTATTTTGTTTTATTTTATATTAATATCAATACTTTCCAAATAGGCTCAACAAGAAAAATATCAAAGAAATACCAAATAAATATCAAAGAAGAGAGATGCATTTAAGTCAACAAAATAATCATAAAATTCGTAACTTCTAATAGCAGTGTGAGGAAGAAATCCGGTAGCAAGGGTCTGGAGCCTCGCCGATACTCCACCATGCGCGAAGCTTGAAAAGAATCGTGGCTGAACGAACCATGGCTTTTTCTACTGCCCCGTGCTCCCTCTTCTCTTCTGCAACTGCTACCATTGTATAGGCAGTTTCACCTACCTATCTTTCTCACTCTTTCTATATATATATATATGTAATCTCATTTCTGCGCAGCTGCCTCGAACTAATTGCCGAAGAAAAATTGAATTTTAACCAGATGCTCTGGCAGCTGTGGCGCTCTCTCCTTTTTCTCGCAGGTTTCTCGTGCTCTATTGCAGAAAGATACCACCCTGCGCGAAGAGAAATTAAGTCCATTAAATTGAATCACTTTAGGATCGTGAAAAATGGATAATTAGGACAAATGAAAAGTTTCGAGGCGATTGAAATGGATAGGACCATGAAAAACGAAAAGAATTAGAAGTGTGAATCATTGAAACTCCATTACTAGATGTGTAAATTCAAGAGCTTCAAGGCTTTATGAAGCTTGATTCCTTGTTATTGGCAAACATAGAATAGATATATGTAGTATTATACACATACTGCAAACTTCCACGATACAGTATCATCAAAGTTATTAATTAAATCAGAATTTGATTATATCAGATATTAACTTTTTAATTTACAACAATTTGATTATCGTAGTAACGCACTTTTATTAAAGAGGGACAACTATTAGAACGACGTTCTAAATGAGTAAAAAGTATAAAAATCAATGAATGATATAAATGATATTATTAAGACAGCAACACCAAGAAGACTGAATATCTCCACGCTAACAGAACCACGTAGGTAGTTTCCATTAATCCGTTTATGTATTATCATAGAATAATTTTAAATATGACATCCATAAATATTCTTTATTATATATAAGCTTATAATTTAATGTAGGTTATATTACATTAGGATACCTATAAAATAGTACTTATAGAGAATAATTTTCATGGTCATTAAGTAATAGATTTAACTTTCAAATTTGAGTCAATTTGATCTCATGAAGATTAACGGCCTCTACCATCTTATCGTATCTCTTCCATTTTAAAATCGCCCCATCATGCACAACTTTCCGGGCAAGTCCGAACTTGCAGGTACAGAATTCCTAACTCAGTTATGCTAATTTAATCGTAATCCTATAATTCTTACAATTAAATATATATTTCTTACTAATATTAAGATACCGACATAAATATTATAAATTTTTTTAAATTGAATAATAACTAAAGGCTTATGATGTGCAATGATGCATCGGATGGTAGAGTGGCAGAATGGTTAACACACTCGACTTCAAATCCGCAGGATTCAAGTTAAGTATCGAATAACCTCTCTTTCTATCAATTTCTCTATATCGCTACTACTGTATCCTTACGATGTACTTTTTAGTTCATCGTATATTGCTTTTTTCCCCTTAATCTTCCTTGCACGACCGTTCGAAACTTATTGTCAAATGACTAAAATGCTTCGAGGTCTACTAAAGCAAATAACTTTTATCTAAATAGAATCCTTAGAATTTTTTTATTTTTAATGTTTTTTCACTATACTATTTTATTTTATAATTTTTACTAAAATTAATTTAAAAAGCATAATAAAGTAAAAGTCTTATTTTAAATAAATAGAGCATAGACATTTTCTCTTTAGGTTCTTTTAAGTTATTTCTAGACGTGATAGATACAACCGCCTGATTCAATTGAGCATGGAGAAATTTATAGGGTATTGGTCAAACAGTAATCCGTGCAAGTAAGCACTTTTAAGAGATTAGCGTGTCTGATAGGCCACTACTCTACTGAATGTTCCATGAAGAGAACCAAAGACACAGCTTTAATAGAACTCAAATACGAAAATTGAGCTACTTTATTAATATTCTTGAAATAAATTTTGTATGTCGATTCTAAAAACTAATATTTAAAATATAAACCAATATATTGGCGTATGCTAACAACATAATTTTGATAAACCAAATGTTTGTCGATTGCCTGTTAAATTAATTAAAAATATTAAAAAATTTAATTATATCATTTTGTAAACAGAATAATGTTTATAAAGGATAAAGTAAGAATCAAAAAGGATAAAGAACTTTTAGTTTGAAACTTTATTTATCTAATTTTGTCTTTATTAAAATTACAAACTGTGAACGAAACAGAGCAGAAGAAATTAACGAACAATCCTTTAAGATAAAATGCGCTAGAAAAGGGTTAAATATAAAAATAAAGTAAAAAAGTTTAGAAACATGAAAAGTTATGAAGGCACTCGTAGACTAAAAGTATATCCAAAAAAGACACGTAAAGAGCATAAGCGACTAGGAGGTTGTTCTGAAACTTGATATCAACTTAGAAAAGACGGCATCCTGAGAGCAGTTAATGAGACACGTAACTTGGAGATTCACAATTTTACATCTGATCCAAAGTTGCTTGGCAGAAGTAACTACTGCCGATGGAAGTTTTGTAATTAGCTATCTATATAAAATTCTGTTTTCATGGATAATAAAAAAAAAGTAAAACTTAGACGTGTTAAATTATTACATTATTTAATAAATTATTTGATTTTGTCACAATTTTTAATTTAACAAAGTATCAAAAACCATCTTCATATTAAACAATTTCATACAAACTTAAATAAATAAAAAAGCTTTCTAAAAAACATTAATTTAAGGATACTACACTAATTGAACTATTATTTATTAATATTTCAAAAATTTTGAGTTTGTGTATAAAACTTTTTTTTCATTATTTTTTTAAAAACTTTTTTATATTTTCAGAATAAGGATATCTCTCGTTCTATTCCTAGAGTTTATTTCCTGCCTCTTATTCAAGATTATCAGAGAAAAAATAATTGAATCGTAAAGTTTGCGGTAGCAAACTCGGTAATGGATTGTGCGAGATTTGCTAGGAAAACAACAAACAGGCCATTATACAGCAATAATATTTAAGAATATTAATTCTTTTCTCGATCAATTCGAATTAGGTATCTTCATTTTTTCTATATATCTATATATCCATATAGAATATATCTGTTTAGTATATAAGAATATCATGTATAACAATACATTTTTGTTAATTATACTTATTAGAAATAAATAAAAGACTATCTGATCAATATTTTTCTTGCAGAAGAAAATATTATTTTTTATAATCTGTATTTTATTAATTTAACTAATAGATTAAAACATAAACAAAGGAGCTGAAATTATTTACTCGATACAACTTAAATACTGCGTTAATCATTTTTTTCATTTAATTTTATTTATTTAAAAGGCTAAGGGCAATAGTCATAGATAACTAAGGCATCAAAAATAGTTTAAAGCAATAATATATAATGTTATACATGACAACAAAAATTAAAGAACATTATAAACAATTCTTGGCTGATCTTATTCAATTATACTTTTTAATATATATTTCAGAAATGAAATTGGTATTTTTAATAATAATAAATTTCTTGGTACAGATATTTATGGCGCAAGTAGAGAATTAGTGTAAACTCCCATTAAAGTCTATTAATTTAAATTATTTTCTTCTCACTTAATGTGTATAAATAAAAGAGTAATATATTTTACTATTTTTGCCTGTTATCTTAGTTACTAGGAAATACTTGAATCTACGTTTTTGTTTCAAATTTTTATGAAAAACAACTTTCAATAGTTTTGATATGTCTAAAGTGCAATTTATGCATATCATAAAAGAAGTAAAAACTGTAGATCAATGGAAAGTCTAAGTAAAAACTTGGTGCAATGCATCTATGCGTGCTACATTACTACCGAGGGGAGAGATAAGCCATTAAGGATACATTTCCATACTGTATGGTAGATTAGAACTTTCCCCTTCGGTTACATTGACATATACAGATGTAGTATTAGATGTTCTGTAGTAAATGGAGATTCTTTCGGCTTTATTGTCTCTAGAAAGACCACATCTTATTTTGTACTATACACGCATAAAAGTTACTGTTGTTAACACTTCAACGACTTGAGGGATAAACGAGCAATTCTCTTACACAAGGATAGGAGATTCACTAGTGGCTATACAAAGTATAAGGGTTTGAAGCTATAATAAAATCCAATAAAGACAAAATTATAATATTTTTTTAATAACAACTATCGTAAAAGTTTATTTTTCTATGAACTTTCAAGAGCGAAAGTCATAAATTTATTTTTAGAATATATTTTATCTCGAGGACTTCATTAAATACATTTAATATGTTTTTTATGTATACGAGTACCTAATTAGATTGTAACTTTTTCGCTTAAATTCTATAATTAACTTATATAAATAATAATGAAGGGATAGTAATATGGATGAATTGTGAAAATAATAATTATATAAAAATACTTTTTATCGTATTCTACTTTACTCTCGTACTTTCCATACATCAATATCGAATTATTAATAAGCCTTGAAACATAAAGTAATACCCCCAATCCAATTAATATCACATAATTAGGTTTAACATTATTACAATATTACATGTATATAATAAATATGTATAAAATCAAAAAATTAAGAAATTATTTTTAATCATAATGGTATTTTAAAAAGTTTAAAATAATATAGTAATTCAACTTTCAATTATCATTTGCACATACTCTATAATTATTAAATATTAAATAAAACGTTTAAAATAAAATATTCGAAACATATTAATAATCTATAAATCAAAAAATTCAGAACGAATACCGGAATATTTGAAGGAATTGTTTCGAACTACGCGAAGGTAGGTCGTATATTTAACAGGGAAAAAACGTGTCAGAGGAAGAGGTGAATAACAATTGATAACAACAAATATAACAAATAATAATAACAAGTGAATAAAAATGAAAATATAGATACACTTGGAGCGTCCGTCGGCTATGAGAGCTTTCAGCGAGAGTGTCGCGTCCAACGTGTCGTCGGCCGCTCCGGCCCGAGTCCCGCCCGACGGCGCCCCAGACGCGAGCGCCGCGAGAGCTTTTCCGTACCATCGCTGGCCCCGATAGGCTCGCGCATCGAAATTCTTTTGTCTCGGTTTTCCGCGAAAGTCGAAATCACGCTGCGCGCCAGAATTTGTGGACATTCTCCGGAAAAAAGTGAGCTGAGGTTTTCTTTCGCAACGCGCCTCAGCTCACGGACTCCATGACGGAGGAGGCATCGCCTCCCTAGGAGTCGTGTCGGCTTTGTGCCGCGGGTGTGTCCCACCCTGCACCCTCGAAGTAGCCCCCCTTCAAATTCTGGTGACCTTTAAACTTTCCACTCCTTGCTCGCGTGTCGGACTCGCGCTGATCGCGCGCACAGACAACTCATTCCGCCAAGCCTATTTATTTAAACTAAACAATATTGTTACATACTAATACAATTACAAATTCAATCGTATACACAATATAGGCAGATCGCATTCATAAAGGTTAATCTATCAATTTCTGTTGGTAACAGAAATATTAAACGTATTCAGGTTAGAATACAAAAAAACAAGCAAAGATGTTGCAAAAGCAAATTATAAAGAAAAATTGTACAAGTTTATCCAGATTCACTGTGCATTCACACATAGAAACTGAATCTTCACTCTTTAACATTTCAGTTTTATTTTCCTATGTAAGCTTGTTTTACTCTGCACGTCTCGATTCGTGTTGTATCATCGCGGGTGGGCCAGGCCCTTGAAAGGAAGGAGATTCCGCGCACGCCCTTTAAAAATCATCCAAGAGAAAATTCGCTCGACTTCTTTGTCGCCGCCTTTTCCTTCCACAAAGTATACGTACACATAGAAGGAAACTGAGCTTCTCTCGAATCTCCGGTTGCTCTCCTTTGCTTCCGTCGGTCTCTCGCTTCGTAAGCTAAAGTAGTACATGGAATCGCGCCTAGACTTTTTCTCTGCCAAACTTTTTGACGTTATTGACTCTCGCTCACATAGCAAAAGGGGGACAGCCCATCTTATCGAGAATCGTTCCGCGCCTTCGACCATTTTCTGCCTTTTCATATCAAATACAAGGGTGGCTCGCACTTACTGAAGTTGCTATTTTTTTAAAAACTGTTAAAGAAAGTATGTAAAATACACGTAATATATTTTCTTTTACAAACGTTAATTTTACGTAATGCTAACGGAAAGTAGATATTGATTAAACCTTTATTTAATTTCAAATTGAGCTTATTTATTTAATGATTTTTGTGTTAATATTTGCAAAGTGTCTTCGTTTAATTCAATCAATATTGTGTGTAATATTATTGTAAATTTATGTGCTCATGAACTTAATTATTTAATATAATTTGAGTTTATCAACTGTGTGACGATTGCACTTCCGTGCGAGAGAGGGTGTGAATGTAAGTGAGAGAAGGGGGAATGTAATGGGTAACCGTCGACCGACCTCCGCGCGTTTACGCGAGGGCACGACAGGGACGATTTGTAGGAGAGCTAGCGGCTCAGCTGAGGACCATACCGCCGGGCTGCGTTATCGGCCGCGACTGTAGCCTAGAGGAATCGCCGTAGCGCCGGCGAGGTCCCCAGCAGGTGGGCTACCCGAGGAGTAGGGGGGCCGGCCGCGGTGGAGAGCCGCCGCTGCGATCTGGATGAGGCGCCAGCCGGCGTCAACCCCCATCGCGACCGCGCCAAACCAAAAGGAGCCGTACCCGCAAGACGTCGCCCACAGCACCTGGAGGAGAGCACAGCTGAGGAGACGACAACGTCAGATAAGAAGCTAATAATACGAGATGTCCTATGAGCCGTAGCACGGAGCCAAATACAGTGGACTATGCGAGGTTGAGCCACATCATCAGTACACGCGCCTCGTGGGCTTCGCTTGCCATTGCAAGAGGGCCCACAGAAGAGGGCGGCTGCCACTTTACGTCCGAGACATTGTTTGATGGTCAAAGTCTGCGGACACACTTCAGCAGAGAGCTTTCTATCGGGCGACTCGAAGAGACGTTAAGGATTCGTTTGCCGATAGTGGCGAAGAGACGCGAAGAATCGAGACGGACGAGTGTGCGTGCAAGTGCGATAGTGGTCGTGAAGGGCGAGAGTAACGACACAGAAGGTGAGGAAAAGGAACTTCCGGCAGGAGCACCACCGAACGTAAGTCTACGACTACAACCGACGTCGCCTCATACCCAACGTGCAGCACCCTCTGACCAGAGACGGATTCCAGCTGACGGGTGACCGCATCCGGCGCCACCCTCGTTCCCGACGGGTTACATCCATCGACACCGACCTCGGTATCCGACGAGCGACAGCTACCGACGCCGCCCTTCAGCACCCGACGGGCGACAGCTACTGACGCCGTCCTACAGCCTCCGTCAGACCGCAGTTGTGCGAGTGGCGGTCGAGCGCGACCGTCACAAACGTGAAACAACACGCGGAAGGTGGACAACGTGTGAACAGAACGCGACGTGCCGACACTAGCGGAGACCTAGTCTAGTGAAATTATTATAAATTAGTTCAGGTAATAAATAAACCTCTAACTAGTGAGTAAATTGGAATTTGTCTGAGATTATTATTTTCCTCCCGGTTTTCTCTTTCTATTTAATTAGCGGACGAGAAGAGTTTGTGCAGGCGCCTTCCCGCCGAGGCCAACGGGACCTCCCCAGGAGATGAGCGTCTCACAACCGGCTGGCAAAGGGCCGCTCGCTTAGCACCCTTATTTAAAACAAAAACAATGAGCACGCCGTTGTGCAACCGTCGCGAGGTGGAAGGACTTTTCCTGATCTGCAGAAAAGTATTGTGTCATAGCTTTATCAATTTCGTTTAAAAACTGTCTTTAATAAGACGATTGGAACTCAAGGATACCCGGCGAATATTTCATTTTTACCTTGAATATAATCCGATGATAGAATTCCTTGATTGCCTTTATCTCAAATCCCATCAATTAAAATAGTAGAGACCAGAAGTTACTATATTTCAAGGGTAGAAGAAAATTACCAACCACCTTGGCGGTATTAAGAAGTTTAAAGCGTATTATCGTTTATTCTCTTATCTTGCAAATAATTCACAACCGCACGAGGCATCATATAATGCGAAGGATATTTGCATGGTTTTTGCTACGGCTTTAGTATTGTATGTATGGAAAAGGGTGCTGAGTTTCTTCCTCTTCAAGCAAGAAAAAGAGACGAGAGCAAAAGGGATAGAGAGAGGTAAAACGATTTATGTCAGCAGGTTATTAATCGTCGGGCGTAAGTGCGAGCAAACCCCAAGACGGAAGCTGCTCCTTTAATGCTCCAAGCGTATATTACCGGTCTTGCGCGTGTGCAATCTTGCGGCTCAGTGGGGTTTCAGGTACTCAGAACTCTCGAACGACTACGAGAAATTAATGCACTCATTCTACGCTTTAGCGACTCTAGAAATATTGCATCAATACTGTATTTATCTGAAAACTCTGATACACATTTATATAATATGCCTTTGAGTATGCCTTTGAGCATTTTATCAGTTGAATAAATGAAAATTTTGATTGGAACAGGAAAATTTATAATGTTAAGTGAAAAATTACATTTGCACGGTGTTAATTAATCCTAACTTGTTAAAGAGTTCTGTGTAAATAATTAAACAAACAAAAACAGTGTCTACCTATTTTATATATATCCCTGAATAAACGAAACTAGTACACGCCCATTAAGCAGGTCCCTATTAAATATGTTATACTTCTCTTAACTGCTTTTGTGCTTCCAGAAGAATTACAACTTTTGGGCTAATAAAAATAAAAGAAAATCAGCCTTTTCAAGAGTATTTTCATGTAATAGTCTCTTTCCACTTTCCGCAGGTATCTCGGAATTCTAGAAAAATCGATACAATGAGCTATATAGAAGGGAGACGGAAGTGGAAAGAGGGGTGAGGGGAGAGGGGCGAAGGTTGAAAAAAACCGACAGCGAGGCATCAAGGTGGCTCAAACTGCATGGGGGATGCGTGAGGGAGGAGGCAACATAACCGTCAACTGCAGGCGGCAGCAGTTTCGCGCAAACCCATTAAAACGGCGAAATAATCGAGGCACGCGCGCATAGCTATATACACACGCGAGGTCCGCGCGCGCGCGCGCGCGCGACGTCGGCGGCGCGGGCGCATCCCCTCACTTCGCAGGCGCATTTGATCGATCGACACCGAGGCGGCAAGATTTTCCGGCGGGCGCTGCATCGGGAACGAGGGCTGCTCCTAACGAGAGCGAAATCGCGCACAGGCGGCGGGAGAAGAAGAGAGGGCGGCTCCGCTATAGGGCCGGGAAACGCTATTACGCCCGGAGAGAAAAGGCAGCCGAGCGATGCACCGCCCGCCCCTTCCTCCCTCTTCACCCCCTCTCTCTCTCTCTCGCTCTCTCGCTATCTCGAGCCGACGTCGTCGAGCGTTTTAAGCCGCTCGCAAGGTTTGAATTACGAGTCCCGGGCGCCTCGTAATTCAATTTCCCGGAGAACGGCAGCGCCTGAAAGAGAGGGGGACGGCTTCGCTCCCAGGCGACGCGGCGTGTTTTAACCCTCGAGCCGATGCAGAATCCTCGAGCGCCGCAGACAGGGATGATGACGATGACAGTAACATTTCGGCCCGATTCCCTCGTCGATTGAGTAGATTAACGTTTTTTCTACCACTTATCTGTCTCTATCTCTCACTACCTGTCAAACCACATTTCTGTGTATTTCCCTCATATTTATCTTTCTAGTATTTCATTTTTAGTTTTCCAGTGACGATTTCAACATAATTCTTGCAAAATGCCTGTCCAAACGATACGTTTACTAAAATAACGTGCAAATAAGTTTAAAGATTTCAATCACAACTTTTAATTCACGAAATAGACGAATATTTGCAGTACAGATTTGCATGGTTGTAACATCGTCTATTTCAATAGCTTTATACTGACACTTGTATAATAGGACGTCTGTTGTTTGCAATTGCAAGTGAAAGTTTACTGATCACTATATCTGTCGACCTCAACTAATATTTGACAACTTTGCATTCTATCTCTAAAAGAAAATACAAAAAGAGAACATAAAATTTCAAACATAAATCAATTTTTAGAAATAGTAGTTTTTAATAGAACATTTATTGAGGTGTGATAATTCAACTTCCTAAAAAGATAGAAAGCTGATCTATCAAAATGCTATTACTGTTTTACATAATATTAATACATAAGAAATTAAATTGTTTTACTATTAAATTTTTAATAACAAATAACTGACAAATAACAAATAATAATTATTTATTGACATTATTAATATTCTATCGACACTTTCAGAAATATCTATTGAAATTTTTAACAAATAGCACACTGAGAGAAATTTTAGTATCCTAAAAATGACTGTACTGTACAGCAATTTTTATTGTAAAATATTGTGAATATTATAGAATTGATCAGTCTGTAGTCATTTAACTAGACAGTATACTAAAAATTACTATATTTTTATCAGTATATATATATAATGTTTTGGTAAGTAATTTACAAAGTGAATAATAATTTAAAAAATGTTATCTTTAAACATAGTTTTATAATATCGTAGGATCTAGGCGAGTTAATCTTTTTATTTTTCAAAATGAAGGTAGAATATTATTAAAATCTGTATAATTAAAATTTGCATTACCTTGACAAATAACAACACAATATTTTGAATTTGATTTTATTAATAAAAATAGATTCCTTTTTTAAATTACAAATTCGAAAAAAGGTATTACGATTATTTAGAACTTTGCAGGAGATACACTAACCGTCATATCTCGCACAATGTCTGACCAAACCGAGTCTTTTCTACTTATTCGTAATTTCATACACATTATTTTATCGTAAGCCAAGATTAGACACTCGGTTATACTTTCAAGGAATCGGAGAAGAAAAAATAAAACAAAATTTTTTATCAATTATAGAACTACTGCGTATTGTATTTGACATATGAGTATACAGCAAAAAAATTTGAGTTAATTTCTTGACTTAATATTTCGTGTAATGACTGAATGACTGAATATTATTGATCACATGGATAATCAACTCCTAAATACAAACTCGCTCATCCACGATACTTGTGAATATTTCATTTCTACTTTCATATAATTTAATTGGTTGGAACGTCACCACAAAACAATGATATGTACTTTTTATGAAGAGTTGATTACAGAGCAGAAGACCGTTTTAGTAAAAAAAGAGATTTTTAGCTCATCCATTCTATATTTTTCAAAAACTAATCACACGAAAAAAAACTAAATAACAAAGAAAATATTTAATTTTCAATCTTAGACTAAATTATATTAAGTAATACAAAAAATAATTGAAGACTAAAATTTTCATATTTAATTCGTTTAATTCAGTTTTAAGCTTTTTATGATGATGCGCATTTCAGATATATACAATACATCATATTTCGTTAATATTTTGCTGCTTTGAAAGTTAATAATTTAAAAATTATTATGCAATTAATTATTTTGTTATTTGTTTTCGTATTTAAATTTATATTTAAACTTAATATTTGCATAATGTGACATATTATAATGTAAGTACGTCACTTCATTATATAGGTATTATTATCCAATTATCTGTGCTGATCACTGACACGTCCCTTAATTGATATAACAAAGAAAGTAACGTAATATGAAATCAAAATTTTGATTGCAATGTCATGAACAGAAATTTACAGATGAGTTCATGCTCGTGTAATTTAGCATGTTACTGAGATAATTAGAAGTTATTATAATAAACGAATAATGTTATTATATAAAAACTTTGTTTTCTTTTGTGTAAAAGTAGATTTAAAATATATAGCTTATTAAAGATAGACAATATGACCATCTTGAAATGCAAACATTTTAGACTCACAGTTATAAGAATAGATTAAAAATATTAATGTGGGCTAGGTAACAATAAGTAATTTTAATGTCCTCTTTATTCAAGTGCATCTTATTAGCGGGAAATGACAACAGTCTCAACACCGCCCACGCTTAAGTGTGAATTCAAATTGATGGGATAATGAGACATAGAGCTGCTCACAAGGCTATGCACGCGTCAAGTTGATTATGTTGGTCGCTCGACACAAGATGCAGGACATTGTTCGGAGATAGTTTAAAATAAGTACTCTACGTCACGGATGTTCACTCCTTCTCTCACTCTCTCTCTATTGAGGCAGACGTAGTGTCGCAAATAGTTTGCTACCCTGAACTAGTGCTGCTGTAGTCGCTCCGCGACGGATAACCCGGCTTCAACGCGGCTGCGTTTAATTAAACACTCTCACCCTATCTTCCTCTCCCTAGCTGCCCCCTCCCAACAGCTCAGTTAATTTTCCGGTAATAGCCTCATAAACATTTTCAGACTCTCTTTTTTTTTTCTTTTGAATTTCCTGCACGAGCTCTGCATGAAGAAAGTACTTTTTGACTTGTTGGACTTCTGCAATTGTATGAATTCTCGTAAGCATACAATTAAGTATCCTGCCATGATAAGCCCTACATTATCTGTAAACACTGCATCTTCTCTTATACGAGTATAGTTCATGATATAAAATTGAAAGTTAGCTTCGACTTTTGACACGTAATTTTTTAATTATTATAATTAAAATTTAAGTATGCCTTTTCTAAATAACTTACTTTCATTACAATTAAAGAAATGTTTTTTATTTGTAAACAGTCAAATATGAAGTTGTGTAAAATCTTCATTTATTCTTTGATTTAATGAAAAGATATTTGACGTAATTTAGTGATAATCACATTCTTGTTATTGCTTTAATAAAATGTTTTCTCGATATACCATCATTATAACTCATTAAAATCCAATTCTCTGACAAAAAGATCAAAACTGCAAAAGCGATTGATTTTCGTAGATCTTTCCAAATCTTTGCGCCAAATAAAATTTAATTCACTTGATTCTATAAAAAATAATTTTTTATCCTGGTTCATCTGGTGGATTGTTAATTAAACTTTTACAGATAGATTCTTTCTTAGTCGTCTCAGAAGTGCAAATATTTCATACAAATTGAACGTCACAAATTCAATTATGTTGAAGCTAAGTAAAGGAGTGGTGGTTGTGTCAGACCGTGTGCAGATGTCAGGATACCATTAGCTACTCTGATAGTTGAACTACTAGTAGCTCCAAGAACACAAAGAGTGCACAATGCAAGCTTAGCTCATCGATCCTTTATCAGTCCCGTTGAGTCTGCTCTTGGAAACCTTTAGTCTCACACTTTCTTAGATTTTCTGCATTGTCGATTTTATGGCAAGGTTTGCGATCCTCTACTGCATCCGAGCTGAAGTTTGATCACCTTGTGCACTCTACTCACTGACTCTATGACTCAGAAGATGTTGTGATCTAGCTTCGGCATGAAAGCCTCCACTAGCAAGTTTTACTGTATCGTCTCGTAAATGAAATATAAAAATATTTCAAATGAAATATAAAAATCTCAAAAAATATAAATACATTAGGCTGATGGATAAATCGTCCTTGACTTTGTCAATGATAACACTAAAAATATCAAACCGACATTTTGTTCAACAAATTTTAATCTTTATAAAAAGGAAGCTGAAATTTTATAAACATTTATTGGGCAATTTGTATTTTGTGCACCGGTTAGAAAAATATCGTCTTAGTAGTTTTGAAAACAATGAAAAACAAATAATTCAATCATCGTTAAGTATTATTATATTTAGGGGTTATTCTATTATTATCGTTTTATAAGAAATCGAATTGTTTTACATTTTTGGATATGCAATATCCAAGTGTAAGTAAGCGATGCAGTATAGTTGCGTCGACTTTTCAGCTCTGTGATATTTTGTTTACGTATGAAAATGACTATAAGTGTGCAAAACTACTAAAAAGAAATCTGAAAAGAAAACTTACTATGGAGCATAAGTGTATTGAATGTTAGTGAGCACAATCTGAGAAAAACAAATAAGAAATTTCGATTTATTTAATGAAATAAAAAAGAAAACTATATTCATAAAGTTTTTTCAAAGTATCCACATAAAAAATCAACAGCATGATTAATAACATCATAATTATTGAAAAAATAAGTATTAAAAATATACATTTTTGTACAAGAACTTATGAGAACTATGCTACAGAACTTACGGAACTTACAAACAACTTAAAGACCTTACAGAACTTATAAATGAACATACGATTCTTTCTTTGCTAGAAATTGCAGAAGCTACCAAAAAACGAGGTTTCAAAAGTAAAATTTCTACAGTTTAAATGGCCTTTTACTTTTATATACCTATATATTACAGAAATGTATGTCGTTTGTTTTGCTTCTATATGCGGAACTTTGCATCTGTATAATTAGTAAACTATATTCACGAAAAGAACAACGATAAATGTTATTTTTAAACAGATTCAAGAGGAGTGACAAAAGTTTTCGTCATTAGGAATTTAAGCTGTTTCTGCCCATAGTATATCAAATTTTAGTATGCGGTAATGTTCAGTAATATTATGCTCCTATATCTCTGTTTTAATCGAGGTTACAGCACAACGTAAATGTGTAGAATGTGCACATTATTTATTAATTACGATTAAAAACTTAAATATTAAAAGTTAAAATATAAAAATCAGATAGTCTTGAGCGATTGAAAGGTAAAAATGCTTTCTTTGTCTTTTATTCTGTTATTTTTGTTCTTATAATATTATGTAGTGAACTGAGCGGCGCTCAATTGTTTGCCCTGTACATCGTTAGTGCATGTAATGTAATGTAACAGCGTTTTGCGAGTAGGGTTACTGACCCAGATTGTTATTGTATGCGTCCAAAAGCGCGCCGTCGGGGAATGTTGTTGTGACGCATTATCGTCTGGCTACATCAACGAGGTGAGGGAGTTTTGATCAGCAGATATCGGCGAAAGAGGGTGGCCTACGGCCCCGTGCAATGGCTCGGTTGGTGTTCAGGGTAAGGGTACGCGGGAGTTAGTCGCCCGCACCTGTCCTCGCGGTCAAGTTGAAGTGCGCGGGGACGTCCAGGTGGCCTTGTGACTGTTTTAAGAAGGGCGTCCAGACCCCCGCGATCCGCGATATAATGTGGGGCCTCATGTGGGGTGCTTGCAGCCAACACCCGGGCCATGGAGCTCGCGGGGTACGGGGGCGCGACGGGGAAGTTCGACGCTCGGTGACGTCACCGGCAACCAAGTGACCGAGCCCATTGTACCTTCGATTGGGAAACAAGTTTGTAAACCTGACGCCTCAGCGAATTAATTTCCTTTACTACCTTTTCCTAAACAATATACCGAAAACTCTATCTTATTTATGTAGCAAATCTACACGTTAGATTACTGATACCGCAAAATCAAGATTATGAATTAACTGATTGCGTGAAATACTTAGCACAATATGGACATATTATGTCAAGCGATCATAACGTTATGCTAAAAACTCTTGCGGATATAAGTTACTTGCAAGGCTATAATTTATGTACTTCTTATCAAATCATTTTAAGAAAAAATTAAATAGTCTCTTAAATCTTTACCTTTAGTTAAAATTTTTCCTTAAACCCAATACACCTATTACCTATTTGGGAAACGCAACATACTTAATAATACATTTTAACCATATACCTTCACCTTCGTCAAGGTAAAAGACGCGAAACGTATTCATGAATATATATCAAAGAGGGCCATATGCTAGAGGGCATCCTACAAGCAAGAAAAATACCTCGCACGTTCTCTTCCAACTTACCCAAAGAGAGAAGAGGAAGGGGAAGCGACGAAACGCAATAGCAATCTATTACGAAAGACGAGGGCCTGCACTACAGCTACAGTCGTTGCTCTACCACTACCAGACTCCTCTGCTAGCGGAAAATATTGCTTCCTTCTAAAAATTGCCTCTGCTCAAAAAGGGCATGTATTGCTAAACAGTAAATTTTTAAGTTAGGCAAAATTCAAATACCATATTTCCGTTTCCTTAGTTTCATTTTTAATAGGCTTTTATTCAATTATATAAATAGAGTCTTCATGATACAGTATGGTTATCGTATGCTCTTGACAGTGCAAAAAATTTATTATTTATTAAATTTATATTAAATATTAAATATTATAACATATTAAAAATGTTACTATCAAAGAATGATTCGATAACGTAACTTAAATTTAATCTAAAATTAATATTCATTTTAAATAAAGCAAACTTAACATATAATTAATAAACAAGCAGCTATATAATCTGACTATTGATTTGGTCTAGATAAAATTAATTAGACTATTCATATAAAATGTTTGTATTTATTATTATTTTTTTATTAATTCGATTTATCAAGTTGATAGGATCTTGGTAGAATTTTGTCAAGAAGATAGATAACTTAGTTGCCTTTCACATAGAGCCCCCTCCTAGATCAATAATTCATAAACAGCTTTAGAGCACAATCTCTGAATTCTATTAAAAAATTAGAATTTTTATATATTAGTATTTTAATTGTTTACACAATTGTTTGTACAATCATTATTCAACAATAAATTGAATTAGTTATATGCAATTTAGCAGAAAATCGTAACATTGCATACACGTATATTTTACTCAATTAAAATTATTTGAAAAATTGCTGTATAATTTATTTGTAATTTTCTGTATAAACAAACTCCATCATTTTTATTTATTATTATAAAATTTTTTTTTAATATTTATTTAAAAGAACCCTTTTCAAAGTTTGGAATAAGTTCAAGCGGGCGTCATTTTTTCGAAAGGTTGAGAATCTCATTATAAGTTTCTGGAATATCGAATTCCCATTTTTATACTTAAAATTCAGACAGGCACGTATTCTTTTGATTAAAAAGAGGTGCCCCATAAATAGAGTAGCACCATCACTATGACAAAACCAATTATAGAATACATTACCTTACGGAAATCTACAAATGCTGTAAATTAACAAGTTTTGCAGAGGCTTGGATAGTTTTTCTAAAGCGCGATGCGCGCTTACTTTTCGCCCAGGTAAAAGACTCATTTAATGAGGCTTTAACGGATCAACGAGTAGACGTTACTAGTGGGTGCACTTATAAATGTAAATCCCTCGAGTCTGGAAGTATATAACCACTACTGCAGTTCCTTGTCGCCTATGCGCCGCTTGGAAAAGTTTGCAGCGCGCTACAGTGAGGTTCGCCCTCCGAGCCTCGGAGGAAAGAGGTCACCACCCTCAAATTGCACATGCAAATTTGAAATCGCTCGTCGTGTCGCGCGCTTTTCGCAAGATGAGCCTGATTTATGCCCCGCAATGAGCGACCTCGTAAATCGTGGCTTGGTCGAGGGTCGAGGGCTCAACTCTGGCTCAATATGACTTTCAACATCTAGGGGTAAATGCGCACATTTTATTTTAGCAGTCGCATGGATCAGATATTTGCTTCAGTGTGATTTTCCCTGATCTTGTCGATTAGGAGAATAAAGGATATTTGCTTTATATAAATCTTGACCATAATCTATTTTTTAAACTTACATTATTAAATATCCCATAAAACTCTCAATATGATTAAATAAAATTGTACTCGATAGATGACACAATGAGCAAAATTAACTTGTTCAGAAAAAATGTCTTTAAAGGTGTATTGAAGATTCATAATTTGATTTTCAGTTTCACACACATAAAAATTTTCGTTTGACTTGTTGGTACATCATATTGTACTATATAATTAGAAGAAAAATGTATCTTTGAAATGTTAATATAATTAAGTAATAAATAACTATAATAAATAATTTTATAAAACAGTGCATTGATTAAAAATATGAATTATTTAAAAACTACTAATGCTTATAACGTATTCCATAAGAAATGTTTTAAATATATATTTTCTAAAAAAGTTTTAAACCAGATGTGTGTTTATGACATCTGATGGTTTATGATGTGATAATACATGTATGTTTATGTTGTTACTTTATGCAAAGACTAAAAGAACGCAAAAAGCTTAAAATTAAAAAATAAATAAGGATCCTATTTACGCATGAGAGCACTTGAACATCCTTTCACTCAGCTCTGCACCAAGAAATTGCATAAAATGAAGCATCTTAAAAACGATCTGATTGCATGTACAGCTTTACATCGTAAATTAAGTGATAGGATGAATCAGTGCGTTATTTAATGAAGCATGAGAAAGTTAATCTTGTCGATTTTGATTTTGTAAGCATCTTAAATGTTTTAATTATTATGATAAATACAAATACAATGTTAAGAACAATTTACATTTATTCTTCAGATTGCTAAAATAAAATTTGTTGCTTACACCTATAACATAAAAAAGCCCTTTCGTTGTTTTACTTTTCGTTATTTTACTTTCGTTGAGCAAAAATTTTTTATTGTACGTTATAATTAAAAAAATAACTTTTAAAAGACGCATTGCCTTTTCTATATCGTTTTTTGCCATATATCTTGGTGAGTATTTAATAAGATGAAATAAACTCATAAATTTCTTGCTTATTTCATCTGCAATAAGGGTTACGAAAGCCTATCTGTGGTAGACTACTTCTACAAAATCTATTCGTCTTTCATGTTGAAGCTTTTATGTCATTGCGTAATCATAATTGATGCAAACAGTGATGATTTATGAAAGGCTTGTGAAGACGTAAAAGAGAAAGGATGTAATAATGTAGGTGAGTGTCAGAGAAAGGAAGAGTTTGCTCAAAAAAAATTGTTTCAATATTTGTTTACAATTCCATCTCTCGGAATCGTTACATTCTTGATACAACGTGTTAGTTTTATTTCATTTATTTTATAAACACCTATTGTCAGATTTACTGAAACATCTATTTGCTGAACAAATTTGGAAAGTAAATAAAAATTTATCTTAATAACACAACATTTTTTGGTTATTATTTATAAATTATTAGAAAAAAATTAATAAAACTTATATTAATAAAAGTATACCCATAATTTTAATACGTTTAAAATATAGTCTGTATGTTTGATATTTATTTTAAGAAAAGGAAAAAACAGATGACTCTTTTAAAAAAATCTGTGTAATATACAAAAAAATTTTCTTAACTGTATTACTATTAAATATATATCACCACTTATATAATACACTGGGAAATAATTCAGAGTCTTCTCGAAGTAATTTAATTTAGTTATTCTTTATTTTGATTTAAACAAATCTACTTTCTCCTGTGTTCCTTTATAATATAAACATCGTCTTAATGAGACAAATTACAAGGAAATGCAATAAAAAATTAAATAAAAATGTTCTTATTATGCAAAAAAATTATTGGATCGTTTAAAAAAAGATAAATTTTTCTTCGAGATTTTATGCTTTCTATCCTTCTCCGTCGCTCTATTTGACGCAAACGCGATTTTACTTGGCACCCAACGGATATCGGTTTTAATAATCGGTGCCCTCCGCTCACAAAAGAAAATCTTATCGAGTATCCAGCTGGCGCGTCCGCACCACCCTCTCGACCTTTATTATGCTTTAGGTAAATTTCTATGCGGGGAGCAAAAGAGAAACCGATATTAAGCCACGTTCACGGTGGCGAAAAGTTCAACTTCAATTTTATTCGGATTATTTTATTTTATTTGACTTTCCAAAAACTTCCTCCAAGTCATTGACCTAAGTAAAACTTAATTTTGAATTCAAAGGTACGCTCAACGCGAATGAGGATTGAAATAAGTAAAATTATGAATAAACTATCATTCAGAAATAATTTTAGTTGTAAAAAATATATATAACTATGGTATATAGTTAAATATAATTTATTAATGTCAGTCAAGCGTATATATTTTAAGAAAGAACTTGTTACTGTTTTAACAACATTTCTGATTATAAGCTTCAGATAAACTATAAAAATATTATATGTATATTATCTATATTATATGTATCCATATTATTTTGGATTTTAATCTATTCAAATTATCCTGTAGTCTCTTAATATACAACTTTAGTAAATGAAATTTTATACAATTATAAAAGGTGACACCCCGAAAACTAAAATAATTTTTTAGTCCCAAAGATTTGAAGTCGCGCACGTTGACTTCTTCGCTAGTCTACTACCCTGTACGCATCATTTGCGGGGATATCACTAAGTCGCGAAGTAGATCCGTGATATCATATACAATTCATAAAAGCTTTAATTATATACAAAATATTTAAAATTTATATATACATTCATACAAGATAAGTATTTCATTTATTACATTACACAAATTTATACATACATACAAGATGATTATGAGACCTGATTCTGAAATCCGTATTACTAAAAAAAATTGATTACTTTGTACGCGCAACAGCTTAAATAATAGAACGCGGAAGGTTAACTTGAGTAAGACAGTCACTAACTAAGATATACGAGAAATACTAACCTCATTAGCTATCTGCCTAAGCTTCTTTCGGCTGATACAAACAATCTGATGAAACTTTATTGCTATTGTTATTGCCATCAGTGTATGGGTACAGACGTAGCTTTCCCACGCAGTTCTGTACCGTGCTGAAAGTCTGCTTTACGATCAGCTGGGTTTGTGACTCACATAGATCGTAAAAAATGTTTTTACGAGTTCACTTGCAGCTTCATATTTACGTTGGAAAGTAATTAACGAGAGACGCATGGTTCCACGGCAGTTTAATGCTCCGAATTTATTATTTGTGATATTGCACAGAGTTCCTCTTGTTCTTTCATTATTTATTGGTACTTTACGAATTCTCATTTTTCATTTTAACAAGAAGAGAAACATTGAGCCAAAGAGTATTTTATATAAAATTTAATTAGAACTGTTGTTATTGTCTATTACTTAAGTCTTAAAAATTCTCGCATTGGATTGGAAAAAATGCATTCCTTGTCATGCATCGATAAGGTTATATATTTTTGTTTTTTACGGATCAATAATCTTCATGTATAAAAAGCTCAAGTAGTGTACTTCTAAATACTTATAGATAAATATAAATATGCATGTATATCATTTAAAGCTCTAAATATTGAGTAACTATATCGTATAATACGACTTTGCATTAAAATATTGATTAAATTCGGAAATGGTAAGCAAAATAGCTTCAAACACACTAACGTTATCTCATTAAAGAAACAAAAGGACAGGTTTGCTCGTAAAACGTGAGGAATAAAGCTCGAAATAAAGGCCTAAGACGATTCGCCGTTGTGATTCTGAAGAGCAAAATGTATCACAAATGAAAGTGCAGCTCGTTAAAAAGGAATTATAAATTTGCCCTGACATCATAATGCTCTGTTAACATACTTTCTTCATCAAGGCATTGAGCAGGCGCACGCACCAGAAGAGCGAGTTGCGGCTTGTCACCCGTATAGTATATAAGGTCCTTTCACTTTGAGCGTAGAGCCGTGTCGGCACGTTTCCGTTCACTTGTCACGTGGCAGATGCTCCCTTTTCCCTTGCGAGGCGACTGGAGTCCTTGAAAAGTCCATGTCGCAGAGAAGAGTGGGTCTTTGCCTAGGATGCGCATTAGCATTATAATACAAGAATCCCTCGCAGAATCTAAGAAAGGTGCGAAAGGAATTATTGTAGAAGCAAGACCGGCTGTACGAAATAGAAAGTGAATCGGATTTATACAAGTAATGGAGTATCGCTGTTGCGAGTAGAGGCTCTGCGTTGGTTCTGCACTCACTCTCGAATGTACCGCACCTTCTGTTACTTTAGTTTATGATGTTTAAGTAAAGTCATTTATTTTATTTGAAAGTAGGAAGCTTTTATTTTAATCTTGAATTATGAAAGTATTTTCTACATTCTTAAAGATTTAATTTTACTCCTGAGAATAGTTTCAATCATGCCAAAATTATTTCTTAGAAATTGAAAATTCTCTGGCAATACTGTAATGAAAATGGCTTCGGTTAAGTACCGTAAACTAGATGGTGTGTTGGATAATTCCAATAAAAAATTGAGTATGTCGTTTCTTGCGTTCGGTGAGAGGAATCTCGGTAAAAGCTTCAGTGAGAGGTACACTGTCCTTCGTGTAACTTGATCTCTTGAGATACAAGGTATGTTCACGTTGTAAGCATTCATTTTTATATTTGCGAAGATAAAATAAATACAAGAACACTTAGCACCGCACGAAGATGTGCAGATCTTGTACTTCTGAGATTACGACACTTTTTTGCTATTTGAATTCCCGTCGTGAAGAAACAATTAAAGTACATTATTTGATGTCATTTTCAATTAACTCACCATTTATAAAATTCTACAAGTAAAGATTAATGTAAACATTTACAAGAATTGTCTTACAGATTAATGCAGTATTATTAATAAATTTTAGCTTATGTACATACATTTGAAAATAGTCAATAAATAAAAATTGATATTTATTACATAGAAATGAATGATAAATAATATGTATTATTAAAAGTAGAAAATTATAAATACTTAGAATTAAATGTAACATATTATATAATATTTTTAAATTATAATTTTTATTTTTGTACGTTTTAACTTGTGGGTTATGTTTTACTTACACTTTGATAGCCAAGTCACTAACGTAGTTAATCACTATTCATTACATGTTCTTGCGATTCAAGTATTAGGTGCATATTAATTTTAGACTCCAGATTAATGGATTATTTAAAAAATTAAATACTTAATAATTTCACGACAAATGCATGACCATGCATGATTATGCCTACAGAATTCATTCTCGATCATGCCTTGTAGTAAATTGAATAAGTATTTTGTATGTATCATTTTTCCTGATCTTTCATATTTATTCAAGATCGAATTTCGAGTAAAATCATATATCACAAATATTCAAATTTTTTTTCTGAAGCATATAATAATAAATATAGTAGATAACAAAAACCAGGAATTTGTTGAACCCTTATAGTAAGTTATTTTTTTTAAATTTTGACTTTGGTTAGATTACAATTTAAACTGATTAATGGATGTTCATTATTAAAAACTTAATGCTGATATTGTTATATCATTAAATATTTCTATATTTCTGTATTAGTCTTATTCAACTATATTTGAAATATTTTGAATACGTTCTTCAGAAAAAAATTTCGAAACTTTGATTAATTTATGTAAACCCCTTTTTACTCATCTAGTGTTATGAAAAATTTGTATCTTTTTTGAATCAAGAAACTCATTATTCATTAATTGTAGGGATCGTCGACCTCTTCAGTTGTGTCGCGTTAGGCAAGGTCGCATATGTTCGGAAAATTCCAGTGCGTGTAATTAAACCTTCTACGAAAACAATCATAGACACTATTTAAGGATCGTGTAGAACTTGCCGAGTCAGTATTCATCTAGTTACGCGCGGTCGAGGACACGGGCGTGAACTCGAGGCTTGCGAGGCTTCCGCGTTGTGCGCCGTGAAGTCGGAGTTTGGGATGTGCCGTATATGGCATGAACTCGAGATCAGCTAGGTGCTACATGACAAGGCTCGGAACTAGCAAGGTGCCACCGTAAACCTCAAAGCTCCGTAAGGTCAACTTGCATCAACATCGGGTCACCCGTCGTTCGGCATAGTGTACTTGTAACGTGAATGCAATGGCGCTATGACACGAATGCATCAATGCATCGATTTCCTGCAGCACCAATATTGTATCATCGAAGATTCTAGGTACCTTCAAATAAAGTTTTTATATTCAACTGCAATGATCTTCAAGTCCATTGACCTCTGCACTCTGCTACCTCTGTACACACCTTTCAGTTATACAACTAATTATTATCGATGATAAATTTAGACAAATTATTTTACGAATTTTTGTTATAATATGATAAAAAACTTACACTGTAAAAGTTTGTATCATATATAACAGGGGAAGAGGATCTTCAAATAGAATTCATCTCAAATAGAGATCATCTTAAAAGAATAAGAAATCGCTAGTATAACTCTGGCTCAGGAAGTAAATGCATATCCATGTAATAGGATTCAAAGGTCATGCTGCAGTGGATAGGAGACCCATGAATAACGCACGTCTACCCGGCGCAATACTGCAGAACAATCCGCGGTCTTCATTCGTCCTCCTCTTCGTCGTTGGGGTCACTAACGCGCAGGAGTTATACGAGCGTACCAGCCAGATCGTTAATCAAACGCGGAGAAATCTCTACGGTAGGGCAGCGTGGAAACTTTAGCATAAATATACGCAGACACGGTCAGTACCGCACACGCACGGATCTACTTCGTAGTGCTACAAAGGAAAACGTAATACACACCGTAGTCGACGGGTATAAATATGCAGAGGTAGAAAAGTTAGTACGGAAGCACTTTGACGCTGCAAGCAGATTGCAAGACGCGAACGAGTTAACTCCCAGTTCAGAGCAGCCTGGAAAAAATTGGAGGCGGTGCCCGAGACTGCTCGCGACAAGCGCCTACGAAATGAATATACAGACAGAACCTGGACTGATTATTCCTTCTACCAACGACTGTTGTACATTTCTTCTTGTTTTCTCTCTTTTTATTTGTTCATCTTCTTCCAGATTACGCCTTGAAATAAAGTTTAAAATATCGTTCACTCTTAACGAGCTGTATGTTTAATAGATTGCGTTTGCATATAATATTTATCGAAGTTTGTTTATGTTGTTTTGGACCAAGCCTCTAAACAATTTTGAGAATATTAGTATGTAATATTTTGTATATTAAAAATACATTTATGAAAAAATGATTTTTGGATTGAAAATAACTTACACTTATAAAAATCATGGAAATATAAATTACATAACTATATCCTAGTCAGTCTTTTGAAATAGAAAATGTAATTCATAACTTTTATTTTCTGAAATACAAGATAATATTGTATTTAAGATAACTCGATCAAGCATTCATCTATTAATATGCAAAATTAATCCAAAGTTCGAATAAAATATTATGATTTAAATAGAATTTAGATGTGTACAAATATTGTCTTCAAAAAAACTTTAACTTTATCAAAATAATATTATTTAATAACATTATTGAACAATATTACTTGAATCTCAATTAGCAACAATGTAGCTGCTTAAGACATCTATTTCAAATACAGTGGTGCTTTGTAATGAGCGTTGGTTTTGTTAGCTGATATTAGGCATACAGTTTCGCACATCGTCATTTCTCCTGCGGCTCCACAT
Organism: Sycophaga agraensis; assembly: GCA_018906755.1. NCBI lineage: Eukaryota > Metazoa > Arthropoda > Insecta > Hymenoptera > Pteromalidae > Sycophaga > Sycophaga agraensis. The sequence goes on from JACCIE010000003.1 coordinate 5,955,933, forward strand.
TTCCGGTCTTGCGAACGAGCTGGGAAATTTGCATTGTTATCCCACCGCTAATCACACACGGTTCATGTTCGCGCGTTGCATCCATTCGGCCTATCCTTCTTATCGTCACGAAAATCAATGCATCATATCGACCCACAGATCGATGAACTGCGAAACCGTCCTAATGTTCCAGGCACATTTCTCATGTAATGACAAATTTTGCGAAATAAAGCAAGTGTATGATATTTCTTAAGTTTCTTTTCTTTTTTAACATTTATTTTGTCTCTCTACATTGTTTCTCTATTTCTTTTTAAGCAATATTCGCAATGTTTTATATTAACTATATTTTAATTCATACAGTTTTATGAAAATAATAAAAATACAGAACATTTTCCTGATCTGTTAAGGTACGCTGCTGTGTTTATATATGATACTATTAAAATTTGTGGGGTTACTCTTGATGATATCCTCTCGTGGGACCTCGGTGCAATATGACTATTAAAAAGAAATATGCGGCTTTAGAGTGACTTCGTAAAGCCCAAGGATTGTTGCCTATATTATGCAGAATAACTTCAATGCAGTCGCGTATCCTTCTCTATTTCGATTACTGCGTCGCCTTACTTTTAACTTATGTAATGAATTATCGGTAAAACTTAGCCGTTGTTTCAATTCTGCTCTTCGTTTTACAATGGACTTGAAATGCCTATCTATCATCAACATTCCTTATTAACTCTGTCTAGTAGTTGATTATACATAGAGCCTTTGTCTTCTCGCGTTTATACTTAGCTCTGCGTAACTCGATCATTTATTTAACGAATTTTGCTTAGTGGTGATTAATAGGTTATGTGGTAGTAGGTGTTCTCTCGATCTTTAAGTTGGCCATTATCTTACTTGCATCTACGGTTTATTTTTAGATTAGGTTTTGTGAGTTATATTGTAGCCCCGGGGCGTGAAATGGTCGCCGGGTGTGGGAGATGCTGTTCGCCTCGTAGAAGGTGCCTGCGTCGGGCGGGAATTGTTCGCTTGATCTTTTTATCACTGAATCCCCGTGTAATTATTGGAGTATGGAGTCGAACCCTCCCTCTGCGGTGACCTTCGTGAGGTTAGCCACACGGGCTAACCCAGACAAGTCCTCTCCGAAGCGACAAAGACTTGCGACAAGTAGAGCGTTTCGCTGGACAACGCGGCAAACCCTTTTTCGCCGATAGTGCTTGCGCCCTCTTCCCCCAATCGCAATGTCCTTGATGCCTTTGACGTCACTCGGCGGGAAAACTCGTATGCGGCCGCTTGTGGGACTGTGCAACTCGCGCTTCTCACTCTTGTGCTTCTCCCGTTCGATGTGAAAGCTCACTCGCGAGCTTCGGAAATTCGGCGTGCGCACACTCTGTCGCGTTTTTGAGTCGACGGGAAAGCAGCACACAGATCTACTCGCATCTCTAGGAATTATCGAACAAGTACGTTCTCGTGTCCTTATCCCTGAAGACCTATAAAGGTGATAAAAGCGGCTCTAGGGTGCCTGAAAGACCGTCGCTAATGCGTGAGATCTACATGATCGAGGACGAGTCTTCCTGAAACCCACAGAGCCTACAGGGACAATTATTACCCCCATCTCGACGCTACACTAGGACTGGAACGCATGGCTGTCCCAACCACAGAACAAATACATGTCCACCTGATGTTCGACTATTGCAAACTCCATCTCGCACCGCAGCTGCTCCGTCGAATCGCTCGTAGACATATAAATAATGCAAAACAAGTATAAACAATAACAATCGTATAACAATAGTACACATCATAAAGCAAATATGGTTGACTTCAATTTGGAAATGTGTACGTCGATTACAATGAATCTATTATGTTCGCAAGAAACATCAACGAAATTTGCATTATTATTAGTCGAGTATTAAATGGTATAATTTCACCAAATACTGATACAGTGTCCAAATTATAGTTTCCAATAATTTATTGGTTTTTCATAAATTCATTGAAATCTGTTCGATCAGAAATTGCGCTAATGTAGATAATGTACGCAGTTTCTCTATACTTGCTATTTTAAACAATCAATTCTAGACCTTAATATCTCGATTCAGGAACAGTGAAATGATTTCAAATTTGAAACTAATACAGATTTCACTATTAACAATACTTACACCAAATTTTGTAAAAAGAATGAATAATTAGTTATTCGAGGGAACTATTATAAATTTAATTTTTAATGTGTAAAATATAGCTTTTACTTATTCTATATCACTTAAATATATGTACATATATTTTATAAAAATTAATTTTATGAATTTAATAGTTTTGATTTTGATGTATAGTAGACTGTTTTACAATAATCAATATGAGATGATGAATGGATTGATGGATAAAATGAAAGTAATAATGTAATAATACGTGTTTCTATTATACTTAATAGAAATTACTTAAAAATTAAAAACTACGACTAACATAAAAATCAAAAGAAATAAATTATGGAATATAATTCGATGCGATTTAGATAAAAAGAGTATTTATGTACAGCTTCAGATATCTATCCGGCGTTGTATATTTTATAACCAGATAACATGCACATACTTTGCTTTCACTTTAATAGATACGTGATGCACTTTAATGAAATAGATGAAACACATTTCATAACTTTATTTAATTAACATTTTATGCTTTGGTAGTAGCAGCGATAGATAACCGCCATAATTTGTGCTAATAATATTAATGATTCCGTTTACATGTAATTTTTTTAGAACGATTGCAACATTTATATTTGAATTTAATACGATGGATGATATATGGACATTAAACATAAAAATAAAAATCATATGTATTTAGCTTTATTTAAAGCTAATTAGAAAACAGTAAAGAATTTTGTCAATTTCGGATTGCAATGATTTCTACATTGACTCGTCTTCGGAACCAAATAAGCCGTAGTTTATACATAATTTTCTTTTACGAGCTGTAAAAATAGACTGAAGCTATTTAGCAAAATTTATAACATATAATAAAAATTGTAAGACAATCAGTTAATGACTTGTTGCGTATATGTAAATGATGGAAATAAATGCTTGATAATTGAAAGATTTAAAAAAAAACAAAATAAAGAGAATTAAATTATAGATATGCGCACAACGCTATAATATATATATAAATTATTTTATTCAACGCAACTAACAAACAATAGTAAAACAAGGTAATAGAAGTCAATTTATATATTTACTGTATTCACTATAAATATTTTTCTTGTTCGACGTTATTAAATATTTAGTACCTAAAAAAGTTCTACACTAAGAAGATAAAAAGTTTCTCATTTTATGGGTACTTATTCAAAATACTTAATGCTACTTTCATTGTTGTTAAATCTAGTAATTAATTTGTGTCCTAAACTCTCACTTTGCATTTAGCATCAGCCAACATTTTGATCAATTAAAATACAATGTTACTACGCAGTTGTTAAAATAAAAGCTTATGATAACAGCTTATGATTTTATTACAAATCATTTGCAAATATTACTTTGATGCCCTATTCGGAAGGTTAATGAGAATGGAAATCTTGTTTTTAACTAAGTGAATACATGGTATAATGTGGTGTGATATAAATATAAAAACAGTATCACCGTTGCTATTTCCATTCCGCATGGAAAATAGCACCTAAGCTTCGTAAAATTGAGTATGGTTCACCCTTTAAAAGTACCCGGAATCAGATGCGAGAGCTCTACCGTGAAATTACGAGATAAATCTCTATTTATATAATTATTCACATTAAACTACAAATACATCAAATTTTACAGCATTAAAAATACTGAAACTGTAATGTACTAATTAACCAATTAAAAATTTGAATAGTTAACATGTTTTTTATAATATAATATCATTCAGCATCGTTTTACATAATGACGAGAAAACGAGGTACATGAGAATGAAGGAATAAATCCATTGTTTTATATAATTCTGCTAGAATTAAATATTTATTTTTAGTTCTTCTAAACAATATTTCCTATAGCTAATTAATTACACCGAAAGTAAATTTTTTCTTTGCATTTGTTTTATCTAAAGTAATTAAATCATAATGCATAGTGTATAGCTTATACGCAACGCATAATTAACTTTATTCGGTATAAAGGAGTATGCAGGAGTAGTGAAATACAGAAGACTATGGAAAGTTCCTCGAGTCTGCACTATTAAATTTAAGAAATTACGAAATAAAGTAGAAGCTTATATTATCACTGCGGTAGAAACTATGAATTAATTGAAATATTTACAGTAATATCGATATTGCAATGAATATTAGACGCAAACTAGAGTAATGCATTAAATAGTAAAATTGAAAGATTAAGCGATTTCTCGAATATATAGTTTAAAATAATTTTTTACAAAATATAAATATTAAAGTTCAAATACAATTAAAATAGATGTAAATACTATGTTACACACGTATTACAATTTAATGCATATATATTATTCACTTATTTTATACCGAGAGACTTACCCTTTTTCAAATAATTAAGTAGATGATAGCGTTCTTCAAATCAGTAACGGACGTTTGCACACATGAAATAGTCGGTCAGTGATTTTGAGTTTAACAGCGTAAAACACGCGAGTAGCTTGCATTCGACACTACGGGTCGAGAGAAAACAATGTATGAGCAGCGCTCGGCGGAACGTCAAAATAACAACGCCGCCGCTCGGTCTCGCGTAACTCCGTTCCTCGTTCATATACATGTAGTGTACAAGGTGCGCACATCGGACATTAATAATTTAACATTTCTTGCACCAAGAACGGCTTTCATCGAGTTCTTAGGCATGGGCGGGAGCTTGTAGGTTCTATGTGCATGCAACGTTCTGCCTCGGTACGACGCGCTTCCTCATATTTGCTTTCCGTCTGCGCGCGCCACGCTATTTGTGCAGATTGTTTGCTCGCCCCCGCCCCGATGTAAGCAAACGAAACATTTAGTTCCGTCGTCTGACCGCGCGTACACTTTCCGAGCTTACGTCAACGAAGATAGACTGAATAGAACCCAGCAAGTTTGGTTAAAAACAGAGACACTTTCAGGGTGCTTAGTTGTTAGTAACTACTTTGACCAAATAGAGATACGTATATATTTGTCAATATTTTTTAAATACGTTACTGATTAACGAATTAAGTCTTGGGTCAAACGCTCACTATTGCATTATATATAATAAAAAATAATTAACCATAGCATCAATGTAGCCAGTTGGTTAATAATAGTCTTCGCAAGACACTAAATGGTGCCTTAAGTGTCTATAATGCTAAAGGCATTTATGAGGAGGATCTATTTTTATTACTAACGTATATCGCTTAAGCATGACTATAGATTAACAAAAGATCAACATTTTTCGAATTTTATGAGTACAATTAATACCAATCATTGCTAATCATTGTTTTTTAAATCCATTCTTGCATGCGTGCTGGCTATATGTTCGGGCTTTATTAATTTCCGGGAAACATTTTGAAACTAAAATGCTGATTACCTTTTTCAGGAAATAAATAAAGAACGATTGTCGGTATTGTAATATATTTTGTATCTGTTGTATCTTTGAATTAAAACAATTCAGAGTCGATGTTCTTAATGATATGCAGGATACATCTCATATTCTAAAAAGTAAAAAACACCTCGTTCGAGTTGGTAAAGCAAAGAGGTATTAAAAAGTTTTCTCAATGCGGCTCTATATATTCTCCGAAGCGTGAAATACCCGGAACCAGTTAAAAAGGCAATCGTTACCTCTACTTCTCTTGCTTTTGACATACACTCTTGAATGTACAGGAAAAAAGATAGAGAAAATATGACGTTCGTGACGTATAAAATGGTGCGATTCAACAAGAGATCAATAATCATCCTCGCTCCCCAAAGATAATTTAACTTTGATCTTTTAAAAAAGCAAACCAAAGCTACATCAAAAAGCTCATCTCTCATTCTATAAATATCTGCTTGTATATAGAATGTGTGCACTCATAAGATTATAGGATATTGCATAACCTCAACAAGGAGCCTTTCAGTGGAAGCATTGAAGTATAGCTCGCCCAACGGACGCTATAATAACTTTGGTTGTAAAACTTTGGTTATAAACTTCTTGGCGACTAGACTGTGAGCAAAAAGATACAGATGGTTTTACGTAGTATTTCTATAAATTCTTATTCAGCACATTTATGTTTATTTCAAAAATTTAATTTTATTTATTTTTTATATGTACTATTACAAATCTGTTCAATTGATTTATAAGTATATACCAGTAAATAGTTTTAGAATATATTTGTTTAAATATCTTCAATTTCGTATAATGTATGCAACTATTATAAAATACGGATGTAATTTCCATTTTATGAATACATGAATTTAATAATGTTTGGTTAAGTTATGTATAAGATGTTCCCTTATATACACTGGAATTTTAATCAATCATAGATGAAGTAAAGAGATTGAATCGCTGAAGGAATTATTAAATTAAAATATTGTATAATATAAATATTAAAAGCTGTATACTGACTATTGTGTGGAATATCGTTTTAGAATATTAATGGAGCTAAGTATTGTACAGTCAGCATAATAATGCCTATTTTAGTACATCAAAATCTAAATATGTTAAATTATCTTGACAATGTATGAGTATTGAATTAACAATCAAATGTTATCATTCTTAAAATTTTTAAATAAGTTGTAAAATTACCTGCTATGAGTATGAGAAAATCAAGCATTTTTGTAAACATGCAATGCAAGGATAAATCGAATATTACTCGAGAAAACATAAAAACGTATAACATTTTTTTGTATTGTACACAAAATTTAAAAGGAATAGTAGCTTGCCATCAAAAATGCAATAGAAACAAGTGGAGTGTAACCAGATGGGTTGTAATACAGATTTATGAGATATAAATTATATTTAGCTGATATTTCATTTAAGAGTTTTGTTTTATATGAAAGATCTTTATTAATTTATATTATAAATTTTATGCAACACTTAAAAATTAAAATTTAATTTTTACATTTAAAAATATGTAACTTAGAATTTATTCAAATCTTCAATTACATCCATTGATCGTAATTCATGTTAACTGAAGAGCTATTTATTTTGTTGTTACTTTTCTTTTTTTATAATATAATACTTTTTTTTCGATATACGAATACAATGTAAAAAATACTATAATTATTGATCAAGTGACATACTATTATTATATTAATTTGTATAAGAATCTAAAGAATGGACTACTACTCATAATATTAATAAGTTGCCATGATAATTTAGTTGTTCTATGCTTGTCTAATTCTAAAAAACATTATTATCGTTTATAAATATATAGAGAGTATATATAGGTATAGTAAATATGAATAGCTTAACATAAAACAAATGTATATAGTTTCTACAAGTCGATCTATTTTACGTCCTTTCTCTGTGTCCATTTTCAGTCAACCGCAAAAACAGACTTGAGGCTCAAAGTAATCCCAAGAAAAAAACAATTGGGATGGTTTTATACACCGATCTCCTTGATGAATGGCATACAAGTGTAAGGGATAGAGAAAGAAGATAAGATAGAAAAGAGGGGAAAGAAGAATAAGCAAAATCAAGGGGAGCGATGTGGGGAGGGACCCCTTGAGCTGGGGCATGAAGCATCAGCTATATTTAAACAAGGTGTTTCCAAACCCTCTTCTTTCGACATCTAATTGAAATCGCTTTCAATTGGCCTGACAGGACATAGAATTGTAGTTGAGTGAGTTCGGGTCTAAGGAGACGAGACGGCAAGCTGTAAAAGTGAAGGGCTCTCTTCCCTATAGGTCAGACTGCTGTGACTGTTGGACGAAGCTCCCGTCGGCACAGATCCCTTGGAGCGAGCGCTAGCTTTAACGGCGCCAACGGAAGATTACGATAAGGGCGAGGGTACCATAATTGGACGAGCCACGAGTGCCATTTCCGGTCCAATAAGCGACAGCGGTTCGGACGTTGGCGTCGCAATGGGTGCTCCAAGGGTATGGACGTAAAGGAGAGGCCAAGAAAGCCAACCGAAGTCCCTTCTTCTCTTTACACCGTCAACTCGCGAATTCGTCCCTATCGATTTCCAATCATTTCTCCCTCTAGTCGTAATGCCTTTCTCCTCTACAACTTCGTTTTGTCCGTATTCTTCCACTTGCTATTACCCGTAGATGTCCTTCTATTCTTTTCATTGGTCGTCTGCACAAAACATTCATTTTCCTCGCAATTTAACAATGGGACTCGGTAGATTTTTAAATCATTTAACCTGCAAAGAAAGGACCCAAGATGTGCACAGATACAGATACTAACCAAAACTATAATTACGATTAAAAATTTATTTATATTTTGAGAATATATAATAAACATTGTACATATGATAATCTAGATTATTTTTTTATATTAATTAATTAAAATATATTGAAATGGAATTCAAAAATATAGCTTATTTATACAATGCAATATCAATGATAATCGTATTTTACGTGACAACAAAAACAGGGAAATCAGCTTCTTAATTTCAATTTTTCTTTCTATCAATTATTTAAAGCAGAGCAATAAAATAAATGTATTTGTATAACTCAATGTAAACTTCTTCAATCAAGATTAAAACGCCATTACAGTAGATCGTCCCTGAATATATCTGGGAAATGTAAAAAAAATCACTTTACTTGGATAGGTAAAAGAGTGAAATACTTTTAAATTTCCCATCACATCCACTGAAATCGCGTTTCTATCGTTTCTGCGCCATTTCTTACTCCTTCAGCTTCTACACTATCCTTATCCTACCCTCGAATCGTGAGATTCCCCTGGGCGAGAGGCCACAAGCTCCCGGCTTCGGATTTCGTGTACACCGTTTTGCAGATGCTCGCTGCGGGGGTAAATGGCCACAGCTTCGAGGTACTGAGTCGTTATCCTTAATACCCTGGGTCGCGTTTATAAAGCAAGGTACAGCAACGGCTGCGCGCCCGTTCGCTAATGCAAAGTGTCGTTTGCCACAGGGACGTTCAGGCAGTTCGGGAAGGAGCAAGAGAAAGAGAGACAAAAATTCTCTGCTCGTCGGCAATGTGATCGCCTGATCTCGGAATTGGCCGTGCGCAGTCGTTCCGGAAGATCAAATCGCATCCGATCATCCGTGCTCGTGAAGTGATAATGACCTATAGAGATCGAGAGAGTGAAAACGAACACAAACTGATCAATTTAAAATATACTTAATCATTTTTTATACATATAAAGCAATTCCTCAAAATAGTGACATCTATGTAATAACTTTCTAATGAAAATAAATATTTTTAAATGTAGATAAAAAAGAAAAATAACATCGCAAAAAATGCACCTCAAATAGCGTTATAACACCAAATTATATATTCATAAATTTTCAGCGTTATATGTCTTAATAATTGTAGTTATTGAATAACGTTAGTTCTTAACTTAATCAATTAATACATAACTTCGAATTCACGATAATAATCCAACACAATGTGGTGGCAGAGAGAGAAGTGGGTGACCATGATAGATGAACAAAGGCTAGTGATTGAAACAAAAATAAATTTTATGAAAAATAATTACTTTAAGGTCATGAAATACAATTTGAACAAATCAATATTTGTAAATAATTATAAAACTAACATTAATTAAAAAGAGATTAGTTTCAAGATGATCGTATGAATAATAATAATATAAATAATAATAATAATTATCATTATTCTCGACAACTAGTATAACTTACAGTCGTTGTATCAAAAATAAATTGAAATATATCTCGAGATACAAATGGTTGGAAAGTTTATCGTTTAAAGGAGATGGTAATTTTTTTAATTAGAAGTAATGGAGAAAAATACAATTTCATATTAAGACGAAGTGTTAATGATGTTCGAGAATTCATGTTAAAGCGGCCAGACCGAAAGATGGATGAAATCTAATATATAGTTGAGTGAACTCGTATAGGTTGTACAGTATAATAGCAAGTACAAGTTTCGGCATTACATAAACTCGCGGTACATCAATTATCCCCCAAAGTCTCACCAGCACCCTTTATGTATCCTATATTGTTCAGTTATTTACTCGCGCGCTCCTTTCTTTCTCTATAAACTCGTAATTTCAACAGAAAGTAATATTATGATGAAAAATAATATATTTTTAAACGTAGAATTTTTTCTAAATCTTCAATATTTATACAAATTATAAACTTGTTGATATTGTTACGTGCTAATTCAATGATATAACAATAAATTATTTTAGATATAAACAAGGCTTGTAGCAATAATAAATAATACAATTGTTCAATGCTTTATTTAATATTTCTATTTTTTTATAATCTTTTCCATTACCATACGAGTGTTATTTTTTTTAGATGAATGTAAAAGAATTTTATGTATACATTTATTATAAGACACTCTGGTTTTCAAATTGAATATATGTTATTTAATAATATAATGATTATGCAAGCTTTGAAAGATAAATTTTGAAAATTGAAGCGTATATGTTTTCTTAAATGCTTAAAAGTATGCGCCTTGAGATACAATAATTATATATAATAAATAGTAGGGGCCTTGCTTTACCTACTTCTATTAGTTTGTTCCTATATTCAATAATTCCATATAATATACCTGTGATGATTTTCAAAAATATATATCTTTATGAAGCTGATAAAAATGTGTACATATAATAATTTCGTTTTTTTTAATTTTTAAAAACTAAAAAAATATGAAAATATCATATTTATTGAAAAGTTTAAATTATTTATGTTGTACATAATTATATGAGCATTCATCGATTTAAACACAATCATTCACAATTTTGTTTTAAATTTTAGTGACTATTTTAATTACTTTAATAATTGATATTTAATTAAAAATTTATATATGATTTATAATTTATTATTTGATATTAGCTTTAAGACTGAGTTTGAAACTTACTTAGATCTTTGGATTATGTGAGTATAGAATTCTGGTAAATATTATCAATTTTAATAATTTGAAGTATATATAATAATATGATCAATTTTTAATGTTCAAATATTATAATTCATTTAATTTACATACCATCTGAAAAAATTATATAAAAAATATGCAAATACGATGACCTTAAAAGTAATGAATAAAACAAATAATAAGAATATAATTTTTTCAATTCATATAGCTATATTAATGAAGAAAATTCGATATAATACATGCATTGTAGAACGAAGAAAAAATAGATATTAGATAAGGCTTAATGAAACTACGTGAGTCAATTAAAATGCACCATTATAATGATATATTATAGAGCTTTCTGATAGTAATTAGCTAGATATACATAGATTTTCGCAAGTGTTTACAGTCAGCGCATAATAATAAAGTTTATCTTACTTCACATAGAATTATCAAACATAAATGTAAAAATTAAAAATCTATGTTAATATAAGTTGATGTAAAATTACTACAGCTAAATATTAAAAATTATTTGTACATTGTCCTAAAAAGATAATATCATTAAGTTCATTTTTATGATTCCATACAGCTTGTGTAAAATTAATCATTTAATTTTAAAGAGTATTTCATTATATATACTTATGAATAATATGACTTTATACATTGTATTTTATAACTTGATAATAGGACTGCAATTATGTTACACTGCTTATGTTTGGATATCATTTAAGTTTATTTTTTAAGTATAATAGAAAATATTTCAAAATATCTTTGATAATTTAGTAATTTTTAAGGCGTATTCAATTAAAATACTAAAATAATCTTTAATTTGATTTCTCTTTATATTTTCATTATGGTAATAGCTGGTTAAAACTAGTAATAGTGTTATTCAATTAATAAATTACAAATTTAAATTTTATACTTTTCCTGGCAGACATTATTAAAAATTTTGAAGAAATCGTATTAATCTACAGAGATTATACATAGGATATTGCAAAAAGAAATAATTATACATTATTAATTCATAGTCAGTAAATTGATTGCGCTGCCATTATATATCGCCCTTCCAATATACGTGTTTTTCTTGTCCTTTCTAAATGTATACCTTTAGACGCACGTGCAGCTTTAGGTCTATGAAAGATTCACCCAGGTCGGCGATTACCAGCTAATATGTGCAAGGTACGCGATTTCACGCAACAGCTTTACGTACCGGTTCTTCATGTGGTGCAGAGTAGTGTAGGGGAGATCGGATTTGCACAGAGGTCGCCATGAGGCCTCTTGCGATACTCTACGGATGCGCTCTTATATGGGTAAGAAAGATGGAGAATGGTGAAAGAGTGAGAGAGTGAGAGAGAGAGGGAAAGAAAGAGGCGTACGAGGGGCCCGGGTGAAAGGAGATCACGCGCGCGTGTACTGGCGACGTGCTGATGGGAAACTCTCTGTGAATCGAAATGTGCGGAGAATCGGTTGCGTGCGATTCGAGCGCTCATCACTCTTTGGAATTTCAGTACAAAGTAGGCTATTGTACGCTCGTATTTCCGGAATCCAGGATGCAATCGGTTTCTGGATCATTCGATGATCGACTTAAATGTCATATTTGCACTTTTTTCAAGAAATACGAATACTTTGTATAAATTTACGCTACCCGAACGCTTTATTAATCACTTTATTTTGACTAAAAATTTTGAAGGAAGTTAACATACTTACGATTTGTTTTTATTTACCAATCTATAATTTTCAAAATATGTATGTTTACAAATTGCACAAGAAACTAAATCGAAAGGATATCAGAATAGTAGAATGTTTTTACAGGGTAAAAACGTTTATGTAAAATAACATTTAAAAGTTTTACATATAATATATAAATAAACAATTGGAACTGATAGAATATTTCTAAATATTTTAAATAATTAATTATGATATATCAAACTAATTTATTTTGAAATTGCATATTTTTATTGTTATGCATATATTATTAAAGAGGTAATTCAATTAATGTAATAATGTTTATAAAATATTAAAATTTAGAATGGAATTTTAATTATTGAAAGAAAATAAGTGGAGAAATTTAAAAAGTGATGATATTTACACACACATTTATTAAAAAATAATATTATGATTAATTTACATCGAAGCCTATAAAAATAATGTTCACTATTAACGTAAAAGAATTATTATCTAGTATGTATTTTAATAATTATTCTTCTTACTATTATTATAACATACGAGAATATGTAATTTATATAAAATTTACATTTTCAAACAAATTAAAAATGGAATTTACTTCTAGAAGATGTTAATATTAATATTAATTAGAAGTACATGTATTTATTTATTAGTAATGTTTATGTTATTAGCAACTCTACTTACATTTACATATGTATGTTTTTGAAATTACTAAACTATTCATTCTTCCCTTGTAAGTGTTAAGACTATAGCTACGTTCGATCAATTAATGATTATTATTCATAGATTAAATATTTTTTTGGTCTCCATTCGACATTACATACAAATTTTAGACGCGTACAAAAATCTACGCGTCTCAACATATTTCAGTCTTCGATAATTTTTATTGTATTTATGTAGGTTATTTTTTAGCAGTAGTTAGTAAATAAATAGTTCTCGAAAGTAAATGATTTATTATTATAAACTTAATTTCTGTAATAATATAAAGTATTTTGCGGACAGGTAAGACATAAATTGGTGACACAAATAAACTTTGATTTTAAATCACGATGTTTGAGATTGTGAAAAAATATGAACGTGCCTTTCTTAGGAACGGAAAGAAATCATACCAGAGCGATAATTTCCAGGCAAAGAAATCGGCTGCTTACACTGTGAAGAACAAAGAGCAAAAGGCAAAGACACGGTGCACCGAGAAGAAAGAGACATCAACGAGAAGCGGGCAGCAGTTTCTTACACTGGGCTCGGGGTAAAACTTTGAAATTCCCATGGCTCTTCCACTTACGAGGAAAAGTTTCCGCAGAGGATAACTCCGACTCGACAATCGCGGGTCTCTCATTCCGCGGCCTTCTGGCCTCCCCTTCGAAACTCTACGGCTTTTGCTCTTGTGCGCTAGAACCATTCAACAAATTTAAACTTTTATTACGACAAATAATCTCGCGTGTGCTTACTGTATATGCCATTGCTCAGAGATCGCACGTTCTTTTATCCATCATCGTTATTTCAACCTTTTCTTGTTACTATAGTATACATGATTATGATGTAATTAGATATAGAATAAGTTTAATTTATTAAGTCTGTTTATTGCTTAAAAATGGTTAATTACGTAGTAAGAGTGCTAATAGCAAATTATAATTTAGAGTTTAGAGTAAGTGTTATATTATTTCTCGCAGTATCTCACAAGTACTTTCATTGATTTGGTATTTTATTATAGAAAGTTTATAGCCAATATTTTTTGTGAATATAAAATTAATGTTGTTACCTGGGTTGGTTATTACACAAGAGTTTGTGCCTTTATACAGTTACCCTAAGGAATATCGGGTTACTTTGAAAGGTAACGCGGAAGATTACCGGGCTAAAGGGACTGTCCACGTGCTGAACTATATAGAAGAGCATGAGAAAGGATCTGTCGAAATGAAAGTAGCAGGGAGACGGCTCGCGGGAGACGCGTACATCGCATGGTAAGTGACACTCGTTACTTTTTCTCTCTCAATATCAATTTCTCCATCTGTAAATGCAGATTAATAAATCGCCTTTCAATTCAATGTAAGTTCATAATCATCATTAAAGTACTTCTCTCCTTCTGACTCATCTTGATCAGAAGAATGATAACATAAAAAACTTGTTAATGAAAGTACACAAAGAGGTAAACTCAAAACAACGAAGAAAGGAAAGATTGTGAATGAAAGTCTGACAAAGAATAAAGAAAAATAATGAAACTCGAGACGGACAGTTGGGAATAATCAGAGGAAACAATAGGCAATCTTTCATTTGTAATGGAAATGCAATGGTCGTATTTTTATTTTATATTTTGTTGTTATATGTACTTAATATAATCCGTTTTTTCGATGACTTTTGAACATTCGATAATGTTGCTTTACATTATTGTTGCTGACGAAAATCTCATCGATTGTTATAATACTGTGTTACACATAATTGGCGGAAACAGACCGCGCACTACTCAAATGCGATAGCAATTTACAACATTGTTCTTTTGTTTATTCTAATGACTTAGTTTGGTGAAAAGTAAAGTGAAAACTGTGAAATCGACAATTGTAGAATCTGAAACTACCCAAAAAAGTCATTTGAAATAATGCCAATGAATAAATACAAAAGCCATGCTCGGCTAGAAATTTATTTTTCGATCTGTATTCATCATGATTTTCTCTTGATATAAAACCTGTCTATATAGCCCTAAAGGGTGAAAAGTTCTTCAAATGCTTTTTATTTCTCTGCAATTTTGAACTGTACAAGAGAATTCTCATTACCGCCACATTTCTCTCGTATTTGATATTTTTATTATTATATTTTTAACAAGACATTTCATTCTATATATTACACAAGTCTAATATTTATAAAATGATTAACAAAATTTATAATTTTTGATGATATTTTAATTATTAAGTTATAGTAAAGAAAAATTAAAAGGGAAAAAAACCTTGGAACATACAAACTTCATATATTTTACTTATACTCATCATTTGTACATTCTTGAATTAAACGTGAAATAATAGTTGAGGAAATTTCATCTAAATCTAAATTTCTAATGAATTTTGTAGAAATGTTGTGAAGCTTAAACTCTGTTATCGAAATCCAGAATAACTTTCATTGATCGCTGCGATGAATTCCTGATATAAAAATATCTATACTATGACGTGCTTTTCGAAATATAATTACTTGGTCCATATTAGTACTGACGTAGAATATATGACGTTAATATATTATGTTTTTTTCACAATCGGGAAGAAAATTTCGGTTTTGATAAAATATCGACTTTTATTATTATAATTACGAAAGATAAGCTAAATCAAAATATTTAAAAATTTTCGTATTACTTTTTAGATATTTTTTAGATATGTTTAAAATAAACTTATATTTTCTCATAAAATTAAATACGGTTTCAATAGAATTTAGGGGACAAAATAAAATTAATGGACATGAATTGTGTAACGTAACAATATTAGTAACTGTATTGCGTCAGTCTGTAGTTTGAGATCTCATTCTTCTTAAGCAGAGAAAGGCAGAGTTATGGCGTAGAAAATATCTTTTATGTAGTGTACATAATATATAAAGAGACAGAGTGTCCGAATGTAGTGTAAGAGAAATCAAGTAACCTGTAAACGGGCAAGTTAAATTGCACGAGTCAGTGTGAAGAAGGATATGCGATCAGAAGCATTAAACCAAGTTTATTCTGAATGTAAAGAGAATATTCGACGACGTCTGTTTCACAATTTCTCCGGGTGAGGGCAGGATGGCGGATCGATGAGATTTCCATAAACGAGCGATCTACTATGAATACACCCACATAGCAAATATATAGCCCATCAGACTACCCTATAAATTTTTTTCATAGTTATGTAAATATTTTTATATTTTGAGAGAGTAGATAAATGAATGTATATTACATAGACATGTATGATAAAGGACAATCGTAGAGATAACGTCTGTAAAAAGCGAAGAATTTAGTAGCACGCATCGCAGAATAATTTACAGTAAAAATAAAAAAATATATTAATATTTTCGAGATTTTGCTACAGAAATTAATCTAAAATCAACAGAAAATTTAAAATCACCGTATAGGACTATAATGATTCTATTTACATGTAAAATGTATTAAAAAACTACAATTATTACTGTTAATTGATTACATCTCATTATACCAAATATATTGAGAATACCATGAAACAACGATAATAAGTTTCTATAGGCAAATAATGATTCAATTTTGATATCAGCATAAATTAAAAGCAAGGTTTACAGAAAAAATCTAATGTAGCATTTATAATACAATATAAGTTCAATATTCTTACATACATATAGAACAGGTTATTTTAAATCGTTCTATGCTTCCCTTGTTTATTCAATGTTTGAGTCAAAACAATTTTTCAAAAAGAGTTTCTTATTCATCTTCTAAATATTATAATTTTTTTATAAAAATATTATATTTTTAATACTTCAAACCTTTTAAATATATTGTTTTGAAATATATTAATTTTGATTTTTAAGTATTTTAATTTTTACTTTAAGTAAGCTCTACTTAGGTGTTATTAACACGTGTATTTCGTACTGATTATATATCGATATTAAAACTATGATAGCTACAATCGTGACACATTAACAGCTTATTTGATTTACTTCTCAACTTATATTAAATTTAATAATATAAATTTAAATGTGAGTAGCATCTTCCGTTCGCATGCACAAATTCAGCAGTTTTGTCGGCGTTCAAGAGAAACTACGCTTACGAGTTATGCATTATATATACATAGAAGCGCGAGTGAGGGAAGATGACGACGAGCGATAGGTGCGCGCTCGCAGGTCTCCATGATTTACATTCTCCCGAGTGAGCGAAATCGTAGGCACATAATATTGAAAATGAAACAAATTAAGGTCCCATTCGCTGTCAGGTTCTATACTCTCTGAAGCGCACTCTCGACTTTCTTGTAGGTCATACAAAGTATGGTATTTCAGCGTGAAAATTAGTTGTTTATCTCAAGATTTCATTGATACAAGCAGCTAAGATCTCGGCAAACAAAATTTCCATTAAAATCTGATTATAATCAGTAATTTGTATATTTACATAAATAGTTTGTAACTGCTTTTAAAGCGAAAATTGCGTTAATTATAGCACGATAATTTGACAATTTTACAAATAAATAATTAAATTGCATTTATTTCTATTCATGTGAAAGGATAGATAATTATAATATCAACTCAGTAGTCTTATAATTAATATCTTATAATTCATACATCGGTGAATTTATTGTTTATAGTCGTAATTTTACGGTCGAAAATTTATCCATGAAATAACAAAAATTCATAATAAAAGTATATTAGTTTTGCGCATTGTTAAGCTGTTATTCCGCTGCTATCTTCGTACAGGATATAACATGTAATAAATTTTTTCTCATACGTCTAGAAATAAAAAAGTAAATTTTTTAAAGCAAAATTTTAACTTCAAAAAATTGCCAAGCAGTTACGTAATTTTCAAATGTATAACGAATATAGTAATCAATATGATTTCATTTTCATTATTGTTTATGTAATTTTCAAATATGCACGAGCGAATCTTTATTTTGTTAGCAAACCAATTAATGATTCTCAGAATTATGCAAAGCGAAAGGTAGGTGCTCGGTTAACGACCTCTATGGGGCAGCGGACCTCAATTTTTCATATGCCGGAATCGGAAGCTTCATTCAAGCTATGCAAGTGTTAACACAGTGCTCTGCGGATGCCTTGCTTGTAGTAGAATGAAGGGGGGAGCGTGAATGAATAAATGGATTTGTATTTTTCGCAGGTATGGAACTCAGTCGGCCTCGAAGTCTGCACAGCGGGGCTAATACGAGCGAACGCCTAATCAGGCACGTTCCGGAATCATTCTATCTTTAGTCATCAATCAACAAGGTTGTGAACAAACATTGTATTCGCGACACCTGTGTGTATATATTTTTATAATAAAGAATTTGTCGTCATATTTCTGATTGATTTACTTCTGCTGCTAATCTTCGCAACAACTATTTCGTAATCGTCATAAATATATCAATTTTAAGCCTAAAAATATAATCCTAAATTAATCTTCATGAAATAAAATTTAACTTCTAATGTTTGTGGACCTTAACTACAATATACACTAGTTCTGTTTTATTTTATTTCTTTTAAAAGTATGATAAATATAGCAGAAATGATATTCTTAGAAACTAGTAGACATAACAATTAGATTAATGAATATCATATTGAATATTAGAATATTAGTCGAAATAAATTTAAGAATTTTTGTCAGTACAAAATTTTTAAATCAAAAAATCAAGGAATAACGTGTACTTGAATAATATTCGTAAAATAAAATATTTAAGATTTCCACTTTAATGATGAACTAATGGTACAATTAAAAGTATTAAAAGAGAGCGTTTACCTATATAAATAAAAAAATGTTTGTTTTTATTTAAAACAAAACTAACCTCAGATGAGAAATCACAATACGTAAGATTAATTGCCAAGATTCTCTTCAGAAACATTGATGAATTTATTCACGAACTTGGCGCAGTTACATTGAACTACAAAAAAATAACTATAGTCACGATGACAACGGTAGCTTGCGCATAAGCTACTACTAGTTTAACTGGCGGCACTGCAACGGTGAAAGAGCACATAGCGTTTTCTTGACAGCTACGCAAACGACTAAGATCTATCAGTAGCCGCTACAGTGATTTCTCTCTGCTGCCGCGCGGATGGCAACGACGGGGTACAGGATAACGTCAGCGACTAGTCGACTGCAACCGTGACAGAGCAGAAATACTACCCATAAGATCACAGTTGCTTGACAATGCGGTAAAAGATTTCTCTTGAGTAGCGAGCCGTGCAGCCATGCTTGGACGCGCAGTGCGGTGGAAGTGGTTATCGAAGTGTTTCCCCCCTATCTGCGACATTCCGTAGTGCGTAGTCCTGCAGGAGGCCGTTACGTGTGCACTGCATGCGCTTTATATGCGCTATATATTCGCCGTATTCCCTGCGCACGGGCTGCATTATCAGCCGTTATATGGTCCGTTAGGAAGTTCGCGAATTCTCGAATTCGTGATTGCAGGGTGCATAGCTTCCGGGCCTCTCCGCACATCTGTATAATCCGTGAGCATGCACGCGCGCGTGCCTGTACGTCTTCGTCCATGCAAGCCACGGGCTAGTATAGTTGTTGGAAGGCTATTAAAAGCCTTCCGGTACACCCCATCGATTTTTCCAAGCTTCTGGAATCCTGGAGGTAACGGTGAACGGGGAATACGCGGACGATTGCTCCGGCTACTACTGATCGTCGTGCGCGACAATTTAGTCGCTCTGTGAAGATTTTCCGGTCTTTTTGTCGGACGCAGAAGCACCTGCTTTCGATGCAGGCGAACGCGCCGCCCAGCCGGAGAGGATAATATCCACGCATGATTGTCGCAATTATCGTTGTTGAATAATAAAGAGAATGGGATAATGGGGACATTGGGATATTATTGCGCAGTCTATGTCGTACACTCGCATAGCTCCTGCATGGGATCTCGAAATTTCGGAAACGAGCGCAACTAAACGCATGACAGCCAACGCCTGCATACAACTGGCTACAATGTGAATATGAATATGTCAGTTAAATGGCTTAACTTAATCCAAACAATACAGCTCTTATACGGCATCTTGATATGGATTTTAATCCTTAGAAACTCAAGCGATAACATTTAAATGCAAATTCAAACAAGTTTCACACCACTTCTCTATAAATCAAATTAAATGATTATTGGTCTCCTATGAATTTACACCAACGTCTCGCATTTACAAAAAAAAATTCACATACGTCATTAAAAAAATTCAATATTAGGAAATGCAATTAAGATTTCTCAACATCGCTATCTGTTCCTTAGTTTACTTAATTGCAATATCACAGTCCTTATATTAACTTTTTAGTATAAAGAATACTAGTTAAATTAATACAACAATGTATTTTCTGATGTACTTAATGAAGTGTGATTATAAAACAAAACTGTTTATCGTTTTAATAGAAGTACAAGTATTTTCTGGAATATTAATCGTATTTGATAATATAAATTAAAGATTTTTGATGCTTTAATGCTGTCGTTTTGTTTGTATAATCTGGTAATACTATTTAAGTCGAAATTTAAATATTACCGAGAATAGCATACATTCAAAAACATACTGATTATAATTTAATGAAAATACATACCTTTCGTAAGTGTAATGAATTTTTCAGAGAGTTGAATGTAATCAATTAAGCAGAATGTATTCATTAAAATTTTCAACACAGTTTTTGCATATTACGTAAAATAATTTAGGAAATTATTGCTTATAAATTTTGCCAGGTTATCAATAATTATGACTTTTGAATTAATGAAAGAAATATAAAAATATTCAAGTGTACAAAACTAAGATACTTTTATATATTTAGAAAGTGTTATTTTTGGTGTTTACAAATGACGAAAAAAGGATTTATTTACCTAAATAAAAAAATCTATTTTTAGCACACGACAAGTGCAAAAGTCAAGTATATATAAAAATATAATCTTTGCTGCTGTGTTTCTAACTAGTATAAGAGATTCAAGTAGCATTGATATTTTAGCGCGATTTTCGACATCGTATATTTGTCCTTGTCGAACAGTCGAAATCCGTTTCGAATCCCCACCTCATCAGCTAGGATCCTGCGCCAAGTCAGCCCGCATGTGAACAATGAGAACAAGAACAAGGTCCAAGTGACAGACGAAAGGGGGAAGTGGTTGTAGATAGATAGAGCCGTCATTACCAGTTCACGAGGTGGGCCATTGAGTGGCTAGAGACTCATGCAGAGAAATGCAAGCAATGCACCCCTGTACTAGCAAACTACTATCTGCTGCCATTCACAATGCCCAGCTGAGACCGCAGCAGTGCCATAAGATGAAAAGGAAAGTTTGTTGCGTTTTCGTGTTCCTTAATGCGAGTCATGCATCCTCGTTGCACTTGCGCAACGCGGTAGTCGCCAGATGGTCAAAATGTAACCATTACACATACATGCATAGTGTGTCGCCTTTAGACAGCGTCGAAAAAGCATTTCGAAAAACAAAATACAATCTACAAAAAAAAGGAAAAAATTGGCATTAATTTGCTTGCTATTGCACGGTTGCATAAGCTTTACCGAAGCCGTAATATCGACCAGCGCGGCTATAAGGCATTTTTTCTTTGCCAGCTGGATTATGAGTACAGCAAAAAACCGCGCGGTACGAATAACCGATAGCTGCAAGCGTCTACACGAGCAGGCTATTACAGGATGCTTTGGCGCACTTCCGTGCGCAGCGTCGCTCGTCTAGCTATGAGAGAAACGCCGAGAGGCTCTTGCTGGAGGGTGGAGCTCATATAACGCCCCGGGTATCGGCTATTACCCTGCGAGTAGCGCACTCAATATTACTGTTTACTATGGCTACCTTCGTCACCCACAGCGTTCTATACTCCAGGAGCTGTTGAAAACCGTACACGTTATATGTAGAATGTCTCCGATTTTATGACGAGAATAACGGACTTATTCGGACGTGTATAAGAATTTTTTAATGAAATACCATTGTTTATGTTATTTCATTTAAATCTATATTATATTTAACGTATATTTTGAGAAATATAGTTTTATCTTGAGTTTTATACATAAGATATCTCGTATTGTGGGCATTGTAAATATTTAGAATAAAAACATTTTCTTATTTTTCTTATAATAAAAACATAATTTTACTTTTCTGTTATACACGTACATATGCTATCTATTATATACTCGTACGCTTTACAGACTTAAGTATTGATAATACATGTAAAAAATTTATGGTTTAAAAGATAAAATGTTTAGAAGATCTGTTGCGCATGTATCTAAATATCATTAATATTGCAGTATAAATAATAAGTAATAAATGACAAGATGCACAATATGTTAGAAAATAGAAGAAAGTAAAGTATCTAAAGCGAAACGAACGGTAATGCTTCGTATATGTACGTTGGCAAGCAATGGACAGTTGCCCATCTAGTAAAGCGTAAGATCAAAATTTTACTAAAAATCGAATACACAAATTTAGATCTTATTTTAAATTATTTCTTTAAAACATTATGACTAACTTTTTATACACAGTTGTATATTTATTTATTGTTTTTATATTTAACTTATTCTTATATAATAAATAAGTCAATGTATCAAAACAATTAAATAGATTTATTAAAACTGAAACTTATTATTTTATAAATGAAAAAGAATATATTAATATCTTCCATATTAAAATTATATTAAACTTTATAAAATAATTATATATATATGCTATAGATAAAGTAATATTTAATAGAAATTCCTTCGCATTAATTATTGTCAATTTATTATAAACATTTAAAAAACACAAATTTCATAGCCAAAACAGTATATTTGATTTGTAGACTATATATATTATTCATACTGTAAGTTAAGTTTATGTATACTGGAGTTAGTGGCACTACGACACATATACCTTAAGTGCAGCGCGAGCACATATTTTCACGACACAAACAGTAATAAGCTTTGATCGAGCAGGCTTAGTGCTTACTCAGGCCCAAATTTTCCTCAATGAAATGCTAACATTCAATGAAATGGTTAATTAAAAATTAGCATTAGTATTATTATTCAAATTGTTACGAATACCAAATTGATTAATTCAAGTCACTAACAATATTTTTTAATAATTATTACTTTTAAAGAGTGCAGACTAAGATCATGGACGGGTTTGTTGATAAAGTTATATTTCAGTCGCTTTTCTACTCTTTTTAATGAATGGAATGTATATCGATAGTGAAGAAAAAGTTAATTAGTTGTGAGGTATTTACAATTTCCTATTTAATCTTTTAACATAAGTTTAATTAAAACTGGTTCTTTGAGCAATCTCTGCTCTAAAAATTTTGTACATAAAATAGATGAATATGCGCGCTCGCGCGCGTATACGCCCACGCGCACTATTATATAATAAAAATTTTTATACTTACAGACACTTTATGATAGGAGCAACCGTCATTTAAATAGATATTCATTTCTAGTATTTCGTTTATAATATTTACCTGTAACAATAGAAACAATCATGATTAATAAACTTCTTACATACAATTATGTTTATATTATATTTAATGTTGTGAATATCCAAACATTGTTATTGAAAAACATACTATAATATTTAAAAAAATTAATAACCTTATTATCATAAATCCATCACATAGGAAAAATTTTAATACCACTCAAACTCTCGCTCGAATTTTATATCGTTCTGATTATTCAATTTTTCCAAACATATATTATTAACATGCAAGTTATATTATTTATTGAACATTTTTCAATTAAGCGTCAGCAATTACTATAATTCATCTCTGAATGTTTATGAAAAAAATAAATTTTCATATTTTATTATTCTTTTACATTAATGTTTTAATAAATATCATATATTGTGCATATTTAATAAAATCTATGTGTGAGATTCATGCAATAAATAGAATTGTAAAATATATATTAGTAGAAAAATGTTAGTGCAGCTGCCGTTTATGATATAGAATAAGTTTAGGATACATACGCGCGTAAGCCTTAATTGTAGGGATCAAAATAAAATAAAGGTTAAGAAAAGAGATATTCTTTACGGTGGTCGATGCGGGCCGCTCGAACCGTTTGCATAGCGAGCAATTAGGCGCAATGAGGATTTACCCGAGGTGCGGTAGGGATTGGGCGAGTAAACGTACCTGCCCCCCCCCCTCCCGTGAAAAGTGGCAGCTGACATGTTTCAATGTAATACAGAAAATTAAGCGATCCTGGAGACTGCCGGGCTCTTGTAATGGCTTTGAGAAGGTTTATTGCAAGACGCGGCCGGCCGAATACAATATATAGCGATAATGGTACAAATTTTACAGGGCTAAATAATATGTTTAAAAACATCAATTTTGAAAAGGACGTTGAGAATTGTATCTCTCCCCTCACCAGATAGTGAATATAAAAACATAACAGAAAAATTCCTGAGATCTGATTATGTTACAAATCCAGAAGTCAAAGACTTGTATAGTGGGGAGAACACAATAACAAAAGAGGAACTAGTCAACACATTATTGACAATGAAACCACTGAGGATGGTATTTCCTTACAAACTTAAACAAAGAAATCCAGTACACAAGTTTGTCATCATATCCCCTCACCGTATGCGAGAGATAAGTTGATAGAGGTAAACCTCCCACTTCTGCAGGATAATTTAACAATGATAGTAGATTCTCTGGAGTCAACTTATCTCCGCAATAATTTTTCCTAATTATAAAGTGTGCATGAGTCCTTTGATTGATAAAGAATGCTATATTTGGATTGAAATCACCCTTAGCAATAGACTCTGAAATCGTGTTGATCGTGCTATGACAAGATGCAATAGTAGACAGTCCATCATTGATGTCAGGTATGTTCCTATAACATTTCTTGAAAATGTTCCTTATGGCTTCGCCTTCCAGATACCTGACTCTCCCATATTCAAATAATCTTTCAGAATACCAAGTCTCCTCCTTTTTAAACCACCACAGTGGTTCTTAATTAGATGGTCCCCCTCTATTGGTTCATTGCCCTCATGGTCAGGTGGATGCAACCAACTATTTGTAAATATGTAAGCCATATGGAACCATAAATGATTATCACGATATAAGCTTTTTAAACCGAACAAATCATCTATCAACTTCCCGAAAGGTAAAACTAGTGCATGCCTGAACATGATATTCCAGCTGCTTAGATCTAGGTTCAAGATGTTATAAGTCTTGGATTGTTTTCTTGTAGTCTCACTGATTCGAGATATCAGAGATAATTCTCCATCAGTCATTGTCTGCTCAGGGACAAATGGAAATACTATGAGAATCATTTTATCTATAAGTGATATGAACCACAAAGTGTGTTGAATTTCAAGCAATCCAATTTCAACATTATTCGCATAATAGCAATTACTCTTGTGGAAAGCAAATGAAAAGGACTTCCACCAACGTCTAGAGGACTTGAAGGATCGTCTTGGAAATTTTCCGAATACCGTCTGCACTAGAAATTAATACTAGGTGACATTGACTCGCGTAAAATCGCACGGGAGCTTTTCTAGACTGCAGCACGTAAAAAAGCACCGGGAACACTCGAGCGCTCGCTCGAGCGAAAGAGGAGTAGCAAAATCTCAAGAGGTCGAGCGGTAAAATATGGCATCCCGGGAAAGAAGAAAAAAATAGAGCAATAAAAGGGGCCAAGTCGCGCAAACGATGAACGATAGGCTTGTGCTAGGAATGCGTGGCCCACTAGTATGCTTCGAGAGCTTTGGAGATCCAAATCGATCATGGTTCTCTCTCTCTCGCACGCGCACTTGTCCACATCCAAGTGCTCTCGGAAAAAGCGACCCGTTTACGGGTGCACTCACAGCGAGCAGGATCCGCCTGCCCAATATCGGCGACGAGGATGCGCTTACGTTCGACGCGATATCGGATTTTGTTGACGTTTGCTTTCTCTCTCCAGGTTATGCAGATTTTTTACCGCGTTGCTCTCTTCGTGGGGGATTTAGAATTGAAACTCTTTTTCTCTCTTAGGGTCTGCTTCGACATGTCCTGTTCCGTAAAAATTGATTTCTCAAATACTAGACTAGAATTATACTCCACGATGCCTGTTTCACTTCTTACATTATTGTTATACACACCCAGCTGCTTAGTGAGGAATGTCATTGTACGATGCTGCTCTAATGTGATGAATTGAGAAGAGACATAAATCTTAATGGAAAGTAATGGAATCGTACTACTATACTGTAGTTAGTTAAACTAAAAAATAATAATTATTTATTTTTAACAAACAGAATAGTTTTAGTTGCATTGTAGCATACTTAAAAAATCATTAACTCGCTTTCACTTTATCTGTCAAGCGCGTTGTCTATTTTACGTTGTATTCTTATTTTTTGCGTGTTTGTCTAACACTTGTTAAATTATTTATTATAATAAACATAAGTATCACGAATATTACAAGTATCGATATATACAATTCAATTATCTATTGATTCAACAAAGAGCCTGTTCACTAAAATCGTTTTATAAAAACATATAGTAAATTGCATAATTTCATCAAATAATGTTATAAACTTATTAGTGTTTTTACTATCCTTAACATTGTATTCGTAATTAGTTTATAAGTTTTGTCTCAAATATAGTCTTATATCATATTTTTATATAGAAACATAATATTTTTATATTATATACAAAATCGGAAAAAACATATTCACTAACATCAATACTAACAACTAATCAAAAAAGTGCCAATTTATATTTGTACGACGGGGCTGCTTAACCACTGGTTAAACGCCCGTTATTAATTAAGAAGGGAAATGAGAGGGAGATAATAAACAGACAATGTTTGAGCCAATTACTAGAAATGTATTTGGCTCTAAAAGGGGGAGGAAAAACCGCCGAAGCGGTAAAAAATCTCCCCCGAAGAAATAATACAAATGAAAAGGAAAGGGCGGTCACTAAGCGCGATAGGAATAAGTCGCCCGAAACTTAATGTCGATGAGGAGTCGTCGCCGTTGACTCCCGAACTTCCGGTGTCGCAGAGTCTCTAGAAGTCTTGCCTCGCCCTCGTGATGAACCGCCATGAGGAAAGACGGCTTTCTGAAATGGGGAGCAAGTTAGACTCCGGCAACATGTTAAGGGGCCTACCTATCAATAAATGAGCGGCTGTTAGAGCGAGGGGATCGTTTAGATCGGACGAAATCGGGCATAGCGGTCGCGAATTTAAAATTGCTTCGATCTCGATAGCCAGCGTGTTCAACTCTTCGAACGTGAGTAGCTGGTTTTTTACAACGCGTCGAAAGTGGTGTTTAAACGACTTTACCGCGGCCTCCCATAGTCCGCCAAAATGTGGTGAGAGGGGAGGGCTGAAATGCCACTCGATCTTTAGTTCTAACGCAAACGACGTAATGGCTTGTTTAAACGATTCCGACGCGAAAAGCGCGAAGAGCTCCTTGAGCTGGTTATTGGCTCCAACCAAATTCGTCCTGTTATCGGAGTAAACGTCCGAGGGGACGCCTCGGCAGCCCATAAAACGGCGTAGTGCACCGAGAAATCGTTCAGTAGTCAAATCTCTGACTACCTCAATGTGCACAGCCTTCTTCGCCATGCAGACGAATACGCAACCATAGGCCTTTACGCACGACCTATTACGGAATTTCTTCTCCTTGATCAGGAGAGGACCGAAGTAGTCGAGGGCGACTGGTGCGGGCCTGGTGATTCCGGAGCAATCCTTGGTCTACCTCTATCGGAGATGGGAAAGCTTACGTAGCTTGCTATGGATATTCAATCATCGACCCCTCCGGGGGTCTACCATAAAAGATCTGAGAAACACGGGCAGAAATCCCTGTTATACATAACGAGGATTAAACCCCATAATGAAACAATGTAGTGCCTCAATCCGAAAGTCTCGTACCGCCGATTTTAAGAGCGACAAGCATTTGATCGCATTACTTTTAACTTTCTCCGTTTTAGGGTCTTTAGTATCCTTATTATATTTGTTAAATATGTTTATATGACTAGATATAGTCACTTTCGTTTCTCTCTGCGTTCTCTTAGCTCTAGTAAGTTGGAGATACCTCAATCTCCATTTTAGTGTTAAGTTTAATTGTAAATAACCCTTATTCATAGTAATTACCTATCAGGGTGGGGAGAAATACAATGTCACTTGTATCCCACGCAGGTAGTTGGGCTTAACCGCCTGTCTACTGAAAACGTAGTCTAGCGTCATCTAGGAATAGGTTAACAAAAATCGGTATGCTGTGACAAGAAATAAGTAGGCAATCGACGGATTAAGTCGAAGATGTTACCCCCATTCTCACAAGGGACGTACGACACAAGAGGGAGATAACAAACAGACAATATTTGAGCCAATTACTAGAAATGTATTTGGCTCTAAAAGGGGGGTGTGGGAGAGAGTCGGTGGACAACCGACAAACTGTGCTGTTGGGCGCTTGATTGGGAGAGAAACTCTCTCGCAGTATCCCTCTGGCCTGTTCGAGGTGGATGAGTCTTTAATAGCGGGTTGCGCCTCGCCCTCTGGTGGTGGCTCACCGAAGCTCGCTGCCACGGCGGCGCGGGGATTCGGCTTCTTGGGAGGGTTGGTCGCCCCGTGGAGCCGAGCGCTCGCGTTGTTGCGCGTTGCCCGCTGTGGCGGGCGTCAGCTTGTTGCATATTTATATTCTTTTATTGAAATAATACTTATTAATTAGCATCTATTTTATAACAAAGAAAATTTTTGTACTAAAAGAATATGTAATCTAGGCCACATATCTCATCATGCATGTTTCTAATATTCTGATTAATCTTTTTGCTTAAATTTTTTAAACAAATAAATTTATTATCCTTGTTATTTCAAGCATATCTTTTATAAAAATCTACAGAAATTATATTTACTACGATCTTTAACTAACCGACATTTCGTGACATCAATGGATTTAATGTGATTTTTCCGGGAGGAGAATCTTTTCGCTTCGTTGACTGCATATAAAGCTTGAATCAGCGTTTGCTTTGTTATGTTTTGCACCAACTTTGGAAGGTATGGCACATAAAAGATAACAAGCATATCCTGAAAAATTTACGCTTACTATTATAAATCAAGAATAAACACTATTTTTCCTTTACAATGAATATACGTATTTATTTTTAATTTTGATTTTTAATTAATTATTTATTATTTGTATCGAAGTTTTACCACAATAATTAACATATATAAAACATCTCATTCGCCAAATTTGTATTTGACATTATATTAGTGTGAATTCATGATATGCTAAAAATGTTCTAATATAATGGCATAAACGTCACATAATATATATATTTTTATACATTCTCCAATTGACATGTACATATGTGACTTTTCATTAAAAGAAATTTCTTTACAAAATTTATAACTTTCATGCACCTTCGTTACAAAATATTTCTATAACTTAAAAACACATTAAACCATTTGCGATTAATCTGAATAATTTAACATATTAACAAGGTAACCTGCACATAATAACGTAAAAATGAGCAGAAAAAGATAAAGAAGTAGATAATAAAATGGATACTCTGAAATTTATAATAATAATAATATTAAATTAATGAATATAAAATTACTTTGCTGAAATCACGAATAAGAAAAATCGATAAGAAAGACTTTAATGCAAAATTAGAAAATCAACATGGATTAGCGTCTCTAAATTATGAAAATATAGGTAAGTAGTTTAGGATAACCCGAGGGATAACCTCTTTTTTACTGAGTTTCTAAATGTTGTGTACAGTCTATTCGTGATTTAAATTTAACAAATGTATATACTTAAAATGTATATACTTAAATGATGTAAAAATACAAGAAATTTGCGCGGCGCAAAACGAGAAAGCCAATGAAAAATTTACAGTACAGTGGCTACAACCGCAGGCGTGTTTGTGAAGGCGACCTTCCGATGCAAGACCGCGGCGGCTCTTATAGGAGGCCTCAGCCGAGCTCAGGACGGAGCTCCTGGGATAAAGAGTTGGTGCGCACGGGGTCGGCTTGTCTGATCCTAAGGCCATTTTCCAAAAGAAGAGCACGAGAGAGGAGAGGTCGAGGCTAAGCGCACGAATAGTCGTGGGTTATCTAGCAGAATGCAGTGGCAATGCAGTCACCTTTTTTAAACGTGCGCGTAATAAAAAGAGCAGCGAGGGTGACTTCGGCATCTTTTTCTTGCCACGAATTGAATTGGAAGTTTCTTGTATTTACAAAATAACAATTTAAAAAGTATAATAATCATCTCAGCATTTTATATCTCACCTTTTTCAACATGACTATAACCGTGCGCGTACATTAAGGGTTTTTGGATAGAAAAATGTATGTATTTGTGACAAAAAGATAAGAATGAAAGAAATGCTTTTTCTACTTTTCTTCGTTAATTGCTTAAGAAGGTTTACCCGGGTTTACCTCGAGATTTACACTAATTCCCTGCTTGTTTTAAATATCTGAATAGTACAGTAACGATAAATATATCGTTACTAAAAATCCAAAATTTTTTCTAAAACTAAAAAGTTATATGAAACCTAGATCATAACATACAAATGGTAGAAATTTGAAAGTAAAACAAAATTAGTTTTTTGGTACATTCTAATATATCGATTTAATTCCTTGACTACTAATTAGTTCACTACTTATTCGATATTAATTAATGATTGAGCTGACAAAAAATTTTATATTGACGTTAACGAGGTTCTTTCAAAAGTTGTCATGGTTCTACCTCGGATTTGTTTGTTGCATTACTACTAAAAACGTTTGTCTATATCTGTATTCTTTCTCCAAAATTAAAATCATTTATATGTGAATCATAATATAAAAAATTATAAAATTAATTAAAAAATAGAAATATTAAAAAGGTTACATTTTATGAACTAAACCAATTTATACAAAATATCAATTCTAGTTCAGAACTTTCTGTTCAAGACTTATGTTGAACTTATAATTTCTCTCTCATGATTATGAATCTGTGTACAGTAATAATGAAGAATTGTAATGCCACATTGTGTTTAGAGGAATGTGAAAGCTCATTACACATGCAATGTTTAAGTATTAATGTAAAAATTGTTCTAGATATCATGCTTAATTATTTCATTTTATATACATCTAATATAGTTTATTATGCAAATGTACACATTGTATAGTCAATTAGGTTATTCACATTATATTTGAAATGAAAAACTTTCATTTAAAATGAAATGAACGTATACTGAGAGGAGTGAGGACAAAGAAAGGAAAGTTTAAAAAATAAACTTAATTTAAAATGAAATATTTTTCAAATGCGAGCTTCTGCCAATGCTTCGGTGTGCATTTAAAAAACATTTCTGATCCGTGCTCTCTCCCGCCCGCCTTCAATTCATCGAGGGCGACTCCCCCAGGAGACTTGCAAGCAAGCTCTCCATAGGAGTCAACACGCGGTTTCGCTTGGACACAATGGCATCCACACCAAACACGATTGGCAACGTGGACACAGAATCCTCCCAGGCTCTGCTCACATCAGGTCGACCACGGCGCAAATCCCTCGGCAAATCTCGCCGGTATCAAATTTTCAATCTTAATAAATAAATAGAAATTATATATAAAAATCCTATGTTGTGGACAGACAAATCAGATTTACAGCGCTAGTCGCATTGTATTTACTCATTTATTTATAAATTTTACAAATTTATTCGCGATACAAATTATTTCGCTAATTCATTTTCAGAGTAAACACGAGGCGCTTTATTTATATTTTGGGCCGTTGCAGCCTTGAGCTCAGCCGTTCGGTCTAAGCCGAGGTCTAAGCGGCCTCATCCCCCGGCCCTATACATGACATGGAGGAACGCAAGCAGTCGCCAAAAACAATGCGCTCAGACCTTTAATTTTTTCAAAGTCTCTATTTCGCTCCGTCTACAATTAAATCTATTTTCTTGCTGAATTATACATAAAATGATTGATTTAAATTAAATGATTTTGCACGCTTATAATTTGTGTTTATAACATAAAACATAAGGCACTGTAATATTTTGCTAGTTAGTTTTATTTTTCATTTAAGAAGTAAATATAAAATGACTATAAATTCAATCTATATCTATATTTGTTTAAAATTAAATATAATACAGCCGGAGTTATTGTCCGATAATGCACCGAGAAATACTACTTTTTATCATTATGTACACAATACAGTTTAATATTGTCACATGATCATTTTTTCATAATCGGTTTTTTATATATTACATAATTTTTCCTTAAGAATGATATACATAAATAAATACTTTAAGAGTTGTTCATCAAACAATAAAAGTGTATACATAGCCTTTTCATGTAACGACCGAAGCATATATTATTTAGTCATACAAATATTTTTCCAACCGGAGTAGTTAATTTAGTATACCAACAGCTTGATTAAAAGAATCTAAGAGTCTTTTATGTAATAATTTCTTGTTTAAACTAAAAAACTTTAATTGAGCTCTGATTACAAATAACTAAACAAAATCTCAGATATATATATATCGTTTACAAATAATTTCGAACCATGTTCGCGTAATCGAGAGTTGGTTTTGTCTCACTTTAATGATCAACAGATGTGGACTGCGCAAGAGAAGAACTAATAATTCATTCGAATGCACGTGCTAAATCCTTTCTCCCGTTTTTAAATTTGTATTTATTACATTCGAATGGTAATGTATCTGGTTGACGACAGTCACTTGATTCCTTTACCATAGCATTGCATAAATGAAGAAGTATGAGCATAGAAATTTCATTTGCACAAATCAAGTGGAACGGAGTAATTAGCACAAACATTAATGTTGAAATAAATCAATTATAAATGAATGTGATACAGACACTAATATTCCTTGTAAATATTCTAAATTGCTTTCATAATTTGTCACTCTTTTATAATAAATCTATATTACACTAACAATTACCGAAAACCTTCATAGTAATTTTATTTGTTAATATTGTAAATATTATCATGAATTTAATTCTTAGCTATACTAGGTACAACAGAAGGTCTTTAGAAGATTTTAGATATTTTAGAAAATGATCTTTCCTTAAATATATTCAAGTTTCTGGTTTTAAATCGGGCATGAAAAACAGTGCTCTTTATGAAAAACAGTGTAAAAACACTGCGACAATCGTTACGCTTTCTGACGATTTTCAAATCGTAAACTGATCACTTAACTGACTGCGGAAACTAGAGTAGCTAGAACCATTACGCCTTTGCACATACATATTTATATAACTTTAAGCTTTTTAATTTATTTAAAAATAAATTAAATTTATCTTAATTTTTATAATTGGAAGTTTAGTAAACTTTTTACAATGGATTTATTGTTATTATAATATAAAAATACGAAGAAGTTCAATTACAATTTGTAATTCTAAAACTACAAACAGTAACAAATTATATATTTAATATTAGAATGAGCTATAAAAATTTTTATAAACATGTTGTTTATTCATGGATATATATTATAATGTTTTAGTTCTTAACCTGTGTATGCAATAGTTATAGTTTAAATAATAATAATGCTTTTACTAAAAATGAAATTGTTTAAAAATTACCTAAATTACCATACGTGTAAGATTTGCGTTTGTATGTATTCATAGTAAGTAATTTCTGGAGAAATTATTCTTATATATTATGTACATCAAACAGATGTAAGTTACTCGTTTGAGCATCTGTTTGAGATATATTATAAAACTAGTAAAATTATTATTTTTTAAATAATATCATAGTAGTAGCATAAATAAAAGGAATCTCATATATTAAGTCGAAATTATATTAAATTGATATTAAATGTTTTCTGGAAAATGAACAATTATAAATTGAATGGTATTTATGATATATATGAATTAAATAATAAATAACTACAAAAAGTTTATTAGCAAAAGTTTGATGTGCTAGAAAAATATTTTTTAAAAATATCGAATTATTAGCACATGTATATTAAACTGGGTAAATCTACATCAAATTAAAGTCGGTAAATACTAAGCACAGGAAACGTACACAGATGAAGAAAACAGGAGAGAGACCTTTCGCGTTGCTCTGGAGCGTTTTGAAGCCACATCACTGTCGGCCTACAGTAGTGGAATTCCGTGACTCGACTTAATTGCGTTTTGTGCTATTTGCCTTTTCAGGCCGCCAGGCTCTGGTTTAATCAGAAACTCCAAGCGTGTACTTATACTTACGGAGCGAATCATGTTTTTTAGTTTATACATTATTTATAATAATTGAAATAGCTTCTAAATACTTGGCTATTATAATTCTATAATAAAGTACACAGCCTTTTCATCGGGCGCTCGAAATTTTGAAAGAAGAATTATAACTGTTTTAAAACAAAAGTTTTGTAGCACGAGTTAGCAAACCGAGTTGATTAATGAGTTGCCTCTAATATAACTAATGCAAAGTTTTGCTCAAATTAGGATGCAATTTGGAACTAAATGATTATTTATAAATTAGAAACTAAGGAAGAAAAGAGAATTAAGTTTATTGTACATTTCATTTACATATGTTCATTATAATGTTAACTTCAATAATCAATTCTCTGTGCTTTGTGTTCTTCCATACGAAAGAACTTTTGTGTACTATTGTGTCCAATAGTAATCTAATGAAAAATGTTTTAAGTTTTCTGAAATAATCATGGCTCTTCGGACAGGTCCGAACAAAAGCAAAGCGGAAACTTTTGATTCACCGTGAAATCGAACGCATCGCTGAAGTCATGTGTACATGCGGAAAGAAATTCGCCTGTCAGAAGTAAAATATTACGGAACTGTCAGGTGGGAAAAAGTGCAAATAGTTTGAGCGCAAAACTATACGTTTTATTCCAGTTTAAAATTGAACTTTACTTATATACGGTAGCAGGAACAGAAAAATTGGAATGAGACCGGCAAGCAAGGAACCGGTGTTGCCGGTTGGATCCGTCGCTAAAAAGCAATCCGGGTGACCGTGAAAGGAAAGGTATCGCGGTTACTGGAGTAGGAGAGCAACTTAGGCTAGCCCAACAACGGCGACGTCGATCCCATCTACCCCTGCAAGTGACATGTATACATGTATCAGGCGTGACTCGCTACAAATGCTAAGTAGGTGAGTCGGCGAGCGAAACGAAAGTGACAGCCACTTACGCGTGCTTCCTATGCCGAGGCTTGTGCAACATGGAGATATGGGGCTTCCCCGACTCCTCCTCGAACGCCTCGTTGTCGAGCGGCGGCAATCCTAGTACAAGTATTTAAATGGCGCTGAGACGGCGCCAGCGAAGAGGATGCTAATCTATTATTCTCGTTCGGCCTCTTTTATACTCTCAACAAGCGTCCACCAGCTCGAAATTCAAACTTTTATGGAGAGCCTAACTTTTCTGGTTCGGAATTCGCCAAAATTTATTGACATACTTCCAAGTGTTTCGGTACCAGCTTAGGTAACTGACTGGGAATTTCTAAAAAATTCTTGACCCAGACACTCGTCTCGCTCTGAGTTTTGTAACACCTACAGATAAAGGATCTACTCATTATAGTATACTTCAGAAGTTACGGCAAAATAATGTGCATTGGATCAATTAATTAGTTACGATTTTTTATACAATTTATAAGCTCCTCCATAAGCGTATAATTGCGGGTAGAAACTGAGTGTCACCTTATTTTTGACTTTGATTTAAAAAGCATGAAAAAGGAGACATCTGGATATCTTGGTATTTCTTATATTAAACATTAATATTTTCTTGTATTTACCTTAATCCAATTAAGGTATTGTTCCAAAATACCAAGCTACTTCATTTCAAGGGTTTATTTTATAAAAACATATTATGACATTTATTAAGATTTATTTACGATTATGCATAATGTAAGCATTATTGAAATAACTCATAAATCTAAATAGTCTTAAATTTAAATTAAATGAAAGGAATTCCATGTAATACTAATTTATTTATCATTTTAATAGTGTAATATTGAAGCTCAAAGATATATGCTAAGAAATACATGAGTGAATAGCGAGGAAAATACATAAACTTCAAGAAAATCTATAATTTCTCATTTTTCCTATACATTAACTCTCGCGTATACATATTTGCCAAGAATGCAATGTAATACTTTATTAATTTGACAAGGCAGTGAGATTCGCGCGAACGCGAATAAAACTGTTATGTTAAATAAATCCCCAAAAAAGTATCAAAAGCGAGAGTGCAAAAAAATTCCTGCATAGTTTATTGGCAATGTCAGCCTGGGTGCTACCTCGCATCCAAAAGCGGGCGACGATCATAAAGGCAAACTGTTCCGGTGCTCGTAAAACTTTAACGTGCATCTTTACGAGGTGTAAGGAGAAGGAAGAAAAATAGACCTACCGTCGTAGCTTGCGGCAAGGTCACTCGCACCGCACCGTGGAGCTATATTGTTGCATGTGTGCCTTTTTGGTTCTCTTTC
This sequence comes from Sycophaga agraensis, assembly GCA_018906755.1. Taxonomy (NCBI): domain Eukaryota; kingdom Metazoa; phylum Arthropoda; class Insecta; order Hymenoptera; family Pteromalidae; genus Sycophaga; species Sycophaga agraensis. The sequence goes on from JACCIE010000003.1 coordinate 5,992,433, forward strand.
TCCCCCTTTTCTTCTTATATTATATGTATAGGCGCGCACAGCTACCTGGCAGACTCTCTCGCGCCTCTCTCTCCCTCTTTCTCCCGCTCACTATGATTTTGTATTGTGTACCATGCGCGTATATTGCGTGTGCATGCGTTACCACGGAGAATTCAAGTGCTGTCGAGGATCTGCCGTTAGGTTAGCCGTTTCCGCGCCTCGCAACGCTCGAGAGGCTCCCGTTTGAATTAATGAGCCTCGTAAACAGCCGAATGCGCGGGAGAGATCTTCCCGCAATTTCTTCCCAAGGTCGGGGTCGACTGACTCATTGTTCATGCCAGCCGACTCTAACCGGATCAATTGGCATACCTACTGGCCCACCAGTTGGGTCCCGCATATTTTTGAAAAAAACTTGCTGTCTCGAGCCTTCCGCGCAAAAGCCGTATTACTCAAACACTCACTGGACCACTCAGCTCCACTTTCTGCATAGTTATTTATGTTTATTTTTACGCTAGAAAGTAGTGCAAATCAATCGATCTTCTATAAGGTAAGTGTGTAAGTCTATAGTACTCGAGTTAGTATAATATTATTAATATATATATATATATATATATATATATATACTTATGCAGTTTTTTTTTAATTTTTTTATAGAGTTCCTGCCTTGGTTTCTGCATTCTATGAAAGGAAATTGCAATGATCATGTATATTACGCTTTCTCTTTACAAGTCAATCGTTTTTGTTATAATAATAAATATAATATAATTAATCCTCGTAGAAATTTTACTAGTTTTTCCAACAACGTGTTCATCGAAAGCTACGACTATATATTTATCCCATAAACCGGTTTGCTAAAGTTTCAATTTCTACAAGGGAAAATAATCGTGTAATTTAAGTTGAGAATTATGGTTTGCTCTTGTTTTGTTAATCACGTTTTATGTTTTATTTGGTTCTTCAACATATGACATATCGTTGTTGAACAGAGCCATGGATCAATTACCTTATTCTTTATACAAAATTTTTTTTCTATTAAAAATTAGTGTCGAGATTAAAATTACGAAATGATTATTCTTTAATTCATTGTTAAAAAGAAAAATAATACGACCACTATTATCATTGTTATAATTTCTAGTCATCAAGTGTATCAGTATATTTTATTTTATCTTTATTCTAAATCGTATACTATATTTTTAATAAATAAATGAATTCAGTATCAAGCAAGGATTACAAAGCGGTATACTTTATGAACGTGCACCTGCTCTGCGCAAAACGTTATTCGTTAGAAGTTGGAGTGGAAAGGAAAGATTAAAAAAGCTGCCGGGCAACGTTAAGTGTGAGTATTCCAATAAAAAATCTGTAAAATACATAATAATACAAATTTTAAATTACTATTTCTATTTATTTTTAAAAAGGTTGATTTTTAAAATAATATATGTCTAGGCTTACCGTTGATTATTTTATATATATTATTTATTTATGAATTTCTAATATAATTTATGAAATAAAATTGGCAAAATCTTAATTCTTTTATTTTATATTACTTTAATTCTTGTTTCTTTTTTCAATTTTTACTGAAATCAATGATCTTACGGTGATCCAATTTTCTCATTAGAACTCTCTCGTGATATACACTTTACTTGAAGAAGAGATCCATGCGAAGTATAAAGCTTAACCCACTATAAAAGCATCAAGAATTAAGAGACGGAAATGAAAAATGTCCCTGCCAACTTTATACGCACCGGAAGCTCTGACTGTGACGTCGAGCCGCTTTAATTAAACAAAAGCCACCAACGAGTTTTATGGAAGAAGACTACAATGAAAAAATTGAAAAGGGGGAAGAAAAAGGCGATGGAGGTGAGAAGAAAGCAAAGAATAAAAATATCGAAAGGTTGAAATATGTAACAGCTGAAAGAATATAGGTAAATTAGCAATCACTTTTTAAAAATATTTACTAACAAATTGTCTAAAATATCATTGAACTTAAATTATTGGATTTAATAAACACATTCTATTTATTAGGTATTGCAAACAAACTAATTTATTTTATTTTGTAATGAGAAGTTTTTATGAAATGAAAGATGTAAGATATATAAGACATTATCAACATTCAAATAATGGAAGCGGAATAGCAAGTCTACAAAAAAACTACTTCAACTTAAAAGTAACTACGTTTTGTAAAGTGCAATAGAACTATTTTTTATTAAATAAAGGAGAGCAGATGTGCCTGTTTACTAAAATTTTGAAACAAGTTTTCTAAGTGAGTAAAGTGGAAAGTGTAAAGTGCGCGAGCCGATGAAGCAGGGAACATAAGAATTCATATACATATATTCATACATATATATATATATATATATATATATATATATATATATTATATATAAAAGTAATGTTTTATATTATACGGCAATTGCTAGTCATATATTACAGATAAAACAGAATTAATAATATATCAAATAAAAAAAATTTTATTTGTATTTGTGTGTGTATACAATTTAAATTATAAATTGAATGATTTATTAATTGATAGTAATTAATTGTTAATATTAATACATTGGAACCTTTGTTGTTTTATTTCGCTTGTACGATAAAATGTGCACATAAAATATTTCTTTTCAAGTTTCTTTTCCCTTTAGGAAATGAACCAAATTTGTCATTTCCTTATCTTGTTGTAAGAAAAATTTATGTAATGTTTATGCAAGAGTGCGCTTATATTCTCTAAATATAGAAATACCATTTTTGAAAAAAATATTAAAATAGTATACATGGGTTTAATGTAAATAAAATTATTCTTTTTCTTTTCAAAATAATAATTCTTCTACAATGCATTATTTTTTTTTCCTTTTTAACAAAGGTAAATAGAATAAATAAACTTAAACGCAAAAGTTGATTATATGTGTGAATAATTAATAATGTATGAACTAAGAATAATGTGTAATACTCTTACTATGATTCATATAACTAGACTCATATAACCTCAATCAAAATGAAATTATCCGATAACTTCCCTGTGAGACTTTATTAAACACAGTAGCAGCCGCAGTAGTGCCAAAGTTACAGTAGTGAGTTTTAATAAAAATTAAAAAAAAATTGAAAACCAACGTTTTGATAGACTCATAATCGTAATATGGGGTGCTACTGCATTTAATCTATAATGAAGTCTATATAGTATATAGTGATATTATAAATCTTAAAAATAACCATGACAAAGGCAATCGGTGAATTATTCAGTTAGTTAAATTATTGAAAAGCAAATAAGATGAAAGTTACATAAATTGTTGCTAAATTACTAATGACAATATAGTTAGGCACGTTAGTCTTTAATTTATTATTATATTACTACATGCGTTAACTGAAAAAGACTGATTATCATCAATTTTGAGTTAAGTAAACAAAAACGTGTTAAGAAAGTTAAATCATCAGATTTTATTGTTGTTTATATAATAATGAAATGAAGTAAGATGATGGACAAAGAAGAGAAGAATCGATAAGCAAGCAGGTGGATATGTATACAAGAGAGGATGAAGAGGCGAAGGGGAATAGTGAGATTTTCTCAGGATACGAGCGAGCAGGAAATTCAGCGTAGAAAGTCTTAGAACTAAGACGATCGATCCTCTGCTGCACTGTTGCTAGTAGCGAGGTAAAAAGAATATAAGTATGGAGTATTGCGACATAAACTAACTGCGGTCACGATATGAGATTTTGAACTTCTTTTTGGAATTGCATTACATACTTAGTTTCTAAGACTTCATTTTTAATTTTACTAAAACATATATTGGTTAAGTTAACTATATTATCTAATTACATTATTTTTAATCTTGCAACATCATTATGAACTAAATTACCAGATTAAGAAAAATAACAAGATCGTATGTAATGTTTTTGAACTATCATGATCTGCTTATTTGATATTAAAACCGCATCAGTTGCTATTGATACCGAAGGATTACGGAAATCGAACTATTTTTCCTATTGAGATTCTAGCAGTAAAACAATCAATCTTCGGCTACCGAAAAGCTTTGCCTCAGCCGCGACTGCTACTCCCCGAAATCTCGGAAAATCGATCTCTCTGATGGATGAAAACATTAGAAGCCTCCGTGACTTTTTAGTATCACGTATTTTTGCTCTGTCACCGTCCAAGTATTGTGGCGGTATGAACAATTTCTATATTATATCTATCTAATCTTAAATAGAAACATGCGACAGGATACACGTGTAAAAAATTTTAAGCAATTCGTGAATCAAAAAATGATTGATTTATGTTTTTGTAGTAAGCAATTAATGCAATTATTTATAATAAGAATATTGTTAGCCCTTTTGATAATATAGTAAAATGAAAATAGTTATGATCAGCGATTAGAGTATTTTAATGTAAAATGATAACACAAATGAAATCAAATATTCTATTGACATTTAAATCTCATTATTTAAATAAAATCTATATCGGTGTTAGATCTATTGGTTAATACCTTTAATTTAATATACATATACATTTATAATCTTTATACAGAATATTATATTACATTTCATATAAGAATGTCTTGAATAACTGAGCAAGTTTTGGAATAATTGCAAATTATACAATCTTTACCAAATCAAAATATAATACATTTTTTAAAATATTTATGTGCATTTAATCTTTATGGTATACTAATATTACAACAATGTGAATGTTTGAGACACATAATTCAATACAGGGTGAAACAAAAATATTTAACGGCAATGAATACGGTGGCCATAAATTAGTAATTTAATGAATATGTCTGTTGGGGATAGATCATCATAGTAACCTATACTGAAAAGGAAATTAAATTGTCATTATTATTGATGTATAACGTAATGAAATTATATAACTGAACCGATATTTATTAAAATTTTTTACATTTTCTTTCGATTCACACAAATTTTTATTTCTTTTTATTATTTTAAAGGAGATATTTTAAATTAAATGGAAATTCTTACTATTACAGAAATTAAGAATAAACTACATGTAATTTTATTATTCTTCATTATATTTATAAATATGTATTCATTGAATAATTCAATTTGCGCAGGATATATAAACGCTTAATTTAAAAAATTAAAAAAATGAATGCAAATATTACTTTTTATAACGAAATAGAAAAGCCAACCTATTTCAGTTTTTTTATTCGCGTAAAAAACAGTATCGTATAAGACAAATAGAATCAGTAACAAAAAACCGGAAATATACAGTGACGGTGTATTAAAGCAACAATAAATCTAAATAATATTATTAAACGAATGAACTGTTTTCCATGAGAGAATTGATCGAGCTACGCGTATCTATACAAGCCCAATGCTTTAATATATAGCCGAGTGGCCGCTATCGAACAAAAGAATAAATAAGCGATTGGTGGCAACGGTAACGGAGGTTTTTTAAAGAATACCTTCAACAATGTATATAATTGACTAGCAAGAGGCATGCAAAAATCGCAGGAGTGACAGTGCGCTCACCAAAACTGGAAGGAAAGGGATAAGCGTGAGGTAGAAGTGCGCAGATAGGGAGGAAGAGGTTGCGGGCCCCTGAAATACTGCGACAGCCGGCCGGCGCTTTCCCAGCTAAAAAATATTGCGCGTTGGCAGGGGTGAGAGCTTGCGTGTGAGTGGACGTGAAAGCGTCGCGCGACGCGTAATTGCGCCGAATGTGGCTGGGCGTAAATGCGCCCAACGTAATGTAATCAGCGGCCCCGGTGCACACTTCCCCCGGGAATCGCGAGGGAAAAGCGAGAGGCCGCGTGTGGGGCTGCAAGAGCAGTTGGTCCAATTACGCGTCTAGGCCGCGTGACACCGAGCGCACGGTTGCAGGAATTACGGCTTAGCTTTCGCATTATCGGCATTTATGCTCGCGTCCTTGATGCTCGCTAGGATGCACGAAAGGAATAAGACATTAAATTTCACCACTCGGAGGTTGTTTGTATACGTATAATTATGAGCGTCAAACAGTTTCCAATTCCAAATTCAAAAACCGTTTTTTACTAATTATACACTTTTATACTATTTTGATATTATTATAATTTTTTAACGGTAATAATTATTGCAATAATTTTATTGGAAGTGTCGTTATATATACTTTGCAGAAATGATAAGCAGAAATGATTAAACATTACTTTTACAAAGTCGTTGAAATATTAATTTGTTGTTCTAAATATTTTTTATGAGTTTCTTACAGAAGTTGAGTCATGATTAGAAAGAATTCATCGCAATTAAGTTTTATGTGTTTTAGAGCTGTTTAAATAAAAAAGTAGATCGTTAGTAACATCCGGTCAATAATCTATGAATATGATTAAGTGTGTATTAACGTTTAATCTTTAGGGGCATATGGGAGTATCTTTTATGTTTTGTTTGAATCACGAGAAAAGTTCTAAATACTTTAAATTATATTTTTAATTATTTTTGATGCACAACGTCGAAATAGTTTATAAAAGTCGTGTAAATATGTATATTCGAGTTCTCTCAAAAACTTAATGTTAATAAGCGATTTTATTAACTATTATATTTATGTATTAGTAGTATATTAAATACGGGCCCATTGATGTTTTTAATCATAGCTTCTTATAAATTTGGTTTGATTTGATTTTATTGAATTGACTTTGGTTAAAATAAATCTATCTTTATTAGCAGAAAGTCTATTTTAAGTTAGAAAAGAGAAATGATAGAAACATGCTTTAATGATTCGAATTATAGTGTTCTAAATTGCGTTAGTTACACGTATAAGTTAGGATGCTAAACTTAACGATCCATAACTTCATTAGTTATGCTGAGTAATTAATGTATGTGACAGAGTTGATCCTTGAGGCTAAAAGGTATTTGGTTGTTGCATTTTCTCATAACATCCAACTCCTTCATCTTAATGAGGGGGTTGCATTGTCTTCTATTAATGCGCAGACACCTGCATATTAATCAATATTTGCATGAGCATCTATATTCTGCGATCAGACATATGTACATTGAGTATGTATGTAGCATTGTAGGCACTCTCTTAGCAGGTACTAGTTTCTAATTTATGGGTCAACACAATGAAAAAAAGAATGTTGTCTATTTTCAATATTATTGAATTTACTTAAATTTTATTGTGCTATTTTTATACATTTTTAAAGGAAAATAATACTTAATCTCTGTTTAAATCTCTCTATCTAGTGTTAATAAATAATTTAAAACATTGTACAAAACTGCCTACTAAAAATGACATAATCAGCTAATATTTTACTTATTGTAAGTCTTGCAATGAATTTTTGATGTCTAATATTAAGTTTTTTTATACTGTAGACACTAGTTATATAATTAATGAATATTTATTCTGTGTAAACAGTAAAGGTTACTATTAAGTTGAAAACGCCGCGAGCATCTGTTAATACACTGATATTTTCATGTTCTCTCCTTCTTCGTCCGAATCTTTAAATTTATTCTGTATAACTGTATAGTGTAGCGCCTTGCAAGCAATATCTGTAATTTAATATATTTAGAGAAGTCCGACATATACTGATTTAAGGAATTATGTAATTCTTCAAAGTTATTACTTTATTAGCCGACGAAATTTTTTTTGATATTATGTTATTAAAATTGACTGATCA